>OY725323.1:52712557-53962557 GCA_963242795.1 Inga leiocalycina
AAAATGACTAAGCCCAATTCGGGAAGAGTCTCAAGAACATCAAGAGATAAAAAGACTCTCGGGACTATGTGATCCGGCCCTACTGGGCAAAGGGCCCAATATGCGTAGGCAGTAGGATCAAAGTGTTGGTGCAGATGTGCACAGGACACAATATGGTGTCATTGGGTTAGTAGAAAGATGCCACCCAGCTATGTCATAAGGTATGGGACTGATTAGTTGAGCGAAATATGCCAGTATAGGTGTGCACATGGCATTTTCAAGGTAGACATGTATACCCTGCGTTTATGAAGCAGGTACCGGTATGTGTTGCCATGTGGGGCCTACACACATGCACTCTAATCTGGCATCATTTGGTGGGCCTTGGTGTACTTGAAGCAATCATGAGTAAGTCCCGCGTGAAACTCGAGTAGACACCGATAAAGTAACTTTATTAAAGTAACTTAATACAGTAAGTCATCATGACTAGCTTTTGTGTTGGCTAAGCAAGAGGATGACAAGTGTCCCTTAACCATTACAAAGGATGATGCAACCTTTGTGTTGGAAGAGTAAGGAGGTGACAAGTGTCCCTCAACATTACCATCAACTTTATGCCTTTTAAGTTGTCATCACCGGGGATGCCACCTTACCCCAAGCTGGGGAAATCCACTAGTCTCCAGTCCAATAACCCGACTAATCTCGAACACTGAACCCAAAAGCTGGGGGAAAACCATAAGACCCTTACTATTCTTGACAAATTGCACAGCTAAAGTCACGAGAAAAGAGGTAGAATGCACTTTATTAAGGCAAGTGACATGTGTCACTAAACCAGTGGATAACCGGATAAATGGCAACATGAGAGATTGACACTTGGTATAATTTCTCCAAGACTCCTCCTTAGCCATAAAATTTGGCTAGCCACTCAACTAAATCAGATAAATTGCTAAACATATCACAAAAAATGGTAGAAGACAGATGAAGATGAACAGTATTTTCTAAGAACTTTGATCCCTTGAAACACTACCAAATCGATGATTTCTTTCAAAATACCCTTCACAAATCTTCTTCTAATCACCCCAAGATTCATTTTTACGATTTTGGATTTTCATTTAGAGGGATTAACTAACGTCTTGATGGTCAGAGTACTGCCGGATTTCCAATCCGACAGCGGAAATGCATAGAGGTAAGCGTGGGCTTCAATTTGAACTGATTGCTTTATTGTTTGGATAAGTTTTCATGAGGGTGGGGTAGTATTCATTTTTCATCCAGAGGGTATTTTTGAGGTTTAATCATATGTTTTGGTTAAATGATGACTTTTGATGATTTTGGAAGTTTGTGTTCAAGTCTCCCTGAATTCATTTTTTTGAGGCAGAAAACTTGCAACGTGTTTTTATTAGTCAAACTTAGTCCAAATCCTATGAAATTTTATAGGATTAAAGCAGACATGCTGTACTTTAATTTGATAGGTAATATGAGCCATTTGGATTTGTAGATTGAAAGTTATGATTTTTAAAATTTTGACCTTGATTCTGGAATGAAATCTGTGGTAGTATGTGTTTGACGAATTTTTGGAAAAATGTGTAGCTATAATCAATGCTCTGTGATATTTTTCACTAAAAGAGGACTTAAGGATCTTTTATAGAACTGGAACCAACTCATTTGGATTTCGGTAGAATTAATTATGAAGTTCAAAAATTTGGTCTGGAAAGGCAAATTCTGGGGGCAATGATCAATTAAGTGAGATACTATATTGATATGCATCCAGAAGTGTAATGGATTTATTTTTCCTTGAAACTAGACTGATTATGAGTCATATAGCTTTTAAAATCATCACAATTAGACATTTGTACAATTAGTAATGAATTTTCAAATATTAGTGAAAATTCTGGCAGATTTTGGTAATTAGGTGAAAATAAGAAAGTAAGGGTAATTGGTAATTAATTTGAACTTCAATGCTTAAGTAAAGCTAATAAAGTTAGTGTGGGCCCATTAAATACCCATTGGGTTTAATGTGTTAACTTCAAGGTTAATCAACTAACGTGTCTTAGGTTATTAAAATTTGGGACAAGTATGGGCCCAAAGAATAAAGACAAGTCCTCGAGGCTAAAGCAACCACATTGGCTATTCATTTATCATGGCTCTAATGTATGGTTATTTATCTAGGGCCATAAGATGACAAGGAAGAAAAAATGGAAGAATTTCTGAACAACTTTAATGGTTGGAAGAAAAGGTACAAAACGGGACTCAAACACAAAAGGTAGTAAACTTACTCACATGTACGTATGTGATGTTTATGCTGTGTATTGATTTGTATGAATGAATGAAGCTCTGCTTCTATTTATACTCTGGCCATAGATATATTGCACGAAACATTAAGCATGCAGAATATCATTATGTGAACATGAGCCTATGTAAGGCATGTATTGTCTGTATGTTTGCTACTGAGATTCCCTTAAATCTCACCCTCCCCCCACCAACCATATAGGTACAGGAATATGACAAGGAAGAATACTTGAAAAAGAATCGGAAAGAAAGAAGTCAAAGAATTGAAGTCTTCAAGTGTATTTATTTTTACTGTTTGTAAAGTATTTACACTTGATGAATATGTATGAATAAGAAAGTATGAAAATGCATATTAGAATTGAACGGTAATCAGGATCACCGAAACTAAAAGGAAGAGTGGAGAAATAGAACTAACTTTGATATATGAAAATTGTAAGAATAATAGCTAACAAGTCATGAAGAAGTAATTAACCTCTAAGTAATTAAAGAGTAACGCTTCCTTGTACGTAATAAAGGGGTATGTATGATGGGTGTTACAGAGAGAGAGGACCAAAAATTTTGAGCAGTGTTTGGAGAAGCAACTCTTCCTTCTTTATTTATGGCTAATTACTTCTTCATTCTTTAAGCTTTATCTTCCTCATCCATGAGTTGTGAAGTTCCAGTGATTTCCTTGAGTTAGGTAATGGTTTAAACTTCTATGCTTCAATAGAATTCCTTTAAGCCCCCTTTCTAGTTCATGATTATATGGTTTGGTTAAGTATATGGTTGTGAGCAAGATTGTTCTATGCCAAGTGAATAAACTTGGTGGATGAGCTAGGAGTTGGCTGATTAAACTTTATATGATTCATATTAGAAGTAAGTTGAGTTGTTTATTCTGACTTGGTCCAGTGAATTTTAAATTATTAAACTGAATACTTTGAATTTTTGTAATGGTAATTACAATTTAGAACAGGAAGTTAATTATTCTTCTCCTTGAGTTAGATTTATATAGTGGTACTCATTTAATTGCTTCGGTAGAATAAATTAAATGAGTATTGCAAGTATGGATCTAGTAGTAGCTTAGGTCCATCCATTTGACTCATATTATTGAATTCTTACTATTAGCAAGCAAGGAAGACAAAAATCTCAACTCAAGAAATCCCACTTCATCATTATATTGGTTATTCAATTTGCCTTGTTGTTATCGTTAATTTTGATTATGTTTGCTTCTTTACCTTGAAAATCAAAAAATACAAAAATATCGAATTAGATTAGATTATTTTATTTGTCTTAGAAACAATTTCTCAAAATGATTTCTCATAACTTTAAGGTATTTATTACTTAACTATTTAGAAACTTGCTTGTTAATCTCCTTACAAAAATGACATAGGTTGAGTTACTATGCTACATTTTCAAACCTAATTTTGTTTAGAACTCACACACAGCATGGGTTTATCAAGAAGCTAGCGGAGTTGTGTTTAACTTTTTTTCCTTTTTTAACAAATAAGATCTCACACATTAGCACCATGCTTTACCACTTATATTCAACTTCAACTACCTTAAGGCAAGGTAATTCATGGTTTTTCAAGCTAAAAGGTATACAGAATTGCATTGGTTTATTAAAAGAAATTTGTCATATGGTCTTTCTATAAAGCTCAAACATGGGTTCAATGTTGAAATATTTCAAATAGGGTCAGCTTGAAAGGCTAAAACACATTTAAAGAATGCCCTAATTCTCTTTTGAAATAAAGTAGAATAACTTACAAGCTTTGAGAAATTTCAAAGAAGGTTTTGACATTATTTGATTGAAAAGGAGTATATAAGCCAAATTGTCACAAAATCCGTTAGAAAAACACATTCAAAATATCCAAAACTCTATTTGTGCATGATTATTTCAAAACAATTGATACAAATGATTAAAATCATAACTCAAGCATCAATGAATAATAATTAAAGCTCCCTACCAAGAATAAAAACCAAGAAACTTTGTCATCGTTAGATTGTACATTCCATTTGAACTAACAATTCATTGATTTGGTATAATTCACCAGATATCAATCAAGCATTCCTGAACTTTCAAGTATTTCATCCATTTTTATTCCATCATCAAGATAGCAAACTCAAAAGTTTCACACTACAAAAAATTTTCACATCCTCACCCGGAAACTTGAGATTGACAGTGTCATCACTATCATTAAAGATGTATAATTATATCACTATACATGCAGAACAAATATCAAACAAGTGGGTTCAAAATGTGTTCAATAATAAAGTGGGCATGTTCAGAGGGGTGGGTTTGAGAAAGAGATGAGAAGTGAAGGGCAAAGAGGGAAGATGGACTTAATTATTGAAAATAAGTTATTTTTATTTTTTCTTTGATTAATATAAGATATTTTCATTTTTTAACAAAATTAAAAAAAAATAAGGTCACACCATGGCAAGTTGTTTGCTAGTCAGAGCAAGATGCATAATGACTTGAGAACAAGACAAGCTTGTTGCAGCTAAGTGCTCAACTTGTTGCAGTATGACACAAAAATGCACTCATGAAAGAAAGACTCATCGTTGCCAAAGATAACCTTTGCTGTGAAAAAGAACATAAAGAGACAAAAATAAATCAGGAAAGGCACTCACATCATAGCTAAAGTGTATCTTTTGTAATGGCGAAGGACACTTATATGCAAGACAATAGCATAGACATGACAGAATTTGCCACATCACATTCCTTATTCATCCCAAAATATCCAAACCACATTCTCATATTTAGAATCCAGTCACAACCAGTCCAATCTAATTGTTAACCATGTACATACACTCACATATCACATATTTCACATTATCAATCTAATTAACAACATAAGTACTTAGTTTGGCATGCAAAACAATATCTAATACTTCGTTAACAATTTCTAAGTAGCATGAAACTTTAGAATTAGATTTTTAGCATAAATTCTAATAGAAGTTAGAAAGAAACTTCCTTGAGAGTGAAGATGCAAGATTCTTCCACATCTCACCACCTCATCATCATGCTCCAACTTGACATCCTCTAAAGGAGGTACCTTTCTACCTACAAATAGTAAAACCAAATATAAATTTACTTAAGCAAATAAAAAATGAATGAAAATGAGAATAAGGGTGTAGAACTAGGGTTTCCTCCCAAGAAGCATTTAGTTTATAGTCTTCAACCAAACTCTTCATAGCTTTAGGTTGGATCACAAAAGTGGATGGTAGATGTTTGACACTCCATATCACCTCCCCAATAATGCTTTATGAATGTTTTAATCCGCTCATGAGTTCTTTTACAAGCTTTTAAGATTTCCAACAGTTGTTGTCTTTTTAAGTAGTCAATTTTGTAGCAATATTCTCCAATAAGTTAATGACTTTCAAATAGACATACTGAAGGCAAGTAGGGCTTCCAACTCAAGAGAAGGTAGCTCTTTAATATATGACTTTACATATGGTTTATCATGGGAAGATACATCTAATAATTTAATATATACCTAACTCTCAAGATAAGTTGGCGCTTTAACCTTGATTATCGTGCATTCTTCCACTTCTTGAACCCCTAACAATAAAGCTTCATAGTCATCCTTAGGAATTAGCTTATTGAATTCTTCTTTCTCTACTTGCCAAATCATGTCAACAGAAAAGCAACTCTCAAATTCATTAGGAGACTTCATTAGCTCATGCATATTAAAAGTAACATGCTTATCATCAACTTGCATAGTAAGCTCATCCTTTTCAATATCATTCAAGGTTCTGGTAGTAGTTAGGAATGTCTTCCTAAAATGATCAGAATATCCCAATCCACTTAACAATCAATAACAATAAAGTCAGCTAGAAAAATGAACTTTGATAAGTAAAATATTTGCATATTAATTTTTCCTTATATGATGATTTTGTAGATGATGTTTGAGCTTAATGTAATGAATTTAGGTGTAATTGATAAACAAAAATGATATTGGCATAAAATATAATTTATCAAAATACTAAATTTTGACCATGTTGCAGTTTTCAGTCAATATCTGGAGCTCTAGATGTCAGATTGGGATGTTCTTTATGAATAGAAAGCTAAGAAATATTCCTACAACATTTTTGCTGAGGCCAAAACCTAGTTCTGTCTCCAAGAGTTTCGAATTTTGCTTGGAAGTTGAAAACATGAATTTGTCCCAGTCTAACCTTTGCCCACTAATTTGCCTATAACTTGAGCTACAAATGTTGAAATAAGGAGCTTCCATTTGCTTCTTCAAGCTAAGATCTAGAGCTACAACTTTCACGTGGATCATAATGTGAAATTCCACCATTTTGAATGTCAAGCATGGTTGCCACAAGGTCAACATGGGTGGCTTAAGGTCAAGATTCATGCCTAACAAGCGGAAATCTTTGTACCCCATTCATCTATAAATAGAGGAGTAAAAGACGCAAGGACAACATTGTTGGAAATTGTGCCCTAAGGGCCAATCATTGTACTTTGAACATTATTATTTTAATAAAATTTCTCTATTTTGTTATCATATTATTTGCATGTTAACTGTGATAATTGTATCCTTGGATAATTCATGAAGATTGTCCTAAAATGTCCCTGGTCGGTCATCTATACGGGAGCAGAGATGAAAGAAGCCCAATATGACTTTGATAAGATATGGAGATACGAATCAAAGTCTTAGGCACTTGTAAAAGTACAAGGTGCTGGACCGACCTATTATGAGAAGCCCAATATGGCTTTGAGTAGTAACATTGTTTCTCTTTTTTATTTAGATAAGGAAGGTTATACTTCCATTACTAGGAATGATAAATGTTCTATTTATCATAATGACATTTTCTATGCTAATGGTGATTTGCATGTTGGTCATGATATATTAAATTTGGAACATCCTAATAATGGGAATATCTCTAACGTAACTACTAAAAGGATAAAATCAAACGATTTGAATACGACCTACCTATGGCATTGTCGTCTTGGCCATATAAATGAGAAGCGCATTTCTAAACTCCATCAAGATGGATTTCTAAACTCATTTGATTTTGAATCATATGATACATGTGAATCTTGCTAATTAGAAAAAATGACAAAGGAACCTTTTATTGGGCATAGTGAAAGGGCCACTGAATTATTGGGCATCATACATACAGATGTATGTGGACCATTAAATATAGTTGCTAAAGGAGGTTATGTCTACTTCATTACATTTATAGACGACTTTAGATATGGCTATATCTATCTAATGAAACATAAATTTGAATCTTTTGAAATGTTCAAAATATTCCAAAATGAAGTACAAAACCAACTTGGCAAAACAATTAAAGCGCTTCAATCTGATCGAGATGTTGAATATTTAAGCCAAGACTTTATTGACCATCTTAGGAGTTGTGGGATAATCTCACAACTGACTCCTCCAGGAACACCACAATGGAATGTCATTTCTGAATGAAGGAATCGAATACTATTAGATATGGTTTGATCTATGATGAGTCAAATAGATCTTCCGGCATCCTTTTGGGGACATGCTCTAGAGACAACTGCATTCACACTAAATCGTGTTCCATCTAAGGCAATTGAAAAGATATCATATGAGATATGGACCGGAAAGAAACCAAGTTTATCTTTTCTCAAGATATAGGAATGTGAGGTATATGTTAAGCAACAAGCCTCTGATAAATTAGCGCCCAGATCTCAAAGTGCCTTTTCGTAGGGTATCCTAAAGAAACCAAAGGATACTATGTCTACAATCCCACTGATAACAAAGTGTTTGTTATTTGAAATGGTAAGTTTCTAGAAAGAGAGTTTGTCTCTAAAACAACTAGTGGGAGCATGGTACATCTCGAAGAAGTTCGAGAGTCACAAGATAGTACAAAACCACAGATGGACATTAGACAAGACTCACAACAAGTTGCTGAGCCTCCTCAAGTAATATAAGGTCTATGAAGATCTGATAGGGCACGGTATCAGCCTAAGAGATATGGATTTTTGATTACTGAAGGCCGTGATGTGTTGCTCATTGAGCAAAATAAGCCAACCACCTATCGAGAAGCCATAGTGGGACCAAACTCTGAGAAATGGCTAAATGCCATGAAGTTTAAAATGCAAGCCATATACGACAATCAGAATCCTTCTTGCCATTGCGGCATATTATGACTATGAAATATGGCAGATGGATGTCAAAACAACATTTCTTAATGGAAAGCTACTTGAGGATGTGTATATGACATAACCTAAAGGTTTTATGCGTCTAGAGGACTCTGGTAAAGTTTGCAAGCTTTAAAGATCCATTTATGGATTGAAGCGAGCATCTCGGAGCTGGAATCATTGTTTTGATGAAGTAGTCAAAGAGTTTAGATTCATTCAAAACATCGATGAACCTTGTGTTTGTTAGATCCCATATGTTTTGATGATAACAAAGATTGGATCAATAATATGAAAGGATTTAATAACAAACAAATGGATTTGAACAAAGTGGCAAAGAATCACTTGAAGTAAACACTGGAATTAATCAACAAATTTTGTGAAGGCTTACTCGAGTCGCCACTTAGGTAAGAGAAGCCATTACTCGAGTAGCCACTCAAGTAAGCTAAGAGAACTTCATCCAGTGAAGCACTGCAAAAATTTGGATGAAGTGACTCAAGGGACCACTCGAGTAATCTGTAAAGTTATATAGACCATTACTCGAGTAGCCACTTGAGTAACAAGATTTTCACAGGCATCACTCGAGTAACCAGGTCAAAAATCTTCCAGTGACTCTCGGCCAAGAAATGCAGCATATCACTCGAGTAGCCACTCGAGTAACCAGTAAGAAAATAGCATTACTAGAGGGACCACCCGAGTAATCTGCAAAGTTATTTGAAGTACCACTCGAGTAGTCACTCGAGTAACCAGAAAGTAAACTCTCGGCCAAGAATTTGATGCTATTACTCGAGGGTGTAATCGAGTAATCTGCCGGGTTATTTGAAAGCCACTCCAGGGACTACTCGAGTAAAGTGTGAAGAAACATGAAGGCCACTCGGGTAAAGAGATTACCACAGTGATCACCCGAGTAACCTATGAAGGTAAAGACATGGCCACTCGAGTAACCACTCAAGTAATTAAGTATTTTCAAGGTTTGTAATATATCACTCCAGGTCTTACCCGAGTGATATCTGATTTAAAATATTGATATGCTCACTGCCATGTTTTAGACAATTTTACTCGAGGGACTACTCGAGTAACAAACTTGATCACTCGAGTAGCCACTCGAGTAAGGTAGTCCAGAAATTATTTTTTGACTGAATATTTATTAAATTGTTATCTATATGATTAACCCTTCATTGCATTAGTATCCTAAGTACATTTGCAGAGAAACGATGAAGAGATTATGCAAGAAGAGCAAAGTCAAATAAAGTGTCCGAATGTTTACCTACCGCTACCTACCACAAACGGATAGTTTTCAGATTCGAAGAACAGTCAACCGTTGCTGTGTAACTCTAACGGACATGTTTGAATTGCTTCCAACGGACATTATCAATCATCTATATATATGAAGCATTCAAAGAGAAGAAAATAAGACACGAACTAAGAACACACATAGATCAATACACTTAGTGCTTTGTTCTCTTATACTCATTCAATATACTTTAGTGATTATATATTTACTGTGAGAGAGTTTTTCATTACAAACTCAATATTTGTAATTGAGACAACTTAAGGTTGTGGAACCTTGAGTTGGGGATTTGATTGCAAAGTGTAAGGGGGAGCGAGTGTCCAAGTGAAGGAACTTGCTGTGTACTGAGGTGCCAAGAACCCACTGAATCTTGGAGAGTATAGTGAAACTCTCAGAGACGCTCTGAGGACTGGACATAGGTCAAAGTGGATATAGCCGAACCAGTATAACTCTTGGTGTACACTTCGGTGATATTTCTCCTTACTTTCAACTACTTTAAATATTCTGTCAATTTTCTTATGCGCAACGAAGTTTTTGGTATCACCTAATTCACCCCTTCTTGGGTGAAACGCTTGCACTAACAGTGTTTCCAAGAAAGTTAGTGGGACCATAGTTGTATTTCTAGTGCTTTATGTAGACGACATCCTACTTATTGGGAACGACATTCCTACCTTACAGAGTGTCAAGTCTTGGTTAGGAAAGTTCTTTTCAATGAAAGACTTAGGTAAAGCCACCTACATCCTAGGGATTAGGATCTATAGGGATAGATCCAAAAGACTAATAGGCCTAAGTCAAAGCACATACATAGACAAGACACTGTATATGTTTAGTATGCAGGATTCAAAAAGGGGTTACATGCCCATGTCTCATAGCATACATCTTAGCAAGGATCTATGTCCTAGTATACCTGATCAGCGAGATCGCATGAGTAAGGTTCCATATGCCTCGGCCATTGGATCCATCATGTATGCCATGTTATGTACTCGACCGGATGTCTTATTTGCCTTAAATATGACTAGCAAATATCAATAAGATCCTGGTGAGGGTCATTGGACTATGGTCAAGAATATCCTAAAGTATTTAAGAAGGACTAAGGACTTCTTTTTTGTCTATGGTGGATTGGATGATAAGCTTTATGTAACCGGTTACACAGATGCAAGTTTCCAATCTTGATATGTATTCCTCCTGAATGGTGGAGCAGTAAGCTGGAAGAGCTCCAAGCATAGCACTGTAGCAGATTCTGCAACAGAAGCTGAGTATATAGCAGCATTAGATATAGCTAAAGAAGCTGTTTGGATCAGAAAGTTCATTACTGAACTAGGGATGGTGCCTACCATCTCAAATCCAATAGATTTGTTCTGTGACAATAGCGGTCCTATTGCACAGGCCAAGGAGATTTGGTCACATCAAAGGACAAGCATATACTCAGGCGATTTCATCTTATTAGAAAAATCAATGATAGAGGTGATATAAAGATATGCAAAGTAGCAGGAGAAGATAATGTTGCTGATCCTCTTACTAAGCCATTTGCACAAGCAAAGCAAGAGCATCATGTTAGGACAATGGGAATTAGGCAAATTAATGATTGTACCTAGGGCAAGTGGGAGGATGTTGGAAATTGTGCCCTAAGGGCCAATCATTGTACTTTGAACATTATTATTTTAATGAAATTTCTCTATTCTATTATCATATTATTTTCATGATAATTGTGATAATTGTATCCCTGGATAATTCATGAAGATTGTCCTAAAATGTCCTTGGTCGGTCATCTATACGGGAGCAGAGATGAAAGAAGCCCAGTATGACCTTGATAAGATATGGAGATATGAATTAAAGTCTTAGGCACTTGTAAGAGTACAAGGTGCTAGACCGACCCATTATGAGAAAGCTACATGGATCAAGTCATAAGCTTTTCTCATGTATAACCACGTCTTAATGCCCTTAGACCTGAGGTCATCATGGATTCCTACATGAGAGTTGCTAAGCTTTGAACTAGTCAAATGTCACTTTTGACCGGGTGATGATAAAGGCTACGATCGGGCTTGGTGGTTTTTCATGCAGAGGAATATGAATGATCAAGATGGAATTTGTCGCTCACAATAGTAGAGAGATATTACTAGGCCCCTCGATGAGTAAGTTTGAGAAATGTATGGTCATACAACAATAGAAAGGAGTTTCCATTTCTATTGTCAGGCTACTCAGGAATCGAGAAAGTAATGGTCAGGGACAAGAAGATGACATTATCCATGCCTTATTCTTGATTGATATATCGTGTGACAAAAGGGACGTGACATGGTTGTATGACAGGTTGCATCGTGATAATGATCCTCATATGAATTGGGTAGTCCTAATGTCTTGCTAGAGGCCGCTTGCGACGTTTGGGTTAGTACAGTTATTGGCTCACTGCCAACTTCATATGAGCCTGCAGGGTCGTACACAAGAATGGCCAATACGAGATAATGTTTAATTTACGGCGGATGAATTTTATATTTATATATATATAATATAATATTCGTTAATAATATTATATATATATATATATTCAAAATACATATCTTATATATATTATATATATGTATATATATATTATATGATATTATTATATAGTGTTAGTTTTAAATTTAATTTATTAAGATATATTAAATTTAATAACTAACATGATAGAGATATAGTATCTCAGATTTAATTTATGAAGATAAATTAAATCTAATGGCTCTTTATTTAAATTAAATAAATAGGTTAAATTAAAACTATTGGACAGATTTAATTTAAACTGAATTTATTTAATTAGCTCATCAAGATAATTAATTGTTAAATAATTTTGAAATTAATGATGATTAATTTTGAAATTTGAATATAGCCCTCATAGTTTATAAACTTGATAGAGCAGATATACTCATACGCGCATGAGAATTTAGAGCCGTAAGGGAAACCCTAAAAACATTGGAGGGGCTAGCACGCAGTCTCGGTTGGAGAGCATTCGTGTGGATACCGGTAGAGGGAGCGGACCTAACGTGTTGGCTCCTAGAGATCATGAAAACCCTAGTTAAAAAAAGGTACGAGTTCTTTCTAACCCGATTTAAACACCGTTGATAGATCCTCAATTAAGATCGATAAAATTTTAAAATTCTTCCGCTGTGCCTACCAATCCTAACAAACACACCATCTTAGAGTTTAATTTCTTGCATTGTAATGTTTCTTGCATGCCTCCTTCATGGAAGGCTTAAGTAGTCCTCCTTTTATGGATGGTATAGGACGCTATCAACATGGAAGGTTTTACCTCCTATATGGAAGGCTAGATTTTTCCATTTTCATGCACCTTGTATGTTTTAGAATTTAATAATTAAGTTTTATCCAATGTTTATGAAGTTTTCAATTTATTTTGGTTTTGTTTTTAATTTAATCATGAGCTAAATTTCCATTTTTCTAGGATGATGATGTAGCTTATTAATGACAGATTAAATCTAGTTTTAATTTTTCCTTCATGATTGAGTTTTATTTATTGTTCTTAATGCTTTCGATTGATTAGCCATCTTTTGAATGATTTCAATATGCCCGTTGAAACCTAAAGGAGATGCATGTGTGTATATCCTATAATTAAAACCATAACCGTCATATGAAATTTGAATATATTCATGAGTTGTGTAATATTAACGAGTTCTATAAATCTTTATACATGATTAATTGCTTTACTTCATATAGGGATATATTGAATTAGCAATTAATTATAGAAATGCTTGACCTTAGAAGAGGCTAGTAATTAAATAAGAGAAACTCGGCTATCAATCATGTGGAATAAATTAGATTATAATAGATACATGATTCAATCCAAAATTTGTTAAGTGAAATCTAATCCCTAGAGCTTTTTCTCATAGTTATTTTCAAATTAATTGTATTCATATTTAATCATTTTTAATTTTGTAATCTCAATCACCAATTAATTCATAATGGGATATATTGGATTAACAATTAATTACAATGACCAAAAAACTCTTGTACTTTGTTAATCTAATATATCCCATTATAAATTAATTGGTGATTGAGATTACCAAATTAAAAATGATTAAATATGAATGTAATTAATATGAAAACAACTATGAGAAAAAGCCCTAGGGATCATATTTCACTTAACACATTTTGGATTGAATCACCTATCTATTCTAGTCCAATTTATTCCATATGATTGATAGCTGTGTTTTCCTTATTTAATTACTAGTCTCTTCCAAGGTCAAACAATTCTATAATTAAATTGTTAATCCAATATATCCCTATATGAATTAAAGCAATTAATCATGCATTAAGATTTATAGAACTCATTAAGACTACATAGCTCATATGAATATATTCCTATTTCATATGCAGGTTATGATTTTAATTATAGGATCTACATATACATCTCCATCCGGTCTCAATATGCATATTGAAATTATTTAAAAGATAGCCAATCAATCAAAAGCATTAAGAACAATAATCAAAACTCAATCATGAAGGAAAAATTAAAACTAGATTTAATAAGTTAACATTCAATCCATTATTAGTAAGCTACATCATCACCCTAGGAAAATGGAAATTTAGCTCATAAAGAAATTAAAAAAAATAAAAATAAATTGAAAACTTCATAAACATTACATAAAACTTAATTTTAAATTATAAAACACACAAGATGCATAAAAATGGAAAAATCTAGCCTTCCATATAGAATGTAAAACCTTTCATATAAGTGGTAACCTATACCATCCATAAAGGATGACTACCTAAGCCTTCCATAAGGAGGCATGCAAGAAACATTACAACGCATGAAATTAAACTCTAACATGGTGTGTTTTCCTTCTGTCTTTCACTCCTCTATTTATAGATGAATAGGGTGTAAAGATTTCCACTTATTAGACATAAACCTTGACCTTTAGCCACCAATGTTGACCTTATGGCAACCATGGTTCCTAATGTTAGTGCAAGAATTTTACCCAAGATGGGGGTGAATTGGGTGATACTAGAAATTTCATTGCAAATATATATAAAAATTGACTAGAAACTTAAAGCAATTAAGAGCTAGAAGAAATATCATCGAAGTATACACCGGGAGTTATACTAGTTCAGTCACAACCACTTTGACCTACGTCTTGTCCTCAGAGCTTCTCTAAGAGTTTCACTATATCTTTTAAGATTCAGTGGGTTCTTAGCACCTCAGTACACAACAAGTTCCTTCACTGGATACTCGATCCCCCTTACACATTGTAATCAAATCCCCAACTCAAGGTTCCAAAATCTTAAGTTGTCTCAATAACAAATATTGAGTTTGTAATAAAAAACTCTCTCACAGAGCAAATATATAATCACTGAAGTACAAAGAGTGATTATAAGAAACACATAGCACAAATAATATAATGATCAATGTAAGTTTGCATGTTTTCAATTGTTGTATTCTATTCTTTGAATACTCCATATATATAGATGATTTGTGATGTCCGTTGGAAGAAATTCAAATATGTCTATTAGAGTCACACAGCTTCGTTCGACTGTTCTTTGAATTTGAAAACTAGCCATTTGCGGTAGGTAGGCATTTTGAACATTAAGGACAATATGTTTGACTTCTCTCTTAATGCATGATTTCTTCATTGTTTTCCTGCAAGTATACTCAGGAAACTAATACAATGAAGAGTTAATCATATAGATAATAAATCAATAAAAATTGGATTAAAATCATGCTTTCTGGACTGCCTTACTCAAGTGGCTACTCGAGTGATCATGTCTATTAGTCGAGTAGTCCCTCGAGTAATCTTATTAAAAATTAGGCAGGGAGTAAGTCAATGTTTTTTCACCACATTACTCGATTAAGACATGGAGTAACTTATTCATAAAACTTTTGAATACCTAGTTACTCGAGTGCTCCCTCAAGTAAGTTTACTTTTCTTCATTGATTACTCGAATGCTCCCTCGAGTAACCTTTCAAATAAGTTTGCAAATTACTCGAGTAGTCCCTCAAGTAATGAGATTCAAATCTTGGCTGAGAGTACCTGTTCTTTGTTGTCTTAATTACTCAAGTGATCCCTCGAGTAATCCTTTTAATAACTCTGTAGATTACTAGAGTGCTCCCTTGAGTAATGCCTTTTTCTCACCTGGTTACTCGAGTGGTCCCTTGAGTAAATAGTGGCTTTTCATGTTCGAGAGCTACTGGATGCTTTCTGCTCTAGTTACTCAAGTGGCTACTCAAGTAATGGTCCATATAACTTTACAGATTACTCAAGTGGCCCCTCGAGTAACTTCATCCAAAAGTTGATAGTGCTTCTTTGGAAGATTTTCTCCATCATTACTCGAGTGATGCCTCGAGTAATAAGGTTTATTACTTGAGTGCTTACTCGAGTAACCCTTTCAAAAATCTACCAGTGATGTTTTTCTGTGCTGTGTCTCTCAGTTCTTCTTCATTACTCCAGTGCTTACTTCAAGGAATGCTTTTGTCTGCCATTTAGTTACTTTATTCAAATTCTTTTATTTGTAATCAAATCCTTTTGTATTGTAGATCCAATCTTTGTTGTCATGAAAACACATGGGATCTAACATTCTCCCTCTTTTTGATGGTAACAAAACTTAGTGATTTTGAAAAAAGTCTTTGAAATTTAGTTTTCAATCAAATGCTTCTTGAAAACTTTTCATATGAAATCTCTTGTTCAATTTAAAGTTGAAAACTCTTTTGAAGTAATTTGGTAATTATCTTTTCAAGTGTCATGATCTTAAAAAAATTGAGTTTTTATTCTAATTTACTTGTTCACCTTGCATACACAATCAAAAATTCATTAGTTCACAATGCAATATAACTTCAATGTAAAACTGCATAAGAAGCTCATTACATAATTAAAAACTAGTAAAGTTCCCTTAAACCCTATACACCCAATAGATTTACACAATCACTACATTAGTTCACAATGCAATATAACTTCAATAAAAAATTGTATAAGAAGTTCATTACATAATTAAAAACTAGTAAAGTTCCCTTAAACCCTATACACCCAATAGATTTACACAATCACTTAACAAGCCATTGTTCACAAAATCACTCAAACTCTTCTCCCCCTTTTTGTCTTTATTATAAGGGTAGAATTAATCAAGATCAGAAGGAGGAATAGATGGCTTGGCTATAGAGATAGGAGTGACAAGAAATACCAAAAATTCATGTGAATCATCTGAACTAGAAGAATCTGAAGATGATGGTTCTGGTTCAGGAAGATTCACTGAGGGTACCTTAAGATCTTCTGGAAGGTTCTGAGGTTGAAATAGAACCAGAGAAGTAATTTCTACTTCCTCTGTAGCAGCAGGTGAAGATACAAGCACTTTCTCATTGTGTGCAGGTGATGCAATAGGAGTAGGCACTGAGTCAGGTTGAACTAGCAGTGCTAGATCATCAGAGGTGATGTGAATAGGCTAGGATGTAGTTGGGTCAAGTATATAAAATAAGTTCTTTGAAATATAGATAGGTAAGGGAGGAAGAGGTATGGATGGGGGTCTAGACTCAAAAGGTATAAAATGAGAAGGTCCAGACTAAGAAGGTGGTACAGGCTCAGGAATGACAGAAGGACCAGCAATAGAGGAGCCAAATGCCATAGCATTAAGTCTGGCAACAATTGATCTCAGAAGCTTACCCGGGCATGTTGTTCTGCTAACATCTCTCTGTACCTCTTATCCATTCTCTCCACAAGTTGTCCCATCTTCTCATTCATATGGGTTATCAACTCTGCATTGGCATTGGCAATGTCGATATGGAAACCCTTCAGAATGTTTTCCATGAATGTTTGCATTGAGGCACCAAAGAATAAAGGAGAGGATGTATTAGCTAGAGCAGAAGATTGTGTGTCATCCATCTGACTAGTCTCAGTCGTAGTCTTCTTCTTCTTCTTGTAACTTGCTTCAAGAGGAATCTTCAGAGGAATATCAATATTCAGCTTTCTAATCTGATTTCTCCCCATTAGAGTTAATCTCTCAATTGGTTCTCTACTCTCCAAGTACTAGATCTTGTTCTTCTTCAAAAATAGAGATATAAGTTGAGGATAAGGCATTAGAGTAGTAGGTTTTCCTTCAAACCTATTGTTGGAAATTGTGCCCTAAGGGCCAATCATTGTACTTTAAACATTATTATTTTAATGAAATTTCTCTATTCTGTTATCATATTATTTGCATGTTAACTGTGATAATTGTATCCTTGGATAATTCATAAAGATTGTCCTAAAATGTCCCTGGTCGATCATCTATGCGGGAGCAGAGATGAAACAAGATCAGTATGACTTTGATAAGATATGGAGACACGAATCAAAGTCTTAGGCACTTGTAAGAGTACAAGGTGCTGGACCGACCCACTATGAGAAAGCTATATGGATCAAGTCATAAGCTTTTCTCATGTATAACCACGTCACAATGCCCTTAGACCTAAGGTCATCATGGATTCCTATATGAGAGTTGCTAAGCTTTGAACTATTCAAAAATCACTTTTGACCGAGTGATGATAAAGCCTACGATCGGGCTTGGTGGTTTTTCATGCAGAGGAATATGAATGATCAAGATGGAATTTGTCCCTTACATTAGTAGAGAGATATTACTGGGCCCCTCGATGAGTGAGTCTGAGAAATGTATGGCCATACTATGATGGCAAGGAGTTTCCGTCTCTATTATCAGGCCACTCAGGAATCGAGAAAGTAATGGTCAGGAACAAGAGGATGACATTATCCATGCCTTATCCTTGATCGATATATCATGTGACAAAAGGGATGTGACATTGTTGTATGACAGGTTGCATCATGATAACGATCCTCATATGAATTGGGTAGTCGTAATATCTTGCTAGAGGCCGCTTGCGACTTTTGGGTTAGTATAGTTATTGGCCCACTACCAACTTCATATGGGCCTACAGGGTCACACACAAGAATGGCCCAACACAAGATAATGTTTAATTTATGGTAGACGAATTTTATATTTATATATATATATATAATATAAAATTCATTAATAATATTATATAGATATATATATTTTTGAAATATATATCTTATATATATGTGTATATATATTATATGATATTATTATATTGTGTTAGTTTTAAATTTAATTTATTAAGATATATTAAATTTAATAACTAACATGATAGAGATATAGTATCTCAGATTTAATTTATGAAGATAAATTAAATTTAATGGCTCTTTATTTGGATTAAATAAATATGTTAAATTAAAACTGTTAGACAGATTTAATTTAAACTAAATTTATTTAATTAACTCATCAAGATAATTAATTGTTAATTAATTTCGAAATTAATGATGATTAATTTTGAAATTTGAAAATAGCCCTCATAGGGTATAAACTTGATAGAGCAGATATATTGATATACACATGAGAATTGAGAACCCCAAGTGAAACCCTAGGAGACATTAGAGGCGCTAGCACGCAGTCTCGGTTGGAGAGCATTTGTGTGGATACCGGTAAAGGGATCGAACCTGACGTGTTGGCTCCTAGAGATCGTGAAAACTCTGAATCATTAAAAGGTATGAATCCTTCCAACTTGGTTTAAACGCCATTGATAGATCCTCGATTAGGATTGGTAAAATTTTAAAATTCTTCCGCTGTGCCTACCGATTCTAACACCTATATCACTTGATCTCAGCAAAGATATATTCTCCCAAGTCTTTTTGTTCTTTGAGAAGTAATGAGGCAAATTTTCTGTAGTCCCTCCCAATGAAATAAGTGTAGTTGTTGGATTTGTTGACTATGGCTCTTGAATAGATATACCATAGGACTCAATGAAAATCACACATATCACTCAGATTGAAATTGACGGGTCCCACTATCTCACTAGGTCTTAGGATAGAAAACAACTGGTTTGAATCAAGGTTAGGATAATTATCATCAGGAGGATCCTTTATTCCTAACCAAGTGTTGATTCTGGAAGGTGAAATTAGAATTCTCTGTCCTCTAACCTTAGAAGTCATTTCTTCTTCTACAGAATTTCTAATGGGATCATTTATGGGCTCTAGATTGCAGTAAAAGTGCCTCACAACTTTGGTGCAAAAAGGGAGTTTAATAGACAGCTAAGGCAAATAGGAATCAAGATAAGGACTTAGGTCGAATTTCAATACCTCTTGAAGAACCTTGTAGTCAATATAGTACATCTTGCACACACTTCTCCTTGAAAAGCGATCTAAATACTTCTAAGATTCCTCAAGCTTATTCACTTTGAATCCCTATGGAGGAAATGTGATTTCTTCTTCCCTTTCTTCTGGTTGCTTTGAAGATTGCCCTTTTTTTCCTCCCTTAGATTGAATAGTTTCCTCTAGAATGTTTGTCATGACATTTTTAATCTTCTCATCATACTTTGGCCTTTTTGATGATTTGGGAGAAAATATAGCTGTGTCGGATGAGTCAGAAGGAGGAGGAGATGGCTCTTTTGTTTCTTTGCCTCTTCCTGTAGGTGTATTCTTCTTGGTTTAAGCTCTTATGGTTACTAGTTCCTTGATGACAACCCCTTTCACCTTGGGCTTAGCTTGCGGCTTGGTTTTAGCTTTAGGTTTGGGAGATAATTTTCTTTTCTTGGTAGGAGGAGAGGAAAGTGAATCAGAGGGTTGATAAGGTTCAAAAGACTCAGAAGGAGTAATAGGCTTAGGAGATTTTGTTCTCACCATTGTTGTTGAGAGAACTGAGATTTTCTAGAAAACATGAGTCAAAAGTCGTGAGTTAGGGCAAATGATTTTGAGAAATCTGAGCTATTTTTGAAGGTATAGAGTAGTGGGTTTTGACCGAAATGAGAAGACAGAGTGTTTGTGAAAAAATTTTTGCAGAGCTTTAGGAGGATCACTTGAGGTGATTTTGTGAAAAATGAACGAGTTGCGATAGATAAATACCTCAGGTTTGATAACACTCGAGGGCTTACTTGAGTGATCATGAGCTTCACTCGAGTAGCTACTCAAGTGATCATACCAGAAATTTCCAAATGCAGTAAATTCAAGTACATACCTGGCATGAATAATATTGTAATTACCCATGTATATTCCCTCGATCACTTGATGGCTCTTTAAGACAAATTTGAGCTAAAACTCCGCAAATTTATAATCTGCAACCAGATGTACTCGAGGCCTTACTCGAGTAAGCTTGAAGTTTACTCGAGGCCTTACTCGAGTAAGCTTGAAGTTTACTCGAGGCCTCCCTCAGGTAATCTGTCTCCTTCACACTATGACAGTTCATTTCAAACCATTATGCCATTTCATTTGAATTCATTATGAATTAATGCTTCACTGTCATATTTTCCAGGCCATTACTCTATTATCTAATCGAGTAACTACTCATTTACTTCAAGGTGTTACACCAGTAATGATGGTTACTTGAAGTTGTCCCCCCAGTAATATTGTCCTCTGTTATCCTCTGCTTTCCATACCCTAAAACAGAATATCAGGATCTTGCAAAACAAATTGCTAGAAATGCCGATACTTAAGTTAGTAATCATCAAAACATCAATAAATAACATTATCTAACATTTTATAAACATTAATAACTTACAATTCATTAGGATTTACCATTCCCAATTCTCTTCTAATATATAAGAATTGATCTTTTGCAAGACGTTTTGTGAAGATATCAACTAGTTGAAGATAAGTTGGAATGAATATCACTTTGACATCTTTCTTCTGGACATGATCTCTGATGAAGTGATGTCTAACATCAATATGTTTGGTTCTGGAATGTTGAACATGATTCTTTTCCAAGCTTATTGTGCTAGTATTGTCACAGTATATTGGTATCTGCTTTAGAAAAATACCAAGATCTTGGAGTTGTTGCTTAAGTCATAACACTTGTGCACAACAACTTGAAGCTACAACATACTCAGCTTCCATTGATGAAAGAGACACTGTATTTTGTTTCTTGCTGAACCATGATACAAATGAGCCTCCAAGAACCGACTTTGCCCACTGGTACTCTTTTTATCTGTCTTGTATCCTCTATGATCAGAGTCTAAGTATGCAACTAGATATTCACTTCTTCCTTTATGATACCAGAGACCTAATTCTGTCGTGTCAGCAAGATATCGGAAGATACGTTTGACGGTTTCAGCATGTGACTCCTTTGGTGCTAATTGATATCTTGCACATATACCCACACTGAATTGAATGTCAGGTCTGCTTGCAGTGAGATAAAGTAATGATCCAATCATTCCTCTATATTTTGTGATACTGTAATCTTTTCCCTTGACATCAGCATCAAGCAACGTAGTTGATGTCATGCCCTTATTTTAATTTCACATTTACCAGAGTATTCGTGGAAAATGATATACAATTCGGTAGGCAACACAGGAATAACATAACTATACTGATAATATGTTCATGATTACATAAATTCCCCATAGGGGTATGTCCATGATACTTACGATTAAGGTAGCCGCACAAGGCTACTAGGGTGTCTAGACTCATCCCAGTGAAACGGAGACACCTTCTCGTCTTCATTCCACCATTGTAATACCCTCATACGATTCTCTTTGTTGTTCTCAGCATATCTACTGCCTTCACCTGTCTAAATTGTTGGTAGGGGAGGGTGAGATTCGAGAGAATCTCAGTAGGAAACAGATACCATAATGCATACATGATTGATGCTATGTGTATGACATGTTAGCTTTATCTAGATGTATGCCCCATAATGACATTTCTGCATGCTCAATGTTTCATACAACAAGACTATGACCATAGCTAAAACAGAAACAGAGCTTCATTTATTCAAATATGCTCTACACAATCAAGCAAAGCAATCACATACATCATTACACAAGCAAAGATATCAAATACATGCAAGTAAGGTAAGTCCCTACCTCCAGTCTTTTCTCCTCGATTTGTGTGCCAGTAACTCAGGGCTTCACATTCGATCCTACAATGTCAAATGTATAGTTCAGACACTTACATAGTGTTTTCAGGGGTTATATGAGTCTATCTTGAAAAATTACTAAAATACCCTCGGGGACCCAGTCCGACTGTACTTTTCTCAAAATTCTAACCTGGGCTATCCTAACATATTTTCGCCCAAGGAATCCATTTCCGGACTCGGAATTACCAAATTCACTGCCAAAAGATGAAATTGCCCTTGACAGCCCTTATTTCAGTGTTTTAGGGGCATTTTTGTAATTATGCTTTCTCGGCCTTTTCTGAAAAAGTGCCCAACTATAACCCCACCTAATTTTCCCTCCTGAACTCAATGGAATCATCAAATCATTGAAAATCTAACTCTAAGGCCCATTTCTAGAGCTAGCTGAAACTTATAGGAATTTAGGAAAAATTGGGGTTTTTCGGTTTCAACTCCTTAAACACGTTCCTTTCTACTCCTAACCACTTTACTGACTATTCCATTAGGTTAAAACTATCATTTAGTATCAATTTGGGCAGCATAATAGCCCCCACAACCCATTTTCCATTTTTACACACAAAGACAATCCTTCAAAATTTCACCGATTAAATTGTCTATAACAGCCAGAATAGTCAATATGCAAGAGTTTGGAAGTTACCTCAAGCTCCCACTAGCTTTTGCTTCTTGTGGCTGAAAACTCTAACTTCAAAACACCAAGATTTGTGCTTCAAATACCTTACATCACATAGAAGAGAAGCTTAGGAGAAGGATTATACACGTTAGGTACAAATTCACCGAAGAAATCGACCTATCTCGTGAGTTTTCTCCTCTCCTTCTCTCTCTAAAACTCTCAAACTTTCTCTCTCTCCTTGGCTGCAGCTCACGTCTGAAATGATCTCAAGAGGAAGAGGATGATGATATATTATTATATCATAATTTACTTTAATTTTCCAAATTTTCGGATTTTTACAAAATTTTGGCAGATTTCTGCCCAAACTTTGAAAAATCATAACTAATTCTAGAAAAATTGAATTGGAGTGATTCCAAAGCCTATAGAACCCTTATTGAGTCTAGTTTCAAGGAAAAATATCTAATTTTGCTGAATGGAATCACAAAATTCCCATAATATTGGCTACTTCCTCATCATCGCTATTTTTGTCAGATAAACTATCTCCCTATATCATAGACACAAAGGCTTTCTTTTTGTTGTAGAACTCACCTTTTCTCTTTTCTTTATTCTTCTGAGACAGTTCTTAACATTTTGATCTGATATGTCTTGGCTTTCCATATTCATAGCAGATGATGTGTTCTTTACTGCTTGTTCCTCTTTTTTGAAAGTTTTTGAATCATTAGCCTTTCTTGTAAAACTTTCTGAATCATTTTATTATTAGGCCCATTTCATCATCGTCAAGCTCTTCATCTTCATCTTGATCTTCTTCTTTTGATTTCAATGCTAGACCTTTCTTTTTCTTGTCACCAATATCATATAGTTCTCATTTGAACTTTAATTTACTTTCATATTCAGAAAGGCTTCCGAATAGAGAAGCAACTGATCGCATTGATTCACCTTTTGCTTCCTCAATTGCAGTGACTTTGGCCTCCCAGTTTTTAGAAAGAATATTCAGAATCTTTCGTACTTGGGTATGTTGATCATAGACTTTCCCAAGTGCTGCAAGTTGATTAACAAGCTGAGTATATCTAAGTTTGAATTCAGCTATAGACTCAACTGATTTCATTCAAAGTAAATCAAACTTAGTAACTAGAGTATTGATCCAGTTTTCTTTTATTCCCGAAGTTCCTTCATGTGCTATTTCCAGGGCTTCCCACATTTCTTTAGCCTTTATCATCACCAGTTAAAAGTCACTTTTGACTAGTTCAAAGCTTAGCAACTCTCATGTAGGAATCCATGATGACCTCTAGTTTAAGGGCATTGTGACGTGATTATACATGAGAAAAGCTTATGACTTGATCCATGTAGCTTTCTCATAGTGGGTCGGTCCAGCATCTTGTACTCTTACAAGTGCCTAAGACTTTGATTCGTATGTCCATATCTTATCAAAGTCATATTGATCTTCTTTCATCTTTGCTCCTGCATAGATGACCGACCAGGGACATTTTAGGATAATCTTTATGAATTATCCAAGGATACAATTATCACAGTTAACATGTAAATATTATGATAACAGAATGGAGAAATTTCATTAAAATAATAATGTTCAAAGTACAATGATTGACCCTTTGGGTACAATTTCCAACACTTCCAAGATGCCATTCCCTCTCTTTTGGGTCTAAGTAAGTTTTAGATCCTATTTGACTTTAGAAAAGGGGTAGGGTATTTTCCCCTGACTATTTAGAACTAAATCTCATACTTCAGTTCCCAAACTAGTTTTTAAAAGTCATTATGACTCTTAGATATTTTTGGCACTCTTCCGGAACTGGGATTAGTAGTCTACTTTGTTAGGTGTATTCTCTAGCCTTTAGTCTCAAAATTTGGGATATTACACCCGTCAGGGGCCAGGCTTATAATTTAGAGCCTTCATAAGGAATCGGGCCTAAAAGGCCCAGGCCTGTAGGGCTACGAGCTTAATCAGCCAGCCCGTTTAAGCCCATTTACATTTTTTTAAAGTAATTTTGTATATTATTGCATTGCAATGTCATATGTGAAATGTATAGGACTTTAATTTGGGGGGATTATCTTTTTTTCCTAGCACAACAAATTCTCTCATTCTTCACCACTTCATCTTCAATATCTTTGCTACCAAACAGAGTTTATAACTTGAGATAAATTGAAATTCTTAAGCTTACCTAATGTTAGACACTTCGAACTATTATTTAATGTTTAGTTTATGATTATCAATTTATCTAGTTATTTATTTGATTGTAATTGTGGACATTAGTTTTTTACTTTTTAGACTTAGTTCTTGTGTTTTGTTAAACATAGATAATGTTTCATTTTTTAAGTTAGATGTGATAATGTTTTTGTTTTAAATTAGGCATATTAGTCTTTAAAAATGCAAAAAGTGAAAAGATGGCAAATGGGCCTAAAGCCCGCAAGCCAGCCCGCAAGCTTTAATTAAATGGGTTGGGCCTAAAAATGAGCTCTTTTTTTGGAGTCGAGCCTAAATGAGCCAGCCTGTTTTCCTAGCTGTATGATCAATACTTACTTAAGTTCTATTGTCTCCCTCCAAGATTTTGAAGTCATTTCCTGCTTGCTTGTTTGAGTCCTTGTTCTCTAGCACAAAAATTGGCAAATATTTCTATGTAATTTTCAATTCAAGCATGCTTTCAAAAACCAAAGGGCCATTGAAGCATCTCAACTAAGTGAATGTAAATATGGAAGTAGACTGTCTAGATTTAAGAAGTCAATTATAGAAAGAAAGTTAGTTCACATGTTAGTCCCCTTGTGAAGATGACAATGAATAGTATTTCCTCTCTCTCTCTCGCTCCACACAATGATGTTTATTAATAAAATCATCTTCACTAGGGGACCAGTGACACCATAGTGAGAGCAAGAGAGAGAATAGAGCCATTGTTCTTCATTGTCTTCTTCATCAAGCAGAAGGAATAAGAGATGGAGCTAGGTCGTCTTCTTGGTGGGAGGGGTTGCAACGTCGTTAACGGGCTTGAAGGAGTTAAAGATATGTTTTTGATATATCATTGTTTTTTTCTTTTTTCACATGTCCAAGTAAGCATGAGTTGTCACCTCAACTTGCTTAATCAACACAGACTTAACGACATTAACAACACATAGGCAAACTTGACTCCGTTATGCATAATGGACTAATGGCCATTGCTGAAGTAAACTTAAGGGACTAAAAAAATGATTTTAAACTTCAGATATTTAAACCAAAATGAAGGTAAACTTTGAGGACCAACAATAGTGTTATGATGTTGTCCCTACGTTAAATGTAAAAAAGGCTACACCCATGAGACATAATGAAATAAAATTATGTGGTGAAAAGTTATAATTACCCTTGCTTTATTTTTCTTTTAAAAACAGTCAGTTATGGCCCACTAGTGAAGAATAATTTTGCAAAGAAGGTGGCTAAGAGAATTCAAAATGACTCCTTAGCATACTAAAAGATTGATGGCGAGTGGTCATCAAATTATTTTATGATATAATGCAAAAAAGATACTACATTTAATCTAAAATATAGATTCAGTTGACTTTTTTTGGAAGAAGTTAGGGAAGCTAATTAAATTAACTTAAAGTATTTATATTTATCGTTATTCTTCAAACTAATTTGTCTGACATATAAATTGATATATAATCTAATAATATACAACATATGACATGATTAAATAATTTATTTAACTTTCTTAATCTCTAAAAAAAACCGAACTGGATATTATATTTAGCACTGGAGGTAGTGTATAGCAAACTTAGATTCCTAATTCCCTTATGTCTTGTTGTTAATTATTTTATTTGTAAGAAAAAATGTGAAGGGAGAGAGAACTAGCGTACCAGGGCAAATCCATGTTCGGATCCGGGTCAAAGCTCCTATGTTTCATAATTGTGCCCACACAATTATTAGACTACTAGAGCTTAATTGTGATTTGCACATCAGGTTACCGAAACCAGAAAGATGGTAGGAGAGAAGAGAATTGCCAAAAAACTCAATGGCGGGGTGAATTGCAATTGAGGAGGCATTCTTTATTTATAATGGTTTATCGAGGCCACTAATTGGGAAATGTGTGCTCTCCTTCTTGCCCTCCAAGACAGCAATTAATTGATTCTCAATTAATTTCTTAATTATGGTGATTTGTTTCTTAATTAACGATCCCATAATTAATACTGACTTATTCCCTAATCAGTAATTAATGTTGATTTATTCTTATTTGATTAGGCTACTTATATCCTAATCAAATAGTCCGGCCCATCAAGGGCGGACTTGGACCCATAGTCCAACATCTCCCGCTCACACTTGATGGGCCTCCCATCGTGCGTGCGTTACTCTTTCTTGTTTCATACTTGGCATCTGCCGTGACCGCATGGGCAAACACGTCTTTAAGATTTGGTGCTTGTGATACTAGAACCGTAAGCTATATATTCATTGCCTCATATGCCCCAGATTATCCCATACATATTACTCATGGCATATCTAATCCCTCTCGAGTTAATATGTTGATTAACTTAGATTGCCTTCCTCATACATAGTATCCGCATGTATAAGCTACACATAGAGCTAGTAAGGGGTCAACCACAAACACTAGGACATCTGATGTATCTATGAGTAAATCTTCTTTTTTGACTAAACATCAGTCCATCTTGACTTGGTCGCTTTCCTAGTTTTCACTTGTCTGATCGAATCGAGTGTGATCATAGAGCTTCAGCTAAAGTAGCTGTCACCAAACCAAGCTTTCATGATGTCGCCTAAGTCTTAAGGGCATCGTGGAAGGATTCTTCCTTCCTGGGACTCACACTGTAGTAAACTAGGGATCTTTCACCGACATCCCATGTTGCAGTCTAACTCTCAAGCACATGCAATATGAATTGCATGCTATGGTGAACGATTTGTGGTGTACGTCGATTTCTTTCTCTTTTACCTTACAGACATTAGTTCCAAAATGTACTCAATATTTGAACCATAACTTTCTTTTTCACAATATTTCTTTTACAATCTCACTTGTGAAAAAGAGTTCTTTGCCTGGCTACAGGTCTGTTCTTATGCTTCGATCCATTTTATGTGTATATGTACACATATAGATCTCATCTCAGTCTAACTGAGACGACACAAACGCAAAGATTCTTCTTAACCATCTCATGGTGATCATTTGCTCGTCTTACCCTCCTATGCCTTAGCAAAAACATGGGAAGATGGTTGTTCGTGTGAGTGAACCAACCTCTTCTAACCTATACGACATACAAACTTGTATACCTTATATGTAGTTATCCATAACATACATACTATTTTGTTTATCTTTATATAAAAGAAGTTCACCACCTTACATTTTATTTGCGCCCCTAGATTTTCACTAACTCAATGAAAATCAAGCTATGGGCTCAATAAGGGGATCTACCAACATTCTGTCAGTAGAAGGTCATTGAACTGTCACTTTCCCTCTTTGAAAGCATATCTCTTATAGAGATATATCAAAAAGTAATTTTCGCCTTGCTATGATACTTAGGATCTTCATCATAAGATGTTATCGTTTGGATCTTTCTATCCACCATTCATTCCCAATCTCTCAGAGGAATTACTTTAGCCATATGGCATTTTGAATGATAGTAGAACACGCCCTGTGCTCTTTTTTCATGGGTAACAAGAAAAAATACTTTGTATATTTCTTTACTCCATCACCATTTGCCTAGGTCTTGTATTGGAATATCCTTTCAAAGGAAAGGTGTTGTCTTGGCAACTTAAACCATGGTTATTCTCATTGCCCATTTCACAACAGGACTAAAAATAGCTTCCAAGTCCTACCAAAAATATTTGGTCTTATGTACACCAATGTGTACATTCATATTACCAACCATAGTCTCACATTGGACTCTATCCACCTTTTCTATGTTGGATTCCTCATAGGACATGTAACCTCTTTAGGTTTATGCCCTTGACTTCAGGGGTATCCATTGGTTTGCAGTTTGACATCCTAAGATGTCTAAGGTTACACTTGTACATGTCTTAGGTGGAAAGACTGTATCTTTCTTATGCAATCTCCGTTTACCTTGTCATTCAAGATATTTGTTTAACCCATAACTTTCTCAACTCAGAATTTAAGGATTCTCTGGTCTTTTATTCCTTTGACTCCCTTGACACTTGTTTCATATGTCATTTGACAAAGGATAACTTCACAAAGAATCATCACTAGACCGTTTGGGACTCATGTAATGTTCTTCGATTATCTTGAAGTTGGTAAGGCTTTTACCTTGTGAAACCTCATATACTACTATTTGGGTGATTATTTCTATAAAGCCCTTAAGCTGCTTTATGTAGAGTTCATAATCCAATTTCCAAAATTTCTAAATTGGAAAGCAGCCTTCACATCATCTTGATGTAATTTCAAGACTAAGCTTGCTGTCATTGCCAAAGTTCAGAGTTAAAAAGCACAATGGACAACCTTCTATTGTAGTACCCCTTAGCCACTAAGTGTCTTAGGTTCTATATGCCCCCAATAGATTTGAGGACCTACTTGTTCCCAATCGCCCCTTGGCTAGGTGACAAATTGCCCAAAACACGTACTTGGCTCAAAAGAGAATCCAAATCCTCCTGCATGACACTTTGCAATTCTTCTTAACAGGTCCTTCTAGTGTCTTTCAAACACTTACAGGTAGTCATCATTACCTTCTAAATGATGAAGAAAGCATTTAATCCATTAGGGAATCTATCCCTTTATAGTCATTTGCTGGATGACTATTTACACCGAGGTGGAGTTTATAGGATTATTTTCCTATATATGAGTGAGGTAATTCTCTTGTAACTTACCTCTTACCTCTTTCATTGTGAAAATGGTCTCAATCCTCCCACTCGGATTAGTGAACTTAGGAACACTTGGTATTCTTTGTCACTTGTGAGCCTCTTAAAGAGATTCAATATGATTAATGCTCATCTCCTACTAGGAAATCTGGGTTTTATGAATATTGCGTCCCTCGGTTCTCTTGCAGTCACTAAGCTGCCATGATTTTCACTAATGAAAAACATGTCTTGTCAAGTTCTCAGGTCATCTCACAAAAAGATCCCTTGTATACCTTGACCCCAATCTTCCTTACTCATAGGAAGAATTATGGATATAAAGTTGTTGACCCTTAGGTCTTAACGAGCCTGATCTAAGGCCTATCCATGATTCATAGGGTAAGGTCGTGACTAACATAGAAGGCATTTGATCAAGTGTGAAGATAATAGCTGTGAGTTTACATACCAACATATGGCTGATGGCCTCACTTATATCATTATCTACTCAACCATGTCAAGGAGAGGTCTATCTTTCTATTTCAACAACTCTATTATGTTGAAGGGTTCTAGGTACTGATAGTTGCCTAACAATGCCTTTCTTGTACACAAAGTAGATTGAACTAATCACGTGGGTGTCTTTAACCCTTATTAGTTGAAAAGGTCTTATCCTTTTAGTTTAACTGATTCCTGACTAGTTCAGCCATTATCTAACAGCTTCACACTAAAATCAAGTAAACATTATTGTATTTCGAGTAAATGTCCACAACGTTAACAAAACGCCAAGCTCTGTGTTTTGCCCTCACCTTTATTGGTTCACTAACGTCATAATTTGCCAATTGCAGTTGATTTTCTCAAAAATGTTTTTGTCTTTCTTGCCAAGTAGAATAAGTTCTCAACTTATTCATAAGGGTATTAAACCTTTAGCACATGTTGTTTAGCAAATACTCTTTTGCTAGCTTGATCATTACTTTTGATCAATGTGTACATATGGCAAGAAATGGAATCTTTTATCCCTAAAAGAAACATCAAAATCCAACGAAGGATTTGAGAATCATAGTCCCATCGATCCTTAACTAAAAAGATAGCAAAGATGTGATTCTTTCAGTTGCAATTGCATGACATGAATCAGTGTGGTTTATCTATGCAAAGTTAATGTGCAAGTTCCAATCCCTTGATTCTATCTCTTTATTGCTTTGTATTTGACATAAAGCCATATGCTTCTTTGAAACATCCATAACTCATGTAGATTGCTACTTCTACAACCCTTAAAGGATTGTCAGTGCAAGCTTTTATCTTTGTAGAAACCATTTGACCTCCTCTAGATTAAGTTTACCTCATAAGTTTCTTACCCTTAGGCTTAGAGGATGAATCCTCCCACTCTTTAGCTAAGTTTGTTTGACTGGTAGATCTTGGATCCTTCAGTCTTTCACACTCAAGTTCAATGTGGCGAATCACATTGCTGAAGGTCACAATATGCATATCAGGGGCAATATTTACTTTCGTATATGCCCACTTATTGGAAGACGTGGCTCACTCCCACTCACTGGGAGACATAGCTTCCTCCCACTTACTGAGAGACGTATTATCACAACATACACCTGTCATTTATCAGAAAGAACTTGGCATTTAGTTTGTCTCATCTTCTTAGTTTGATATTTGCCTCAAGTGTTGCCTAAACGGTATGTTAGGACTTAGTACACTATGTTAAAGCTTAACTTGGTTTTAACTTTATGGAAGAAAATCACCTATTTCACTATCTTCTAACATTATCCACACGTCTTGGATAAGGTTACATTGCTCATACCATCATAAGTTTGAGCAATGTTGTTCTTTCTATGCTTGATAGTATAAAATTTTTGTATCCTTTGGTTGCTTCAGCCTCTAAATGCTGAAGACTAGTTGGTAGGATGTCCCTGACATCTCATTCTTCTTGAATGAAAAAGAAATTTAAGAGTTTCTAACTTCATAGTCATCTCTATTGAGCATGTCTTCATAAGCTTAGTCAAATAGACTTGGTCACTTAGACAATTATGGTATACAAATCATATCTGTTCAAGTAAGATAAAGGATAATTAGATAATAAGTTCACTAGTTTCATATTCAGGAGAGAACTATATTGACTCCCATCCCAATCATGCTAGTTAGCTCATCACCCTTTTAACCATAGTCTTCATTGAACACATTCCCCTTTGGATTTCTAGACGTATTCCAGAAACCCCCACTCAATCAAAAAATAATTATTCAAAGAAAATAACACAATATCATCTAATCAATATGAATGTTCACGAAAACAAGAAGAGAATATGCTTAATTCAATTCTAAAAGTAGAGAATTTAATCATAAATTCAATGATAAAGAACATTCAAAAAAAATTTTGCCTCATTTTGTTGTCTCTTTACTAGGTTTTCCTTCTCATAGGCCCTTCTGACCATATGAACTCATGTAGTGTCTGGCTACAATGTTTAGCTTCTCTTTGCCATATTTACATCCACTTACTTGGATGTAATTGCAGCATACCTCCCACTTGATGAGATGATTCTCACATCTCTATCTGTCTTGTCCTTTGTCACAACATTTGTGATAAATGGTTGACTTTTAGAAGTCATTGCTTCAATCCAAGTAAATCAATGTGGTTAGAAGCATGGGAAGACTTATTATTATTCAATAATTTCAAGTTGCTACAATTTTCAAGTTTTTTTCTCTAAGAGTTTGAGTTAAGGTTGGATAGGATTTTATATTCAAAAACTCATTTAAATAATCCCTCACTTTTAAAGAATCTTACAGCATTAACCTTATGTTGTAGCTGAAATACTCTTAATAAGTAAGTTGACCTATCCCAAAAATAATAGAATCTACATAGACTCAATTTCAATGTTTTTGAGAATCTCTAAGTGCATATAAACATCTTTTTGACTTAAAACAGATCCAAACGTGCTTCAAATATATGCAAATTATATATCAAATTGAAGCACTCAAATTTATAGATTTTTAGAAACCAATCCCGTCTCAATCAGAGGTCCTAAGCGTTGTCACACGCCCCTAGAAGGTGTCTGGATCAAAAAATCCTGAAAAATTAGAAAATTTCAATGTTGGCCACTCTCGGCGGTGGCACGTGACTTCCACGCGCCGCCTTACGGTTGTCCGCCGGCGACACGCGCCGGATCCCAAGACTCCACGTGCCGTCCTCTCTTTGACAGTGCTTTCCACTTGTCAAACGGAGGCCCCAGTGGGCCCCACGCGCCATATGTCAGTTTTTTTGGGTCAACAGTCAACGGATGACTGTTGACTTTGACCAGTCAATGGTTGACCGTTGACTAGTCAAGGGTCAATGCTTGACTAAGACCAGGCTGACGTAGCGTGAGGTGGTGATGATGTGTCTTTGAACGCTGACATGGCGCACTCTGATTATCGCCACGTGGGTTGGGTTGACCGATGACGTGGCATTGACTGCCACGTCATCGTCTTCAACCTCCAGCTGGGTCAACCCGACCCGATTGGAGCTCTAATAAGTTATCGCGACCCGCCAACTTTGGGAAGCCATATCTCCCTTGTTTTAGCTCCGTTTTTCATGTTCTTGGTGTCGTTGGAATCGTAGTTCAGCGAACTACAAATGCATGACCTTTATTTGATTTTAAAACCGCTGTTTCATTGATCAAATTGTGGCTCAAGTGGCGGCGGCGTGAAGTAATCCGACAACTTCTTTTCTTCGTATCTCCCTCATCCGGACTCCATTTGACGTGTTCTAAGCATCGTTGGAATTGTCTCGTCAAGCTCTACACATCCATGGGTTCGGTTAGGGCAAAAACACTCAGTTTCAATGATTGAACTATATTTTTATATGAATTTTCCATGATTAAATTGGGATTTTAATGTAGTTCTTGGAACATTATTGCATTATTAAGCATTAATTTTGGTTAGGGATAATTGTTTTGAATTAATTGTAATTAGGGGTAAAATGTTCACAATTTATTAATTATTTGTATACAATTGTCCCTTGAACTTTTGATGCTACCTTGTGCTTAATTTTGCATTGTAGGTGTTAAAGAAGAAATTAATTATTTTGTGGGTGATTTGGGCCAAGTGGAAAGAGGGCTGAAGAAAAGAAAAAAAATGGTGACTTGGGCTACTTTTTGGGCTGCTGAAATAATAAGAAAAAAAAAGAGAAGAGGCCCAAAAGCAAAGAAGAAAAAAAGAAAAGAGAAACAGAAACGGATGACCCGCTGGACATGGGATGACCCGCTGGACATGCATTTTGGACATGGCACAGACCCGATATTGAATCAGGACCCGAGACGCAAGCTGAGATTTGAGGAGAGCATATAGAACAGCGCCGCAATCACGGGGAGTCGATCATCGAATCATCATCACAGAGCATCATCATCGCATCACCACATTTCTTCGTTTCTTCTTGGTCGCCGGCAACCTTCTACCTCCACTTCACCTCACCGTCGCTGGCGACCTTCTTCATCAGACCCGACAGAACAGAGCTGAGGGGGAGACGAACCTGAGAATCAGAGAGTTGAGCTGAGATTGTAGTCGACTACCACCAACGCCGGCGAGCTTCTCTTGGCTTCACCGCCGTTAATCCTGTAGTCCAGAGAGTGACTCCTAATTCTGAACTCAGTCGTGGCTGCTCTATTCTGTTTCTGGAATTATTTCAGCCTTCAATTTCATTATTTATAGCTAATTGGTTAATTGATTCAATGTGTTCCATGGCTGTAATTGTGAAATTGTTTGGTGAAACTTTGATGACAAACTGCAGTAGCTGATTTCTTTAGCTCTTGGAGATGAATTGGATATGACTTGAGCTCACATGTGCTTCAAAGGGGAGTTTACTTTATCTATAGCTCATTGTATTTTTGATTTCTTAGGTTTAAGAATTCATTTATATATTGAGACTATATTTTTAGTTATGTTTTATTCTATGGATTGAGTTGTTGTGATTTGGAATTTGTAATGAGGATTTGTACTCATCAATATATATGGTTATATATATGTTTCTCTACGATTTTATTTGATTTCTATCTATTTAACATGGTATTGTTGAATAGTTTGATTGAATTGGAATTGTAGTTGAACCTAAATGCATTGCTTATTCCATAATCACTCTCTAAGGGGTTTTAATAATGCTTAAATAAATGGGTTCATGAGTTTGAGCATTAGACTCAATGGTAATTGGGGTTTGATATATTAGAAAACTTAGAGAAACTCATTACACTAAGAGGGCTTAATAGCATTTCAAGGGTAGGGGTTCCTCTCTTGTGATGCTAGACTCAATGGTAATTGAGGTTTGATATATTAGAAACTTAGTGAATTAACTTCCCAAATATCTTAATTGAGCAAGGATAGCCATTGAAAATCATTTCCAAGAGTATCTTCATCATTTGCATTTTTAACCAATTTCCATTCCATATCAATTTTATTCCAAAAATCCAAAAATATTAGTTTTAAAAGCATTTTAGTTTAATTGCAATTTAGTTGTTAGATAAAAAGCTCAAAGACCATTTTTAACTCATTTCATTTAAATCATTGCACTTAGTTTCTAGGTAATTAATAAAAGGCTCTTCGAGAGACGATCCGGGATTGTACCCTATATTGCAATTCTTGGTTTAATTTTTGAAGAGGTTACCAAGGCATAAAAGTCGACAAAGCCTGATTTCTTCATTCAAACGCCCCATTTTTTCTCGATGTTGACGGCACTATGTAATCCGACCTGGATGTATGTCCTTTGCATTTCAAAAGCGTTCCTAGCTTTTGAGAGCTAAAGTCTTTTGGTTCCATATAGGTTCCAAAGACTCACCTTTAAGAAATTGAAGAAGTGAGGAGATGACGAAGCTTTGACATGAGATATATACATATGCGTGTACATATATATCTATAATAATCACAGGAGCAAACAGTCAAGAACCTAGTATCATTTGTGTGCATATAGAGCTCAGGTCAAATGGCAAATCTGGGAAGAAGAATAGAAGCACACAGAACACAGACACAGGTATTGTTCAATATATACATTTAAGACACAGTTTCATATTCATACGGAGGCAGAAACAAAAAAAAAACATTGTATACAATCATATGAAACAAAATATATATATGCGTATCATTTTGTGCAACAAAAATAATTTCATATTGGCACCCCAAAAATATATTGTTGTGCGCATTCGTGGGAAAAATTGAAGTAACATATATTTTATCATCATATAATCTCATATATATGATTGCACAGTGGAAATAAAAATTATGATGGGATATAATTAAAAAATTACAACACATGTTTATTCACATAGAATAATCACAGTCTCAAGGATCAACATGCTCTGATGCCAACGTAAGAAAAAATATGAAGGGAGAGAGAACTGGCGTACCGAGGCAAATCCATGTTCAGATCCAGGTCAAAGCTCCTATGCTCCATAACTGTGCCCACACAATTATTAGACTACTAGAGCCTAATTGTGATTTGCACAGCATATCATCAGAACCAGAAAGATGGTAGGAGAGAAGAAAATTGCCAAAAAACTCAATGGCGTAGTGAATTGCAATTGAGGAGGTATACCCTATTTATAGTGGTTTATCGAGGCCACTAATTGGGAAACGTGTGCACTCCTTCTTACCTTCCAAGATAGCAATTAATTAATTCGCAATTAATTTCCTAATTATGGTGATTTGTTCCTCAATTAACGATCCCATAATTAATATTGACTTATTCCCCAATCAGCAATTAATGCTGATTTATTTTTATTTGATTAGGTTACTTATATCCTAATCAAATTGTCCGGCCCATCAAGGGCGGATTTGGACCCAAAGTCCAACATTATTTGTACTTGTTAATTTGCTTTAGGGCTATAAATAGGTAGAGAGGCCTATGCTTAGCCTACAAGTCTGGCTTATTTAATTTTTTTTAATTTATGCTATTATATAAGTATATATAATATCATCTAAATAATTTTATAAATTATTTAAAAATTAACCAATTCAATTTTAATTATAAGTTTCACATCACGTTGTCATTGCACTCAATCCCTTGCTTCGCATAAATAATTCATCCCTATATCTCTTCTCTTCGATCGCTGGAGATGGTAACATTAACTCACTCTTTCTTCCCTAATTTGCACCCTCCACTAAAGCATAATAATTGTTATGAGTTTATTTTAGTGTCAAATGAAATATTATAATCTTAGTAAGAGGAGTTAGTCCCAGTTTACATGGGAAGAGTAAAAGAGGTAAAATTTAGTTTTACATGTTATTTGTTATGCTTAATCAATTTTAGAAAATATATCTTATTAGTCAACAAACGATTAGTTTTTCTTATTCCTATTTGCTTGGACAATTGTTGCTACTAGACATTCTTTTCTTTTTTTTAATAAGCCTTAATATTCGACGAGAATATGTGTTAGGTTTTTAAGATATAATGTAGAATTATATATAAATATGAAAGGGTTATATATGAATTTGAAGACATAGACTTTAAAAGCTATTTAAGGGTGCACATTTTAAGAAGGCCTTTAATAGGCTTTAGGCCTTGTTAGGTGTTTTGAAGGCCCAAGCTCTGGTATAAAAAAAGACTTACATACAGACTCAGGTTTTAAATCTCTACTATAGGTAGAGGCCTATTTAGACAAAACCTAACATCGCCCGTATCTACACCTAATTTGCTTATTGTAGTTATTCTTATGGGTATATTCACAAGGGACATTTTAGCAATATGTGTTGTTAATTCCCTTATCCAAGATGAACTTAAGTGGCCAGCCGACGACAATTAACCTTTTTTTTTTTAAAAAAAAAAGGCTACCAATATCTTTTCAGAACATAATTTAATTTCATTTTGTTATCAGGGTGAAGTGAAGTTCTAAAATCCTTTTTTTTTTTCCGGAAAAAGTTCTAGAATTCTATTATTTGGGGCAGGCGGTGGGTGAAATTTTTTCACAAGGACGCCATTATCTGACCCCTTAATTTATTATTTCCCCTAAAAAATGCATGTCGCCGATTTAAATATATTATATAAAAATAATTTGAACAGAAAGGAGAAAGGAGAGATAATATGGCGGATTGCTCTTATTTCTAGATGGAAATGCATGTTGGATTTGGAAACGTAGGTCCGCCTTTCTTGAATCTTGTCTTCTCTCTCCTTTCTCCCTCGCCCAGGACTCCACACAGTCAATATAGTCTCCCCCTTTGCTGTTTAGCATGTCTTTACCAAATCTTCCTTTTGAGCAATACTGACGGAAAACATAATCGATACCAGAAACTAAAGCAAAAGAGAAAAAAGTACTCGAATTCGGTTGTTTTGCGATACAATTTATATCCCCAGAAATTCTGATTTTTCAGGGGCTTGAAGAAAATGGGAGTCGCTTCCCAGGATGCCATCGACCAGCTACGAGCATTGATAGATCAAGGTCTTCTTCCATTTAATTGCTTGGATCTATCTAATGCTTGCTAATTTTCTCTCCTTTGTCTCTGATTAGTGCTCTTTTCTTGTTTTGCTTCGGGCTTCAATTTTGAATATTGCTAGTTAGTGAGCCATTGCGGGCGACATTTCAGGTTTGCTCTTTTTTCTTTCTCATTACTCAATCTGATCTGGTTTTAGCACGGCTAGGCAAATTTCAACTGTAAATATCTGGTTTACTTTGTTTATATTCTTGCTTATTCTCGAGCTAATCACTCTGAAGTTTATTCCTCTGTACTCATGGCTGATCCGTGTCTTCCATAAGTACAGTCTAGTGGATTTTGTTTTCATGGTCCTTGAATCCTCGTAATTGGTGTGTCAAAATTGTTTTACTTGACTAATGTATGCTCCCTTAGACGGCTCCTGGTATCCAGGATATCTGGCGCGTGATGTCATGATGACTCTCTACGATACATAAATAAGATCTTTTTTGAAGTTCAACGTTCAATATGGAAAATTTCTAGGTGTATCTTCTACTCAACCAAAATGTTTTTTAGTATATGTTCTTTTCTAATATCCCCCAATTTATCTTAAGTATGTTCAGTCTTGATCCTTAGACTCATGTAACAAAATCTGGGGATATGGGATTTAATGAAATATTAGGGATCTCTCTATCATCAACGAATGTTTGACAGATAGCTAAGAACAAGTTATTTGACTATAAAACATTTTTCTAGAAGTGTCATTGAAAACTTTTTCCTCCTTTGTGATCTTATGAGCGTGTTTATATTAAAAGATATAAATTGAATTAGATGTGTTCTTGAAGAACTTAAATATCAGTTTAATGTTGCTGGGGTGAAGCATAAAGTTTCATGTCTATTGTCATTGCTGGTCATTGAAAGTTGTGTATTTGTTTCTTGATACATATTTCTGGTCATCTCCATCCTTATGGATCGTGCCTGATTTCTTTATCACGTTATGAACATTAATTGTCATTCTTTTAACTCTTCCTCTCATTTTTGACTGCTGTAATTTGCAGAATGTTCATCAAGGATATATCAATGAAACATTGGTGCGGTTTCTAAAAGCAAGGGAGTGGAATGTTTCAAAGGCCCATAAAATGGTATTTGCACGCGCGTGCTCGCGTTTATCAATTTTTCTCTTTATTGTATGTTTTGGAAATATATTATTTACTTACGATATGTTTGGTAGTCAAAGGCTCTTAGATGAGTAGTTATTCAAGGTTACTGCATTACACACCATGAGAACTGCTGCCTTCATCCGGTCGTTGCTAGGCAACTGCTTTTGGCATGATTTCTGCTTTGTGTACAAGTGCCGAAGGCACTTTTTAGTGTTTTCTAGGCAAGTGCCATAGTCACTTTTGTGGTTTTTGAAAGAAAAAGAGAAGAGTTAACTCATAAACCTCGCCTGAAAATTTAAAAGCAGTAACAAGATCAAGTAGGAAACTAAGAAACCCAATATCGAAAGTCTAGCCAAGCCTTACTGGGTTAAGAATATGGTAAAATAGGCATCATACAGGTCTAGCGCCTCTTGCACCGTGAGAGACACTGACTTCAACCTGGTGCTTGGCGTGTTTTTTTGGTGCTATTGCCTTAGGTGTTTTAGCCCTTTTCAATGGAATAAGAGAAGAGGCTCACAAAACCTAGCCCAAAAATTTTGAAAACAAGTAATAGAAAAAACCAAGAACCAGTTTAGGAAAGTAGATATGGAAGTAGATCGTGGTCAGATGAATGGCTATTGTAAGATTGGGAAAAAAATTGAATTTAATTCATTCAATTTATGTACTATTTTGAAACAATTAGAAAAGTACAAAAGTTTCATAAATGGAGGAATTTATTTTATCTAATGATGGGAAAAATTGGTGTTTTTCCAAATCATGTGCTTATTGCCATAGCTGTAGATATCTGTATTTTGAGCACCTTAACATTTAATGGTTAACAATTGTTCTGGTGGATAAAATAAGAAACTGAGAAATCCGATATCAAAAAAAAATATGATAAAATAGGTATTCTTATTTAAAAATGTTGTAAAATTCATACAGAGCTTCTAATTTTAACACATGTAAACAAACACAATCTAAAAAAATAAACGAAAAAATCCACCCACATGAGGCTACAACCACCAGCATTTTTGTAGTGGTAAAGTGAATTCGTTAACTTTATACTCTAACATATGACTTAAATTGTGACTTTGTGAGACACTAAATATTATTATGAATTATGAATTAATGATTATCACGTCTTTTGGCTTGATCTATTGTCTTTGAATAGTTCATTTATATGTCAGATGTCATTCCAAATTCACATACTTTTTACTACTTCTGCGCCCTACTTTACTCAGTTGTTCGTTGTTCTAGTTCGTTTTAGCCAACGTGTTTTAGAGGCCTAGCACCTTTTGCCTTCACTTTCTCATGTATGTTGTGAACTGGTTAAGATTCAATTTATAACAAGTTATTTTATGTTTCAGCTGGTCGATTGTTTGAACTGGAGAGTGCAAAATGAGATTGACAACATATTATCTGTAAGGCTGAAATCCGCTATTCCTTATCTTTTCCAATTCATTCAGCAAATATATATTACATCTATCATGATAAGTGCTTGTTTTTGAAAGACCAGCAATATTGTGGTTCATGTTATCAATTTGTTTTTTTTTAAATTTAAAACATAACGGAAACTTTAAGGTAGAGATGTGCAAGTGAGAAACTTAAGAGATTACATGAGTCGAGCAATTTGCCATCCGGCATTAGTCTGTTAAGAGTTTATTAAAATAAACAGACACTGCTCTGAGTAAACTTGACTAGGAAGTTTCTTCCTTTTGTAAAATATCATACACGTTTATTTTTGTGATGCTATCAATTACTTATTGTTTCGTGTGCCTGAAATTTGTGGTTCTGTTCTTACGGTGGTTGGTCTTTCTTTTTTCAGAAACCCATAATTCCTCCTGATTTGTACAGAGCTGTGCGGGATTCACAACTAATTGGGTTGTCTGGATACTCAAGAGAGGTGATTTTAATTTTAATTTTTCAAATAAATAAGCTGCTGCTTGGCCTTGTTTGCCAAAGATGGAAAATTATGTCATAAGCATGCATAATCTATTTTTATCAACAAAAATGAAAATTATGACTTTTATGGCCCTTTGTTTTCATACTCTATTTCTTATCAGCCTTCCATCCTTTCCAGGGGCTACCTGTCTTTGCTATTGGAGTTGGTCTTTGTACATTTGACAAAGCATCTGTAAGTTTAAGTATTGAGAAAAAGAAAGGAATCCTGCTTTGTTTGGTACAGTTTTAATTTTATTACAATGCTGGGTGTTCTAATGTCTTGTATTATTATATGTTTTTGTTATTGCAGGTCCATTATTATGTGCAATCTCATATTCAAGTTAACGAATATCGTGATCGTGTAATACTGGTATGTGTTTTTAGCCGCCTTCAATAACCAGTAGTAAGTTAACCCTTTGCCTTTATGTTTTGACCCTTATATATGGCTGCAGCCTAATACATCAAAGAAGCATGGGCGGCCTATTACCACGTGTGTGAAGGTCTTAGATATGACTGGGCTAAAGCTATCGGCCCTGAATCAGATTAAGGTACCTTTTAGGTAGACCAGCAACTAGGACCAGCCGGACCGACGTTGACTCATATGAGATAAATTGTGTATTGATTGTGCGAGTCACTTGTTTAGAATTAAGTCAACTTAGACCTAAAATTATAAAAAGTGCCACTGTGTTCGTACTTGATATATATAATGTTACACCCCCCTCCCAAACATGCAATAAATAAATAAATAAATAAATGTAACCTTGACTTGGTTTAGTTGTAATAACTACTCTCTTCGGTTCTAAATTTAACTCAAAGTTGATTTTTCTAGAGATATTAAGAACACTAATTAAATTACTTTAAAGTATTTATATTTATCGTTTTTTCTTCAAACTAATTACCTAACTTATAAACTAATATATAATCTAATATTACACAACATATGATATGATTAAGTAACTTATTTAGCTTCCTTGATCTCTTCAAAAAAAGTCAACTTTGTTTTATATTTACAACTGGAGGAAGTATTATTATTGCCTGACGAAAAGATATGTAAAACAGAGAATCTGAAGTTTTTCCATTTATGCTTTTTACATTTCCTGTGCACTGAGTTGTCTTTCATGTATTTGCAGTTGCTAACAATTATATCATCCATTGATGATCTTAACTATCCTGAGAAAACAAATACTTATTACATTGTGAATGCCCCATACATATTTTCAGCTTGCTGGAAGGTAAAATTATGTTTTGGTCCTTGTGACATGGTTTCTGATATGAAATACCTATGGGGAGTTAGACCTCAGCGTTATGTTAATCACTTGGCATTGCCAGGTTGTGAAGCCACTTCTACAAGAGAGAACGAGGAAAAAAGTGCAAGTCTTGCCAGGTAGTGGGCGAGATGAACTGTTGAAGGTAAGGTGTCATTTTTCTTTGGAAGTTTTCCTAATGGAATAAATTGCAATGGAGAATTAGGAGAATCATAGCAAGTAAAGGTAAGATACCCAAAAAAAAAATCTAACAAGCTACCTTTTAGAGAAAGCAAGATCAGTCATGTGACTAGTTTGACGCCAGTGTCTCTTGCCCGGCCCCACCCCCAAACCAAAAAAACAAAAAGTTCTGTTTCCCTATCTGTCTATCTACAGGTGCAGGTGAGTGTGCATGCCGATGCATGCATGTTTGGAATTGACTAAAATCTGTCTGAAATCTATTTAAAAAAAACCATAAAATGCAAATTGGAAGGCTATATAATTGAATCATCAATCAATCAACTAAACTCAGTTGAACATTTTTTACATAATTAAAATCAACCATGCAAAAAGTGATGCGTCCATGCAAAGCCAATAGGACTTGTCAACGGATATGCAAAGTTTTTTCGTTTTTGCATTCAACTCTTCGCTGAGATAGTGAAGCTCTAGTCTACAAGGTTGAATAAAACTTGGCAATTGTTGACCTCACTTCTGAGAAACTTGTGCTTTGTGGAAAATTGGTGTGCACGCTGTTTGTTTTAGGAGTCATTCTTTGGGTAGTGGATAAGTTGATTTCGAGATTGTCATAACTTTTTTATCTTTTTGTTTTGTTTAGTTGAATTTAACCATCATAAATTGTGTGTAGATCATGGATTACGCATGCTTGCCACATTTCTGTAGAAAAGAAGGGTCTGGATCATCTAGACATACAGATAGTGGAAGTGAAAACTGCTATTCCTTGGATCATCCCTTCCACCAAGAGCTCTACGATTACATCAGGCAGCAATCCAGGCTGCATGAAGCTGCTGAACCCATCAAGCAGGGATCTTTTCATGTGGATTTTCCCGAGCCTCAAGCTGAAGAATCTGTGATTGCCAAGACTATAGAATCTGAGTTGAACAAATTTGGGAATGGCAATGGGGTTTCTGACTCGCTAAATAACCTCAAAATCAACGGTGATTGAGGCTGTTGCGTTAACTCCTTATAATGGAGTTGAGGATTTGCACCGAAGAGGAGTTAGCAGCCTATGGTGTATTTGGCTATCTAAAATGATTTTTACTTATGTGGTGGGAGGTTTTTATGCTGTTTCTACAAGTGTTCTGCAGTATTAGTCTTGTTGATGTAAGTCTCCGAAATCCAGGGGGTAGTCGGCATAATACAGTTCCCATCTTCAAATTATGCTATGGAGGCAGTAGAGAAATGTTAGATATATATTTTATCCCTGCTTTTCTTCCTATTTATGAAAGACCGTATTCTTTTTTATTATGTTATAGTTTTGATGAGCAAACATCTTTCCTCATTCTACCGAAGCATTTGCGAGGGCGTAGGCCTTGTCTTCTACTGCCTTGGGAACTTCTCTTCCTCGACCTTGCGTTCCCGGCAATGGCGAGCTGAGTTTGATTATCACCTACTGTAACAATCGTGAAAGTGAGAGGATCATTTATTAGTGTGAGGCTCTTGATTTTCTTGCCCCTTAGGTTAGCGTCTTTGGTAGCAACGAAAGGGTACTAATATTTCAGGAACTAAGGGTTGGCATATGGAGGATGAAGTTGAGATTATGGACGTTGATAGAATGTTTGTCTTCACTTCTGATCGTGGAGAGGATTATCTTTGGATCCTCAAGGGTTATACAAGACAACTATATGGTGCTAAATGAAGTGACGTTTGATGGGGGTTCGATCTGGATTCGGTTTTATGGCTTATCACCGGACGTGGTGGGGGATCTGATGGAGGAGGATAAGCTGGTTTGAATGGAGGAGGATAAGCTGGTTTGAAGCTTTCTACGTGCATTAGTGCTTGTGCACATTCAATAACCATTAACAAGTGGTGTGGGGAACCGAGTGGAATACCCCGAATTTTGAGATTTAAGATTAGAGAATAAGCCTGAAATAAGTGGATTGCTAAGCTCCAGTTTAATAGGAACCCAAAATTTATTCTCTAATGATTTTTATATCTTTGGGGTATTAAAAAAAAGTAAAATGGTGAATTTTGGAAAAAGTAATTATGTTTTGGCTGAAATAGTCTATAAGGTAGTGAGCTTGTCCTATGATTTTGTATAACTAAATGATGAGAAAAAATTATGAAATTTTATAGAATGAAAGTAGACATCTTAAGCTTTAATTTGATAGGTCATATGACTCAATTAGAGCTATATACAAAAAGTTATGAATTTTTTAAGTCAGTACAGAAAAACTGTGAAATTTCTGGAACAACATGTAAAGATTAAAAATCTGGGAATTATGTGCTTCCAAATAGTAAAAGGCTATGTTTTCTCTTGAAACTAGACTCAATAAGGGTTCTATAGGTTTTGGAATCACGACAATTCGATTTTTCTATAATTAGTTATGATTTTCAAAGTTTGGGCAACAATCTATCAGAATTTTGTAAAAATCCGAAAATGGAAAAAAAAAAGTGGTGGCAATCTTGTAATTATGGGGAAAATTACAAAAGCAATTCTCATCATCCTCTTCCCCCATTTCACATCAACCATGGCAGCCCAAGAAGAGAGAGAGAGTTGAGAAATTCTAGAGAGAGAAAGGGAAGAAAACTCACGAGGTAAGTCAATTTCTCCGGGGATTTAGCTCATAATGCGTATAACTCTACTCCTAAACTCCTCTTCTATGTTAATTAAGGTGTTGAAAGCTTGAATTTCAGTGGTAAGAAGGGTTACGGTTCAGCCATAAAAGGAAAAAGCCAGATGGAGCTTGAGGTAATTTCCAAAATTTTGTATATTGACTATTCTAGCTGTTGTGGACAATTTAATCGGTGAAATTTCGCTGGATTGTCCTTAGTTTTAAATTTTGGAAATATGTATGCCTAGGTGTTATGTTGCCCAAATTGGTACTAAATGATAGTTGTAACCTAATGGAATAGTCAATAAAGTGGTTAGGAGTAGAAAGGAACGCGTTTACGGAGCCGAAACTGAAAAACCCCAATTTTTCCCTGGGAACTGAGAATTTCGGCCAAGGCTAGTTTGAAGGGATTAGAGTTGGATTTTCAATTATTTGATGGTTCCATTGAGTTCAAGAGCAAAAATTAGGTGGGGTTATAGTTGAGCACTTTTTCAGAAAAGGCCAAAAAAACATAATTACGAAAACGCCCCTAAAACCCTTAAAGTGGGGCTGTCAAGGGTACTTTTGTAATTTGACATTGAATTTGATAATTCTGAGTCCGGAAATGGATCCCTTGGGCAAAAATATGTTAGAATAGCCCATGTCAAAATTTCAGAAAAAGTACAGTAAACCAGGTACGGCGAGGCAAGGTTGGGTCCCCGGGGGTATTTTAGTGAATTTTCATAATAGGCTCATATAACCCCCAGAAACACTATAGAAGTGTCTAAATTGTATATTTGGAATTGTAGGACCAAGTTGTGAGCCCAGTCGTTGGCACGCTTTACGAGGCACACGTTTCGAGGCGTAAAGGGTTAAGGTAGGGAACTTACCTCTCCTACATGTATTTGATATTTGTGTTGGTGTATTGATGCATGTTATTGCTTTGCTTGATTATGTGAAACATATATGAATGATTGAAGCTTTGTTTCTGTTTATGCTATGGTCATAAGTATGTTGTTTGAAACATTGAGCTTGTGGATATGTCATTGTGTGATCATGAGTTATGTAATGCAAGTATGTCATACATTAAACACTTATCTTGCATGCATATTGGTATTTTTTTCCTCCTAAGATTTTCTCGAATCTCACCCTCCCCTACCAATAATTTAGACAAGGTAAGAGGCTTAAGGAGGGGACAAGCAACCAGGGGCGGCGAAGACCCCCTATGGATATTTGATTTGGTAGTTGATTATCAATGTTGGTTGGGATTATTATATATATTTCGGATATGTATTTGGGATGTATATTTGGATGTGTATTTGAAAGGATATTGTGTAATCCCCTTAATGGGCATTTATAAATCCTCAGTAAAGGTATGAACCCGAGGTTGACCAGGAATTATATTGTGTGCTCTAATATATAAATGTGATTAGCTGTGCTGTGTGTAATTATATTTTCGAAATGTGAATATGAGACTAGGTTGTTTGGATTTTGAAAAGTATTTGTGAAAACCCCATCGCGTAGATGGGTTTGAAAATGAGTTATGCTAATTGTTGGTCTCTAATTCATTTTAATCGCGTATTTCGGATATATTTACGAAGGGGGTTACATTTTGGTATCAGATCTGTAGTTCCTGGCAAAGGTGGATTTTGCTAGGATAGTTCCCCTAGCTTGGCCGGAGAAATAGATGATCATTTGTGATTGGTTGTGGTATACACATTAATATCCCTACTATTTGTGGATAGATGAGTTTAAGGGATGTTTGTATACATTATCTGTGATGGGGATGTGGTGAATCAGTGTGGTTCACCAAAGAATTTGATGTGTAGACCTGGAGGTAGAGGTAATGAATGATAATCCACTGAATCCTATGTGGGGGATGATGAGTCTGATTAGAGAATGGAGGAAAATGATTTCCAAAGTATGTGATAGTAAGGTTCTAGGTGCCATGATGAACCTAGATGTGGGGTGGGAAACCCTAGGCAGTATGATATTACATGATAGTGATGTCATACTAGACTTGTGTGTTTAAAGGCCCTAAGACCTAGGGGACCATGGTGCCTTAGGTTGGCAGATACTTGAACTTGTGTTGGGGCTGATAGCGCTCCGTGGAATAAAGGGAAGTGATTTCCCGATTCAACTAAGGTTGAGGTTTTGATAATTGAATTGTGATCCAAGGATCAAACTCCATAGTTGAGCTGATTCTTAGGAATTTGAAATAACCTAAGGATGGTTTTGATAGAATGATGAGTAGTTAAGAAATATGGTCTCAAGGTTGAAACAGAAGATGGAATGTATGAATGGCTTTTGAGTTCACGTTACAATGATACCTTCATCTTGAGATGACCAACTAAATAGAGCTATCTACAGAGGATTTAGATTGGAAAGGCTACCTGCGGAGAGTTCTGATAGGAAAGGGCTACCTACGGAGAGTTCTGATCGAAAATGGCTACCTATGGGGAAATATGATCTCAAAGGGCTACCTACGGAGAGTATGGTACCGTAGTGTGAAGCCACTGTGACGACAAACCCTAGTGTGGAGCCGCCTTAACGAAGAACTGTGGAGTGCAGCCGTCGTGATGTTGAAACGTAGATTAGCGCTACGGAAGTGTTTGTTGGAAATTGTGCCCTAAGGGTCAATCATTGTACTTTGAACATTATTAATTTAATGAAATTTCTCTATTCTGTTATCATATTATTTGCATGTTAACTGTGATAATTGTATTCTTGGATAATTCATAAAGATTGTCCTAAAATGTCCCTGGTCGGTCATCTATGTGGGAGCAGAGATGAAACAAGATTAGTATGACTTTGATAAGATATGGAGATACGAATCAAAGTCTTAGGCAATTGTAAGAGTACAAGGTGCTGGACCGACCCACTATGAGAAAGCTACATGGATCAAGTCATAAGCTTTTCTCATGTATAACCACATCACAATGCCCTTACACCTGAGGTCAACATAGATTCCTACATGAGAGTTGCTAAGCTTTGAACTAGTCAAAAGTCACTTTTGACCGGGTGATGATAATGGCTACGATCGGACTTTGTGGTTTTTCATGTAGAGGAATATGAATGATCAAGATGGAATTTGTCCCTCACATTAGTAGAGACATATTACTGGGCCCCTCGATGAGTGAGTCTGAGAAATGTATGGCCATACTATGATGGAAAGGAGTTTCCGTCTCTATTATCAGGCCACTCAGGAATCGAGAAAGTAATGGTCAGGAACAAGAGGATGACATTATCCATGCCTTATCCTTGATCGATATATCGTGAGACAAAAGGGACATGACAGGTTGCATCGTGATAACGATCCTTATATGAATTAGGTAGTCGTAATGTCTTGCTAGAGGCTGATTACGACTTTTGGGTTAGTATAGTCATTGGCCCACTGCCAACTTCATATGGGCCTACAGGGTCGCACACAAGAATGGCCCAACACGAGATAATGTTTAATTTAGGGTGGACGAATTTTATATTTATATATATATATATATAATATAAAATTCATTCATAATATTATATAGATGTATATTTTTGAAATATATATATATTATATGATATTATTATATTGTGTTAGTTTTAAATTTAATTTATTAAGATATATTAAATTTAATAACTAACATGATAGAGATATAGTATCTCAGATTTAATTTATGAAGATAAATTAAATCTAATGGCTCTTTATTTGGATTAAATAAATTGGTTAAATTAATACTGTTGGACAGATTTAATTTAAACTGAATTTATTTAATTAGCTCATCAAGATAATTAATAGTTAAATAATTTTGAAATTAATGATGTTTAATTTTGAAATTTGAAAATAGCCCTAATAGGTTATAAACTTGATAGAGCAGATATATTGATATGCACATGAGAATTGAGAGCCGCAAGGGAAACCCTAGGAGACATTAGAGGCGCTAGCACGCAGTCTCGGTTGGAGAGCATTTGTGTGGATACTGGTAGAGGGAGCGGACCTTACGTGTTCGCTCCTAAAGATCATGAAAACTCTAAATCATAAAAGGTATGAATCCTTCCAACTTGGTTTAAACGCCGTTGATAGATCCTCGATTAAGATTGGTAAAATTTTAAAATTCTTCCACTGTGCCTGCTGATCTTAACAGTGGTATTAGAGACAGATCAATTGTGCGTTTAAACTGAGTTTATGTTCTTATACATGTGATATATATGGGATATATATGTGTGTTCATAAGAAAACATCTGATTATGTTAAATCGAAAAGGAATATGTTCAACGTTAAAGTGCGTTTTTCATATAGTGCTGTATGTTTTTGCGATTTGGTGAAATTATTTTGATTATATGCGATATGTTTAAGTTTCAATTTCACCATTGGCATCGCGATTTCTATTCTGGATTTGATCCGAAGCAGAATTCATCGTTTAGTTTTCGAATAGGTGAAGAACATGGCGTACAGACACGTTAGGGTCTCTAATTAGATTTAGGGATTCGAAACTTTGGAGTAGACAATCCGGATCAGAAGCGTTCTGAGCCGTTGTTTTTGAAATTGGGCCGAAATCCCTTAAGAATTGGACTAAACAAATTTTTTGAAAAAATTGGGTCCGAAATTTTAAAATTTTAAAAATTTTAAATATTTCTTTTAAAAGGAATGTGCCTTTTTTCAAAAGCTCTAGGGACGCTACCCCTTGACCCCACTCGTTAACGGGCTAGCGGGACCACCGTGACCACATCTGCTTAGCGCAATATAATCTGATCACGACATTTATTACTTTTCATATTGTATGAATTCTTGTTGTGGTTTATTATTTATACTTGTTTGGGTATGGTGAACAACCGAAATGGAATTGTACATCCAGAATAGCCCTAAGAAGATATGATCCTAAGCGGATACTTGGCATGTCCCCCCTCTTCCAGGTCCATCACAAGGGAAACGAAAACCAAGATTTGCTTAACATGGCTTTAGAATTTTACCAAGGGTTGTAATATTTAAATACAGCCTGCGTGCCGTGCCTTTCTCTAAATACTCTTGATGTACATTCTCTTCTCATCTTACTCCCCTTGAATGTTTAAACAATGTTTCTCTCAATGTATTTCTTTTTTTATTTAGAGAAGTCCTCTCATTGGCTTGGGAGGATTTTAGGTTAGGTAAGCCATGTTGTGTCATGTTTAAATTATGCTTTTGATAAGATCATTTCATGAATACTTTTACGTTTATATGTATTTATCTAAATGAGATACGACCACGATTGCATCTATATAAACAAAACTAATTAATTAAGCCCTCTGAATCAAATCTTAAGTCATAATGCCATCAATTAATGAATACTTGTCAAAACCTAGATCGCTCAATTGTGGAAACCACCAAAGTGGATGCACTTGAGTTATCTTGATAAGACAAGCTTGAGTAATGGTGTTGCTCATAATATTCATTATTGTTTTGACTTTTAATTGAGATTAACAAAACGGTTTTGAATCTCAAGGCATTAGATGGGGTTAAACATGCCGGGTCATATGATGATCAAATCTCATAAACATCTAAGAGTTACATGTGATGTAATTGGTAAATAGGTTACCTACCTAAATAACTTGAATTTAAGCGTTTTGCCAAAGCAGACTTAAGTTTAAGCCAAATATGGATCTTAGCCCACTAATTATTATATTGAGGGTTGTTAATTTAGTGGGAGATTACTAACTAACTTTGCATATTTTAATTGTAGAATCATGTGACTAGTAATATTGCTATACTATCGTTGCGATCGGTCCTTGAGAAGGACAAACTCAATGGGACAAACTTTCTTGACTGGTTAAGGAACTTGAGAATTGTTCTCAAGCAGGAAAGAAAGGCTTATATCCTAGATCAACCCATTCCTGAGGAGCCTGCAGTCAATGCTCCAAGAGCTTAAAGAGATGCTTACACAAAGCATAAGGATGACTCTGTGGATATAGGTTGCCTGATGCTTGCACTATGGTTCTAGAGCTCCAAAGAGATCTGGAACTCATGGAGGCTCATGAGATGTTTTACATCTCAAGGAAATGTTCTAGCAACAGCCAAGGCAAGAAAGGTATAAGACCACAAAGGCCTTACATTCCTACAAAATGGCTGAAGGTGCATCAGTTAGTACTCATGTGTTAAAGATGAAAGGCTATATTGATCACCTTGAGAGGCTTGGATTTCCCATGAGCCAGGAGTTAGCTACGGATTTGATCCTCAACTCACTCCTAGAGAGTTATGACCAGTTTGTTATGAACTACAACATGAACAACATGGAGAAATCAATTTCTAAGCTGCATGGGATGCTCAAAACTGCTGAGCAAAGCATTAAGAAAAAGCCTAGCACAATTTTGATGGTTCAGAAAGGAAAGGGTATGAAAAAGAAAGGGAAGGGCAAATGGAAGGGTAATGACTCAGGTGGAAAGACCATAGAGTCAAATAAGCCCGAAACTAAGCCTACACCCAAGAAGGCAAAGCCTCCAAAGGAAGGAGTCTGCTACTTCTGCAATGAACCCGGTCATTGGAAGAGGAATTGCAAACTCTACCTGGAAGATCTGAAAAAAAACAAGAAGGATAGTGAGGCTATCGCTTCAGGTATTTTTGTTATAGACATTCATTTTTCTACTTCCTCTATATGGGTATTAGATATTGCATCTGGTGCTCACATTTGTACAAATGTGCATGGTCTAAAGGACAGTAGAAAGCTGAAGAAGGGCGAGGTGGACCTATGAGTTGGAAACAGAGCAAGAGTTGCCGCTTTAGCCGTAGGCACTTATGAATTAGTTCTGCCTAGTGGGCTTTTGTTAGTTTTGAACAATTGCTATTATGTTCTTGCTTTGAGTAGTAACATTGTTTCTCTTTCTTATTTGGATAAGGAAGGTTATACTTCCATTACTAGGAATGGTAAATGTTCTATTTATCGTAATGACATTTTCTATGCTGATGGTGATTTGCATGTTGGTCATTATATATTAAATTTGGAACATCCTAATAATGGGAATATCTATAACGTAACTACTAAGAGGATAAAATCAAACGATTTGAATCTGACCTACCTATGGCATTGTCGTCTAGGCCATATAAATGAGAAACACATTTCTAAACTCCATCAAGATGGATTTCTAAACTCATTTGATTTTGAATCATATGATACATGCAAATCTTGCTTATTAGGAAAGATGACTAAGGCACCTGTTACTGGGCACAGTGAGAGGGCTGTAACACCCTGCCTTTAATCATGTAATTATAATTCGATATTAAATAATTAAAGTAGATTAGAGACCTTCGGATAACTTAAACTCGTTTCAAAAGCCAAATGAAAGATATTTAAGTCCTCTTCATAGGAAAAATATTGGCCATTACTGCAAATCACCACAAAATTCCCAGAATTTCAATCATTGCATAAAATGTAATATCCCAAAAAGTGATTAAGGGCTAATGACTTTAAAAGTGGATATAATTATTGTTGAATAAACACTTTTGGACAATGTGTGATGGGAATTTGGATATTTTAATGATTCCAATGGCTTCCTTGTGAAAATTCATGTGGGGAGAGTGTTTATTGTGAAATTGGAACCATTGGGAACAATCGTGCTAAAGTTGAAAACTCTGTCCATTAAAACTCTGTACAGGGCAGCCAATTTGTATGGACGTTTTAAATAGGAAAATTGTGTCTACAAATTCTGAAATTTTCCAGTATTAAAGTTCACATGTCAAGCTTCAAAATGAACATATAATTTGTATCATTTTGATTTGTGACCTAAGAGTTTTGGATTTTTGAAGTTTGCCCAGCGAAATTAATTATTTTCTGGAACAGTATGCAATGATTGAAATTCTAGGAATTTTGTGGTGATTTTCAGTAATGGCCAATATTTTTCCTATGAAGAGGACTTAAATATCTTTCATTTGGCTTTGGAATCACCTCATTTTGATTTTTCTAGAATTAGTTATGATTTTTCAAAGTTTGGGCAGAAAATCTGCCAGAAAATCCGAAAATGGGAATTATGACATCATCTCATTAAAAGATGATGTCAGCATGGATTATTAATCAAATTGCTCATCTTCTTCAGCCATTTCACGCCATTTCCAGCTGAAGATAGTGAGAGAAAGTTGAGAGCTCTTAGAGAGAGAAAGAGGAGAAATCTCGCAAGGTAAGCCGATTTCTCCGACGATCTAGCTCCTAACGCGTATAACCTTGTTCCTAAGCTTCTCTTCTATGTTATTTAAGGTGTTTGAGAAGACAATTTGGTGTTCAAGGGGCTAGGGTTTTCAGCCACTCTTGAGAAAAGCTAGAAGGAGCTTGAGGTAACTTCCAAACTTTCGTATATTGCTTATTCTGGCTGCTGTGGGCAATTTAATCGGTGAAATTTCGCCGGATTGCCATTGGTTTTAAAGTTTGGAAATGATGTGGCCTAGGGGTTATGCTGCCCAAATTGGGTCTTAATGTTAGTTGTAACCTAATGTAATGGTTAATAAAGTGGTTAGGAGTAGAAAGGAACGCGTTTACGGAGCCGAAATCGTAAAACCCCAATTTTTCCCGGAGAACATGTATATTTCGGCCAAGGCTGTAAATGGGTCTTAGAGTTGGATTTTCAATGATTTGATGATTCCATTGGATTCAGTGGGCGAAAATAGGTGGGGTTACAGTTGGGCACTTTTTCAAAAAAGGCCGAGAAAGCATAATTACGGAAACACCCCTAAAACCCTAAAAGTATGGCTGCCAAGGGAAATTTCATAATTTGACATTGAATTTGATAATTCTGAGTACGGAAATGGATTCCTTGGGCGGAAATATGTTAGGATAGCCCAGATTAGAATTTCGAGAAAAGTGCAACCGGTCCGGGTATGGCGGGCCCAGGCCGGGTCCCCGGGGGTATTTTTGTAAATTTTCATTATAGACTCATATAACCCTAAGTAACACTATGGAAGTGTCTAAATAGTGCATTTGGAATTGTAGGATTCGATATTTGCCGCCCTCGTGAGCCAACTGCGCTGAAGGACGTCAGGAAAGGATCAGGTAGTGACTCTCTCTCTTATACTGTGTGTAATGCTCTGTATGTGTGTGTTATCACTATTCTGTGATGAATCTTTGATGTTGCTATGGTTACAGCTGGTGATAGCTGTCGTTTACAGCGCAAGCTGTCGTTATTGTGATTACAGCGTAAGCTGTCGTGATTATGATTACAGCGAGAGCTGTCGTATTGTGTATACAGCCGTGAGTGCTGTCATTTGTGGTGAAAACCATGTATCTCTGAGATTGCTGCTGCTGTTGCTGTTTTTGATTTATATACATGCTTGGTATTTATACATTGTATGAGTGGTTTGCTACTACTGAGGTTCTCTCGAATCTCATTCCTTCCTATGACTAACCTTTCAGACAGGGCATATGGCTCAAAGGAGAAGAGGCCGACCCGGAGCACTTAGGACCCTTAGGGATATGTTGATTTTGGAAATGTTGGTTATTTCTTTTGAATTCGGGATTATTGTATAATCTGAAATATGAATAGTATATTCGATTTTGGATGTAATCCCCTAGTGGATACTTAAACCTCAGGTTATATATGTATAGAATCCGGGAGTTGCCGGGGAATTGGTTTTACACTCTGTCATACGTGAATGTAGATAAACTGCACATGTGATTATATTCGAATTTTGAAATGGAGACCAGGAACAGGAAAGAGATTTTGAATGATTTTGTGAAAACCCTACCACAAAGTAGGAGATTGAAACGAGTTTAAGTTATCCGAAGGTCTCTAATCTACTTTAATTATTTAATATCGAATTATAATTACATGATTAAAGGCAGGGTGTTACAAGGGCCACTGAATTATTGGGCCTCATACATATAGATGTATGTGAACCATTAAATATAACTGCCAGAGGAATTTATGTCTACTTCATTACATTTATAGATGACTTTAGTAGATATGGCTATATCTATCAAATGAAACATAAATCTGAATCTTTTGAAATGTTCAAAATATTCCAAAATGAAGTACAAAACCAACTTGGTAAAACAATTAAAGCACTTCGATCTGATCGAGGTGGTGAATATTTGAGCCAAGAATTCATTGACCATCTTAGGAGTAGTGGGATAATCTCACAATTGACTCCTCTAGGAACACCACAATGGAATGGCATTTCTGAACGGAGGAATCGAACACTATTAGATATGGTTCGATCTATGATGAGTCAAACATATCTTCCACCATCCTTTTGGGGACATGCCCTAGAGACAGCTGCGTTCATACTAAATCATGTTCCATCTAAGGCAATTGAAAAGACACCATATGAGATATGGACTGGAAAAAAAAACAAGTTTATCTTTTCTCGAGATCTGGGGATGTGAGGTATATGTTAAGCAACAAGCCTCTGATAAATTAGCACCTAGATCAACAAAGTGCCTTTTCATGGGGTATCCTAAAGAAATGAAAGGATACTATATCTACAATCCCACCGATAACAAAGTGTTTGTTATTCGAAATGGTAAGTTTCTAGAAAGAGAGTTTGTCTCTAAAACAACTAGTGGGAGCGACGTACATCTCGAAGAAATTCGAGAGCCACAAGATAGTACAGAACCACAGATGGAAATTAGAGAAGACTCATAACAAGTTAAGTCTCCTCAAGTAACACAAGGTCCACGAAGATATGATAGGACACGGATATGGATTTCTGATTACTGAAGGCCGTGATATGTTGCTCATTGATCAAAATGAGCCCACCACCTATCGAGAAGCCACAGTGGGACCAAACTATGAGAAATGGCTAAATGCCATGAAGTCTGAAATGCAATCCATGTAGGACAATCAGGTATGGACCTTAGTCGATCCACCTGAAGGTGTAAAAACCATTGGGTACAAATGGGTTTTCAAGGAGAAAACTGACATGGATGGCAATGTAAATGTCTTCAAGGCACGACTGGTTGCAAAAGGATTCACTCAAACTCATGGTGTAGACTATGATGAAACCTTTTCCCCAGTTGCAATGGCTGAATCAATCAGAATCCTTCTTGCAATTGTTGCATATTATGACCATGAAATATGGCAGATGGATGTCAAAACAGCCTTCCTTAATGGAAAGCTGCTTGAGGATGTGTACCTGACACAACCTGAAGGTTTTGTGCGTCCAAAGGACTCTAGTAAAATTTGCAAGCTTCAAAGATCCATTTATGGATTGAAGCAAGCATCTCAAAGCTGGAATCATCGTTTTGATGAAGTAGTCAAAGAGTTTGGATTCATTCAAAACATCGATGAATCTTCTGTTTACAAGAAGGTTAGTGGGAGCATAGTTGTATTTCTAGTGTTTTATGTAGATGACATCCTACTCAATGGGAATGATAGTCCTACCTTGCAGAGTGTCAAGTCTTGGTTAGGAAAGTCTTTTTCAATGGAAGACTTAGGTGAAGACACCTATATCCTAGGGATTAGGATCTATAGGGATAGATCCAAAAGACTAATAGGCCTAAGTCAGAGCACATATATAGACAAGATACTGCATAGGTTCAGTATGCAGGATTCAAAAAGGGGTTACATGCCCATGTCTCATGGCATCCATCTTAGCAAGGATCTATGTCCTAGAACACCTGATCAGCGAGATCGCATGAGTAAGGTCTATATGCCTCGGCTATTGGATCCATCATGTATTACATGTTAAGTACTCGACTGGATGTCTCGTTTGCCTTAAGTATGACCAGCAGATACCAACAAGATCCTGGTAAGGGTCATTGGACTACCGTCAAGAATATCCTAAAGTACTTAAGAAGGACTAAGGACTTATTTTTGGCCTATGGTAGATTGGATGATGAGCTCTACATAACTGGTTACACAGATACAAGTTTCCAAACTGACCAAGACGACCTTAAATCGCAATTTGGATATGTATTCCTCCTGAATGGTGGAGCAGTAAGCTGGAAGAGCTCCAAGCAGAGCACTATAGCAGATTTTGCAACAGAAGCTGAGTATATAGCAGCATCAGATGCAGCTAAAGAAGCCGTTTGGATAAGAAAGTTCATTACTGAACTAGGGGTGGTGCCTACCATCTCAAATCCAATAGATTTATTCTTTGACAATAGTGGTGCTATTGCACAGGCCAAGGAGCCTAGGTCACATCAAAGGACCAAGCATATACTCAAGCGATTTCATCTTATTGGAGAAATCAATGATAGAGGTGATATAAAGATATGCAAAGCAGCAGGAGAAGATAATGTTGCTGATCCTCTTACTAAGCCACTTGCACAGGCAAAGCATGAGCATCATGTTAGGGCAATAGGAATTAGGCAAATTAATGATTGCACTTAGGGCAAGTGGGAGAATGTTGGAAATTGTGCCCTAAGGGCCAATCATTGTACTTTGAATATTATTATTTTAATGAAATTTCTCTATTCTGTTATCATATTATTTGCATGTTAACTGTGATAATTGTATTCTTGGATAATTCATAAAGATTGTCCTAAAATGTCCCTGGTCGGTCATCTATGCGGGAGTAGAGATGAAACAAGATCAGTATGACTTTGATAAGATATGGAGATACGAATCAAAGTCTTAGACACTTGTAAGAGTACAAGGTGCTGGACCGACCCACTATGAGAAAGCTACATAGATCAAGTCATAAGCTTTTCTCATGTATAACCACGTCACAATGCCCTTAGACCTGAGGTCATCATGGATTCCTACATGAGAGTTGCTAGGCTTTGAACTAGTCAAAATTCACTTTTGACCGGGTGATGATAAAGGCTACGATCGGGCTTGGTGGTTTTTCATGCAGAGGAATATGAATAATCAAGATGGAATTTGTCCCTCACATTAGTAGAGAGATATTACTGGGCCCCTCGATGAGTGAGTCTGAGAAATGTATGGCCATACTATGATGGCAAGGAGTTTCCGTCTCTATTATCAGGCCACTCAGGAATCGAGAAAGTAATGGTCAGGAACAAGAGGATGACATTATCCATGCCTTATCCTTGATCGATATATCGTGTGACAAAAGGGACGTGACATGGTTGTATGACAGGTTGCATCGTGATAACGATCCTCATATGAATTGGGTAGTCATAATGTCTTGCTAGATGCCGCTTGTGACTTTTGGGTTAGTATAGTTATTGGCCCGCTGCCAACTTCTTATGGGCCTACAAGGTCGCACGCAAGAATGACCCAACACGAGATAATGTTTAATTTAGGGTGGACGAATTATATTTATATATATATATATATAATATAAAATTCATTAATAATATTATATAGATGTATATTTTTGAAATATATATATATCTTATATATATATATATATGTATATATATATTATATTATATGATATTATTATATTGTGTTAGTTTTAAATTTAATTTATTAAGATATATTAAATTTAATAACTAACATGATAGAGATATAGTGTCTCAGATTTAATTTATGAAGATAAATTAAATCTAATGGCTCTTTATTTGGATTAAATAAATTGGTTAAATTAAAACTGTTGGATAGATTTAATTTAAACTGAATTTATTTAATTAGCTCATCAAGATAATTAATTGTTAATTAATTTCAAAATTAATGATGATTAATTTTGAAATTTGAAAATAGCCCTCATATGTTATAAACTTGATAGAGCATATATATTGATATATACAAGAGAATTGAGAGCCACAAGGGAAACCCTAGGAGACATTAGAGGCGCTAGCACGCAGTCTCGGTTGGAGAGCATTCGTGTGGATACCGGTAGAGGAAGCGGACCTGACGTGTTGGCTCCTAAAGTTCGTGAAAACTCTGAATCATAAAAGGTATGAATCCTTCCAACTTGGTTTAAACGCCGTTGATAGATCCTCGATTAGAATTGGTAAAATTTTAAAATTCTTCCATTGTGCCTGCCGATCCTAACAGCGTTGGCTCTCAATGATGGTGTATTGTAATGAATCCCACATGGAATGAGTTTCTTGAGATAAGAAGCTATATGACTCAAAATGATTCTAGTTGAACCGGGCCAAGGTTTCGCACAGATGAATACAGGTTGTAAATGTTGTCAGTTGTGGTGGGAGATTCCTATGGGACTCCTATTAAATTAACCTGACATTGTTAAAGCACAGATGAGGAGATAGACCTTAGAGTGTGTAGTGGGAGCATGGTAAATGTGATGTGTTTGAGTACAACATTAAGCAGGAGCTTGAGCATTTGAAAAGAGTGATGTGTTTGTATGGCCCCGAAGTTTAAATTATATTGTGAGAAGAGGATCCCAGTTTGGTGAAAAAAATCATGGTGTTGAAGGTGAAGTTGTTAAGATGCCAATTCTAGCTTGTTGCGATTGTGTATTGTGCATCCATCTCCCCGGTTGGGCCGAATCAGGTTGGTCCGGTGGGCTGCACCTGGTAGGCATAGGCTTAGGATGTTATGAATATTTGTGATGTCTTTCACCTGTGACTCATCGAGTGATTTAGGTGGGAGGACCATTCCGCTAGGGCGATAGTTTATGGGGGATTACGGTGTTCAAGATTTTCTCATTCTGGTCACCCCATCCCAGTCTTGGGCAAATTGGTATAGGAATTCCATCCCATAAGTCCTGAAAAGGGAAAATTTAGGATTGAGAAACATTTGGTTCGGGACTGGGAATGGGATTTCTCGATCTTGTTCCATCCCGTCCTGAATATATATATATATATATTATTTTTTATTTTTTAAAAAGATAGTTTATATTATATATAGATATAAAACACAGAATTTTTACAAGTGATGCATTTTTCCAAAGTGATAATTGAAGTTCCATTGGCTAGACAGAAATCGGAAGGTTAATTAACCTGTCGTAGGAATCTTCAATTCTCGTATTCCATATTTGAAAATTGAAGTGTCATAGCATTCTTGGGTATCTAATCTACTACTGGGCACAACCTACATAATTAAATCTTACAAAGCATGTAGAAATTTGTAACATAATCTTATGGAATATAGTTACTTGGACAAATATAGGATATGCTCTTCCCTCCATTTTCATAACTAAGAAAAAAAATTTGTGCTGCCAACAATCTTAACATTCAATTATTCTTTTATATCCCTCTTCTGTCAGAGTTTTGTCCTTTCTCTGGGAATTATTGTTGTCTTTTATTATTAATGTCTTTGATATGTAATTTACTTAAATTATGTGATGAGCGTAGGAGTTTATATTTTTGTAGTGTATGATATTTATTTCTATATTTTTTTGGTACAATATGATATTTTTAACCTAGCCATTCTCAAATAAATATAAGGAATTGGACTCAATTCAGGTCAAAAGTCTTGGAAGAAATACATGAAATATTTTCAAAAGAAAAAACAAGTCAAAAATTTCAAAAAATTCCCTTCCCGACTTGGAAGGGAAAGTCCCAAGATCAAGATAGGGACTGAGATAGCATTGCTACCCCAAGCCCTCCCTTAGGACAGGATAGAAAATGGGGTTTTCCAATCCCGTCCCATCCTTTAAGCACCTTAGTTGATAAAGTTAGCCAAAAAGGGCAAAATGTGGAAAATAGCTCAGAATTGTTTTTTGTAAGAATTTTGGGCGTACTTAGAATCTGATTGACTCGTTGAAGTACCCACACAAAACCGGAGCACGATTACTAACCCCGATCATGTTTCAGTTAGTTCTGTAAAAATAAAGGGATAAATAAATAGATAACTATCCGAGGAACTCCATCACCAAAAAGGAGTTTATAAAGGCATAATGGAATGCTATTGACATGGTTAAACATATTATGACTCATACTAACCCACCAAATGTGAGTGGGAGAGTATTATCTAGTCCGCTTTTGATGAATTAGTATACATGCATACATTCTTGGTTTCATCAAATTATGTGGATTTGAGTTTAACCATGTACCCTCTAAAGTAGTCACTAAAGTACCATATAAATGTTGGACTAAATAAAATTCAAATTTGAGCTTTCATAGACCATAAGGTTCGGTTGCAAATTCCCATAGTGGTTGTAAGTGGGAGCTTATAAGGGTTACGTTTTCAAAAGTGAAATGATGATAGAATTATGACCAAAAAAAAGAAGAATTGAAAGGCACCATACTTGTTGTGAATTAGTTTTTAATTAAGGGTGAAACTAATCACATTGCATCTCTTTGCAACACGCAAGGACAAGGCAGTACAAAATATGTCAATAATCCTCAATTGTTTTTTAGAGTAGGAGATTAGAATGGTCAATAAAGAGACCAAACAAAATAAATATGAAATGCAAAAAGCTCATGAGAAAAGGGATAACTGAGAAAAATGTTCATGGTTATTCTAAAGGAGGATGATGAGTCACATTCTAGACAAGAGGCCATGACAAGGGAAAATGGAAGAAAGCAATGAAAAGGGAAGTGAATTCTTTGAGGAAGAATTAAGTTAAGAATCAATTGATCTACTGCCAAGTCAAAAGGGCTATTGAGAACTAGTGAGTTATATAGGTTTAGGAGAAAAGTGGGTAAATCAATTGACATGCACAAGACTTGTTATAGAGGGGTAAGCATAACAGGAAGGCATTTTTCTCACTTGTTGTGCATTTAAATTAGTTTAAATATGATAATAGTTAACTATTTGAATTTAAATTTACATCATGTGGATGTAAAACATACACTTTGAGTGATGATTTGGATGAAGAAATCTATATGAAGTGACTATTAGATTTCACTAAAAGAAGTATTTGAAGTTTCACATAGTGGTGACTTTATGTGTTTTTGCATAAGTCCTTTTATGGATTGATGCAATCGTCCATATAGTAATGTTTAATGCTTTGAAAGAAAGGTAACCCAATGTGTTTTTCAAATGGAAGAAGAGAACCATTTGTAAATGATTTGTGATATTATTTTTTTAAGTGGATGATATACTATTGGCCATATATATTTTGAATTCGGTAGTACCTATTAAAGAATGGTGATAGTAAATTTTGAAAATGAAGTTCATGAGTAAAGCAGTTGGATTTGAGGTCCAAAGAAATAGCTGAAGAAGACTCCTCTCTTTTACAAGAGAATTACATTAAGAAGATTCTTAAGCAGTTCAAAATAAAGGAATGCAATCCTATGGATACCCCAGTGACTTTAGGAGTGAGTTTGAGCCTTGATAAAATTTTCTAACCAAACCAACTAAGAAGATAATGGAAAAGAATGTCCATATAGATACTTTTAGCAGTGTGATGTATGCAATGATATATACAAGACTAGATATATACTCATAGCAGGACTTGTAATTTGGTACTAGTCTAACCATTGTGAGAGACATTAAAAGTTTCACAGAAGGGTCCTGAGATACTTGTAGAGTACCTTGATTATGCACGTTCAAAGTATGTGTTGTGGTAGTATAAGAGGCTATATGGCTAGTAATGTTCATAGAACGTGAGAGATTTTGAAAAAAGAGAATTCAAATCTATTGTCAAGTATTGTGAATGCACATAGCCATTGCCTAAATAAAAGACCATAAGCATAATAGATAGACTAAATGTAAAGGTATAGCTATATGAGAGATGTCATAACGCATAAAGTTATTGTTGAATAACGTACTCATATGCAAAGTCCCCTAATTAAGCCTAATGACCAAGGGCATGTATGAAAAACATGTTAAGTTCTTTGGCATACATATAGTATGGAGTAATGATACTTCATTTTGGCTTTTAATGTGTGTGTAAGTATACAATTTCTAGTATGTCATACAGGTTGGTGAGGTCGTCTTTCTCACACAAGCAACCACCTTTAACATTTAGGAGTATGCAAAGATGAGACAATTGTTTCACCAGTAAAGTAGCAAGAGTGCTAATATGGTAGAGAAGAAACTCAAACTATGTCGCCTCAACTTAAAGTACAATAATTTGAGTGGAGTTGAACAATTTGGGTTTAGATACTGGAAGTGTCCAAACTTAAGTCTGTACGGTGTTAATGATAAAATCAAACGACATACACTCTTAAAGTATAAGAGTAATACCGTAGCGTGTGATTCATACCACATGTGCTAAAGAACCGCAAATAGGAAGCAAGTGAATAAATCCCTACTTCATTGCTATGTGAGTCCCAGAAAGGTTAACCCTTCATTGATGTCCTTTGACTTTGATATTATCATGGAAATATGTTTCAATGTCTGCTACTTTAGCATTTTGTCCTATACATATCAAAGTGATATATGGGCGAAAGAAAGATTATTACCTGAAATATGCACACCTATGTTGGTGTCTAAGACCAGTCCCTTATGATATTATTTTGTAGTTTCATAAGTGTAGACACTATGCATATGAGAAAGGCAATTTGAGTTTTATACTGAATCAAGAAGGATTAGATTGTCCATGAGTTAAGTGTATATTGGTAAATCTAGGACATTCGGGCATTATATCAATATCGAGCTGCACTATAAGGTTGTCTTGTACCGATCTCTGTAAAAAGGGATTTCCAGTACAAAGCGCCCAAAGAGAGACGTCATACCCACGCAGTCACAGAAAAAACCTAGTATGAAAGAAGTAAGAGAAAGAGATTTGACCCATAACATCTAATCCACCAAGTGTGAGTAGGAGATGTTAGAATATACTAGTTCACCTTTGGTTGATTAGGGCCTAAGCCCAATTCAAGAGGGGCTTCATAGAGAGACATGGGTTACAAAGAGTCATACCCTTTGTGTTTTAAAGGTTACATCTATTCCTATGTAACCGTATGTACACTATATATATAAGGTGTGAGATTAAAAGAGAAGGATAATGATGATATAATGCACAATTCTCCCTTTAAAAGATTTTCTCATTAGAATGTTCTCTTCTCTTCTTCTCTTTGGTATTTTTGCTGTGTAACATGGTTGGGGTCCGCATTGATGCTCTGGTTTTGTGTGGGTACTTCAACGAGTCAATCGGATTCTAAGTACGCCCAAAATTTTTACATCTTTCCATTCCCAAAGGCTAAAAATTGCTGAACCCAAACCAACCTAAGAGGCCTACAGTGAATATTCCCCAAGAAAATTAAAGCTTGGGTGCTAGGAGTTGACTAAAGTTGTCTATGGTCCTCCTAGGGAGGTAGAAAGTAAAAAAAGGCTTGGTGATGATTAAATAAAATATAGTAAGGGAGATTAAATAAAAATTGGATTAAATCACGACCTTTATTGAAAAGTAAAGGAAATATAAAATAAATGATAAAAAGGGCTATGTTGTCTATTGTTTTTGTAAATCCTTTTTATTGGATTGATCTATTTAGAAGAAAGATATCTTTTATTTTGATTCTAGGAATATTTCAGAGATGTTCGTAGTATAAGATTGAAGACATTGATATATGAGCCAGATGATGAAGCAAGATGATGATGAACTGCGTGTTGAAGTTCAGAGAGAGTGAAATGCTGAGGATGCTAAAGGATCCATGAAGAATAAAGTCTAAAGACTGCAATTGAGCCAACATATCTTAACATATCACATATACTCCTTAATTAGGTCCTAAGACTATCACTTGACCCTGAAACTGCATGTCCTCCATAACCCAAGAGAAGCAAAATGTCTCTACATACCTTTAATTAGAGCCAGTAATATGGGCTTTAATTGAGTCAAACATAGAAAAATGGGTGGTTTGGGTTCTAAAAAAGTAGGACCGTTTTGATGCAGTTCTTTTTTGCTCGAAACCATATGGGCCCAACCCATAGCGGGTTGGACCGCTTTTATTTTTGTTTTTTTTAAATATGTTAAAGGCAAGAAAGGCACAAGGCTAAGTAACAAGTAAAGTAAGTGACTTCACTAGCTTGTGTAGTTGGGTAACCCTACTCTCTCTCTCTCTCGACTCTCGGTCTCTCACCTCACAAACCCTAGTACCTGACCTTGTTTTCTTCATGATAATGTTCAAGCTCCTATCTGTACGCCTAGCGGAAGATGATATTGATGATGGTAATATAATTATATTTACTCATTTATTTCATTGTCATTTACTCATTTATTTAAAATTAACTTATTGGATGTTTGGTTTCCCAGCGGAAGATGATATTGACGATGGTAATATAATTATATTTACTCATTTATCTCATTGTTATTTACTCATTTATTTAAAACTACCATAATATTATCTCATTTATTTGTGGTAGATTTACCTATGCAAAAGCAAAGTGCTTGAGCTCAAGAAAATCTTACAGCTTTACATCATGCTTCAAATTTGAATATCATTAATATCAACTAATTATTGATTGCATTGAATGTTAATAATGGATTTTGGATTTATGTTTAGTTTGTAATGTGTGGACTTGTGATGAATGCTTTATTTGTAATATTTGAAACTTTAAATTTGATGTTTTATTATCACTTTATGATTTGGTAATATATTTTTAATTTTATATGGTTTAGGTTTGTAGAAAAAAATTCAGTATATTGTTTAAAAGAAAGTTTGAAAACATAATATAAAAAAATTTAAAAAAAACAAGAAGAAAATTAAAACGGGTTAGGCGTGCTAACTCGCCAATCCAAAGGTTATGGGTTGGGTTGGTTAAATGTCAACTCATATTGAAGCGGTTTTTTTAACCTAACTCACATGGTCACAACTTGTCACGGGCTAGTCTGAACCTAGTGGTCTGGCCTATATTACCAGCTCTGCCTTTAATGAACGGCAAGAAATGATTTCATAAAGTCTCCTTCCTCACCAAGTCGAGAAAGGTGTTGTAACATCCTAAAATTTATTTTTGGAATTTAAATAATGTTGGTTGGTGATTTATAAATTAACTTGAAAACTAGAGTAAATTAAATTAAATTAAGTTTATTGTCTAAAATCAAAAGGGGACATCATAATTAGGATGAATGGGATCTAATCATACTTTTATAAGATATCTAATCATCTTTTATATAAAAAAAATATGAAATTTAATGTAGTAGATATTTATTGAAATTAATTTGAATTTAATGGGATTATTTATTGGTAATTGGAGTTTCCTATGAAATTATTGGTGTAACAAGAACTTTAATCAAATGGAACTTAATTTTAAAGACTTAATTTCCAAACTATGATTTTAGTAGAAGAAGAGAATCTATAAAGTTAGATGAATTAAATGAAAAATAGTTAGAATATTTTTAAAGTAATATATTATGATTTATTTAAATGTGATGAAAAGCTTATTTGAGTAGATTTAGCCCAATTGTTTGGATTTTAAGAGTGTTAGGAAAGTGAAAAGAAAAAGAGGAATCAAGTTTAGAAAAAAAATTAAAGAAAAGGTTATAAAAAATGAGTTAAATATATATATATAACAATTTTTTTATAGAAAAAAATACAATAATGGGGGGTCACGTGATGACCCCACCATTTTTGTTTTAAAAGTCAATATACTCCCTCCCCTTTACACTCAACAGCAACATAACCCGGACCGGCCACTGCACCAGTCGGGGTACTGGGTTAAGAGTTAATGGGTCAGACCAGAGTGAAATTGGAGCTAAACCGGGGCCAAACAGGTAAGAAAGTGAACTTGAATAATAATATTTTTTAGAATAGTTTTGGAATTTGATAATTTTTTAGATCAAATGATAATATTTTTCACTGATTCTTTTTGTATTAGAAAGTAGACATCTCAAGCTTTCCATAGAGTCTTAATTTATAATTTTTGGAAATATGTAGAATTAGATATGAATTTTTAAAATCAGGAAAATCTTAATAAATATTATAGCAGTCAAACTAGACAGGTTAGATGGCCTGTTTGACAGTTCCCGTGGTTGAATCGGTTAGTCTGGTTCAATTTTAATCACATTGCTCAACAGACACACAAAATCTGCAATGACCTTTTTGCCTTGTATTCCTTTCTGCATGGTGCCTCTTCATTCTTCCATGGCGATACTAAGTGAGAGAGGGGGAGAAGGGGAGAGAGTACTTGCTTGGCTTCACTTGGGTAAGTTATCTAGCTCCTATTTTGAAGCTTTCTCCTCTTCTATTTCGAGTTTAGATTTAGAAAAATTTTAGGGTTTGTTAGATTTAAATTTTTGAGGGTTGTAGTTGATTATTTTGATTTTGATGGAGCTCATGGGGTTTGAACAAGAATTGTATGGTTTAGATTTTTGTTTAAATGGTTGATTTTAGGAAACTAAAGTTAGGGTTTTGTTAGGAAAATTAGGCTTTTATGATATGAGTCATGTTAAATTTGAATTTAATGATTTATTTTAGCTTATTAAAGGTTATATTGGTGATTGAATCGATTGGTTTTGAGTTTTATGATGATATATGAATATTGAAACTTTTGGGTGAAACTTTGAGTATTGGAGATTAGGTGTTTTTGAAGAAATTGAAGAGACAATTATAATTTAATGATTCTAATAGATAAGAAATAATTAATGGAAGAAAAAAAAGAAACTTGGAATGATGATTTGAGAAATAGTTATTTATGTGATTTTTCTTTAGAATTTAAAGTGAGTAATTTTTTGGGGATTTAATGATGAATGGAGGAAATTATTATTGTTAATAATTTTAATGATTGAAATAGAGTTGTTAAAGATAATTGAAATAGAGAAATTGGGTTATAGAAGTAAATTGAGAATTTTAGGGATTTGTATTAAAGTGAATGATTTGGAAGTTATTTAAAGATTTGGAATAGTTTGACTTGTGAGCTAAATTGAGTTGGTATTGATAATGTGATTAATGAAAATAAGGTTTGGTGATTGAGTTGATTGGGAATGATCAAATATGACAGTTAGGACTTCTAGAGAGACTTTAAGTCTCTAAATTGTTTTGTTAATCCTCAATTAGTTTGAATACTAAATTGTGGTTCCAATTGATTGTTTATAGATTGATTTGTGAATTGTAGTTGAGCTTGGAGCTTGGATGATAGAGGTGCAAGGGGCGTCTTATGTGGTGTCCAACAAAGCGTCACTATTGGTATCCAAAGTGTCAACAAAGTACTACATGGCAGCTTAGGTGTCATCTACAATAAACAAGATGTTGTCTCTATTATCCAACAAGATTCTAAGCAAGCCCAAGATCCTCCTCATGACATTGACGGCCCAATTACTAAAAACTCAGAAAAGAGTGAAGTGTTTGAGAGGTTGGAGAAAACATTTAGGCTTGATTTTGCTTCATTAATGGCTCATAATGTTAGTATATATGTTGAGGGTGCAAATGAGGCCTTAACCATACCTATTCGGGCCCATATACATGATTTTACAGCACATAGAAGCTTGAGCACGTGGCAAAGCATGAAGATCCATGAAATTGGTGTAACATAAAGTAGTAAGCCCAACAAGATGATGAACAAGGCCCATGTGCAGTGCAGATTGAAGAATTCACTTAAAATACCATGTGACAAGCATGTGCCTTGAAGGAGGACCATAAGTGACGTCCAAGACACCTCAAGAAGCATCTAGAAGGCGTCCTTATGTAGCAAATCTGAATTAATTTTGTTTTTATTTCCTTTTTAGCAAAAAACGAAACAAAAGGATAGAACTTGAAATCTAGCAAACCTTAAGCTCTGATACCACTTGATATGATGAGGGTAACCGACCGGCTAGAAAACAAGTATGAAAACACTAACGAGACGGATGATCAAAGGTAGGACCTTAAGAGAACCTCTCTCTTACAACCCTAGCCACAAAGACGCCACAAGGATGATCAATCCTTGATACAGTCAGAGTATTCGCACGAGAATACAAGGATGCAAGCAAAGCTCACACAAGAGAAATAAAACTCTCAATTATCATTCAAGTCTCAAAATGCAGTACAAAAACGCAGCCATATATAATGGCCACAAAAGAACACTCTAGAGTTTGAAAACCTAGTCATAAATGCAATAAATGATGCCTTAATGATGATTGATTGTCTTGATTGGCACCATTCAAGCCTAAAGGAATTAGGAAATTACTTATTCTTCAAGACTAAGTCAGCTACCTAAAAATAGGAAATAAAACAAAGTCTTCAAGAGCAATCTTTGACCAAAGGCCTTATTTAATGCAAATAAAAAAAAGGAAATAAAAACGAAATTAATTTAGATTTTCTACATAAGGACGCCTTCTAGATGCTTCTTGAGGTGTCTTGGACGTCACTTATGATCCTCCTTCAAGTCACATGCTTGTCACATGGTATTTTAAGTGAATTCTTCAATCTGCACTGCACATGGGCCTTGTTCATCATCTTGTTGGGCTTACTACTTTATGTTACACCAATTTCATGGATCTTCATGCTTTGCCACGTGCTCAAGCTTCTATGTGCTGTAAAATCATGTATATGGGCCCGAATAGGTATGGTTAAGGCCTCATTTGCACCCTCAACATATATACTAACATTATGAGCCATTAATGAAGCAAAATCAAGCCTAAATTTTTCTCCAACCTCTCAAACACTTCACTCTTTTCTGAGTTTTTAGTAATTGGGTCATCAATGTCATGAGGAGGATCTTGGGCTTGCTTAGAATCTTGTTGGATAATAGAGACAACATCTTGTTTATTGTAGATGACACCTAAGCTGCCATGTAGTACTTTGTCGATACTTTGGATACCAACAGTGATGCTTTGTTGGACACCACATAAGACGCCCCTTGCACCTCTATCATTGGATTCTTGCGATAAATTTAGTTTTGGCAAGAGTTAACCACTTTCCACTTGTTATATGGGTTGGTATGTTTGTGAGTATTTTGCAAAATGATTATGAGAATGAAAATGGTATTTTAATATTGGCTAGATATTTCTGTTAGATCCCATATGTTTTGATGATAACAAAGGTTGGATTAATGATAGAGAAAGATTTGATAACAAACAAATGAATTTTGAACAAAGTAGCAAAGCATTACTTGGAGTAAGTACTGGAGTCATGAACCAATTCTATGAAGGCTTACTCGAGTAGCCACTCGGGTAAGAGAAGCAATTACTCGAGTAGCCACCGAGTAACCAAGGAAAATTTCATCCAATGAAGCACTGCCAAAATTTGGACAACGTTACTCAAGAGAGTACTCGAGTAATCAACAAAAGGATTTACTCGAGTAGCCACTCGAGTAACATGAATTACAAAAGCATCACTCGAGTAACAAGGTCAAAAATCTTCCAGTAGCTCTCGGCCAAGAAATGCATCACTTTACTCAAGTAGCCACTCGAGTTACTAGGTGATAAAAAGGATTTACTCAAGGGACCACCCAAGTAATCTGTGGAGTTATTTGAGGCATTACTTGAGTAGCACTCGAGTAATCAGAAAGCAAACTCTCGACCAAGAATTTGATGCAATTGCTCGAGGGAGAAATTGAGTAATACGCCATGTTATTTGAAATCCACTCGAGGGACCACTCGAGTAAGATGTGCAGAAAATTGAAGGCCACTCGAGTAATCAGGTATTTCCAAGGTTTGTGATATATCTCACTCAATGTCTTACCCGAGTAATATCTCATGTAAGATGCTTAATTGCTCACTGCCAGATTTTTGAGAGATTTACTCGAGGCACCACTCGAGTAGCCCCTCGAGTAAGGCAGTCCATATATTATATCTTTGATCGAATGTTTATTAAATTGTTATCTATATGATTAACTTTTCATTGCATTAGTGTTCTAAGTACATTTGCAGATAAATAATGAAGAGATCATGCAAGAAGAGCAAAGTCAAATAAAGTGTCCGAACGTTCACCTACTGCTACCTACCGCAAACGAATAGTTTTTCAAAATTCGAAGAATAGTCAACCGTTGCTGCGCAACTCTAACGGACATGTTTGAATTTCTTCCAACGAACATTACAAATCATCTATATATATGAAGCATTCAAAGAGAAGAAAAAAAGAAATAAGAACTGAGAATACATTGATCAACACACTCTTAGTGCTTTGTTTTCTTACACTCATTCATTGTACTTTAGTGATTATATATTTGCTCTGTGAGAGAGTTTTTCATTACAAACTCAATATTTGTTATTGAGATAACTTAAGGTTGTGGAACCTTGAGTTGGGGATTTGATTACAACGTGTAAGGGGGAGTGAGTGTCCAAGTGAAGGAACTTGTTGTGTACTGAGGTGCCAAGAACCCACTGAATATTGGAGAATATAGTGAAACTCTCAGAGACACTATGAGGATTGGACGTAAGTCAAAGTGGTTTTGGCCGAACCAATATAACTCCCAGTGTACACTTCGATGATATTTCTCTTAACTCTTAATTGCTTTAACATTCAGTCAATTTTCTTATACGCAATGAAAGTTCTGGTATCACCCAATTCACCCCCTCTTGGGTGAAACGCTTGCACTAACATTTGGTATCAGAGCGTAGATCTTCTTGTTAAGGTTTAACAGCCTAAGAAGGATCCAATGGCAAGCATGGGTGAAGGCATTCTTCCCGATGGAGCTTCTATCTCAAGACCTCCGGGTTTCAATGGCGAACACTTCTCATTATAGAAAGTGAAGTTTATAGTCTTCGTAATGGCTACTGAATATGTGCTATGGGATGTTTTTGAGAGAGAAACTACAAACCTGAAAAGATTGTAGATTCACAAAGAGTTTCCAAGACACCAGCAGAATATGATGAGAATGACAAGAAACTCATTACACTCAACAGCAAAGCAATTCTAATGATTCAAAGTGCCTTGAGTCAAAATGAGTACTTCAGAATCTGCACACTCCCAACAGCTAAAGAAATGTGGGAAGCCTTGGAAATAGCTCATGAAGGAACTTCGGGAATAAAAGAAAACTGGATCAATACTCTGGTTACTGAGTTTGATTTACTTCAAATGAAATTAGGTGAGTCGATAGATGAATTTGAACTTAGATATACTCACCTTGTTAATCAACTTGCAGTACTTGGAAAAGTCTATGATCAACATACCTAAATACGAAAGATTTTAAATATTCTTTTTAAAGATTGGGAGGCAAAGGTTACTGCAATTGAGGAAGCAAAAGGTGAATCAATGCGATCGGTTGCTTCTCTATTCAGAAGCCTTTCTGAATATGAAAGCAAGTTAAAGTTCAAACAAGAACTAAATGATATTGGTGACAAGAAGAAAAGAGGTCTAGTACTAAAAGCAAAAGAAGAAGAACAAGATGAAGATGAAGAGCTTGACGATGATGAAATGGGCCTAATCATGAAACGATTCAGAAAGTTCTACAAGAAAGGCCAAGGATTCAAAAACTTTCAGAAAGGAAGAACAAGCAATAAAGAACACATCATCTGCTATGAATGTGGAAAGCAAGACATTTCAAATCAGAATGTCAAGAGCTGATACAGAAGAATAAAGAAAAGAGAAAAGGAAAATTCTACAACAAGAAGAAAGCCTTTGTATCTGCCAAAGGGGGAGATAGTTCTTCTAATGAAGAAAGCGATGAAGAGGAAGTAGCCAATATATGTCTAGTTGCTCAAGAGAAAACTGAAGAAGAGGTAACTGATTCTGATCCTACCTATGATGAACTACTTTCTAAATATAATGCTTTACATTCTGAATTCATCAAAGTAGTCAAAGAACTAGTTGTTTTCAAAAAGAAAAATAAAGCTCTTAAAGTAGAACTTAAAGAGAATTTTGAAAAGGATTGTGAAAATTGTACTTCTTTGAAAAAGAAAAACACTGATCTTACTAAATCTCTTGAAAAGTTCACTAAAGGAAGTGAAATGCTAAATGTCATTTTAAAAGCTCAATGATTTGTGAACAATCGATCTGGAATTGGATATGATCCAAAATCAGACAGAAGGAAAGGAAGAAAGAAAGCTGGAGGAAAATCATATTTGAATTATTTTCCACTTTCTGTGCATACATCCAATCCTTTTGTATACTGCAATTATTGTAATAGAAAAGGTCATTATACCTCATGCATTCATAAGAAGAAAGGAACGATATGAACCTACAAATGGGTACCTAAAGGTTCATATGTTCTGAAAATCTCTTGTACTAACCCAAAAGGACCCAAAAAGAAGTGGGTACCTAAGACTTAATCATATTTGATTGCAGATATGTCTTAAAGCATCCAAAAACAACAAGTGGTACATAGACAGTGGATGCTCTAGACATATGACCGGAGATTTTGAAAGTTTTACCACATTGCAACCTAAGGAAGGTGGAAGGTAAAATTTGGAGGAAATCAATCCAGAAAGATAGCAGGAATTGGTGAAATCAAAAATGACAAAGGAATATAAGTCAAAGATGTATATTACGTTGAAGGCTTGTGTCATAATTTACTGAGCGTAAGTCAAAGTGCAGATAAAGACAACTGGATAATATTTGATTCAGAAGAATGTCTGATTGTCAACAAGAAAGACTTACAACTTGATAAGAAAAATAACAAGACAAAGCTCAGAGCAAAAAGGGAAAGTAACTGCTATACATTTTATATCAATAGAAATAACTCTGAAAATTTTTTTTGAGTAATGCCGATGAAAGTTGGTTATGGCATAAGAGACTAGCTCATGTCAACATGCACCAACTAGGCAAACTACTCAAAAAGGATTTAGTTCTTGGATGACCCAAAGTAAGTTTTAAAAATGACTTGATTTATGATGCATGTCAAAAGGGTAAACAAACTAAATCATCTTTCAAATTAAAAAATGAGATTACAACAAATCAACCACTTCAATTGATACATATGGATTTAGTTGGTCCAACAAGAGTTAAAAGCCTCGGTGGCTACTTATATTCATTGGTCATTGTTGAGATTTCTCTAGATTTACATGGACTTTTTTTCTGTCATCAAAGGATGAAACCTTTGCACAATTCATTGTTTTTGCCAAGAAAGTGCAAAATGAGAAAGGTATATCCATTACAGGTATCAGGACAGATCATAGTGGAGAATTTGAAAATCAAGACTTTGAAGAATATTGTGTACTAATGGCATTGATCTCAATTTCTCTGCTCCAAGGATACCATAACAAAAGGGAGTCGTGGAACGTAAGAATAGAGTGCTCACTAAAATGGCTAGAGCAATACTAAATGAAAAGAACGTGTCTCAAGTTTTTTAGGCGAATGCAATGAGCACAACATGCTATATTTCAAACAGAGCCTACATTAGAACAAAACTTGGAAAGACACCATATGAGATATACAAAGAAAGGAAGCCGAACCTTGCTCATTTACATATCTTCGGTTGTAAGTGTTTCATTCATAATAATGGTAAAGATAACTTAGAAAAATTTGATTCTAGAACAGATGAAGGAATTTTCCTAGGATATTCTAACCGAAGTAAAGCATACAAAATTTTCAATAAACGAACATGTGTTGTTGAAGAATCAATTCACGTTGTATTTGATGAACTTGAATCCTCTGAAAAAACCATTGATGATGAGCAGGAAGTTGTTTAAAATCAAGAAAATCGTCAATCTATTTCTAAATCTCTTATTCCAGAAGTTGATCAAACTAAAGGAGAAGATCAGTCTCTAGAACAACCTAAAGCCTGGAGATACAATAGGAGTCATCCCCTAGATCAAGTCATAGGAGATGTGAATGAAGGAGTCAAAACTAGAAATAGAATTTTCAATGAAGTTAGTTTTTCTGTATTCATTTCTGAGATTGAACCTTTTAACATTGACGAAGCCCTATCAGACAATGATTGGGTTATAGAAATACAAGAAGAACTAAACCAATTTGAAAGAAATCAAGTTTGGGATTTGGTACCCTGACCTAAGGATCATCCGATCATAGGCACTAAATGAGTATTCAAGAACAAAATTGATGAATATGAAATTATTGTCAGAAACAAGGCAAGATTGGTGGCCAAAGACTATAATCAGGAAGAAGGAATTGATTATGAGGAAACGTATGCTCCAGTAGCTAGATTGGAAGCTATACGAGTACTCTTAGCCTTTACATGCATCAAAGGATTCAAACTCTATCAAATGGATGTAAAGAGTGCATTTCTAAATGGCTACATCATGAAAGAAGTACATGTAGAGCAACCTCCAGGTTTTGAAGATATAACCTTACTGGACCATGTTTTCAAACTCAAAAAGGCTTTATATGGTTTAAAACAAGCTCCTAGAGCATGGTACGAAAGGCTCAGTAAATTTCTTATTGATCAAGGTTTTGTGCGAGGAAAAGTTTATATAACACTTTTTACAAACGAAAACGTGATTATATATTAATTGTGTAAATATATGTTGATGATATAGTTTTCGGTGCTACTAATAAAACTATGTGCAAAGAATTTTCTGAGATAATGCAGGAGGAGTTTGAGATGTCAATGATGGGAGAATTAAATTTCTTTCTTGCTTTGCAAATCAAACAAAGAAAGAATGAAATTTTCATATCTCAAACAAAATATTTGAAAGAGCTATTGAAGAAGTATGGATTGGATGAAGCAAATGGAATAGACACACCTATGAGCTCAACCACATTGCTTGATGCGGATGTCAAGGGAAAAGATTACAACATCACAAAATATAGAGGAATGATTGGATCATTACTCTATCTCACTGTAAGAAGGCTTGACATTCAGCACCAAAAGAGTCACATGCTGAAACAGTCAAACGAATCTTCTGATATCTTGCTGACACGCCAGAATTGGGTCTCTGGTATCCCAAAAGAAGAAGTGAATATCAAGTTGCATACTCAGACTCAGATCATGGAGGATACAAGACGGACATAAAGAGTACAAGTGGACAAGGGCAGTTTCTTAGAGGCTCACTTGTATCATGGTTTAGCAAGAAACAAACTACAGTGTCTCTTTTGTCAACAGAAGCTGAGGATGTTGCAATATCAAGTTGTTGTGAACAAGTAATATGGCTAAAGCAACAACTCCAGGATCTTGGTATTTATTTGAAAGAAACACCAATATACTGTGACAACACTAGCACGATAAGCTTGGCAAAGAATCCCGTTCAACTTTCCAGAATCAAGCATAATGATGTTCGACATCACTTCATCAGAGATCATGTCCAAAAGAAAGATGTCAAAGTGATATTCATTCCAACTCATCTTCAACTAGCTGATATCTTCACAAAACCTCTTGCTAAAGATCAATTTTTATATATTAGACGAGAATTGGGAATGGTAAATCCCAATGAATTGTAAGTTATTTAGTGTTTACAAAATGTTAGATGATGTTATTAATTGATGTTTTGATGATTACTAACTTAAGCATCAGAGTTTCTAGCAATTTGTTTTGCAGGATCATAATAATCTATTTTGGAGTATGAATAGCAGAGGTTAACAGAGGACAACATTACTTGAGTGCCAACTTCAAGTAATAAGCATTATCGGAGTGACAACTTCAAGTAATAAACATTATTGGAGTGACAACTTGAAGTAATGATGCATTACTCGAGTAGCCACTCGAGTAATGAACTTGGAAAAATGCCAGTAAAGCATTAATTTCAAATGAAACGGCATAATGGTTGGAAATAACAGTCAGAAGGGGAAGAGACAACTTACCCGAGGGAGGCCTCGAGTGAAATTCATCGTTACTCGAGTAAGGCCTCGAGTGAACCTGGGTACAGATTTCAAATCTGCTGATTTTAAACTCAAATATGTTCTAAAGAGACATCAAATGATCGAGGGAATATATATGGATAATTACAATATTATTCATGCCAGGTATACTCTCAAATTTGCTGTATTTGAAAATTTTTTAGTTTGATCACTCAAGTAGCTACCCGAGTAGAGCTGATGATCACTCGAGTAGGCCCTCGAGTAATGTCGGGTTCTAGGTTATTTCAACTCGATACTCAGTCATTTCTTATAAAATCTCCTCGAGTGATTCTCCTAGTGCTCTTACAAAAAATTTTCAAAATCTCTTTCTCTTCTCATAACCATCAAAACCCAGTGATTTACACCTTTAAAAACCTCTCAGATTATACTGAATCATCTGCCCTACTCGCGACACTCGTCTCTTTTTTTTTTGAGATTTTCGTTTTTCTAAAATCACATTGGTGAGGACAAAATCTCTAAATCTTAGTACTCCTTCTGAGTCTTTTGAACCATATCAACCCTTTGATTCACATTCCTCTCCTCCTACCAAGTAAAGGAAAATTTCTCCCAAACCAAAATCCAAGACCAAGCCGCAAGCCAAACCTAAAGTGAAAGGGGTTGTGATCAAGGAACCCATTACCACGAGCTCAATCTAAGAAGAGTTCACCCCCTGGAAAAGGGAAAACTACAAAAAAACCATCTCCTCCTTCTTCTGATTCAACCGGCACACCTATCTTTACTCCTAAGCCTATGAAAAAGCCTAAGGTTAGTGAGGAGCTTACCAAAGTCATGGTAGGCATGCTTGAGGAAGCTCTCCAATCTAAGCAAGCAAAAAAAGAGCAAACTTCAAAACAAACAGAAGAAAGGGATGAAGAAATTACATTCCCTCTAAAGGGATTGAACGTAAGAAAGCTTGAGGAATCACAGAAGTACCTGAGTAATTTTGCAAGAAGAAATGTGTTCAAGATGCACTATATTGACTACAAGGTGCTTCAAGAGGTATTGAAATTCGATCTAAGTCCCTACCTTGATTCCTATATGCCCTGGTTATCTGTTAAGCTTCCTTTTTGCACCAAAATAGTGAGACATTTTTATTGTAACCTCAAACCGATTAATGATCTTGTTAGGAAGTCTGTGAAAGAAGAGATGACTTCTGAGGTTAGAGGACAAAGAATTCTAATCTCACCTTCCAGAATCAATACCTGGTTAGGAATAGAAAATCCTCCTAATGATCATTACCCTAATATTATTTCAAACCAGATATTTTCTATCCTTAAACCTGGTGAGATAATGGGACCTCTCAACTTCAATCCAAGTGATATGAGTGATTTTCATAGAGTCCTATGGTATATCTACTCTAGAGCCATGGTGAACAAGTCTAACAACTTCACTCATTTCATTGAGAGGGACTTCAGAAAATTCGCCTCAGTTATCCTCAAAGAGCAAAAAAGACTTGGGAGAGTATATTTTCAATGAGATCAAGAGATATAGGTACGAAGGAAAACAACTACTCCAATGCCTTATCCTTAACTTATTTATGTGTTTCTAAAAAAGAACAAGATTTGGTATTTGGAGAGTATGGAGCCAGTTGAGAGGTTAGCACTAGTGGGAAGGAATCAAATTGGAAAATTCAACATTGAGATTCCTCTGAAGACACCTCTGGAAGTAAGTCCCAAGAAAAAGAAGAAGACTGACACAGCAACAAGTTGAATGGATGACACACAGTCTTCTACTCCAGCCAACACATCTTATCCATCCTTCTTTGGTGCCGTAATGCAAACGTTCATGGAGAACATCCTAAGGAGTTTCCATATTGATATTGCGAATACCAATGCAGAATTGGTAACTCATATAAATGAGAAGATGGGACAACTTGTGGAAAAGATGGATAAGAGGCACGAAGAGTTGCTTGCTGAACAACATGCCCAGGGTGAGCTTCTGAGATCTATTGTTGCTAAACTTGATGCTATGGCATCTGGATCCTCTACTCTTGGTCCTTCTGGTATTCCTGAACCCATACTTATCCCTGAACCAGGACCCTCTATACCCACTGAGTATAGACCCTCTGAGAGTGGACCTAGCAATGTGTTGTTTTCTATGCCTAACCCTGACACATCCGAACCTATCCACATCACCACTGATGATCCACCTCATCCTTTTCAGCCAGAGCCCATATCTACTCCCATTGCTTCACCTATACGTACTGAGGAGGTGCTTGAGTCTTCACCGGTTGCTACAGAGGAAGTAGAAATTACTTCTCTGGTTCCTTATCCTTCATCTCCGGTGAATCCTCCAGAGGATCTTCAGACACCACCAGTGAACCTTCCTAATCCTAAATCATCATGTTTAGATCCTTTCAGTTCAGATGGTTCATATGAATCATTGGCATTTCCTGTCACTCTTATCTCAGCAGTAAAGCCACCTACTCCTCCTCGTGATTGATTCCACCTTTATGATGAAGACAAAAAGGGGGAGAAGAGCCTGAGTGATTTTGTGTGATAAATGGCTGAGTTGATTGAGATTTGGGTGTATGGGGCTTTTGGATTTTGGGCATTTTTTAAGTTTTTAAGCTTTGAATTCTAAGTTATGTATTGAATTTTTCTTTATGCAATTCGCTATGCCATTAAAGTTAAACTTCATTGTGAAATTATATTGCATTGTGGGACTAAGGTGTTTCAATTGTGTTTGCAAGGTAAACAAGTAAATATAAGAACAAAAACTTTGAAAAAAATATTTAACAAGCTATTTCAAAAGAGTTTTCAAGTTTACATTAAACAAAATATTTCATATGAAAAGTATTTGAGAAGCATATATTTGAAAACTCAATTTAAAAAGAAACTTTATTCAAAATCACCAAGATTTGTTATCATCAAAAAGGGGGAGAATGTTAGATCGCATATGTTTTGATGATAACAAAGGTTGGATCAATGATACAGAAAGATTTGATAACAAACAAATGAATTTTGAACAAAGTAGCAAAGCATTACTTGGAGTAAGCATTGGAATGATGAACCAATTCTATAAAGGCTTACTCAAGTAGCCACTTAGGTAAGGGAAGCAATTACTCGAGTAGCCACTCGAGTAACCAAGGAAAATTTCATCCAGTTAAGCACTGCCAAAATTTGGACAACGTTACTCGAGGGAGTACTAGAGTAATTTGCAAAGTTATATAGACCATTACTCGAGTAGCCACTCGAGTAACATGAATTACAAAAGCATCACTCGAGTAGCCACTCAAGTAACAAGGTCAAAAATCTATGTAACACTTTACTCGAGTAGCCACTCGAGTAACCAGGTGAGAAAAAGGATTTATTCGAGGAACAGCCCAAGTAATCTGCAGAGTTATTTGAGGCATTACTTGAGTAGCCACTCAAGTAATCAGAAAGCAAACTCTCGACCAAGAATTTGATGCAATTACTAGAGGGAGAAATCAAGTAATAGGCCATATTATTTGAAATCCACTCGAGAGACCACTCGAGTAAGATGTGCAAAAAATTGAAGGCTACTCGAGTTGCCACTCGAGTAACCATATTACCACAATCAGCACCCGAGTAACTAGTGAAGGTAAAGACAAGGCCACTCGAGTAGCCACTTGAGTAATCATGTATTTCCAAGGTTTGTGATATATCTCACTCAATGTCTTACTCGAGTAATATCTCATGTAAGATGCTTAATTGCTGACTGCCAGATTTTTGAGAGATTTACTCGAGGCACCACTCAAGTAACAAACTTTATCACTCGAGTAACCCCTCGAGTAAGGCAATCCATAAATTATATTTTTGATCGAATGTTTATTAAATTGTTATCTATATGATTAACTCTTCATTGCATTAGTATTCAAAGTACATTTGCAGAGAAATAATGAAGAGATCATGCAAGAAGAGTAAAGTCAAAAAAGTGTCCAAACGTTCACCAACTGCTACCTACCGCAAACGGATAGTTTTTCAAAATTCGAAGAATAGTCAACCGTTGCTGCGCGACTCTAACGGACATGTTTGAATTGCTTCCAATGGACATTACAAATTCTCTATATATATAAAGCATTCAAAGAGAAGAAAAAAAGACATAAGAACTGAGAATACACTGATCAACACACTCATAGTGCTTTGTTTTCTTTATACTCATTCATTGTACTTCAATGATTATATATTTGCTATGTGAGAGAGTTTTTCATTACAAACTCAATATTTGTTATTGAGATAACTTAAGGTTGTGGAACCTTGAGTTGGGGATTTGATTACAACGTGTAAGGGGGAGCGAGTGTCCAAGTGAAGGAACTTGCTATGTACTGAGGTGCCAAGAACCCACTGAATCTTGGAGAATATAGTGAAACTCTCAGAGATGCTCTGAGGATAGGACGTAGGTCAAAGTGGTTGTGGCCGAACCAGTATAACTCCCGATGTACACTTCGGTGATATTTCTCTTAACTCTCAACTGCTTTAAATATTCAGTCAATTTTCTTATACGCATCGAAAGTTCTGCTATCACCCAATTTACTCCCCCTCTTGGGTGACACGCTTGCACTAACAATTTCAATAAGTACTTTGAAATGTTTGTTGAGATTAAGAAAGTTATTATTGTTATATACTTTCAAAAGGTTTTGATTATAGAATCCCACCTCTTTAAAAAGATATTGATTTTTGGTTTTGGAAACCTAGAATGACTAGTTTTATAAAGGCATCTGATTTTCATATGTGGAATGTTTTTACAAATGCTCTTGATCACAAACTGAGGAAGGATTGGACTGAAAAAGAAAAGAAAATGATTTTGTTAAACATTAGAGCAATAACGATTCTCTATAATGCTGTGACAGAAAATGGTTTATAGAAAATTAGATTTTGTTCTAATGTTAAAGATACCTAGGACACTCTTGATTTTGTTTATACTTCTAACAAGTGTGTTGAAGTTGAAAGTGTTGACAGTTCATATGAAACTACAAGCTATGCATCTGCGGTGCAGGAATAATTGGAAGTTGATGATAAAGAAGGAGAAATCATAGAACTCTTCCCTATAGTCAATATGGATAGACAAGAAGAGGAGGATTCCCTAAAAGAGCACATTATAAACAGATATGAAAAATCACTCTCCAGAGCTCAAGATGAACTTAAGGTAAAAAGTTTCAATTTCTCTTGTGATTCTCATAAAACTGATTTTCAAAGTCTACATAAGATTGTTTTTCATTTAAGTGTTGATTCTATTGAGAAAAGCAAAAATGTTTTCAAATTTACTGTAAAGTTTGTTGGGAAGACAGAATGTTCAAATAAAATCCATTCGAGTCTGTAGTTTGATTCCAAAAAGAATGGACATCAGGGTACGGAGGAGAGAAAGAAGAATCCAAGAGTTTCTCATGAACCTAAAAGGAGATTCACATCGGTTAAGAAAACTCATGGAGAAGCCATTGTTACAACTTCCTCGTTAAATCAAAAGAAGCAATGGATACAAGCAAGAGGAGTACCTTCTACCTCAAGAAGAATTACCATAGAGTACCATTCAACTATGTTGAGGAAAATACGAAAAGGACGATCTCTCTAGCATCAAGTAAAAGACTCCTGAAGTCTATATATTTTGAGAGAAGCTTGCCAGCACCCAAAACAAGAGATTCAAAGTATCGACATCATAGAAAAATGCAGTGGGTAAGCAAAAGCAATCCTCCAAGCATCTAAGGCAAAGGTACAGAAAGATAAAACCTCCTATGCCATTATTTGTAATATTCATTGAGGTTTTATATTTTGGAACCTTAGAAATGAGCATTGCAAACTATTTTGAAATTATGTTTTAACATTCCTTAAAAAGTCACTTAATAGATTTATTTATAAAGGGATTGCAATGCTCAACAGGTTAATTCTTTATGCATATATAATGTTTTGAAAAGAAAATATTTCTTTTGTACATAACAACATGTTTAATTCATTATGCTCAATTGCCTCGAATTGATTATATTCTTAGAGCACGTAAATCATGATTCCTACAAGCTAAACATGAGTGGATCCAAGAAAAATTGGATACCGAAGGAAGAAAAAGGATTATATGATTTTGTAGGAAGAAGAAAGGAATGCTCTGTTTTTGGTCAATAAAACAGAGATGCACAGAGTATATATGAACTTTGAGTGAAAACTCAAGTCATATCAAGTGCAGACACAAAACTCAAGTTCTAGAGGAAAACTCGAGTTCATAACTTGAAGGTTCAGTGGGAAGTTCGAGTTCAGGAAGGAAATTGTAGAAAAGCTTATTCAAAGGCATGGGTTACTCAAGTGATCATAGAGGACTTGAGTACAAAGATATAAGGAGATGGAAACTAACTTGAGTTTTACAAGTTACACTCAAGCAAGGTGTGTTGTATCAGTATAGGCAATTTTCTACAGAATTCGAGTATTCAGGGAAAACTCGAGTGTTGAGACTTCATATCAGTAATTTCAAAACTCAACTGTCACACTCGTTCTTCCCAACTCATATTGAGTAGTAAATACTTGCTCATTACTGCATACTATTAGCGATAAAGAATTTACGGTTTTCAAAATGTTTTCATATTGCTAAATGTACTAAAAATAGAATTGTGCATAATTCTTCTATGTATTGGAAGTTTGAAATGAACATTTCATAAATTTACTTGGATTTAAATTCATCCTGTTCATAAAAAGTGCATGCACATTATTTAAAAATTATTCATATCTTGTTTGCATTTAAATGGGTTTCAAAATTGGAAGTTAACATTTTTATATATTGAAAGCAGAAATGCTTCAAATTCATCCACCAGAGAATTTCCCAATCGTTGACATATTGATCATTGATCTTAAATGTGCTATCAAATGCTTGAACTCTTTAGTGTTTATTCTCTAACATGTTAGACCTTACGTCTAAGAAAGTTAACTCTCTATATGACGTTCAATTGTATTTCTCATAAAAGAATTCAATATGTGAATGCCTTGTGACTAATGTCCAGAGTCTTATTTGTTAGAATCAGTAGGCATAGTAGAAGAATTTAAAATTTTTTGCCAATCCCAATCAAGGATTTATCAATAGCGTTTACAAAGAGTTAGGAAGAATCGTACCTTTTCGAATTCAGGGTTTTTCGATCTCTAAAAGCCAACACCTCAGGTCCGCTCCCTCTAACAATATCCACACGAATGCTCTCTAACATAGACTACGTGCTAGCGCCTCCAATGCCTCCTAAGGTTTTCCTTGCAGCTTTAAATTCTCATCCGTGTTTGAGTCTGCTCTATCAATTTTATAACCCATGGGGCTATATTCGAATTTCAAAATTAATTAACAATTAATTATCTTGATCAGCTAATTAAATAAATTCAATTTAAACTAAATTTGTCTAACAGTTTTAATTTAACCTATTTATTTAATCCAAATAAAGAGCCATTACATTTAATTTATCTTCTTAAATTAAATCTGAGATACTATATCTCGATCATGTTAATTATTAAATCTAATTTATCTTAATAAAATTAAATTTAAAACTAGCACAATATAATAATATCATATAATATATATACATATATATATATGTATTTCAAAAATACACACACACACACACATATATATATAATATTATTAATTTTATTTTCATGAATTTTATATTATATATATAAATATAAAATTCATCCACCTTAAATTAAATATTATCTCGTGTTAGGCCATTCTTGTGTGCGACCCTGTAGGCCCATACGAAGTTGGCAGTAGGCCAATAACTGTACTAACCCGCAAGTCGCAAGCGGCCTCTAGTAAGACATTACGACTACCTAATTCATATGAGGATAGTTAACATGATGCAACCTGTCATACAACCATATCACGTCCCTTTTGTCACACGATATATTGGTCTAGGATCAGGCATAGATAATGTCATTCTCTTGTTCCTGACTATTACTTTCTCGATTCCTGAGTAATCTGACAATAGAAATGGAAACTCCTTTCCATCGTAGTATGACCATACATTTCTCAGACTCACTCATCAAGGGGCTCGGTAATATCTCTCTACTAATGTGAGGGACAAATTCCATCTTGATCATTCATATTTCTCTTAATGAAAAACCACCAAGCTCAATCATAGCCTTTATCATCATCCGGTCAAAAGTGACTTTTGACTAGTTCAAAGCTTAGCAACTCTCATGTAGGGATCTATGATGACATCAGGTCAAAGGACATTGTGACGTGGTTATACAAGAAAAAAGCTTATGACTTGATCCATGTAGATTTCTCATAGTGGGTTGGCCAAACACCTTGTACTCTTACAAGTACCTAAGATTTGATTCGTATTTTCATATCTTATCAAAGTCATACTGGTCTTCTTTCATCTCTACTCCCATATAGGCGACCAACTAGGGACATTTTAGGACAATCTTTATGATTTATCCAAGGATATAATTATCACAGTTAACATGCAAATAATATGATAACATAATAGAGACATTTATTAAATAACAATGTTTAAAGTACAATGATTGGCCCTTAGGGCACAATTTCCAACATCCTCCCACTTACACTAGGTACAATCATTAACTTGCCTAATTCCTATTATCTTAACATGACGCTCATGCTTTGCTTGTGCAAGTGGCTTGGTAAGAGGATCAGTAGCATTGCCTTCTCCTGCTACTTTACGTATTTTTATGTCACCTCTATCATTGATTTCTCTAATGAGATGAAATCATCAAAGTATATGCTTGGTCCTTTGATATGACCTTGGCTCTTTGGCCTTTGCAATAGCACTGCTATTGTCACAGAACAAATCAATTGGATTTGAGATGTTAGGCACTACCCCTAGTTCAGGAGTAATATGTGCCCAGATTGTGATTTAAGGTCATTATGGTCAGTTTGAAAACTTACGTCTGTGTAACCGATTACATAGAGCTCATCATCCAATCCACCATAGAGAAAAAATAAGTCCTTATTCCTTTTTACGTACTTTAGGATATTCTTGACGGTAGTCCATTGACCCTCACCAGGATCTTGTTGATAGCTGCTGGTCATACTTATGGCAAATGAGACATCCGGTTGAGTACATAACATGGCATACATGATGGATCCAATGGCCGAGGCGTATAGAACCTTACTCATGCGATCTCACTAATAAGGTGTACTAGGACACAGATCCTTGCTAAGGTGGGCGCCATGAGACATGGGCATGTAACCTCTTTTTGAATCCTGCATACTGAACTTATGCAGTATCTTGTCTATGTATCTGCTTTGACTTAGGCCTATTGTCTTTTCAATCTATCTCTATAGATCCTAATCCCAAGGATGTGCGTGGCTTCACCTAAGTCTTTCATTGAGAAAAACTATCCTAACCAAGTCTTGACACTCTGCAAGGTAGGAATCTCATTCTCAATAAGTAGGATGTTATCTACATAAAGCACTAGAAATACAACTGTGCTCTCACTAACCTTCTTATAAACACAAGATTCATCAATGTTTTGAATGAATCCAAACTCTTTGACCACTTCATCAAAATGATGATTCCATCTCTGGGAAGCTTGCTTTAATCCATAAATGGATCTTTGAACCTTGTAAACTTTACCATAGTCTTATGGATGCACAAAACCTTCAGGTTGTGTCATGTACACATCCTCAAGGAGCTTTCTATTAAGGAAGGCTGTTTTGATGTCCATATGCCATATTTCATAGTCATAATATGCTACAATGGCAAGAAAGATTCTAATTGATTTGGCCATTGTAACTGGGGGAAAAGGTTTCATCATAGTCTACACCATGAGTTTGAGTAAATCTTTTTGCAACCAGTTGTGTTTTGAAGACATTTACATTGCCATCCATGTTAGTTTTCTCCTTGAAAACCCATTTACACCAGATGCTTTTTACACCTTCAGGTGGATCGACTAATGTCCATACTTGATTGTCGTACATGGATTGCATTTCGAACTTCATGGCATTTAGCCATTTCTCAAAGTTTGGTCCTACCATGACTTCTTGATAGGTTTTTGGCTTATTTTGCTCAATGAGCAACACATCACGACTTTCAATAATCAGAAATCCATATCTCTGAGGCTGATGTAGTGTCCTATCAGATATTCGTGGACCTTGTGTTACTTAAGGAGGCTTAGCAACTTGTTGTGAGTCTTCTCAAATTTTCATCTGTGGTTCTGTACTATCTTGTGACTCTCGAACTTCTTCGAGATGTACCTTGCTCCCACTGGTTGTTTTAGAAATAAACTCTCTTTCTAGAAACTTACCATTTCGAATAACAAATACTTCGTTATCGGTGGGATTGTAGACATAGTATCCTTTCGTTTCTTCAGGATACCCTATGAAAAGGCACTTTGAGGATCTGGGCACTGATTTATCTGAGGCTTATTGCTTAACATATACCTTACATCCCCAGATCTTGAGAAAAGATAAACTTGATTTATTTTTAGCCCATATCTCATATAGTGTCTTTTCAATTGCCTTAGATGAAACATGATTTAGTGTGAACACAGCTATTTCTAGGGCAGGTCCCCAAAAGGATGGTAGAAGATTTGTTTGACTCATCATAGATCAAACCATATCTAATAGTGTTTGATTCCTCCATTCAGAAATGCTAGTCCATTGTGGTATTCCTAGAGGAGTCAATTATGAGATTATCCCACAATTCCTAAAATGGTCAATGAACTCTTGGCTTAAATATTCACCACCTCGATCATATCAAAGTGTGTTAATTGTTTTGCCAAGTTGGTTTTGTACTTCATTTTGGAATATTTTAAATACTCCAAAAGATTTAGATTTATGTTGTATTAGATAGATATAGCCATATCTACTAAAGTTGTCCATAAATGTAATGAAGTACATATAACCTCCTCTAGCAGCTGTCTTTAATGGTCTACATACGTCTGTATGTATAAGGCCTAACAAATCAATCGCCATCTCACAATGCCCAGTAAAAGGTGCCTTGGTCATCCTTCCTAATAACCAAGATTTTCATATATCATATGATTCAAAATCAAATGAGTTAAGAAATCCATCTTGATGGAGTTTTGAAATGCGTTTTTCATTTATGTGGCCTAGACGACAATGCCATAGGTAGGTCAGATTCAAATCATTTGATTTTTTCCTTTTAGGAGTTACATTATAGATATTTCCATTATTAGGATGTTCCAAATTTAATATATAATAACCAACATGCAAATCACCATCAGTATAGAAAATGTCATTATGATAAATAGAACATTTACCATTCCTAGTAAGGGAAGTATAACCTTCCTTATCCAAATAAGAAAGAGAAACAACGTTACTACTCAAAGTAGGAACATAAGAGCAATTGTTCAAAACTAACAAAAGCCTACTGAGCAGAACTAATTCATAATTGCCTATGGCTAAAGCAGCAACTCTTGCTCTGTTTCCAACTCCTAGGTCCACCTTGCCCTTCTTGAACTTTCTACTGTCCTTTAGACCCTACACATTTGTGTAATGTGAGCACCGCATATAGTATCTAATACCCATGTAGAGGAAGTAGAAAAATGAATGTCTATAACATAAATACCTGACGCGATAGCCCTGCTATCCTTCTTGTTCTTTTTTAGATCTTCCAGGTAGATTTTGCAATTTCTCTTCTAATGACCAGGTTCATTGCAGAAGTAGCAAACTCCTTCCTTTGGAGGCTTTACCTTCTAGGGTGCAGGTTTAGTTTCAGGCTTGTTTGACTCTTTAGTCTTACCACCTGAGCCATTACCCTTCTAATTGCCCTTCCCTTTCTTTTCATACTCTTGTTGGAAATTGTGCCCTAAGGGCCAATCATTGTACTTTGAAAATTATTATTTTAATGAAATTTCTCCATTCTGTTATCATATTATTTGCATGTTAACTGTGATAATTGTATCCTTGGATAATTCATAAAGATTGTCCTAAAATGTCCCTGGTCGGTCATCTATGCGGAAGCAGAGATGAAACAAGATCAGTATGACTTTGATAAGATATAGAGGTACGAATCAAAGTCTTAGGCACTTGTAAGAGTACAAGTTGATGGACCGACCCACTATGAGAAATCTACATAGATCAAGTCATAAGCTTTTCTCATGTATAACCACATCACAATGCCCTTAGACCTGAGGTCATCATGGATTCCTACATGAGAGTTGTTAAGCTTTGAACTAGTCAAAAGTCACTTTTGACCGGGTGATGATAAAGGCTACGATCGGGCTTGGTGGCTTTTCATGTAGAGGAATATGAATGATCAAGATGGAATTTGTCCCTCACATTAGTAGAGAGATATTACTGGGCCCCTCGATGAGTGAGTCTGAGAAATGTATGGCCATACTATGATGCAAGGAGTTTCTGTCTCTGTTATCAGGCTACTCAGGAATCGAGAAAGTAATGGTCAGGAACAAGAGGATGACATTATCCATGCCTTATCCTTGATCGATATATCGTGTGACAAAAGGGACGTGACATGGTTGTATGACAGGTTGCATCGTGATAACGATCCTCATATGAATTGGGTAGTCGTAATGTCTTACTAGAGGCCGCTTGCGACTTTTGGGTTAGTATAGTTATTGGCCCACAACCAACTTCATATGGGCCTACAGGGTCGCACATAAGAATGGCCCAACACGAGATAATGTTTAATTTAGGGTGGACGAATTATATATATATATATATATATAATATAAAATTCAATAATAATATTATATAGATATATATATTTTCAAAATATATATCTTATATATATATGTATATATATAAATTATATGATATTATTATATTGTGTTAGTTTTAAATTTAATTTATTAAGATATATTAAATTTAATAACTAACATGATAGAGATATAGTATCTCAGATTTAATTTATGAAGATAAATTAAATCTAATGGCTCTTTATTTGGATTAACTAAATAGGTTAAATTAAAACTGTTGGACATATTTAATTTAAACTGAATTTATTTAATTAGCTCAATATGATAATTAATTGTTAATTAATTTTGAAATTAATGATGATTAATTTTGAAATTTGAAAATAGCCCTCATAGGTTATAAGCTTGATAGAGCAGATATATTTATACACACATGAGAATTGAGAGCCGCAAGTGAAACCCTAGGAGACATTAGAGGCGCTAGCATGCAGTATCGATTGGAAAGCATTCGTATGGATACCGGTAGAGGGAGCGGACCTGATGTGTTGGCTCCTAGAGATCGTGAAAACTCTAAATCATCAAAAGGTATGAATCCTTCCAACTTGGTTTAAACACCGTTGATAGATCCTCGATTAGGATCGGTGAAAATTTTTTAAATTCTTCCGCTGTGCCTACCGATTCTAACAACTCTTTCCTTTCTGAACCATCAAAACTGTGCTAGGCTTTTTCTTAATGCTTTACTCAGTAGTTTCGAGCATCCCATGCAGCTCAGAAATTTATTTCTCCACGTTGTTCATGTTGTAGTTTATAACAAACTAGTCATAACTCTCCGAGAGTGAGTTCAGGATCAAATCCGTAGCTAACTCCTGGTTCATGGGAAATCCAAGCCTCTCAATATTATCAATATAACCTTTCATCTTTAACACATGAGCACTAACTAATGCACCTTTAGCTATCTTACAGAAATGTAAGGCCTTTGTGATCTCATACCTTTCTTGCCTTATCTGTTGCTGGAACATTTCCTTGAGATACACAATCATCTCATGAGCCTCCATAAGTTCCAGATCTCTTTGGATCTCTGGAACCATAGTGGTAAGCATCAGGCAACCTACATCCATAGAGTCATCCTTATGCTTCATGTAAGTATCTCTTTGAGCTCTTGGAGCATTGGCTATAGGCTCCTCAAGAATTGGTTGATCTAGACATAAGCCTTTCTTTCCTGCTTGAGAACAATTCTCAAGTTCCTGAACCAGTCAAGAAAGTTTGTCCCATTGAGTTTGTCCTTCTCAAGGACCGATCGCAATGATAGTGTAGCAGTATTACTAGTCGACATGATTCTACAATTAAAATATACAAAGTTTAGTTAGTAATCTCCTACTAAATTAATAATCCTCAATATAATAATTAGTGGGCTAAGATCCATATTTGGCTTAAACTTAAGTCTGCTTTCACGGGATGCTTAAATTCAATTTATTTAGGTAGGTAACCTATTTACCAATTACATCACATGTAACTCTTAGATGTTTATGGGATTCGATCATCATATGATCTTGAATGTTTAATCTCATCTAATGCCTTGAGATTCAAGACCATTTTGTTAATCTCAATTAAGTCAAAACAATAATGAATGTTGTGAGTAGCACCATTACTCAAGCTTTTCTCATCAAGATAACTCAAATGCATCCACTTTGGTGGTTTCTATAATTGAGCGATCTAGGTTTTGACAAGTATTCATTAATTGATAGCATTATGACTGAAGATTTGATTTGGAGGGCTTAATTAATTAGTTTTGTTTATATGAATGCAATCGTGTTTGTATCACATATAAAAGACTGCATATAAAAGCAAAAGTAGGCATGCAATGATCTAATCAAAAGAATAATTTAAATGTGACACAACATGGCTTATCTAACCTAAAATCCTCCCAAGCCAATAAGAGGACTTCTCTAAATAAGAAAAGAAATACTTTGAGAGAAATCTTGTTTAAACATTCGAGGGGAGTAAGATGAGAAGAGAATGTACATTAAGAGTATTTAAAGGAAAGCACGGCACGTAGGCCATATTTAAATATTACAACTCTTTGTAAAAATCTAAAGTCATGTTATGCTGTTCACTATACGCAAACAACTATGAAGAATAAACCATAAGTAAGAGTTCATACAATATGAAAAGTAATAAATGTTGTGATTGGTTATATTGCTCTACGAACAGGTAGTGACGGTGGTCCAGCTTTTAAAATATTTAAAAATTTCTTGCCCAATTTTAAAATATTTGTTTCAGTCCAATTCAAAAGGGATTTTGGCCCAGTTTCAAAAATGGCCCAGAACGCTTCTGATCCAAATTATCTTCCCTACAGTTTCAAATCCCTATAACCTGAATAGAGAACCGAACTTAGACCCAATTCAACTAGCTGCAAACTACAATCAATTCAAAACCAAGAATGACGAATTCCAATTTCAGATCCAATCAAAAACAGAAATCACAACACCAGCAACAAATTGCATAGGTTTGACTTTTTTAAATCCGAAACAAATTTCAATATCACATATAATACGCAACATATCACATACAATTGAACTTTTTTAAAACCGAAAACTAAATTAGATACATATACATATTCGATCGTCTTCTTATAAGCATACATATATATATATATATATATATATCCAAAATATATCACATGCAAAAGAACTTAAACTCAATTTAAACACACAATTGATCTGGCTCTAATGCTACTGTTAGGATCAGCAGGCACAGCGGAAGAATTTAAAAATTTTTTGCCAATCCCAATCGAGGATCTATCAATAGTGTTTAAATAAAGTTAGGAAGAATCGTACCTTTTCCAATTTAGGGTTTTTCGATCTCTAGAAGCCAACACCTCAGGTCCACTCCCTCTATCGGTATCCACACGAATAATCTCCAACACAGACTACGAGCTAACGCCTCCAATGTCTCCTAGGGTATCCCTTGCGGCTCTAAATTCTCATCCGTGTCTGAGTTTTTTTGCTCTATCAATTTTATAACTCATAGGGCTATATTCGAATTTCAAAATTAATCTTTATTAATTTTAAAATTAATTAACAATTAATTATCTTGATGAGCTAATTAAATAAACTCAGTTTAAATTAAATCTGTCTAACAGTTTTAATTTAACCTATTTATTTAATCCAAATAAAGAGTCATTAGATTTAATTTATCTTCATAAATTAAATCTAAGATACTATATATCTATCATGTTACTTATTAAATCTAATTCATCTTAATAAAATTAAATTTCAAACTAACATAATATAATATCATATAATACACACACACACACACACACACATATATATATATAATATTATTAATTTTATTTTTATGAATTATATTTTATATATATATATATATAAATATAAAATTCGTCCACCCTAAATTAAACATTATCTCGTATTTGGCCATTCTTATGTGCAACCCTATAGGCTCATAAGAAGTTGGTAGTGGGCCAATAACTGTATTAACCTACAAGTCGCAAGTGACCTCTAGCAAGACATTACGACTACCCAATTCATATAAGGATCGTTAATACGATGCAACCTATCATACAACCATGCCATGTCCCTTTTGTCACATGATATATAAGTCAAGGATAAGGCATGGATAATGTCATTCTCTTGTTCCTAACCATTACTTTCTTGATTCCTGAGTAGTTTGACAATAGAAATGGAAACTCATTTCCATCATAGTATGGCCATACATTTCTCAGACTCACTCATCAAGGGGCCCATTAATATCTCTCTACAAATGTGAGGGACAAATTCTATCTTGATTGTTCATATTCCTCTGCATGAAAAACCACCAAGCCCGATCGTAGCCTTTATCATCACCCAGTTAAAAGTGACTTTTAACCAGTTCAAAGCTTAGCAACTCTCATGTAGGAATCCATGATGACCTTAGGTCAAAGGGCATTGTGACATAGTTGTACATGAGAAAAGCTTATGACTTGATCTATGTAGCTTTCTCATAGTGAGTCGGTCCAACACCTTGTACTCTTACAAGTGCCTAAGACTTTGATTCGTATCTCCATATCTTATCAAAGTCATACAGTTCTTATTTCATCTCTGCTCCCGTATAGACGACCGACCAAAGATATTTTAGGACAATCTTTATGATTTATTCAAGGACACAATTATCACAGTTAACATGAAAATAATATAATAACAGAATGAAAAAATTTATTAAATAATGATACTTAAAGTACAATGATTGGCCCTTAGGCACAATTTCCAACATTAATTGGCTAAGTTATTGCAAGTATTACATATGTTAATTGTTATATTAAATGCATTAACCATTACAGTGGAATAACTTTATAAGGCAACTCTTTAGAACTCTAGTCATCTGGACCATCGAGCCTGAACTTTATAGTTTATAAATCTACATACTTGCTCTTTTTGCTTGAATGACTTAATAGTTGACACTACCTATCTCTGAGCAACTAAAGTATTTAAATCTTTAACTTGGTGGTATACTTACTCTTCATAGTTGAGAATCCTTATTAGCTCTCATGGTTTGATGATTCTGCACTTCTTAGGCTTGTTGTACTCCTTGAAAGGTATAGTGGAAGGATTGTTGAAGCCCAACCACTTATTGATCTTTGAGACTGAGATGGTGACCCTCTAATCTCTGATTGTTGTCGCCAATTCATGAAGTCTCCTTGTATGTTCTTCCTAAGTCTTAAACATCAAGTCAAAGTTGAGATTGGCCTTATATACCAACTTGGTGACTTGGTGACTTGGGACTCCATTTTGTCAACTAACTTCTCGTACTCAATAAATAATTCCTTCTTCAGACTAGCCATTGCTTGATTGATCACTTTTGACACATATCACTAAATTGAGGCACCGAGGAATAAGGGAGTTAGAGATTGACCTCTCACTTAAGACTGAGCCTTATCACCTCTTGACATTGTAGGTTCTCTCTGAGGTGCAGATTTGGCTTTGCTTACTGGAAGAGAGATCCCCATGTGAATCAACTGAGTTATTCCAAAGTGTGGGATCTTTACTTTCTCATTTCCTTTTAAGTACCATATCTTGTTATGCCTAAAGATGAGAGAGACAAGTTAAGGATATGGAATAGTGGTGGTTTTAGTAAAGAAAATCAAAATCTTCTCATTTTACTAAATATCAATTCACCAATATTCCTTTGTTGCTGGCTAAGAATGATGCCAATAAGTAATAGTCCCTCTGGGCAAAGTGAGTGTAGTTTTTGGACTTGTTGATGATACTGCGAGTGTAAATATAGTGAAAGGCACAGTGAGAGTCAAGTATATCAATGGGTTTGAAGTTTAGGGGTCCTATTGGATCTGCTGGTCTTAATCGCTGGAAGGTTTTTATTGCTATGAGTGTGGGAGGATTTGTAGGTAGTGTTATATAGCCAAGGATAGTATTTATTATGGAAGGAGTAATCATCACAGGTTGGCCTCTTATAGTAGTAAAGATTTCTTCCTCTATCAACTCTTCGGTTCTAGACATAATGTTTTTCACTTTCATGTTGCAATAGAATGTCTAACAATAGAAGGTGAGTAAGGAAGGTGTACTATCAACCATCGTTCATAAATATCTAGATATGATCGAAAGTTTAGGCCATAGTGTGTATTCAAATATTCCATATCCATATAAACCACAGGACAGAAGCTACGATGTGAAAATTCAGTGTTGTATACTTTTTGGTCGAAAGGCTTTAGTTCTAGGGTATTGAAATCTTCTGGAGGAACCATATCAAGTTCTTCTTCGTTTGACACCTGAGAAGTAGATAGTGCTCCCGAATGTGAAGGCATATGACTTGAAGGTCCTGGAACATGGTGTGAGGCAAAGGCACTGGTTTGGGAGGCAACCTTGCCGACCAAGGCATCTAACTTCGACTGTTCAATAGCTTGTCAAAGATATTGATCAAAGGAACTATCTGAAGAAGAATCTGGTGGTGCTTTAGTATCCTCCATCTTCCCAATACCTTGCACTTCCTTTGTTTTTGATTGAGTCACTATTGGCTCCTTGAATTCAACACCCTTAGCACCCTCCACCTTTTTTTGAGGAGGTTAAGCATCCTTCGCTACTTTCAATCTAGGATGCTTCTTCTTTGTCAGGGTTGCTTTCTTCTTAGTAGCCTTTGGCTTTGGAGAAGGTGATAGAGTAGGAGAAGGTGTTGGTGATGGGGTCGGAGTCGATGTCGTCAACTCACTAGAGATTTTAGAGACGGAATCAGAAGGTGGTGGAGAGGGAGACTTCTGAGTCACTTGGGGTACCTTAGTGCGAACCATTGTTGATGAATGAGAGACAATTAGGATAACTCTTGAGTTTTGGTAATCTTCGGTTAGGGCACAATAAGGATTTTATAGACAGCAATCAGGTATTTTGAGGACAATTGAGAAGTTACAATGCATGATTGATGAGTTTGGAAGTGTCAATTTAGTGGGTAACAATTGGAATTAAACAAGTGTGACTATTGAGTGAGAGAACACTGTCGAGTGAGACGAGCGAGTGAGTCGTTTGAACTTTTAGAAAGTTTGTATAATATACTGATTTTCTACATTAACTAACTATATTTAATGTTGCATATCTTGTAGATTAGTCAAGCAAAGAAAGATGAAGATCGACGATAATCAAGAAAATAAAGAAGCTTTCTTGTTGAGTTATAGAGAATGATCATCAAGAAGAAAATCAAGAAGCAAGAGATTGAAGGAAGAAAAAATTGCATGATCTAATGAGAATATTAAGATTCAAGATGTTAAAAGTGATATTAGAGGTTTCTTTGATGATACTAGAGGTTTCTATGATCAAACAGTTGTTGGAATGGGTTAATATAAAGCCAATATAAGTTATATAGAAGTTATGACACCTCTAGAGATGATGCCCTCGAGTTTTGGTGAAGCACTCGAGTGCTAAAAGCTGTTGTACTCGCGTGCTGGTGGAACACTAAAGTATTAAGGAACTCTGTTCAGCTCTGTTTTTTGTTCAGCCTAACAGAGGTATGGTATTTTGGCCATATCTCTCAAACCACATGTCAGATTGAATTGAAACTAGTGGCATATGAAACTAGACTCCAAACACATAAAACACACACCAAGATCACATTCAAAGGAGCTCAGATGAAGAAGATATGAATCTTGGAAGATGACATACAAGTCACTAATATATTCCAAGACAAGTTTGGTATTTTGAGCATAACTCTCAAAACACACATTAGATTGAGATGAAACTGGTGCATATGAAACTAGACTTAAAGAACTTTCCATGGATAGGTAATTGGTCAAATTTGGAGTTATATTCTAAGAGCTATGCCTTTTGTAAGTTGACGCTAGAAAATTCAAAGACTATCTAAAACAGTAGACACTCTTTAGATCATAACTTGCAAAATACAATGAGTTTGGAGCTAATTCTTTTTACATTGAAATGTAGACTTTCCAATGATAGGTTACTTGCCATATTTGGAGTCAAAATGAAAAGATCACATCTGAAGAAGAACTCGAGTCCAAAAGCTCACTCTTGGAAAATATCGTGTGAGCGTAGTCCAAAAGCAAGTCAAAGCCTGAAACTCTCCTATGCATTCGAGGGTGCATGACAACACTTAAGTATGATCTCAACACTAGTGAAAAATCTCACTCTTGCAAATGCTAGTGCAAGTGTGTTCCAGAAGCAAAACAAGAACTTGAATCCAAGACATACACTCAAGTTCTTCATGTAGCACTCAAGTATTGCGTGAAGACACTCGAAAGTGCAAAATGCACTCTTGGAAATGTTGAAGCAAGTGTTGTCCAAATGCAAAGGTAGAAGATGAAATATAATGATGCACTTGACTGAGGACCTTAGTGTTAGGATCGGTAAGCACAGCGGAATAATTTAAAAAAAAAATTTCACCGATCCTAATTGAGGATCTATCAACGACGTTTAAACCAAGTTGGAAGGATTCATACCTTTTTTATGATTCAGAGTTTTCACGATCTCTAGGAGCCAATTAATCATCATTAATTTCAAAATTAATTAACAATTAATTATCTTGATGAGCTAATTAAATAAATTCAGTTTAAATTAAATCTATCCAACAATTTTAATTTAACCTATTTATTTAATCTAAATAAAGAGCCATTAGATTTAATTTATCTTCATAAATTAAATCTGAGATACTATATCTCTATCATGTTAGTTATTAAATTTAATATATCTTAATAAATTAAATTTAAAACCAACACAATATAATAATACCATATAATATATATACATATATATATATAATATATTTCGAAAATATATATATCTATATAATATTATTAAATATAATAATATAATATAATATAATATATATATATTTCAAAAAAATATATATATCTATATAATATTATTAATGAATTTTATATTATATATATAAATATAAAATTCATCCACCCTAAATCAAACATTATCTCGTGTTGGGCCATTCTTGTGTGCGACCCTGTAGGCCCATATGAAGTTGGCAGTGGGCCAATAACTACACTAACCCAAAAGTCGCAAGCGGCCTCTAGCAAGACATTACGACTACCCAATTCATATGAGGATCGTTATCACGATGCAACCTGTCATACAACCATGTCACGTCCCTTTTGTCACACGATATATCGATCAAGGATAAGGCATGGAAAATGTCATCCTCTTGTTCCTGACCATTACTTTCTCGATTCCTGAGTAGCCTGATAACAGAGACAGAAACTCCTTTCATCATAGTATGGCCATACACTTCTTAGACTCAATCATCGAGGGGCCCAGTAATATCTCTCTACTAATGTGAGGGACAAATTCCATCTTGATCATTCATATTCCTCTACATGAAAAACCACCAAACCCGATCGTAGCCTTTATCATCACCTGATCAAAAGTGACTTTTGACTAGTTCAAAGCTTAGCAACTCTCATGTAGGAATCCATGATGACCTCAGGTCTAAGGGCATTGTGACGTGGTTATACATGAGAAAAGCTTATGACTTGATCCATGTAGCTTTCTCATAGTGGGTCGGTCCAGCACCTTGTACTCTTACAAGTGCCTAAGACTTTGATTCGTATCTCCATATCTTATCAAAGTCATACTGGTCTTTTTTCATCTCTCCTCCCGCATAGATGACCGACCAGGGACATTTTAGGACAATATGAATTATCCAAGGATACAATTATCACAGTTAACATGCAAATAATATGATAACATAATGGAGAAATTTCATTACAATAATAATGTTTAAAGTACAATGATTGGCCCTTAGGGCACAATTTCCAACACTTAGGACTCAAGTAAAGATCAATAACACTCGCAAGTGCAAAACACACCCTTGCATAAAATGGTGCAAATGTTATCCGTAAGCTCAAGGCAAAAGTGAAACTTACCCATGCACTCGAGTGAGACCATCAACACTCTAGTGAAGGCTCAAAACACTTGCAAGTGTAAAGCTCACTCTTACAGGTTTTGGTGAAAGTGTTGTCTAGAAAGTGAAAGTGTTCGTGTACTTCCAGTTGCACTCGAGTGTTGGCAGAAAGTGCAAACCATACTTCCTTCACTTCCAGTTGGCACTCAAATGTTGGTAGTTTGCACTCTAGTATTAACATTTTGCACTTGAGTGTTGGTAGAAATTGCAACCTGCACTTCCAATGCACTTCCTGTGCTGATTTTTTTGGAAAACAAAGCAACGCTACGTAACTTCTAAAAACCATAGGAATGATTACGTAACTCATTTCTCTTACTTCTAATCACTCTAACACTTCATCATATTAGTGATTAAGCATTGTCTAGGTGATTAAACAAGGATTAACACACAACTTAGAAAAAGCGACTTCACTGAGCTAAGGAAAGTCTGACGGAATGACTAGTTTTTCAAATACATATCGGTCAAGACTAGCAACGGTACTTAATGGATAAGTTGAAATACTCACAATGATCATATCCTACACAACTATAAATACAAGAGATTCAAACAGGGTGAAACAACGATGAGAGCTCAACAACGTTAACATATGACTATCATGAGTCATCCTCTTCGACCCAAACACTCTCTATTATTCTGTGGCTTCTATATTACTTACCATTGAGAGAGTGATTACTTGTATTGTACTTTAGTAAGCATTATATCTACTCTATGAGAGAGTATGTAAACACTTTCAACTATATTTCTGAATTGATCTCAAGGTAGAGAGACCTTGAGAGGATTGATTTTCTTACAAGGTAAGCTGTAGAGAGAATTGCCGATAAGACTTTTCGCTTGTAAGACTTACGAGGTGCAAGCAGTAGAGAACGTTGCTGCTCATAAAACTTGCATGGGTAAGTAGGAGAGAAAGGTCTTCAGGATTGCTCTGCTCGTAAGACTTGCCGTAAGGGGGAGTATCTCGATGAGAGATTTGTAAAAAGCTTCACAAGAGGATAGTGGATTGAAAATCTCAGGAGGAGACTGGGGATTGGACGTAGGTTATCGTGGATTGGACGAAACTAAGATAAATTACAGTTTGCATATTCTCTTCCCTAAGCTCTTAATTTCTAGCATATATTATTTAATCTAACTGTTGATTTATAATTCATTGTTTTCATACTTACTGTTTTCTCTAAGATGCAAAAAGATTTTTAAAGTTCTTAAGTTTTTATATTACACCCAGTTCAGCCCCCTCTTGGGTGTCAGCCAATTCTAACAATTATGATGAAGACAAGTATTTTGATAGAAATTACCTCGAGGAATCTTATGATTTGAATTGTGATATATATATATATATATATATGAGTTAAGAATTAAGATACTATGACGTGTATATGAAAATGATTTGAATAGCATGATATCAATGTGAAAATTTTGAGAAATTCTCATTGAGTTATGTATTGATAATTATTCTAATGATTGGATTAAGATGACATGGAGTAGTTTGTTAGCCTCCATTGATGCATGATAGTTGACTTTTGTTATCTCACTGGTTCAACGAGGGTTTGTAACCCCCACTAATTCAATAAGGGGGAAAGGCCCATAGTCTAGGCATATGCTCTATGAATTTGGATCAATCCTCATCACATGACCAGTGAGCTTTTGAGTGTCCTGTAACATGGATAGTAACTCATCCCATGCGTCTAGTCAGCGGAAATAAGGCGGTTTAGTTGGATTGATGGGAGGCAACTTGGGAATTGTTATACGGAATTTGTGATATGGAAATTGCAATAAGGAATTTGTGATATGAAATTTGTGTATGGAAATTATGATATAGATATTATGATATGAAAATTGTGATACAAAATTTGTGCATGGAGTATGTGATATGGAATTTGTGATATGGAATTTACGAAATGGAATGTGATATCGAATTTTGTGAAATATATTTCTTATACTATGTTATATAAAATGTTCCACTTTACGAGTACATATTCGCATGTGTAATGAATTGGATAGTTGGTTACTGAGCCTTTTGTCTCACCCCATTGATTTAACATTTTTTAGGTAATAGTTCTTCTACTAGTCAATTGGGAAAGGCTTTAGAGGCTTGATTATTGTGATAATCTTTGTAAATCATCCTCCTTTTTATTTATGTGGTGAATTGTTGTGTATTGCCACTGTAGTGCTCATGTTGCATACTCTGATATGTTATTATGTTTTGGATTATATTGTTTTCTATTATGGATAAGTAACTCAAGTGGATATTTGAGAAAAATGTTATTTAAGGATTTTGATAATTAAGTTTGATATTAGACTTGTGGTTGGATAACTATATTCGGGAGTTCGAGAAGCTTAAGGCTCAATTGTTAATTGAAATGACTTTTTTTTTTGCAATAAAAGCTCAAATGATATTAATAGCAAAAGTAAAAGTACATCATAGACATTACCAAAAGCGACAAGGAAAATAGGTTAGTAAATACAAATGAAGAAGGATTAACTACCACTATATTTAAATTGGTAAACAAAGAGAGAAAGGATAAAATATTCTCCAAGACAATATTCTCTGTTCATTGCATATGACTAGTTATCTGAATGTGTTGATTTGAAATGGCTTAGTGTTTAACTACTTGGAAAATTTTTATTATCCATATAAATTTTAAACGATTTGTTTATTCTTTTCCATCGTGAATAGATATTTGCAATAATTTAAAACTTGTTAACTATGGTAATGTTCTAAAATAGTTAGTTGAACTCTTTTTCCTACCGTAGTTGACTTTTGAAAAATGAGTTGTAATCTTTTATACTATGATAGACCTTCAAGTTTAAATTTTCTCTTTTATACCATAGTATTGTTTATTATACAAAGATTTGATTAAATGTAGATAGTTGAGTTTTAAGGAAAGGATTTTACAGGGGCCACATCAATTAATGAAGGGTACAAAGGTCATTATGCATGGTTTCTTTCCTAACAAAACACTAAGGCCCTGTTTGGTTTAAAGGAAGGGGATGGAATGGGAGGGGATGGGAGGGGAGGATGGAAAATCACCTTGTTTGGTTTGGTTGGAAGGGGAGGAAAGGAAAAGTTTTTAACGATCCTTTGTTTGGTTTAAGAGGGGAGGGGATGAGAGATAATATCTAATTTACCATTTTACCCTTAAACATTAGTTTATATATTTTTCCTTATATAAATGATTTAAATTAGTTTACACTTTGATATAAATTATATAATTTATAAAAAAAAAGATGAAGATATAAAATGGAAATAGTTTTCAATTCCCCCAACTTAATTTCTCGTTATATGAATATTCTAGCAATTATCATGTTAAATTAAATGAAAAATTCCTTCTATTAAAAAAAATGTAGAGGACTTGAAAAAAAATGGTAGAAAAACTTAAAAATATTGTTTCTAAGTGGCAATGTTTAATTAGGTACAAAATGGCAACAAAAAATTTTTACTATCTTATGTACAACTTGTTGGAAATTGTGCCCAAATGGCCAATCATTCTGTTATCATATTATTTGCATGTTAACTGTGATAATTGTATCCTTGGATAATTCATAAAAATTGTCCTAAAATGTCCCTGGTCGGTCATCTATGCGGGAGCAGAGATGAAACAAGATCAGTATAACTTTGATAAGATATGGAGATATGAATCAAAGTCTTAGGCACTTGTAAGAATACAAGGTGCTGGACCGACCCACTATGAAAAAGCCACATGGATCAAGTCATAAGCTTTTCTTATGTATAACCACGTCACAATGCCCTTTGACTCGAAGTCATCATGGATTCTTACATGAGAGTTGTTAAGCTTTGAACTAGTCAAAAGTCACTTTTGACCAAGTGATGATAAAGGCTACAATCAGGCTTGGTGGTTTTTCATGCAGAGAAATATGAATGATCAAGATGGAATTTGTCCCTCACATTAGTAGAGAGATATTATTGGGCCCATCGATGAGTAAGTCTGAGAAATGTATGGCCATACTACAATGGAAATGAGTTTCCATTTCTATTGTCAGACTACTCAGGAATCGAGAAAGTAATAGTCAGGAAGAAGAGGATGACATTATCCATGCCTCATCCTTAACGGATATATCGTGTGACAAAAGGGACATGACATGGTTGTATGACAGGTTGCATCGTGTTAACGATATTTATATAAATTGGGTAGTTGTGATGGCTTGCTAGAAGCCGCTTGCGACTTGCGGGTTAGTTCAATTATTGGCCCACTGCCAACTTCATATGGGCCTACAGGGTCGCACACAAGAATGGTCCAACACGAGATAATGTTTAATTAGGATGGACGAATTTTATATTTATATATATATGTATATATGTAAAATAAAAATTCGTTAATAATATTAAATAGATAAGTATTTTCAAAATACATATTATATATATATATGTATATATATATATATATTATATGATATTATTATATTGTGTTAGTTTTAAATTTAATTTATTAAGATAAATTAAATCTAATAACTAACATGATAGAGATATGATATCTCAGATTTAATTTATGAAGATAACTTAAATCTAATGGCTCTTTATTTGGATTAAATAAATAGGTTAAATTAAAACTGTTGGACAGATTTAATTTAAACTGAATTTATTTAATTAGCTCATCAAGATAATTACTAGTTAATTAATTTCAAAATTAATGATGATTAATTTTGAAATTTGAAAATAGCCCTAATAGGATATAAACTTGATAGAGCAGATATACTGAGATAGACATGAGAATTGAGAGCCGCAAAGGAAACCCTAGGAGACATTAGAGGCGCTAGCACGTAATCTCAGTTGGAGAGCATTTGTGTGGATACCGGTAGAGGGAGCGGCCTGACGTGTTGGCTCCTAGAGATCGTGAAAACCCTGAATCATAAAAGTTATGAATCCTTCCAACTTAGTTTAAACGCCGTTGATAGATCCTCGATTAGGATCGGTGAAAATTTTTAAAATTCTTCTGTTGTGCCTGCTGATTCTAACACAACTTACTTGAAGCCAGCGACATGATTCAATCAACCTAAGAACCTCATCAACTTTGAAGGAACTCTTCTTGAAAATGCTCTGATTCTTAGTGAGCCAAACAGCATATAAAATAATACCAGATTAGATATAACAGAAGTGCCTAAAGAAAAGAAAATTTCATGAAGCCTATCCGGTAAAAGATGTTCTGTTAAAAGAAGATGCACTATTATACATGTTCATTCTGTTACTACCTAACACGCTGATTGCTAGTGAGCAAGATAACATGTTTCCTTTCTTCAGTACTAAACACAACTAACTTTAGATTTCTTTTCTATCATTGACAAGCATCACCAACTTAAACAATGGAATGTCTTCATATATATTTGAAGCAACTACAAATTGAAATTAACTTCAAGCATCATATAAATGATTCAAATCAGTTGTGAGATTCAGAATTTCACTTTTGAGTTGAAAGCTTCAGAGCGCATTCACTTATGGCTTCAATCGGTGCTATTTGGCTCAAAAGACAGAAACGGTCTGAAAGACTTTCAGGTTCATTATGCAGCAACTTTGGACGAATTCCATGCTTAGTAAAAGGGAATTGCTTGTTGTTTCAGAAAGTTCTTTCTAACTCTAAGGAACATTAATTTAGTTAGAAAACATCCAAATGCTTCCTACATAAATGGGTTGCTTAGAAGAATTAAATAAATAAAAAAATTGATAAACCCATTTCGTTTTGTACATTCTGCTCTGCCTCCTCTTTTAAGTTTGCATATCTCTTAAACATAGAACCATTAAGGAAAAGCCTCAACGGTGCATTTTCGGCCAAGGGTGAGGGGTAAGGACGACTGGACGAGTGCCAAGCTGCGATATAGAAATTGAGAGATTAAGAGGCAACGATGAGGTACCAGATTTAAATCCCCAATTTGATGTGTTCTCGAGTCAGATCCAGACGAGGGTTGGAGCCATTTCCATTTGTAGAGAAAGCTGAGACTTGCATCGTGAGAATGAGACAACAGTTGAGAGCAAGAAGTTATATTTTTATTTAAGACTCACAAAATATAATTGGGAATATGAAAAGATTATGAGGATAAAATAGTCCCAAATTTTTTGCGCTCTCTAAAACCCCCAATTTGGAGGGAACCAATTTGAGGGAGTGGGAGGGATTTGGAGCCCCTCTTTTGAGGCTCCTCCCTTCCTACTTTTTATACCAAACAAGGGGAGTGGGTCATTTTTCATCCCCTCCCCTCCAACCAAACAGGCCCTAAATGGCGCCATCTATGGCAATTGAAGGGAAAGATAGGTATTTTCAAAAGTAATCAACCAAGTGTCATCCTGAGAATTGATGTGGAAAATAATTAATGAAAATCCAAGAAATAATGCTATCATGGTGCCATATGTCATCATCTTAAGAGAGGTTGATTAAATTAATAATAATAATCTGAATTCACCTTTTCTTTCCCTCCAAACCATATAGATTACACTAATCAACCAAGTGTCATCATGAGAATTGATGTGGAAAATAATTAATGAAAATCCAAGAAATAATGCTATCATGGTGCCATATGTCATCATCTTAAGAGAGGTTGATTAAATTAATAATAATAATAATAAATAATAATAATAATCTGAATTCACCTTTTCTTTCCCTCCAAACCATATAGATCACACCATCTCCCCATAATCTTCATCAAATCAAATCATTGTTTCATCTTTATCACACTCTTTCCTCACATTATCATTCCACATAAGCCTAAATCCACAAAATCTCCATCCCCCTCTAAATCACACCGCCTTATCCCTTTTCTCCGTCAAATATTCATTTAATTCATATTTTTTTATCTTTTTAATCTTTTCCACAAACCCTAATTCATACCCATCTCTTCTTTCTCCAGATCTGAATTTAAATTCCGATCTTTCTATCAAGAACAATTGAAATCATTAATCCTTACCTTCTAAGTGAACCATATCACACCGTCCTTCATCTTTTCTTCATGAATTCAAACTCTAATCTTTTGAACCACATCACGCCATTGACCTTGCATTTTTTGAGTTCAATGTTTTGCACTTCGTTTTTATTGCAAAGTTTTATTGTGTTGACACTATTGTTGTGTTTAATTGTTCATCTTCTGGCACTGCTAAATGTTGCGAATGGGATTTGCCGGTTTCCATTGAAGAATGTCCTAGCTTGATGACTCCTAATATTTCATCATGTTTACATTCATAATTGCATTCAAATGTCCACTAATGAACGGCTGGGGCAGAATTGGAAAGAAAAAGATAGCAAAGCGCTTTCACCCTAGCAAAGGAAGCTTGGCCCTAGCGAAGTGCGAATTTTTAGAAAAACGCACAGCTTAAAAAAAAGAAAATCAACAGATTAGGGCTAGAACAGTGGGGTTTCAGCTCTCTTTCATTCCAAATGCAACTGCAAGGAGTCTCTAACTTCCAACAAATAAAGCACCAAATATATCAAGCTGAATGTCCACTTCTTTGATGGTTTATTACATCATTATTTTGTCTTGTACACTGCTACAACAAAGAAGAAAAGCCATACTTTTTTTTTAAAAAATAATTATTAGCGTACAAGATGACCCTCATAATGAAGAACGTCTCACCCTGGCATCTGGCCTGCAAAAGCAAAATCCTCAGTCTAAATAGAAATATCAAAACACTTCACCAAAAAAATAAAGAAATGTTAAAAATTGATGCCTTTAAGTTCTCTATTCTTCTATATCAGTTTAGTGTTAGGAAACTCATCAACATCTTCCATGTCATAAAAGAAAACAAAGACCTGATCTCTCATTGTTCAAAAAGGATTCATTACATTTAAAGTATTTCAACCATATTATTCCTTAGTAGGAAGAAAAGGTATGTTTGGAGATTTAAAACAACGAAATGTCCAGACCAAAATTGATTGGGAAAATATGGTTTCGTCCTTGAAGTTATGGTCATTTTCTATCAAGGTTTTTTCCCTTTTAGTTTTTTTCCCCATTAAGAATCAGTATCAGGAATTGTGCTCAATTATTGTCAAAGTCCTTATTATTATCAAATATTATTGTCAGATCAGCAATACCTTCTCTCTAGATGCCTTGACCAATGTTGACCATATTTTTAAGGACTGATTTCTTTGCAAACAAATTCTACAGGTACCTTGACTAAAATTAACTACAACTCTAGGGACCAAAACTTGTATTTCCCCAAATTTATTTATTGTACCATTACCCTCCATTCCATTCAACCCCAACATGACCTGATAATAAACGAGGCAAAAAAGGAAAAAAAAATGGAGAAAGGCTTACATTAGCTCAAGTACTAGGGCAGATGCTCCTCCACCTCCATTGCAGACTCCAGCAACACCATACTCCCCACCCTTCTGTCTTAATACCTGCAACACATGAATTCTGTAAAAAATATCCACAGAAAAACACAAAAATAAATATTCACAATTTATTCAATATATTTCATTTTTTTAAACAATAGTCAATATATCTCTAAAAAGGGTGAGCCTTAGCACAACTGTAAGGTTGCCCCAAGAGACCTTGAGGTCACTGGTTCAAATCCTAGAAACAACCTCTCCGATTGTAAGGTAAGGCTGCGTACATCTATCATTCCTCAGACCCTACCTAATAGGAGCCTTGTGTATTAGCCGCCAGTTTTCTTTATAGTCAATATATTTCTAAGAGATTCAATCAATATATTAAGATCAAACATTACCCCCAATAATGTAACCAAGATTCGAGCTCCACTGCAACCAATAGGGTGACCCAATGATACTGCTCCCCCATGTACATTAACTCTCTCCTGTACATGATAATACAGACATGAATCAGCTATGCTTCATGCTAGAAAAGAGTGAAGGAAAAACGATATGCATATGCAGAAGGAACAGGCAAAAAGGAAATATGATTGTGCATGAAGGGAAGATCCAGACAAAGAGTGAAGTCACATCAACACTCACAGGATTAAGACCAAGAAGCTTCTGATTTGCAAGAACTACAACCTGCATACACAATTTTATATAAGTAACATATAAAATCCTGAATGGGATAAGATGATGTGTGTATATTCTTACTGAGAAGGCCTCATTTATTTCATAATAATCAATTTGAGAAGCCTTCAAACCAGCATTCGATAGTGCTTTAGGTATTGCAAGGGCAGGAGCAGTTGGAAATAATTCAGGCGCCTGCACAGACAATCTTGTATCAATCAGCTCTAAAGTTGCTTATATCATGTACTACCTCCAGTTTTTAATATAAGAGCTAGTTAACTAATTTGGATAGATTAAGATAGTTAAAGTAGTAATTTGTAACAAATATCGGTTGGTTTTCCAAAAATGTCATATTTCATTATGACTACCCTTGGATAGAAACTCCTTAATGTGTGTAATCAATAGGGATATTTTAGGAAAAAAATTATAAACTTAGGAGGTAGAGTTGATTAAGGTCCTATACCTAAGACCAAATCTAATCCCCAACTAGCTCTTATATTAAGGGCTAGATGTAGTAATAACTAACTCCAAACAGGTTACATTAACCTCTCAATGCACCTGAGCTGCATCAGCATATCCTTTTATCTTAGCTATCACTTGCAATCCAAGCTTTAGCGCCTTCTCTCCACTCACTAGCACTAAGGCAGCGGCACCATCACTGGTCAAGTTGTTATGCCAACTCATCATCAATAAAAGAGACCAACACTTAGGAAACTTGTGAAAAATATACTAAACGGATTGGTTAAGCTGACCAACCCACCTAATAATTTTTAAGAATCATAGAAGTCATTCAGTTAATTTGAAAATTTATTAAATAAATAAAAACCAATTTATGTTACCGAACTACAAAATATAATTTAATTCTTAGCTAATTAAATTCATTATCATAAAGCAAAACCCATGTTGGGGGGAGAGCAAGGACCTTATGATAGAAGCATTGCCGGCAGTAACAGAACCCCCATTCTGCTTGAAGCTTGGTCTAAGCTTCCTTAATTTTACTGGATCAAACTAACAGCATGTAAGAAAGATATTAGCAAAAGCAAAAATTTGCACAGACACACCACAGCGAATCAAGTAAAAGACAATGGAGAAAGTAAATACTATATAAAAAATTAAAACTTCCATGAAAAGCAGTCATGGCTCCAAGACTATGTAACTGATGGAAGCATATCAATGCATGAATATCAAAAGTTTTTAGAATGCGTAACTCTTTGATCCTTCATATTCAAAATAACACCGATATAGTAGTCATGAGGAACACAGATGCACACTCAAAACAACAACCCATCCCTACCCTAAGCAAAAAGAACAAAACTAATCTAAAGAAATGTGCATAAATGGGGTCAATTTGGTTGCTATCATTTACAAACAAATTTCTTAGCTTCAATTGGTAAAGCTATTGCTAAGAGTCTAGGATTAAAAGGTTTTGATTCCCTTATCATCAAGCAAAAAAGTTTTAATAATGTAAATCTAAACCTACTGAAGTAAATCTTCAATAGACAACCTTTCTAGACTAGTTAACGCGTATGTCCAATCTATTTACCTTCCCTAAACCTTCATCTTTATCACAAAGTGTGGAAGGCTTTCCTCTTCCGCCAGAAACTTTGACCTGCATGAGTGTAAAGTTGAAACCACAAACATCTTGTCTCCATAAGTCATCAATAATTTTATACCAACAATTTTTCGGGGGCAAGAATCGAAAATCATACTGGAACTATCTCCCAAGAAAAGTGACCAGCATTTTGTGCAGCAATTCCTCTTTCAAAGCTTTGAATAGCATAAGAGTCCTGTAAGGTAACAGACATAGAATGGAACAAACATATAAACACTAGGTTTCAAAGGACTGCATGCGAGGAGATATGAAAATACCATAAGAAGGGGGGGAGATGAGTAATGTCGTGTGAAATGATTATACAAATTTCAATATTAAAGATAAATCGGCTTAGCAATATTGATCTATAATTATATCCCTGTGAATACTTTGGCCACTCCCAAGATCAACAACAGTGCCACCGATGAATCAGAACACAGCAGAAAAAACAATAAGGATGTTGGTACTTATTGGTGAATGTGCTTACATGCTTAAATGACCACTAATTAAGGTCAGGTTTGACAAAATAATATAAATTAAAAAAAAAATTGAACGGACAGTTGACCAGGAGCCAGTACCTGCTCATCTCTTGCTATGGCATATTGATCAGCACATATTTCACCACACAGTCCCATAGCAAAGTCATTATAAACATCCCAAAGGCCATCTTTGAGCATTCCATCAATGATAGTATCATGTCCTAACCGAGACCCCTTCCTGGTTTAGATAAAATGACTTTAAATCCTACGTCCAACATTATTGTAAGCATTCCAAAGACCATCTTTATGCATTCTATTGATGATAGAATCATGCTCTAATTGAGACCCCTTCCTGGTTCTAATAAGGCAATACCATCATCAATCGGTCCAAAAAGAAATGATGGTCTATGAAATTCAGACTTCAACAAAGGCGAAGGAAACTCATAAGATTAATACAGTACATAATGCTACATAGTACAAAGTCTAAATTGCCAAACATAGGAGTTAAACTTCAGCAGAAAGATCAGCAAACAAAATTTTGTCTTCAAGAAGCAAATCTAACAAGGGGATTTAGGAAGAGGAAAAAAAAAAGCTCCCCTATTGTCATGATTTCTGCAGATATCAAGACAGCAATGCTTTTAAAAGAGAAATTTATTAAGGTATCAGTCACTCATGAAAGAATGGAACCTTGCATCAGCAAAGTACTTAGGAGCATTGGACATGCTTTCCATACCACCAGCCACAACTACATCATTAATTCCCATTTGTATGGTCAGTGCCGCAAGCATGGCAGCTGCAATGAAAATAATGGAGTATAAAGTCACAACTGACCCACTAAAATTTATTTTTTTATAGTGAAGAATCTCCTGTCATATCAACAAAAAGGACTTACCTTTCATCCCCGATGCACAAACTTTGTTCACAGTGGTGCAGACTACAGAATTGGGTATGCCAGCACCTAAGGCGGCCTGTCTAGCAGGAGCTTGCCCTAAATTTGCGCTGAGAACATTCCCAAAAAATACCTCTTGCACAAGGGATGGATCAACTTTCGCTCTCTTGAGAGCAGCTGCAGATTTATTCAATAGCTTAAAATAGAATCGAGACATATATTTATAGATGAATTGCTTGTTCTTTTCTTTTACCAGAATGATGTCATCAGAAAGAATGCAAGAAGACCAAACTAACAATTAGGTCATAGTATGATTATGCCTATTTGAATTTAGTACCTAGAATTTAGCAAGAACATGACTTAGCTTTTGAATACAACAAGTTCATAGCACATCACGATGAGGATTAACTGTACACACATTGGTTCCCAAAAATAGTAAACTATATACAACATCAATAAGCCTTATCCCACTTGGTGGCATAAAATTTTTGAAACTGTATAGAGTAAACAATTCAAAGGGGCACAATGTTTTAAAATAGGCCCTGTAGCATCTATCAAAACCAAAGAGACACGAGATTATTGTTTATGGGAAGCATTTTTCCTCTTTAAAACCTGTTTTTTGTCTCTCTCAATCCCCACCCCCTTCCTCTCACACAGCCCCTTTAATTCCATTTCAAGCCATCAAGGCATCAATTTATCCAGATTCCAGAATTATACGTTTAATCACGAAATAATAGATGGGAGATTATTAGTCGGATAAAATTGTCATTATAGTTATTACAAGAAAATTACCCTGAATAGCAATAGAACCAAGCTTCGTCGCTGAAAGAGACGAAAGGATGCCAAGATGGCCACCTATCGGCGTCCGGGCAACGCCAACAATACAAACATCTGTAATTAAAGAAGTAGCGCAGCGGTAAGCAGACAAGAAATAATTTATGCCAAGTTTTGATTTCCTCCCTAGTCTAAAAATGCTCAATTTCCATGATTATGATTTAAAAAACGCTTGTAGATGAATCTGTAGGGATAAAATTACCAAGCTAGCATGAATTTATGATTACAATATCATATGAACTTGTAAAATCAATGATAAATGATGGGTCAGGAAGATTCAGAACTTCTGGTAAATAAAAGCACACCTCGAGGTTTTACGGAATCGGCAAGTGACGACATTTAGAGTCCAAACAGATCTTTGTCTTCGAATCAAGTAATACAGAATAATGATCACGTTTCACGTAGATAAAGGCCTTCTCAGCTGGAGCAAGAAGTGAAGATGCGGCGGGTATCTATAGACTTCAATAAGTTTTTTTTTTTTTTTTTCCATTAGTCAATGGTTTCCGTGAGGCTGAAGGGTAGTTATGGAATACCATTTTTTTTAACGGCCTTTAGTGATGATATACTTGGAAAATAGGATTTCCTCCTTCCTCAATCTCAAAGAAAAAGGTCACACTGTCTATATATCTTTTTATCGCATTAAAATTTGTTATTTATTATATATTATATTATATTATGTTTTATATTAATGTTATGTTTAAAATTTTACCAATATTTTGGTGATATATGCATACACACACATGTATTTGCAATATGTACACACATATAATACGAGTCCATAATGAGTCACTTTTATCTGATAGAGACATACATACTCACCCTAACCATAACAAAAATTATGAAGAGAGAATTAGGGTGAAGAAATAAGGAAAAGAAATATTTATTAATAAGGGTTTTAAAAATCATAATTATTTTCAAGAGCTAAAAGTTAAAATATAAATTTTTAATTATAAGATTAACCCTGACTAATTATTTAATAATTAATTATCAATTGAAATTCCTTGATCTCTCCGTATACAATTTGTTATTAGTTTTATGCTTTTAGAACTTATTCAATATTTTTTGCATTTCTAATTATTTTTAGATTCTAGAGGCTATTATAAGTTGGGCCACGTTTTAAAGATAATCTAATGTGTATCATAAAAATATTAAGTTGCATATTGATGTTTTTTAAATCAAAATATATATTGAAATATCATCAAATTTGATAACTAACCGTTAAATAATTAAGATGGTGTTAGATAAAATATAGAGAGTTTGTTTAGGGTTAATTTTTTAATTAAAAACTTATATTTTAATTTTTAGTTCTTAAAAATAATTACAATTTTTAAAATTTCTATTTAAATATTTATTTCCATTTGTCCTTTTACCAAATTTTCCCGAGTAAGAAAGGCGGTAGATGAGTTTTATTTATTTAATTGACAGCTTCGCTTTTCCAATGATCTTGGCGTTGGAAAGCTAAATACGCAAGGATAACATCACATGACTGATAAGCGCAAAGAGCGACCGATCCACTTGCCCATATTTTATTGGGAAAATCCCTATAAACTACCGTTGAAATCGCTAAATTTCGTTTCAGTACAACGAATTCCAAAAACCCGAATCAGTCATGTGTCAGTACGGAATGAACAGTGCATGGGTGCCAAAAGACGATTTTGCCCTTCAGCCATCATTCTCACCACTTTCAGAATAACAACACGAGCCTCTTAATTAACAACTTCAGGTTCTTGATTAACAACTCTGCTTTATTCTTTCATATATTCGCATCTTCAAAATATAGTGTTGTTAATGTAAAATATGGTGTTGTTAATAAAGAAAGAGATGTTGTTATTGACCCTGAAACTTAAATTACGAAGTTGTGAAATAAGAAATGAGAGTTGTTAATGTAGAATATGATATTGTTAATAACAAGACTGGTATTGTTATTGTGAAAGTAAAAAGATGAAATTGGAGTTGTTAATCAAGAAGACAAAGTTGTTAATTAAGAGGCTCGTGTTGTTATACTGAAAGTGGCAAGAATGAGGGCTGAAGGGCAAAATTATCTTTTGGTACCCCTACACTGTTTATTCCGTACTGACACATGACTGATTCAGGTTTTTGGAATTCATTGCACTGAAACGGAATTTAGCGATTTCGAGGGTATTTTATAGGGATTTTCCCTATTTTATTTGTCTTTTCAATTTTCATATTTTAGAAATATTTTATTTTATATTTTAAAATGGACCATCTTCCCTTATATTTTTACCATCTTCCTTTCATTTATAAAACATACACTTAAGTTTATTTGGTGTAGAATATTCTAAAAACATACTTTTTAAATTAAAATTAAATAAAATTTACTTACTAAAAACCCTTCATCATACTAATTCTCTAATTTTTGTTAAAATTGTTTAAAGAAGTTAAGCTAACATATATGTTTGGTTCTTTAATTTAACATTAAGTTTTAGTTTAATCCCTTAAATTTATAAAATATATTTTCAATAATTAATATTAACACCGTTAGTCTTAATAAGTTTTGTTGAGCTTTCAAACGTTCTATTCTTCCTCCTCTAAAATCTTCTAATGAGTTTAAATTTAATTTATGTTGTTATGTCAATGCCAAATGCTATTTTTATTAGGATTTAGAAAGTGTTGTGACCTAGGTTATATTTAAATAATATATAATGATTTATGAGCAAAAGGTTCTATATTTTAATAACATTAATTTGATACATTGACAAGGTACAAAAAAATGTAAACAAATATTAAATGAAATATCTCACCAGATAATATTTTAGATATATATGAGTGTATGTGTATAGATTATTTTAGAATGAATTAATACTAAGTAATATGACAGTATAGGTAATTTTATTTTAGATGTTATGAAGTTATTGAGATATTAAGTAACCTTATGGTAAATAATTAATTTTAAATATTGATATTAATTTATACTGTACAGAATCATGTAGATAAATCTGTATCTAATCAAATTATAATGCTTGGATAACTTTTAAGATAAATCTATTTCAAATTTTAATTCTATAAAACAAATAAATTATAATTATTTATATACCCCAATCAAGGATGTGTGCCTTTATTCACTTCCTCCGGGCCACCATCTTTTCTTCTTATTACTTCCTCTCTCTTTTTTCTTTTAACCGGGCTTCTTATTACTTCCTTGAGAATGGGTAACAGTCCGAACAAAAAGAATGGGTAACGGTTGACGCCTCTTATATTTCATCATAGCAACTTATGCACTTGTGGCCGGTCTTTCCTGGAAAGAACGAAAAATTTGTCTTTCATATCAGCTAATAGAAGTAGGTGTCTGCGAACAATAGGCCTCTTGCTAAAGTGAAGGTTTTAGGCGTACCTGAAGTGTTGTTTTGAACTCTTACGGTATCCATGAGAACCGGATCACATTGGACACCGGCTATATCACACAACAAATATACAAGAAGAGAAAAGAGGATTTCTGCTCTCACTGTCTGGTGTTTTCTATGGGAGAATATGTCCCATAATAAGCAAAACATGAAGCCCCTATAGAATCACACCTGTTCCCACCAAAAACATCGGGAAAACTGTTCCCACTTATTTTTAATTTTTGAACCATTGGGGAATATTACCAATAAATACCCCACATTCATTCAGGTATTTTATTTTGGCCCCATAGCTTAAAGCTTAATATGTTTGGACCTAATCCACTAAGGGTGGACTAAACCCAATTCCCAACATCTCCCACTCACACTTGTGGATTGGATGCCATAAGGTTTGTCTCTCTCCCTCTCTTTCTTCTTTCATATTAGGTGCTTTGTGTAGTTTGAATTTAATATTATGCCTCATATGTCCTAGATATACCAATATACACTTTCACATGGCAGATCTAATCCCTCTCAAGTCAAGATAAAACTTGATTGCCTTTTCATATGCTTAGTGTCCACACTTATGAAATTACCAATATTAATATCATAAGGGACATGTCTCAAAGGTGCATAGGTGTGTATATTTTAGGTAATCTTCCTTTCGCTCATATATCATTTTGATGTGCGTCAACCGCTTTCCTAACATAAAACCTTGGATCATATCAGTCGTGATCATAGGATGAATATTAAGGTAGCAGAAGTTGAAGCATACATCCACAATAAAGTCAAAGTTGAAGGACATCACAGAAGTGTTTAATTGTCTTAGGACTCACACAGCAATGAAGTAGGGATCCATTCACTTGCTTCCTATTTGCGGTTCTTTCGAACATGTGGTATGAATCACATGCTACGATATTACTCTTACACTATAAGAGCGTACGTCATTTTGAATCTTATTATTAACACCGTACATACATGACTTTAGATGCTCCCAGTATCTAAACCCAAATTCTTCTACTCTATTTATCTATCATGATGTCAATGCTGAAAAATTTGTTATCTAGCAACAGGCATCATAGAAGCAGGCATCCATGATTTGATCCATATTTACATTACGTCTTATTAGATCTCATCTCGACATACTACACTCTTATCGAGGTAACATAATTTTTGTTTCTTCTCTATCAATTAGCATTCCTACTGCTTTACTGGTGAATACAACTGTCTCATCTTTGCATACTCCTCTTGAGTATCAAAGGTGGTTAGTCATGTGAAAGAGCCAACCTTACTTGCCTGTACGATATACTAGATATTGTATACCTTTATATAGACACATAAAATTTTATGAAGAAACATTTTCATTAATCATAAACATATTACATATGTTAGATTCCAAGTTTTGATGATAACAAAAGGTAATTGAGTGCAAAGTATGTTTTTACAAGTCTAAAGAATGATTGCAAAGTTACCAAATGCATATGGCAAAGTTTAGAGATGTCTGCTGTCAGTTTTTGCTGATGCACTCGCGCAGCAGAGTTCACACTCGAGCATAAACCTCTTTTGGACTCGAGCACATGCAAATGTTGGACAAGAAGTGTTTGACAGAGAGCAATTGCTGTCAATTTTACTGATGCACTCGAGCATATGAAAGTGTTACATTGAAAATGTTTGATAGAGAGCAAAGTCAGAACAAGATATCAACACTTCACTAGAGCACAGGTTCTGTACTCGAGTGATGGTAATATCTGCACCCGAGTCCTAGCAAGTGAGGGACTGCGAGTGTTTGGCCGAGAGTCATGCAGAACAGAGAAGCACAATCATGCCCGAGTGAGAGTTCATGTGCCCGAGTGATACATCATCACTCGCGAGTGAGAAATCTAACTCTCAATTCTGATGCAAGTGCTGAAGACAAGAGTATATTATAGAAGAATATTCTTCTCACTCGAGTAGGAGTAGGTATGCTCGAGTGAGGGCTACATCACCTGTGAGTAGAAAATCACACTCTTGATAAAATTGGGTACGAGTGTTTTCCAGAGACGTGGCTCATAGTGTAAAATGAAGTAGCACTCGAGCAAGGGGACCAGTGCTCGAGTGAGGACCCACATCACTCGCAATTGAGAAAATGCACTCTCTCAAAATCCGTGGAAGTGCAAGTGATAAAACTGAAGCAAAAGGTGAAAATATGGTAGTGCACTCGAGTGAGACATCACAGTGCTCGAGTGATACTTTGCCAGAAGTCAAAACGCACCAATCTTATAGCGTTCAATCTGAATATGGGTTAATGATATTTATTCATTTTATTTTCACTTATTATTATTATATAACATCATTTAACATATATTATGAGTGTGATACAGGAGTTTGAACGTTTGAATTAGAAAGACACAGAGGAAGTCAAACAATGGCAGACAACATCATTATGACCATCCATACCTACCGCGTTCAAAGATTTCAACCATACGCATGCTGTTCCACAGTAACATGCCCCGCTCCACAATGATAATTATTCAAATGGGAAAAACCAAATGTCTATAAATACAGAGTTCCAGAGACCATAAAAAAAAATAACGAAGTGCAAGAATTCACACAAGCAAATTCATGAGTCTTTGTTATTCACATTTTCTCTGTATTCATATTATTCTTCAGTATTTATTATATTTGCTCTATAAGAGAGTTTGTGCACACTTCAAATTCTATTTTCATTTAATCTCAAGGTACTGGGACCTTAAGAGGGGAGATTTCCTTACGAGTGAAGTAGTGAGAAAATTCCTAATAGGACTTTCTGCTTATAAGACTTACAAGATACAAGCAGAAGAGAACGTTGCTGCTCGTAAGACTTACAGTGGTGTAAGCAGGAGATAACGTTGCTGCTCATAAGACTTGTATACGTAAGCAAGAGAGAAAGGTCATAGGTTTGTTTTTCTGCGCATAAGACTTGTCGTAAGGGGGAGAGAAATTTCTAGTATTTCTACTCGTAGTCCTTTAAAGGACAATTGTTGTCTTGCGGCGTTCCGAGAGACCACTGAATCTTGAAAGAATAGTGAAATTCTCAGTAGGTCTTGATCTCTGAGGACTAGACGTAGGCCTGGTTTTTTGCCGAACCAGTATAACTCTGTGTGCTTATCTTCTCAACTCTACTCTAGTTACAACTATTACCATTTCACCACATCAACCGAAAAATTTATCACATCAACCGAAAAATTTATCACATCACCCAATTCACCCCCCACTCTGCTGTTAGTTTTTGTTGATGCACTCGGACAACAGAGTTAACACTCGAGCATAAACCTCTTTTGCACTCGAGCACATGTAAGTGTTGGACAAGAAGTGTTTGACAGAGAGCAATTGCTGTCAATTTTACTGATGTACTCGAGCACTATAATCAACACTCGAGCATGAAGTTGTTTTGCACTCAAGCATATGAAAGTGTTGCACTGAAAGTGTTTGACAGAGAGCAAAGTTAGAACAAGATATCAATACTTCACTCAAGCACAGGTTCTGTACTGGAGTGATGGTAATATATGCACCCGAGTCCTAGCAAGTGAGGGATTGCGAGTGTTTAGCCGAGAGACATGCAGAACAAAGAAGCACAAGCATGCCCGAGCGAGAGTTCATGTGCCCGAGTAATACATTAGCACTTACGAGTGAGAAATCTAACTCTCTCAATTCTGATGCAAGTGCTGAAGACAAGAGTATATTATAGAAGAATATTCTTCTCACTCGAGTAGGAGTAGGTATGCTTGAGTGAGGGCCCACATCACTTGTGAGTGGAAAATCACACTCTTGATAAAACTGGGTGCGAGTGTTGTCCAGAGACGTGGCTCATAGTGTAAAATGAAGTAGCACTCGAGCAAGGGGACCAGTGCTCGAGTGAGGACCCACATCACTCGCAAGTGAGAAAATACACTCTCAAAATCCGTGGAAGTGCAAGTGATAAAACTGAAGCAAAAGGTGAAAATATGGTATTGCACTCGAGTAAGACATCACAATGCTCGAGTGATACTTTGCCAGAAGTCAAAACGCACCAGTCTTATAGCATTCAATCCGAATATGGTTTAATGATATTTATTCATTTTATTTTCACTTATTATTATTATTATATAACATCATTTAACATATATTATGAGTGTGATACAGGAGTTTGAACGTTTGAATTAGAAAGACACAGAGGAAGTCAAACAATGGCAGACAACATCATTATGACCATCCATACCTACCGCGTTCAAAGATTTCAACCATACGCATGCCGTTCCACAGTAACATGCCCCGCTCCACAATGATAATTATTCAAATGGGAAAAACCAAATGTCTATAAATACAGAGTTCCAGAGACCATCAAAAAAATAACGAAGTGTAAGAATTCACACAAGCAAATTCACGAGTCTTTGTTGTTCACATTTTCTCTGTATTCATATTATTCTTCAGTGCTTATTATATTTGCTCTATAATAGAGTTTGTGTACACTTCAAATTCTATTTTCATTTGATCTCAAGGTACTAGGACCTTAAGAGGGGAGATTTCCTTACGTGTGAAGCAGTGAGAAAATTCCTAATAGGACTTTCTGCTCATAAGACTTACAAGATACAAGCAGAAGAGAACGTTACTGCTTGTAAGACTTACAGTGGTGTAAGAAGGAGAGAACGTTCCTACTCATAAGACTTGTATACGTAAGCAAGAGAGAAATGTCATAGGTTTGTTTTTCTGCATATAAGACTTGCCGTAAGGGGGAGAGAAATTTCTAGTATTTCTACTCGTAGTCCTTTAAAGGACAATTGTTGTCTTGCGGCGTTCTGAGAGCCCACTGAATCTTGGAAGAATAGTGAAAATCTCAGTAGGTCTTGATCTCTGAGGACTGGATGTCGGCCTGGTTTTTGGCTGAACCAGTATAACTCTATGTGTGCTTATCTTTTCAACTCTACTCTAGTTACAACTATTACTATATCACCACATCAACCAAAAAATTTATCACATCATCCAATTCACCCCCCTCTTGGGTGAAGCTTGCCTCTTTGAACATAGTGTCTGCAATTTTACATTTTTTGCATCCCAATAGCCTTCACATGTTTGTCATAAATTTCCTTGGCTATGGGTTTGGTTAGATGGTCTGTGACCATACAATTGGTGAAATATGTTATACAGTCACAACTTTCTGTGCTATCTAATCTCTCACAAAATTATACTTTATATCTATGTGTTTGGTCTTGCTATGATATTTGGGATCTTTCATATAGGCTATGGCTGCAGTATTGTCACAACACACTAACATCAGATTTGTGCTTTCATTTCCAAATCCAAGATGTTCAATAAATCTCTTGAGCCATATAGCCTCTTGCATTACTGAGGTGCATGCCACGAATTCAGCTTCCATAGGATGTAGGGTAATACATGTCTGCTTCTTGCTGCTCCAACATATGGCGCCATTGTTCAGCAAGAAGGTATATCCAGAAGTCGATCTTTGCTCAACTTCATCTCCACCCAAATCGGCATCAGAATATCCAACTAAGCGTAGATCGCTTCCTTGATAGCATAGTGCATAATTTGACGTGCCCTTCAAGTATCTCAAAATCCTTTTTACTACTTTCCAATGTTGCTCACAGGGATTTGACTGGAATCAACTAACCAGTCCAACTGCGTAACAAATATCTAGCCTTGTATACATCATTGCGTACATCAAACTTCCAATGGCACTAGCATAGGGAACCCTTTCCTTTTTCTTCTTTGCTGACTCTGTTTTGGGACACATTGTTGGAAATTGTGCCCTAAGAGCCAATCATTGTACTTTGAACATTATTATTTTAATGAAATTTCTCCATTCTGTTATCATATTATTTGCATGTTAACTGTGATAATTGTATCCTTGGATAATTCATAAAGATTGTCCTAAAATGTCCCTAGTCGGTCATCTATGCGGGAGCAGAGATGAAACAAGATTAGTATGACTTTGATAAGATATGGAGATATGAATCAAAGTCTTAGGCACTTGTAAGAGTACAAGGTGCTGGACCGACCCACTATGAGAAAGCTACATGGATCAAGTCATAAGCTTTTCTCATGTATAACCACGTCATAATGCCCTTAGACCTGAGGTAATCATGGATTCCTACATGAGAGTTGCTAAACTTTGAACTAGTCAAAAGTCACTTTTGACCAGGTGATGATAAAGGCTATGATCGGACTTGGTGTTTTTTGTTAGATCTCATGTTTTGATGATAACAAAAGAATGGTTTAAAAAGAAAATGATTAATAAACAAGTTTGAACAAAGTAATGACAGGAACAAGCATCACTTGAAGTAAGCATTGGAGTAATGATGAAAGACCAAGAGAAAATGCTGAGGAACTTGATCAGAAGCAAGTTTTCTAAGGCATTACTCGAGGAGCTACTCGAGTAATGAGACAAAACTTGAAGTAACCAGAGACAACTTCCAGTAAACTCCCAACGTTACACGAGTAAGTACTCAAGTAATAGTGTAAGTATTTTCAAGGTGCTCTCGGCCTGCCAATGTTACTCGAGGAGCTACTCGAGTAACCAGGTAAAAACTTGGAGTTGCTCTCGACCTGCCAATGTTACTCGAGGCGCTACTCGAGTAACCATGTGAAAAACTTCAAGTTGCCTTCAAGTTTCCAATGATACTCGAGTAGCTACTCGAGTAACTCTGTTTCTGAAAATGTGGAGCTCTCGGCACTTAGTACTACTGCTAATGTTACTTGAGGAGCTACTCGAGTAACGCACTAAGGTAAGTTAAAAATTGAAGGTGGTACCCGATTAACTTGATTTCTTTTTATCTCATTTTCCTCGAGTCCTTACTCTAGTATGCAAGTATCTAATGTTGTATTTTAAGTGGATTCCTAGAGTAAGTACCCGAGTATGCAGAAATATTTTTAAGGTAAACTTCCAGTCATTACCAGGGTAAGTTATACACAAAAAGTACAGTTACTCGAGGTGGTACCCGAGTAACCGTTGCACAAATGTGTGAATTACTCGAGTCCATACCTGAGTAACAAGGTAAGTGCTCTCGGCCTTGAAATCCTGCCAACATTACTAGAGTAGAGCATCGAGTAACCACAAGTTTATTTGAAGGTTTACTGAAGTTGGTACCCGAGTAACTCATAAAGTTATGAGTGCATTACTCGAGTAGGTACCCGAGTAAACAGATATTTCCAAAGGTTTGAAAATTGGTTATTCCATGCACTACCCGAGTATTCTTGTATTTGCTCATTGACTTGAAGTTAATTTAAGATTTCCCGATGATACTCGAGTAAGTACTCGAGTAACCTTCATGTGATACTCGAGTAGCTACTCGAGTAAGCAGACCCAGAAAGTTTGAAATCATTTCAACGGTCATTATTCTGTTTCCTATTTGATTTACTTTTCATTATATTAGTGTACTTAGCATTTCAACAAGTAAACAATGAAGAGATCTTACCAAATAAGGAAAGTCAAAAGCAATGCTCAAATGTCACCGACCGTCACCTACCATAACGTATGTTTTTCAAAAACTGGAAAAGTCAATAATGGCTGCACACGCTCCAACGGACATGTAGAAATATGTTCCAGCAATCATTACCAACGTATCTATATATATGGGAACATCTGAACAGAGAGATACACAAGAACACACTTACGAACGTATCATCAAGTTCATTACTCTGTTTTCCATTGTACTTGTGATTCTATGCTTCAGTGATACTTATTTACTCTGTAAGAGAGATATTTCATTCAAACTCAATATTTGTTATTGAGGTAACTTAAGGTTGTGGAACCTTGAGTTGGGATTGAATTACAACTTGTAAGGGGGAGCGAGTGTCTAGGTGAAGGAACTTGCGTGTACTGAGGTGCCAAGAACCCACTGAATCTTGGAAGTTATAGTGAAACTCTCAGAGAAGCTCTGAGGACTGGACGTAGGTCAAAGTGGTTGTGATCGAACCAGTATAACTCTCGGTGTACACTTCGGTGATATTTCTCGTTACTCTTTACTGTTTTAAATTCACAGTCAAAGTTTTATATTTCTGACGAATATTTAGTATCACCCAATTCACTCCCCCTCTTGGGTGAAACGCTTGCTCTAACATTTGGTATCAGAGAGTAGGTCTTCTTATTAAGGTTTAACAGCCTAAGAAGGTTCCAATAGCAAGCATGGGTGAAGGAATTCTTCCCGACGGAGCATCCATCACTAGACCTCCCGGTTTCAATAGAGAACACCTTTCTTTCTGGAAAGCAAAGTTCAGAGTATTCGTGATGGCTACTGAATATGGGCTATGGGATGTGATTGAGAGTGGAAACTATCAACCTACAAAGACTGTAGATTCTCAGAAAATTCCCAAGACGCCAGCGGAATATGATGAGAATGATAAGAAACTTATCACTCTCAACAGCAAGGCAATTCTGATGTTACAAAGTGCTTTGAGTCAGAGTGAATATTTCAGAATTTGCACACTCCCAACAGCAAAGGAAATGTGGGAAACTCTGAAAATTGCCCATGAAGGAACTTCGGGAATAAAGGAGAATCGAATCAATACCTTGATCACTGAATTTGATCTAATTCGAATGAAATCAGGTGAGTCAATTTCTGAATTCTAACTTAGATATACTTATCTTGTTAATCAACTTGCAACACTTGGCAAAGTCTATGATCAACATACCCAAGTACGAAAGATTTTGAATATTCTTTCTAAAGAATGGGAGGCCAAAGTCACTACGATAGAAGAGGCAAAAAGAGAATCAATGAATCAGTTGCTTCTCTATTTGGAAGCCTTTCTGAATATGAAAGCAAATTAAAGTTCAAACGGGAACTAGATGACATCGGTGACAAAAGAAAGAAAGGTCTAGCACTAAAAGCGAAAGAAGAAAATCAAGATGAGGATGAGGAGTTTGATTATGATGAAATGGGCTTAATCATAAAACAATTCAGAAAGTTCTACAAGAAAGGTCAAGGCTTCAAATATTTTCAAAAAGGAGGAACTAGCAACAAAGATCATATCATTTGCTACGAATGTGGAAAACCAAGACATATCAAATCAGAATGTCCAGAACTGAATCAAAAGAGCAAAGAAAAGAGAAAAGGCAAATTCTTCAACAAAAAGAAGGCCTTCGTATCTGCTATATGGGGTGACAGCTCCTCAGACGAGGAAAGTGATGAGGAAGAAGTAGCTAATATATGTCTTGTTGCTCAAGAAGAAACAGAAGAAGAGATAAATGATTCTGAACCTACCTATGATGAATTACTGTCTGAATATAATGCCTTGCATTCTGAATTCATCAAAGTAGTTAAAGATTTGGTTGTTTTCAAAAAGAAAAATAAAGCTCTTGAAATTGAGATTAAAGAATGTTCAGAAAAGGATTGTGAAAACTGTTCTTCTTTGAAAAAGAAAAACATTGATCTCACAAAAACTCTTGAAAAATTTACACAAGGGAGTGATATGCTAAATGTTATTTTAAAAGCTCAACGATTTGTAAATGATCGATCTGGAATTGGATATGATCCAAAATCAGATAGAAGGAAAGGTAGAAAGAAAGCAGGAGGTAAGTCTTACTTGAATTATTTCCATCATTCCGTGCATACATCAAATCCTTTTGCTTTTTGTAACTACTGTAATAGAAAAGGACATTATACTTCTTCATGCATTCATAAGAAGAAAGGAACAATAGGAACCTACAAATGGGTACCTAAAGGTTCATATGTTCAGAAAATTATTTGTACTAACCCAAAAGAACCCAAAAAGATGTGGGTACCTAAGATTTAGTCATTTGATTGCAGGTATGTCTCAAAGCATCCAAAAATAGCAAGTGTTACATAGATAGTGGATGCTCTAGACATATGACCGGAGATTTCAAAAGTTTTACCACATTGCAACCTAAGGAAGGTAGAAAGGTAAAATTTGGAGGAAATCAATCCGGAAGGATAGCAGGAATTGGTGAAATCAAAAATGACAAAGGAATACAAGTCAAAGATGTATATTATGTTGAAGGCTTGTGTCACAATTTGCTGAGCGTAAGTCAAAGTGCAGATAAAGACAACTGGGTAATATTTGACTCAGAAGAATGCTTAATTATCAACAAAAATGACTTACAACTTGATAAGAAGAATATCAAGGCTAAGCTCAGAGCAAAAAGGGAAGGTAACTGTTATACTCTAGATATTAGTAGAAATGAATCTGAAAATTGTTTTCTGAGTAATGTCGATGAAAGTTGGCTATGGCATAAGAGATTGGCTCATGTCAATATGCATCAACTAGGCAAACTACTCAAAAAGGATTTAGTGCTTGGATTACCCAAAGTAAATTTCAAAATTGACTTTATTTGTGATGCATGTCAAAAGGGTAAACAAACTAAATCATCTTTCAAATTGAAAAATGAGATTTCAACAAAAAGACCATTACAATTATTGCATATGGATTTAGTGGGTCCAGCAAGAGTAAAGAGTCTTGGTGGCAACTTATATTCATTGGTCATTGTTGATGACTTCTCTAGATTTACATGGGTTATTTTTCTATCATCAAAGGATGAGACCTTTGAAGAATTTATTGTTTTTGCCAAGAAGGTGCAAAATGAGAAAGGTATGTCCATTGCAGGTATTAGGACCGATCATGGTGGAAAATTTGAAAATCAAGCCTTTAAAGAGTATTGTGATACTAATGGCATTGATCACAATTTCTCTGCTCCAAGGACGCCTCAACAAAATGGAGTTGTGGAACGCAAGAATAGTGTGCTCACTGAAATGGCTAGAGCAATGTTGAATGAAAAGAACGTGTCTCAAGTATTTTGGGCTGATGCTATGAGTACAGCATGCTACATTTCAAATAGAGCCTATATCAGAACAAAACTTGGAAAGACACCATACGAGCTGTATAAAGGGAGAAAGCCAAACATTGCTCATCTACATATCTTCGGTTGTAAGTGTTTCATTCATAATAATGGTAAAAATAACTTAGGAAAATTTGATTCTAAAACAGATGAAGGAATCTTCCTAGGATATTCTAACCGAAGTAAAGCATATATAGTTTACAATAAAAGAACATGTATTATTGAAGAATCAATTCATATTGTATTTGATGAATTTGAATCCTCTGACAAAACCATTGATGAAGAACAGGAAGTTGGTTTAAATCAAGAAAATGGTCAATCTATTTCTAAATCTCTTATTCCAGAGGTTGATGAAACTAAGGAAGAAGAGAAATCCCTAGGTCAACCTAGAGCTTGGAAATACAATAAAAGTCATCCCTTAGATCAAGTCATAGGAGATGTGAATGAAGGGATCAAAACTAGAAATAGAATTTTCAATGAAGTAAGTTTTTCTGCATTCATTTCTGAGATTGAACCTTCTAATATTGATGAAGCCCTATCAGACAATGATTGGGTTTAGCAATACAAGAAGAACTAAATCAATTTGAGAGAAATCAAGTTTGGGATTTGGTGCCCCGACCCAAAGATCATCCGATCATTGGTACTAAATGGGTATTCAAAAACAAACTCGATGAATCTGCAATTATTGTCAGAAACAAGGCAAGATTGGTGACCAAAGGCTATAATCAGGAAGAAGGGATTGATTATGAGGAAACGTATGCTCCAGTGGCTAGATTGGAAGCTATACATGTACTCTTAGCCTTTGCATGCATCAAAGAATTCAAACTCTATCAAATGGATGTAAAGAGTGCTTTTTTAAATGGTTACATCATGGAAGAAGTGTATGTAGAACAACCTCCAGGTTTTGAGGATGTTACTAAACCTGACCATGTTTTCAAACTCAAAAAGGCTTTATATGGTTTAAAACAAGCTCCTAGAGCCTGGTATGAAAGGCTCAATAAGTTTCTTATTGATCAAGGTTTTGTACGGGGAAAACTTGATACAACACTCTTCATAAAACGAAAACACAACGATATTTTAATTGTTCAAATATATGTTGATGATATTGTTTTCGGTGCTACTAATGAATCTCTGTGTAAGGAATTTTCTGAGATTATGCAAGGAGAATTTGAGATGTCAATGATGGGAGAATTGAATTTCTTTCTTGGTTTGCAAATCAAACAAAGAAAGAATGGAATCTTCATATCTCAAACAAAGTATTTGAAAGAGCTATTGAAGAAGTATGGAATGGATGAAGCAAATGGCACGGACACACCTATGAGCTCAACTACGTTACTTGATGCTGATGTCAAAGGAAAAGACTACAACATCATAAAGTATAGAGGAATGATTGGATCATTACTCTATCTCACGGCAAGTAGACCAGACATCCAATTTAGTGTTGGCATATGTGTAGGATATCAATCAGCACCAAAAGAATCACATGCTGAAATGGTCAAACGAATCTTTAGATACCTTGCTGACACACCCGAATTGGGTCTGTGGTATCCCAAAGGAAGAAGTGAATATCTTGTTGCATATTCAGATTCAGATCATGGAGGATACAAGACAGACAGAAAGAGCACCAGCGGACAAGGACAATTTCTTGGAGGATCTCTTGTATCATGGTTTAGCAAGAAACAAAATACAGTGTCTCTTTCGTCAACGGAAGCCAAATATATTGCAGTCTCAAGTTGTTGTGCACAAGTGATATGGTTAAAACAACAACTACAAGATCTTGGTATTTATCTCAAAGAAATACCAATATATTGTGACAATACCAGTACGATAAGCTTGGCAAAGAATCCAGTTCAACACTCTAGAACCAAGCATATCAATTTCAGACATAACTTCATCAGAGATCATGTTCAAAAGAAAGATATGAAAGTGATATTCATTCCTACTCATCTTCAACTAGCAGATATCTTCACAAAACCCCTTGCAAAAGATCAATTTCTATATATTAGAAGAGAATTGGGAATGGTAAATCCCAATAAGTTGTAAGTTATTTTAGGTTTTCATAATATTAGATGAAGTCATTTGATAATGTTTTGATGATTATTAATTTAAGCATCGGAGTGTATAGAAAATTGTTTTGCAGGAAGGTAGAAATTCTGTTTTGAGAAACAAAAACAAAGGTTATCAGAGGACACCATTACTAGAGTACCAACTTGAAGTTATGACTAATAAAGAAGCATTACCCGAGGAACAACTTGAAGTAAAGTAACACTTTACTCGAGTAATGGACTTCAAAACTGGAAGTAACGGATCAAGTTACTTGGAATTTAAATCTAACGGTTCAGTTACAAAGAAATGAAGAGTCAGAAGTTGAAAAGACAGGTTACCTGAGGCGAGCCTCGAGTAAACTTGAAGCTTACTCGAGTAAGGACTCGAGTAACTGGAAGTCCAGATTTCCAAATTGATGCAAAATCGACTCAAATCTGTTCAAAATTGATTGACAATGATCGAGGGAACATACATGGATAATTACAATATTATTCATGCCAGGTACGCAATTTAAATGAATTATTTTGAGATTTTCTGTATGATCACTTGAGTAAGGCCTCGAGTAAACTTGAAGGTTACTCGAGTAAGGCCTCGAGTAATGTCGGGTTTTAGGTCTTTAACTGTCGCAAACTCGGTCATTTCCAAAAAATCTCCTCGAGTAAATCATTATACACTCTCTCAAAAACTTTTCACAATCAATTCCTAGCTCCTTTTCGATCAAAACCCAACAGATTTCATTCCTAAAAACTTCCTATTTTGCTTAGATTCTCGGTGCCCTAAGTCACGACTGTGTCTCTGCTTTTCTAAAAATCTCAGTTTTCAAACATTTAGAAAGATGAGAACTAAAAACCTTACTCCCATAGATTCCTTTGAATCCCAACAACACTCTGATCCTCTTTCTTCTCCTCCCACAAAGAGAAGGAAACTTACTCCAAGATCCAAAGCCAAAATCCAACCTCAACCGAAACCAAAAGGGGTTGTGATTAAAGAGCCTATTGCTACAAGGGCTCAATCCAAAAAGAGTACTTCAACTGGGAAAGGCAAGAGTACCAAAACTCCCTCACCTACTCCCTCTGATTCCTCTACCCCCTCTTTTACACCTAAGCCTTCTAAAAAGCCCAAGTATGACAAAAATGTGGCTAAGGCTATGGCTGGAATTCTAGAACAAATGGAGAAGGGACAATCTTCCAAGAAGTCCAAAGTGCCGGAAGAAGAGATCACTAACCCACCAAAGGGATTCAATGTCAGCAAATTGGTGGAGTCTCCAAAGTACCTCACTCAGTTCTCCAGGAGGAAAGTGTACAAGACACACTATGTGGATCTCAGGCTACTTCACGAGGTATTGAAGCACGACCTTAGTCCATATCTAGATCCTTTTATGCCTTGGTTATCCATTAGATTACCTTTTTGCACAAAAGTGATCACATACTTTTATTGTAATCTAGAAATCATAGATGAACCAAACAGAACCTCAGCTGAGGAAGAGATGACCACCACAGTGAGAGGCCAAAAGATTCTCATATCACCCTCTAGGATTAATTTATGGTTAGGGATTGAGAACCCCCCAGATAATATTTATTCTCAACTCAAACCAAACCAAATTTTTTCTGTCCTAAAACCTGGAGAGTTAGTTGGCCCTCTAAATTTCAAACCAAGTGATATATGTGATCATCATAGGGTCCTATGGTACATCTATTCTAGGTCCCTAGTGAATAAGGCCAACTACTATACCCACTTCTCTAATAGGGACTTTAGGTGGTTTGCTTCACTTCTCCTGAAGGAGCAGAAGGATTTGGGGGAGTATATCTTCTCTGAGATGAAGAGGTATAGGGTAGATGGAAAGGCTACAACACCAATGCCATATCCTTATATAGTGTCACTGATCCTAAAAGAAAATAAGATATGGTATTTGGATAGCAAGGAGCCTATTGAGAGGTTGACTCCGGTTGGGAGAAACCAGATTGGGAAATTAAACATTGACATCCCTCTAAAAGCCCTCTGGAGTCCGGGTCAAAGAAGAAGAAGAAGACTGAGGCTGAGACCAGCAAGATAGATGACACTCAGTCATCGGCTCCAGCTGCCACCACATCATCGCCATCCTTCCTCAATGCCACTCTCCAGCACTTTATGGAAAATATGCTGAGAGGATTCCATGTGGATATCGCCAACACGAATGCTGAACTGATAACCCACATGAATATCAAGATGGGAGAGTTGGTTGAGAAAATGGATAAGAGGCATGAGGAATTGCTAGCTGAGCAACGTGCCCAGGGAGAGATTCTGAGATTGATTCTGGCATGATTGGACTCATTGGGTTCTGGACCTTCTACCGGTCCATCTTCTTCTGTACCTCCACCTCCAGAGAACCCTCCCTTTGATACTCCTCTTACTGAGGCAGAACCATCTATTCCTCCGGTCTCTAATCCACCTAAGCTTCAAGCCAAAGACATTCTTTATTCGGTGGATAACCCTGACACCAACGAGACCATACATATTGTCATTAATGATTCTCCTCCTAAGCCTCAGCCAAAAACCGCTCCTAAACCGAATCCATCACCTACCCACACTGAGGAAATATCTCCCTCCTCCTTCTCTGAACATCACACTCCAAAGATTGATACCCCTCCAGAGGTAGAGACTACTATGGTTGTCTTCCAACCTTCTCCTATTCCTCCTAGAGATGACATCCATATCCCTCCAGTCAATCTCCCTGAACCTGCATCTTCCAGCTCTTTTGACTCTTCCAGTTCAGATGGTGGCTTAGTCCTTCCTGTGAAGCCTATCTCCATGGTTAAGCCTTCTAGTCCTCCACCTGATTGATGATGCCAAAAAGGGGGAGAAGAGCTTTTGAGAGTGATTTTGTGGAAGTGTCTGTGCTTATTTCTGGGTGTTTGGGTGTATATGGGTTTTAGGGAGTCTTTTGAAACTTGTTTAAGTTTTTATCTTGTTAGTTCTTTTGAACTTATTATCTTGTAATATGCAAATTTTAAGTTTAATGCAAGTGTGTTTAAGTTATGATTTCATTTTAAGTCCATTTAAGCTTTAAATTATGATACATTGTTGGACTAATGAAGTTGTTGTGTATGCAAGGTGTATGCTATGAATCTAAACTTAATAAGACATATTTAATTGAAAATTCAATTTGAAAAACCATGTTCAAAATCACCAAGTTTTGTCATCATAAAAAGGGGGGAGAATGTTAGATCTCATGTTTTGATGATAACAAAAGAATGGTATGAAAAGGAATTGATTAATAAATAAGTTTGAACAAAGTAATAATAGGGATAAACATCACTTGAAGTAAGCATTGGAGTAATGAGGAAAGACCAACAGAAAATGCTGAGAAACTTGAGCAGGAGCAATTTTTCTAAGGCATTACTCGAGTATGTACTCGAGTAATGAGACAAAACTTGAAGTAACCAGAGGCACCTTCCAGTAACCTGCCAACGTTACTCGAGTAAGTACTCGAGTAATAGTGTAAATGTTTTCAAGTTGCTCTCGGCCTGCCAATGTTACTCGAATAGCTACTCGAGTAACCAGGTAAAAACTTGGAGTTGCTCTCGGCCTGCCAACGTTACTCGAGTAGGTACTCGAGTAACCATGTGAAAGTTTTCAAGTTGCTCTCGGCCTGCCAATGTTACTCGAGTAGGTACTCGAGTTACTCTGTTTCACAAAATGTGGTGCTCTCGGCATTTTGTACCACTGCCAATGTTACTCAAGTAGCTACTTGAGTAACTCAGTATAGTAAGCAAAAACTTGAAGGTAGTACCCGAATAACTTGATATAATTTTATTTAATTTTCCTTGAGTTATTACTCTAGTATGGATATATTTAATGTTTCATTTCAAGTGGATTACTCGAGTATGTACTCGAGTATGCAGAGTTATTTTGAAAGAAAATTTCAAGTCATTACCCGAGTAAGTTATGCACAAAAAGTAAGTTTACTCGAGTAAGTACTCGAGTAACAAGGTAATCAAACTTGAAGTGCTCTCGACCTTGAAATCCTACCAACATTACTGAAGTAAAGCATCGAGTAACCAAAAGATTATTTGAAGGTTTACTCGAGTCGGTACCCGAGTAACGCATGAAGAAAAGAGTGTACTACTCGAGTAGGTACCCGAGTAAACAACTATTTACAAAGGTTTGAGATTTAGTTTATTCCATGCACTACCCAAGTAATCTTATATTTGTTTGTTAACTTGAAGTTGGTTAAAGTTTTCCCGATGATACTCGAGTAAACTTCAAGGGATACTCGAGTAGCTACTCGAGTAAGCAAATCCAAAAATTCAGAAATCATTCCAACGTTCATTATTCTACTTACTATATGATTAATCTTTCATTGTATTAGTATTCTTAGTCTATTTACAGATGAACAATGAAGAAATCATATCAAGCAAGGAAAGTCAAATGATAAGTTCAAATCCCACCTACCGTCAACGGATATTTTTCAAAAACTGAAAAGTCAATAGTGGCTGCGCACTCTCCAACGGACGAGAAGAAAATGTTCCAACGGTCATCACCAACATATCTATATATATGGAACATCCAAGCAGAGAAATAACAACAAGAACACACACAAACGTATCATCAAGTTCATTGCTCTATTTTTACGTTGTAATTGGTTTTCTATGCTTCAGTGATTCTTATTTACTCTATAAGAGAGATATTTCATTCAAACTCAATATTTGTTATTGAGATAACTTAAGGTTGTGGAACCTTGAGTTGGGATTGGATTACAACTTGTAAGGGGGAGCGAGTGTCTAGGTAAAGGAACTTGCGTGTACTGAGGTGCCAAGAACCCACTAAATCTTGGAAGTTATAGTGAAACTCTCAGAGAAGCTCTGAGGACTGGACGTAGGTCAAAGTGGTTGTGATCGAACCAGTATAACTCTCGGTGTACACTTCGGTGATATTTCTCCTTACTCTTTACTGTTTTAAATTCACAGTCAAATTTTTATATTTCTGACGAATATTTAGTATCACCCAATTCACTCCCCCTCTTGGGTGAAACTCTTGCTCTAACAACTGGGCCCCTCGATGAGTGAGTCTGAGAAATGTATGGCCATACTATGGAAAGGAGTTTCTGTCTCTGTTATCAGGCTACTCAGGAATCAAGAAAGTAATGGTCAGGAACAAGAGGATGACATTATCCATGCCTTATCCTTGATCGATATATCATGTGACAAAAGGGACGTGACATGGTTGTATGATAGGTTGCATCATGATAAGGACCCTCATATGAATTGGGTAGTCGTAATGTCTTGCTAAAGGCCGCTTGTGACTTTTGGGTTAGTATAGTTATTAGCCCACTGCCAAATTCATATAGGCCTACAGGGTTGCACACAATAATGGCCCAACACGAGAGAATTCTTAATTTAGGGTGGACGAATTTTATATTTATATATATATAATATAAAATTCATTAATAATATTATATAAATATATATTGTCGAAATATATATATCTTATATATATATATATTATATGATATTATTATATTGTGTTAGTTTTAAATTTAATTTATTAAGATATATTAAATTTAATAACTAACATGATAGAGATATAGTATCTCATATTTAATTTATGAAGATAAATTAAATCTAATGGCTCTTTATTTGGATTAAATAAATAGGTTAAATTAAAACTGTTGGACAGATTTAATTTAAACTGAATTTATTTAATTAACTCATCAAGATAATTAATAGTTAATTAATTTCGAAATTAATGATGATTAATTTTGAAATTTGAAAATAGCCCTCATACATTATAAACTTGATAGAGCAGATATACTGAGATACATATTAGAATTGAGAGCCGCAAGGGAAACCCTATGAGACATTAGAGGCACTAGCATGCAGTCTCGGTTGGAGAGCTTTCGTGTGGATACTGGTAGAGGGAGCGGACCTGACGTGTTAGAGATCATGAAAACCCTAAATCATAAAAGGTATGAATCCTTTCAACTTGGTTTAAACGCCGTTGATAGATCCTCGATTAGGATTGGTAAAATTTTAAAATTCTTTTGCTGTGCCTGCCGATCCTAACACACATATCAAGACTAAGGGATTGTAGTCTCTCATATTGAATTGCTCAAGAATTTTCTTGATGTAATTTTCTTGTGAAAGAGAGAGAATTCTTTTAGAGTGATCCCTTTGAATTTTAACTCCAAGTATATATTCTGCTTCACCCATATCTTTCATCTCAAAATTCGATGATAGCCATTCTTTAATAGCTAAGACCAACTTTAGATTATTTCCAGCCAATAGTATGTCATATACATATAAGGATAATATTACAAAATTACCCTCAAACCGCTTAATGTAGACGTAGTGGTCCTCTTCAATCATTTGAAAGTCATAAGAGGTTATCATTCTATGAAACCTCAAATACCACTATCTGGATGATTGTTTCAGTCCATAAATGGACCTTTTGAGCTTACAAACTCTACTCTCCATTCTTTTCTTAATGAAACCTAATGGTTGTTTCATATCCAGATCACCGTTTAGAAATGCGGTTTTTACATCCATCTGATGCAGTTCTAGATCTAAACTATTTACTATTTTTAGAATAAGTCTTATAGAATTGAAATGTACAATAGGTGAGAATGTATCCTCGTAATCTACGCCTTCCTGTTGTATGTGCCCCTTTGCAACTAATTGAGCCTTGTATTTGTTAATTAATCCATCAACTTTTCTTTTAATTTTGAGAACCCATTTATTCCCAATGGTTTTTCGCCCTTTGGTAGATCAACTAGTTCCCAAACTTGATTCTTCTTCATTGAATCAATTTCTTCCTCCATTGAATTCTTCCATTCACCCTTAGCAAGACCTGATATGCACAGAGCGAGGCTCATCATCTCCATCTGGAGTAACAATAAGTGCCTCTCCTTCTATGGAGAAGCATCTCCTAGGTACATTTTCGCTTCTCTTGTCTAGGCCTTTGTAAAGACCTTTCTGAGATCCCACTCAAGTCAATGTATTAAGACAATTGAGGATCATTAGTCTAAGTTTGTTATGTACTGCCTTGTTCTTGTGTCTTATAAAGAGATACTGTATGATCAATATCTCCCCTGCTAGGAATTCATTTTCTAGAAATACGATATCTCTTGATTTAATTTCAATCACTGATCTATCTTTATTTTCACCCATGAAAACATATCCTTTTGCTTGCTCAGAGTATCTTATAAAGATACACTTTTTTCCTCTAGGACCCAATTTCCCATACCTATGGGAATCATTATGAATGTAAGCAGCTGTGTCCATAACTCATAGGGTGTAGAAGTGACTGATTTTGAGGGCACACTGTTAAGAATGAAAGTAGCCGTTAGTAAAGCATCACCCCAACATGAAATTGGAAGATTTGCTTGAGCCATCATTGACCTAACCATGTCTAGAAGAGTTCTATTTCTTCTTTCAGCAACTTCGTTTTGTTGTGGAGTGCTAGGGATGGTTAGTTTCCTAATTATCCCTTTTTCTTTATAGAGCTCCTTAAATTGTTCAGATAAGTATTCACAACCCCGATCAGTGTGCAATGCTTTAATTTTATAATCCGTTTGATTCTCTACTTCATTCATGTATCGTCTAAAGCATTCAAGAGCTTCAGATTTGTGTGAGATCAAAATAGATGTGACCATATCGCGAATAGTCATGAATGAAGGTAATGAAATACCAAGCTCCGTGTCTCGCCCTCACACTCATTTGACTACATATATCATAATGGATTAATTGTAATGGAATGTCAGCTTTAGTTCCCTTATTGAAAGGTTTCCTAGTTACCTTACCAGCTAGACAATTCTCACATAAGGACATTTCCATATTTGAAATTTCACCTAGCAAACCTTCTCTAGCTAGTTTAATCATTCTATTTTGGTTAATGTGCCCAAGTCTAGCATGCCAGATATTCATATCAACAATTATATTGGAGGAAATAACGAAACAGTCATGCACATTAAAATTACCAACAATATCCATAACAAAAAACTTTCTAAAAAGAAAAGCTAAACCATAAAAGGTCTTGTTGCTAAAAATATTTGCAACTTTGCCATGGAAGTTTACATCAAAACCATAATCTAATAAATAAAGTATTGAAACTAAATTCCATCGGATGTCAGGTGTATGAAGAACATCATGTAAGATCAAAGTCTTCCCACCACGCAAAGCTAACTTATAGGTTCCAAGTCCTTTAACTTCGATCTTTGTATTGTTGCCCATGTAAAGCCATTTGCTTAGATGCGGCAACCGACGATATTCCACAAAGGATCTCTGATACCTCGTCACATGGTCTGTTGAGCCTGAATCAAAAATCCAAGAAGAATAAACAGGTTCTGTTAGAAAAGAAGTACTTAAAACACAAGAAATGTGTGAATTCATATAATCCACTAGTACCTTTTCACAGATATTTCACTCAGTACAATCCTATGCGAAGTGACCCATTTTCTCCCAGGCATAACACTTAACCTTATTCAGGTCAACTTTCTTCTTTATGCCCTTCTTACCTTACTTCTTGAATTACTTTATGCCCTTTTTGAACTTAGAGCCATCCTTCTTGCCTCTCTTTTGAGAAATCTTGCCCTTTTTGGAATCAGGCTTTGCATTAGAAGGACCATCATTTTCAGTGTAGTAAGCTTGTCCAGAAGCCTTATACGCCTCTAGGCATTTATCCTCAAGCTCAAGATGTTTCACTATATCATCAAAAGTGACGATATTGTCATTATGAGTCAAGTTCACTTTCATGTGCTCCCAGGTAGAAGGAAGTGATCTGATCACAGCCTGAACTTGCTGTTCATCAATCAAGGTGTGTCCAGCTTCCTAAAGTTCTCTGATCATGTTGGACATATCTCTCAGATGTTGCTTCATAAGAGTATTTGCTCTAAGCTTGTAGGTATCAAACTTGATTGTCAACCTTCCAAGCTAAGTGGTTAATGTGCCACCAAACTTATCCTTGAGTGCAACCCACATAGCTTGAGCAGTTTGGTATTTCTCATATTGGCATATCAGGTTATTCTCCATTGTGCTCAATAAGGTGACTCTTGCAATATTGTTCTTCTTCTTCCATGCTTGGTAAACTTCCAAGTTTCTCCTGTGCTGAGTAGTCGTCCCAGCTTCAAGTTCCACCAAAATAGTGGTTAGTGGTTCAACAGTCTCCTGTTCCTCTAAAACATACTGCACCTTATAGTGCCATATGTCCCAGTTGTCACCATTCAATTCTCCCCCTTATTTAGTTCAACAATGATGCCTATCATAGCAATTTGTCAATTTTAAAGCAAAGTTTTTCACATTTAGAGACGTTGTTCTCTTTAAGAGAACATAACCAAATGATTATATAACAAAATATAGTATACAACGTCTGTACTTATATCATTCTTGACCAGAAAATAAGTTTATTACTAGATCCATGATCTGGAGAATATGTTTGTACCTCCCATCACACAAACACTAGCAACTTTATTATTTTTTATCAATAAACTTCATATTAGTACTTTAAATAAGTCATCAGCTTTTAGAAGTTTCACCTTCTAAAAACTCCCACTCATTAGGGATACATGGTATTATAATGCACAATTAAAAAACTGGCATTAGCTAACACACATAATTCATTAAATGAAAAATACCATGCCCATACATAAAACATACAAACTATAACATTTAGAGTCATATTCTCAATATAACCAGCATAAAAGGAAATAGGAACATAATACACCAATAAATGTCAGAACAACAATAGTCAATAATGGCTTTCCTTAGTTTCCTAAAGAATCTTTTCTTTTTCTTCATAAATCTTGTTGTTTTTGTCACAGCATCAACCCAAGCAATAGTCATTGAGAATGTGCCCTTTGCCCTTACAGCTACGTGATACTTCATCATTACACTCACGTAGAACTACACACTCTTTTTGTCCTTTATGCTTTCCACATAATTCACAATGATTGAGTATATGATTTTTATATTATTTATTCTAGTTGTTTTGTCTGCATCAAGTTCCGCTATCTTCTCAGCCATAGCAACATAATAGGATTGGTCGACCTCTTCTAAATTTTGAGGTTTATCAGGACAGGAGGGCATAGACTTTGGTCCAGAATCAGAGTAGATCACTTTAGGTTCCTTTGGAATAGGCTCCAGAAAATCTTCATCAGGGATAAGATGGAGATCGTCCTCGGGATCTTCAAAAAATTTATATTCTTTAGAATCCTCTTCAGGATCATCCATATAAACCTAATCGTCCACAAACTCAATGCTCAATGACCTATACTTAAGTGTTTCAGTGCTGTTAGAAGCCTCTTGCTTCATTTTTAACCTAAATAAACGAATGCAAGTCATTATCATGATTTTAGGTATTTTTAAATGTATAAAAAACACTTAAATAAGCACTAAAACCTCACAAACAGATCCTGAATTGCCATAAAAATAGGCAAATGGCATATCATTATGAAGATCTTGAATTTAGGGATTTTTAGGAATAAACAGCATCTCAAACAGAGCTTCCACGCACCCCAAGAAGAAAAAATCCAGGAAAAATAAAAAAAATTGCATAAAGCCTATCTTGCTAGAAGTGTGTGTCTTACACGTGCCACACTGCAGTCGTCCGATTATCACACACGTCGGCTAGTTGGACTCCACATGCCGCCTATTCTTGGTCTATGTCCTCCATATGTCAAACTGGTATGCCATGTGGCCACACGCGCCACGTGGCGTTTCTGTCCCTTTTAATTATTTTTTTAAAAAATATTTTTTTGGGTTGTGGGTTAGGTTGGGCCTTTACCATTGACCCAATCCTTTTTTTTTGTTTTGGGGTTTGGGCCACCTATAGCCCAAATCTCTATTTTTTTTGTTTAATATACTATTGGTTCAGATTGGGTTGGACCATAGACCCGATCCATAATTTTTTTAAAACTGTGCGAAACGATGTCATTTCAGGGTGTTGGAGGTTGTCTTCAACCTCCATCCGGGTCGACCCGGACCTGGTTTCAGGTGCAGGTCGGGTCCATCGACCCGGTACCTTTCTCCTCTATAACTTCACCGTCTGACGTCCGTTTTGCGACTTCTTGGTGTCCATTTTCATCATTTTTTTGAGCTCTATACAATAGGATTATTTTTAAATCTTAAATCACTTGTTTTATGATGACCCAATTCAATTCAGTTTTTCATTTTTTTGACTCTTGTCTCGAATTTTCATACAACCTATGAGTTCTTTCGTTCTATAGCCTTAATATATGTATTATGAGGCTTTTCAATATACTAATACTCATAGAACCAAGACATTACCATATAACTGTAATTGACAGAAAATAGATTACACAGTAAATTACCGAAAAAAGGAAACAAAAAACAAAAAAAAATGGAGTGAACACAAACACAATCTCATATAGAAAAATATATATATCAGTTAAAATCATATACTCTCATGTATCCATGAACTTGAATTGACATACAGAGAAAATTTTCTACATACATGCTCTCGATAGAAATTCATGAACACAAAGAACTTAAACATGTTCAGCGGAAGTAATTGGACAGATTTTAAAACTTTGCTCCAATACCAATGAAGGGTTTCGAGCGTACCTGAATTGTTGTTTCGAACTATTAAGGTACCCACGCAAACCGGATCACACTGGACACTGGCTATATCACACAACAAATATACAAGAAGAGAGAAGAGAGAAAAAAAGGATTTATGTTCTCACTGTCTGGTGTTTTCTATGGAAGAATATGTCCCATAATAAGCAGAGAGTGAAGCCCCATAGAATCACACCTGTTCCCACCAAAAACATCGGGAAAACTGTTCCTACTTATTTTTAATTTTTGAATCCTTGGGGAATATTACCAATAAATACCCTATATTCATTTAGGTATTTTATTTTGGCCCCATAGCTTAAAGCTTAATAGGTTTGGGCCTAATCCACCAAAGGTGGACCAAGCTCAATTCCCAACATAAAGTAATGCAAAACAAATATCTCTCTTTCAAGATGACTACTAACTAGCAGCTAGCCAACCCCAAGAGTTTTGTTGAAGCAAGGGTTTAAGAGAAAGTGTTTTTATATCTCCTCTCATGCATGCATTCTTTGATCTGGTTCACCACTAGGCCACAAGCTGGTCAACGCCTGACAGAGTATGAAGAGAGATCCCTAGTAGTACGACTTAGGTTATGGAAAAGGCAAGATTTAGAAGCCTCCATTACCCATGAGTAGTTCAATGAATTCCCTCTTAGAAGGAATTATTGAATCAGAAGTATCGAATGCAAGCTATGCGGAATAAGAATTTTTTTAGCAGACATTAGATTAGTCCCACACTGACTTCCTGCAGGAATAGAAGAGGACAAGGCCTATAGCCTATCTATATAAGAGAATGTGGCAAGATATTGGAAGATTTACATGAGAAGCTGAAGCGGAAAGCCCACATACATGTATCAGGGTTTGACAAAGCCGGTGCCTTAAGTAAGAAGGAAGTTTAATTTGGTGTGCTGAACAAGTCAATGACTACTTCCGTTTTCCTTTCACCGGTTTTTTAGGAAGTGTTCCAGAGTGAGATTTCTGAAACTGCCTTTTGTTTCCTACTTGGGCCTTGCTTGTTGGCTTTATGGCATTAGCTATGGAGTTTGATGCTTACTCACGGAGTCTTGTTCGAAATCTTTTGCTATTCCAAAGCAAAAGCTTAGTAACTTCAATCCTCTGATGGAGCGACTAAGTAGTCTTCGTTATAAGGCTTTTTAGTTATCTTTGTCTGACTTCCTACAACTTGCTTTATAATTTTATATCCGTAAATAGGTCAATGCTCTCCTCTTCATCCCTGATCGGAGAAGAATAGCATTGGTCCTAAGTGTGATCTAAGGCAGATAGGACACGCTCTGTAGAAGAAGGAAAGTAGGATAGTTTAAAGCCCTCAAAAGATCGAAGGCCCGTGCAAGGAAAGTCCCACAAATGAACCTGTCAAGTCTATTTTCCTTAATTGAAGTCCACAGAAGATGCAAAGAACAACAAGCCTACCCATCATCAAAGTAAGCCCAAGTCCATGCAAGAGGGCCCAACTAGATTTGTCCAAATTCAAAGCCCATCAAATACATTTTTTGATCTTTTGAAAAAAATAGTCAGCCATCAAAAGGCCTAAGCCCATATAGCCTCGGCACATATAACTTTCTACCAAGGTTTTTTGTCATTTTCTTCTCACTAAACAAAATTAAAAAACGCTATACTGACATACTGTATACTAGTGCTAGTGGATTGACAGAGTGAGCTAGAAAGGGTCTTTTCCGTGTTTCCAGGGAAAAATCAAGTGTCTGATCATATTAATCAAGTCAATCAAGTTAATTAAGTTAATTAAGGACTAGCTTGTTAAGTTAGGATTGGCTGAGGGGAGTACCATCATGTTGCAGGTACAAATAAGCCAATGAAATAGGAGTACAAAGTGTACGATGAAGCGCACGTGGTATGTAAGCGAATATGGATCACGTAGGTTTGTATTGATATGCTTTCGAGCTGTTAAGTAAGGCTTGGCTAAATGTACTTTTGCAGCTTTCCTAGTAGAGTAGTAGTCTGACAGATTATCATTAGTGTCGAGCCATATTTTGATACCCGTGAAAAATAGGGGTCAGTCCGACATCATAGCAAGACCAAACACCATTATATATAATATAACAAAGAAAGAATTACAAATAATAAGAAAAAGTCTTGCAACACCTATAAATACGATGCCTCTTTCTCTATTTGGCAAAGCAAGGGGATATGGATCCTTAGTTACCACTTTAACGCTTTTTCAAATTGAGCAAGCTATTATTAATGTAGAGAACACAAAGTTTGAGCAGGAGTAAATCTTGAATGCCTTCTGGGAGCACATGCCTCTTGTCGAGGAGGAGGTCCTAGTAAGGCACATGCAAGAGCTCCGGGACCGCATTCATTTTCTAGAAGAACAAAGGAGGGCCTTCATCTGTAAGCATGATTTACTGCTTATTTGGGCGGCTTCTATCATATGTAGGGGACCGGGGGAAAATAACTATGAATTCATGTGTTTTTACTTTCCTCTTTTTTTTTTTTACTTAATTGTTTGTTTGTGTAGTTTGTTGTAATGTTAACTTAAGATGTTGGGTTGATCTATGTGTGTAAACTTCCTATTGGATCTACTCCCATCCCATGTAAAAAAATGCTTCTAGTGCTGGTAACGAATAAAATTTGCTTTGTTTTTTGTTCTTTATTTTCCTTTTAGTCCAGTCCAGTCTATGATCTTTGACTAAATAAAATTGAGCTTTCCCGCCTCTCCCTATTCTTTACCGATCCATATGAATGGGATTTACAATCCAACCAATATGTTGTACGTGAGAGGGTCCACCTCAGCTTCCAGTATTCTTTAACTTTTGGAGTGACTATTGGGCAAGGTGGAAAAAACCGGACCGAATCGGCCGGTTGGACCGGAAAACCGGTGAACTGGTCTCCAGGCCGGTCCGGTCCGTTGCTGGAGAGGGGGGAGGGCTCGAACCGGTGAGGAGCCGGTCGAACCGGCGAAACCGGCAGGCGGAGTGGGTCGGCCGGGCTGGGAATTTTTTTTTTTAACTGCCAAAACGTCACCGTTTCTGGGTCAATCTGGAGCCGGTAGACATGCGCGACCCGACCCGACCCGACGTTTTTGCCCTAATCGAATTGGGGGTGCATCTGCAGATCTGTTTCTTCGTCTCCAGTCCACTGCCAGGCGCGAACCGAGAATGAGAGAGTGAGAATATGAAATTCTCAAAAATCATAATCCTTCGTCGATTCATCCTTCGAGGTCTGAAACTCAGAATCAGAACCAAATTTTTCATCCGTTCTCCGTGATTTGTAGCCGAAACCTGGACCTTCGTAGATTCATCCTTCTCGGTCTGAAACATGCGGTGGATGGCGACCTTCGACCTTCGACTGATCTGAATGAAATTCGGCGACATGCGAACTGCGACCTGCGACCTGCTACCTGGTTGGGTATTTTTTTTTAATTTTGACTTTTGAATTTTGATTAATTTCTTGTTGGCCTTACGTCTGTTGTCAGTTTGTCACTGTTCTGAATCCGATGAGCTGTGATTTTAGGGTCATCGGATTTCTATCTGTGCTTTGAAGATGTATAAAAAAATTGTTGTTGTAATGTGAATGTCTCTGTACGTGTGATGTATAAATAAATTGTTGTTGTTGTGACTTATGAATGTTGATTATTTTGTTATTGTCAATTAAATTATAATATTTTAATAGGACCGGTTCAACGACCGGTCCGACCACCGGTCCGACCCCGGTTGACCCATTAACCCTTGAACCTGTGCCGTGACCGGTTCATTGACCGGTTCGGTTTTTCGTTCCTTGCTATTGGGTGACCTGTTCAAGAGCTAGTTCAATTAGCTCAGTTAGCAAGCAAGGCAGGATTTTCGGCCTTCGTCGTCTTGTTCAAAGTGAAACTTTCTTTGTTCTAGTTTCAAGGAAGAGCTATTTGAAATTGTGTCCTAAGGATTAATCATTATATTTTGAACATTATTAATTTAATAAATTTTCTTCCTTATGTTATTATATTATTCGCATGTTTACTGTGATGACTGTATCCTTGGATAAATCATAAAGATTGTCTTAAATGTCCCTGGTCAATCATCTATGTAGGAGCATATATGAAATAAGACTAATATGACTTTGATAAGATATAGAGATACGAATTAAAGGCTTAGACACTTGTAAGAGTACAAGGTGTTGGACCGACCCGCTATGAGAAAATTGCATGGATCAAGTCGTAAACTTATTTCATATATAACCACGTCACAACGTCCTTTGACTTGAGGTCATCATGGATTCTTACATGATAGTTGCTAAGCTTTGAACTAGTCAAAAGTCACCTTTGACTAGGTGATGATAAATGCTACAATCGGGCTTGGTGGTTTTTCATGTAGAGGAATATGAAAGGTCAAGATGGAATTTACCCCTCACATTAGTAGAGAGATATTATTGGGCTCCTCGATGAGTGAGTTTGAGAAATGTATGGCCATACTACAATAGACAGGAGTTTCCATTTTTATTGTCAAACTACACAGAAATTGGGAAAGTAATGGTTAGGAACAAGAGGATGACATTATCTATGCCTCATCCTCCACCAAAATATGGTGTGACAAAAGGGATGTGACATGGTTGTATGATAGGTTGCATCGTGTTAACGATCCTCATATGAATTAGGTAGTCGTAATGTCTTGCTAGAGGCCGCTTGTGACTTGTGGGTTAGTACAGTTATTGGCCCACTGCCAACTTCGTATGGGCCTACAAGATCACACATAAGAATGACCCAACACGAGACAATGTTTAATCTAGGGTGGACGAATTTTATATTTATATAATATAAAATTCGTGAAAATAAAATTAATAATATTATATATATGTATTTTTGAAGTACATATATATATGATAATATGATAATATTAGTTTTAAATTTAGTTTTATTAAGATAAATTAAAGTTAATAACTAACATGATAGAGATATAGTATCTCAGATTTAATTTATGAAGTTAAATTAAATCTCTTGGTTCTATATTTGGATTAAATAAAATGTTAAACTAAAATTGTTGGACGGATTGAATTAAACCGAATTGATTTAATTAGCTCATCAAGATAATTAAGGTTTAATTAATTTCAAAATTAATCAAGATTATTTTTGAAATACCAATATAGCCCTCATGGGTTATAAAAATGATAGAGTAGAAAAATTCATGTACAGATGAGAGTTTAGAACCACAAAAAAACCCTAGGAGACATTGGATGTGCTAGCACACAGTTTGTGTTCGAGTAGTATTCGTATGGATACCGGTAGAGGAAGTTGATCGACATGTTGGCTCATGAAGATAAAAAACTCAATGAAAAGAAAAGTATGATTATTTCCAACTCGGTTTAAACACCATTGATAGATCCTCGATTGTGATTGATGAAATTTTAAAATTATTTCGTTGTACCTACCAAAACCAACAAGAGCTGGGTCCCTTAACTTCACAGAAGGGGGAGAACACTTTATATATAATATATGTGTGTGTGTGTATAAAGAAAGTAGGAAAAAAACACACAAAAGAGAAAGAGAAAGAGAGAGAGAGCACTTAATAGAGGAAAGGAAGCACCTAACCAATTGGCTATTGCGAAAAGGCTTGCTCAAGTTGTAAATGAAATACATCATGTAGAGATCTCCTATGTCGTTTCCTATTCCAATGTCAACGTCTGATTGGTGAAGGGATCTCCTAATGTCCAAGCTCTCATCCTAAGGTTGTTTGTCGCTTAAATTAGATCCCAACTGCTTGTCATTGTAACCCCTTGCCTTGATTAGCATAATTATAATTCGATAACGCATAATTAAATTGGATTAGAGAGCGTCAGATAATTTAAACTCATTTCAACTTCCTACCTTACAGTAGGGTTTTCACAAAGTCTTTCAAAAACTCTTCCCTATCCTAGTTTCAATTTCAAAATTCGAATATAATTACCTGTGCAGTTAATTTACATTCATTTATATCAGGGTGTATAATTAAATCCCCGGCAACTCCTAGGTTCTATACATACATAAACTAAGGGATTATACATCTGAACTAGGGGATTACATGACCAAAATCAAATATAGTATTTACATATCAAAATATACAGTAATCTCAAGTTCAAAAGTAGATAACCAACTCCCTAAAAATCAAATATACCTTAAAGGGTCCTAATCGCTCCGGGTTGCTCGCTTCTCTTTAGAGCCACTTGCCCTGTCTAAAATGTTAGTCATTGGAAAGATTGAGATTCAAGAGAATCCTAGTAGTAACAAATCACTTACACAATGCATAAACACATAGCATGTATGATCATGTTAAGCAGCATCACAATGTATCATGACTCTCACCACAAACGACGGTACTCATGGTTGTAATCTTTATGAATCAGCTTTCGCTGCGATTCTATGTATCACAAAGTAGCACAATGTATCACTAAGCATTAGCTTTCGCTACAATCTCAAAGCATCACAATATATTCATAAAGCATTCTCAATGCATGACAAACATACATACAATGTTTCACACACAGTATAAGAGAAAGAGTAACTACCTGGTCCTTTCCTGATGCTCTTCAGCATCGTGGGCTCTCGAGGGAGGCAAATGTCAAATCCTATAAACCAAGTTAGGGACAACCCATCAGTCTCTTTTCCAAGTTCTTAATTCCGTTGTGCTTTAAGTTGATTATCATCTAAACTCTTTAAGTGGCTATTATAGGTTTAATCATATGCCTAAAGGGTTGGGAGAAACTACCTCGAAGATCCAATTTCTTGGAAGAAACACTGATTTTGGGCTGTCGCTCGAATAAATAAGGCCTCACTCGAGTATTGCCCTTACTCGTACTCGAGTCCCAGTGAGTGAGACATAGAAAGTGTGTACCTGAGAACACCAACACCTCTTAGAGTGGCCAATGCACTCGAGCATTCACCTGGGCACTCGAGTGATGACACCTAGTCACCCGAGTCCTAACGAGTGGGGTGCAAGAAGTGACAACCCAAGAGCAACAAAGGCTCTAAGGTGACAAGTGCACTCGAGCACCAGCCCTAACACTCGAGTGACTTCCCAATGCTCGTGAGTGCCCACGCGCACTCTTGACAATTTGCTTGTGAGTGATAACCTGAGAGACTCACCCATAGTGCTACATGCACTTGCACTATAGTGATACCATATGCACTCAAGTGATAACGTATGTCACTAGAAGATGAAGAAGTTTACTCGCGATTTCTGCCTTAAGACTTAACCAAAATACCCAGAATTTCAATCGCACTCGAGTGAGACCCTACCTTACTCGAGTAAAGCTTATCAGAGGCCAAATCGCAGCAACTGATATAGTTTTCCAGGTTTACCAAAACTGGCTCCAATGTGTTAGATCAAGCGTTTCACCCAAGAGGGGGGGTGAATTGGGTGATACTAAAACTTCTTTTGAAAATATAAAACTTTGACAAAAGAATTAAAACAGTAATGAGTAAGGAGAAATATCACCGAAGTGTACACCGGGAGTTATACTGGTTCGGTCACAACCACTTTGACCTACGTCCAGTCCTCAGAGCTTCTCTGAGAGTTTCACTATAACTTCCAAGATTCAGTGGGTTCTTGGCACCTCAGTACACGCAAGTTCCTTACACCTGGACACTCGCTCCCCCTTACAGGTTGTAATCCAATCCCAACTCAAGGTTCCACAACCTTAGGTTATCTCAATAACAAATATTGAGTTTGAATGAAATATCTCTCATACAGAGTAAATGATAATCACTGAAGCATAGAAATACACTTTCAACGTGAAAACAGAGTAATGAACTTAATGATACGTTCGTATGTGTGCTTGGTTGTTCTTCTCTATTTGAAGGTTCCCATATATATAGGTATGTTGATGATGACCGTTGGAACACTTCCTTTCGTCCGTTGGTGAGTGCGCAGCCACTATTGACTTTTCAAGTTTTTGAAAAATATCCGTTGGCGGTGGTTGGCATTTGAACGTTTCTTTTGACTTTCATCTCTTGATATGATTTCTTCATTGTTTCTCTATAAATATACTAAGAATGCTAATACAATGAAAGGTTAATCATATAGGAAACAATATAATGAAAGTTTGAATGATTTCTAAATTTCTGGGTATGCTTACTCGAGTAGCTCCTCGAGTAACCCTTGAAGTTTACTCGAGTAGCTCCTCGAGTAACATCGTGAAATTATTGTTTATTTGAAATTCAATGAAAAGAAACAAGATTACTCGGGTAGTGCATGAAGTAAACTAAATTTCAAACCTTTTGGGAATAGTTCCTTACTCGGGTAGCTACTCCAGTAATGCTTTTGCAACTTCATAGATTACTGGGGTAACACCTCGAGTAATCCTTTCAAAGACTTTTGATTACTCGATGCTCTACTCCAGTAATGTTGGCAGGATCTTAAAGCCGAGAGCAATTACCTTGTTACTCGAGTAGGTACTCGAGTAATACATTCATTTTAGCATAGGTTACTCGAGTAGCTCCTCGAGTAACTAATACTTTTGAGCATGAATTACTCTGGTACCGACTTGAAGTTTCCTTTGAAAATATTTGCGCTTACTGGGGTACATACTTGAGGAATCCACTTAAACCATCAGGACTTGAGAAAGATGAAATAAAGAGAGTTCAAGTTAATCGGGTACTAACCTCAAGTTTTCACTCACCTTAGTGCATTACTCGAGTAGCTCCTCGAGTAACATTGGCAGTGGTACAAAGTGCCGAGAGCTTCACATTTTCAAATACACGGTTACTCGAGTAGCGCCTCGAGTATCATGGGGAAAACTTGAAGTCAACTGGAAGTTTTCACAGGGTTACTCGAGTAGCGCCTCGAGTAACATTCGCAGTGGTACAAACTGCCGAGAAGTCCATATTTTCTGAAACAAGGGTACTCGAGTAGCTCCTCGAGTATCATTGGGAAAACTTGAAGGCAACTGGAAGTTTTCACATGGTTACTCGAGTAGCTCCTCGAGTAACATTAGCAGGCCGAGAGCAACCTTAAAATTTTACCTGGTTACTCGAGTAGTTCCTCGGTAATGGTGGCAGGTTACTGGAAGTTCTCCTCTGTTACTTCAAGTTTTGTCTTATTACTCTAGTAGCGCCTCGAGTAATGCCTTAGAAGATTTGCTTCTGATCAAGTTCCTCAGCATTTACTCTTGCCCAATCTTCACTACTTCCATGCTTACCTCAAGTAAAGTTTATTCCTGTCATTACTTAGTTCAATCTTGATTATTAAACATTTCCTTTTCAAACCATTCTTTTGTTATCATCAAAACATGAGATCTAACACAATGGTCCCAAAACTTCTACTAGATCTCATTCCCATCTAATATGTCATAAGGAACTTATTGGTAAACTCAAAACACTTAAATTCCTTCCCAAGTCACACATACCCTGTTTTTACCCAAAATGCAACCCAAAACCACTAATAACCAATCACACTCCCACAATTTCCCAATCACTTCTAATGGTCCAAGGTCATAGTTTGGTACCAATTCCACCACCAAACACTAACCAATTCATATCTTTCAAAATCACAAGAAATCAGGGAAAAAAAATCTAGAATTTCCAAAACCAAAACAATTACACCAAAACACATTAAATATTCACCTCTTCCTCTTTTCAAAGTTGGTTTCTTAATTCTTCAACTTCCCAAAGTTTAGAATATCTCAAACACCACCAATGAAAATTCTGAAACCATAGAAGTCAAGCTCTCAACCTCTTGAACAATATCAATGAAGAGTGTTTGAGCATGTGAAATCATTTAAAGCACCTACCTCAAGTTTTCTTCTTTCTCTTTCCTTCCTTGTGTAGCAAAAATGGAGGAATGGGGAGAGAGATAAGAGATGATGATGATAACTTAATTTTCCCTTTTCCCCATGCACACTACCGACTTGGAAGAAGGAGAGGGAAGAGAAAATGAGTTTGAAAATTTGACCTTATCCAATGGTCAACAACTTGCCATATGTCAACATCTTATTCTCCCTACCATGAATTCACATGGACTTGCATGCGTAGGATTCCGCATTTCCCTCTTTCAATCCTAGCCATTGATCTTACTTACCAAGGAGTTTCCTCTCCAGTAACTGACCAATCGGTCGGTAATTTATCATTTTGCCCCCGATTATCACAATGCTTACGAAACCATCACTTAACACACTTTGTATCACATTCACCTTATATACTTCAAAAGTGCTTAATTAACATTAATTACATCACTTGAAGTTATTAGACCTTAATTACAGTTTAGGATATTACAATTCTCCCCCCAAAAATTAAATTTTGTCCTCAAAATTGTTACACAACTTGAGCCATAAACTTTGGATACCGTCTTTGCATATCTTCTTCCGTTTCCCAAGTCGCCTATCTCTGAGTCATTCCCTTCCAGATCACCTTCACATATGGAATGCTTCGGTGTCTGAGCCGTCGTTCCTCTCGGTCAATGATCTGCTCTGGTTCCACTGCATATGTGAAGTTATCTTGTATCTCGACATTCTCATACTCAATGATGTGAGAAGGATCCAGTTGGTACTTCTTCAGTTAGGAAACGTGAAACACATCGTTGAGCCTGCTCAAGTTTGGGGGTAGGGCTACTTGATAGACAACAGGCCCGATTCTTGCAAGAATCTCAAAAGGACCTATATATCTTGGGCTCAACTTCTTACGCTTGATTGCTTGCCCAACACCGGTGATAGATGATACTCTTAGAAACACGTGGTCACCAACTTCAAACTCTAGAGGCCGTCTTCTCTTGTCAGCGTAGCTTTTCTGTCGACTCTGCACTGCAAGCAACCTTTTCGAATAATCCGAATCTGTGCTAAGGTTTGATCAAAAAGATCCAGTCCATACGGCCTCCTTTCTGATAACTCATTCCAGCACAAAGGTGATGGGCACCTCCTTCCGTACAACGCTTTATACGGAGCCATCTAGATGTTCGCATGCCCTGCCTTGATTAGCGTAATTATAATTTGATAACGCATAATTATATTGGATTAGAGACTATCAGATAATTTAAACTCATTTCAACTTCCTACCTTACAGTAGGGTTTTCACAAAGTCTTTCAAAAACTCTTCCATATCTTGGTCTCAATTTCAAAACACGAATATAATTACCTGTGCAGTTAATTTACATTCATTCATATCAAAGTGTATAATCAAATTCCCGACAACTCCTAGGTTCTATATATACATAAACTAAGGGATTATACGTCTCAACTAGTGGATTACATTACCAAAATCAAATATAGTATTTACATCTCAAAATATACAGTAATCCCAAGTTTAAAAGTAGATAACCAACTCCCCAAAAATCAAATATACCCCAAAGGGTCCTAATCGCTCTGAGTTGCCTGCTTCTCTTTAAAGCCACTTGCCCTGTCTAAAATGTTAGTCATTGGAAATAATGAGATTCAAGAGAATCCCAGTAGTAACAAATCACTTACACAATGCATAAACACATAGCATGTATGATCATATTAAGCAGCATCACAATGTATCATGGCCTTCGCCACAAACGACAGTACTCATGGCTGTAATCCCTATGTGTCAGCTTTCGCTGCGATCTCTATGTATCACAAAGTAGCACAATGTATCACTAAGCATCAGCTTTTGCTGCGATCTCAAAGCATAACAATGTATTCACAAAGTATTCTCAATGTATGACAAACATACATACAATGTTTCACACACAGTATAAGAAAATGAGTCACTACCTGGTCCTTTCTTGATATTCTTCGGCATCGTGGGCCCTCGAGGGCGGCAAATGTCAAATCCTATAAATCAAGTTAGGGACAACCCGTCAGTCTCTTTTCCAAGTTCTTAATTCTGTAGTACTTTAAGTTGGTTATCATCTAAACTCTTTAGGTGGCTATTATAGGTCTAATCATATGCCTAAAGGGTTGGGAGAAACTACCCCGAAGATCCTCCTTCTTGGATTATCACAATGCTTACTAAACCATCACTTAACACACTTTGTATCACAATTCACCTCATATACTTCAAAAGTGCTTAATTAACATTAATTACATCACTTTGAAATTATTAGCCCTTAATTACAGTTTAGGATATTACAGTCATCAAGGAGAGTTTATGATTTTTTGCCTACTTTAATATAGGCTTGAGCCTTGAATTCCTCTCGCTATCAGCTTTCACTAACGTGAGCTTAATCTCTTGCTTGTTCGTTCAGCCTTGGAGCACTACTTAATTGATGAGAATTCCACTACCTTGCAACTAAGAAATAGGTAAAGTCATTATGTGAAGAGAGAGGGCTACTTTACGTACCATAGAGTCTCACACCTAAGAGTGGCATTAGTTGACCTAAAGGAAGTTGCTGAAGTCCCTACCTTAGTTTTTAGGTGACCTAATTACATACTTCTACCAATGCTAAAAGGGAGCGAGTCCTAAGAGTCGTTCCAAGGCCTATGTATTTGGTCCCGGGTTCAACCATATTGCAAATTCTCAAATGTTGGGTAAATAGGAGGGCCTCACATTGGTCGCACCATCCTTTATGTTCTCTTAGCACGCTTCACTTTATCTAAAAAGGGGTGAGCAGTATGATATCTTTACAACAATGAGAGTCCTAGTCTAATTCAATGATTGCAATTTCACTTAGTTGCTCCCACAGATAGAAGAATCTAATCACTAGGATGCCAAATGATGGGTTAAACTCCTAAGATCGATGAAAGCTTTTATTTTAAGGTTGATAAGGATTTCAATTTCCTAGCTCTATAAGAGGATCCGTTTTATGCTATGTATACTAGTCTCTCAAATACAAGAAAATTAGATCAAGCAAGAACCCAACATGGGAGTCTTATACTTTTTGACTTGGGAGATTGTATAAGGAGAGCTCCTTTCTTCTACTTTGGTGATTGAAAGGGTGTGGGATCAACATGAAGGCTATTAAGCTCACTACCGAGCTTAAGCATCAACATTTGATAGAGGTCATTCGGGCCCAGCCTTATAATTTTAAGTTAAGCTGGTATGCTTGCTTGGAGCTCTCCATTTTACAGTATATGTCATGAATAAGTTGCCAAGCCATACAATTGGATATAAGTCATATAGGTATAAGTATAGGGATATTTTGACTATATTTGTTTCCTTGACTTTCCTAGGCAAGTAGTCCACCATCTCCATACTAAAGATTGACAAGAGTGCAGACCATAAGAGAATTACTTCCACCAGACTTCACAGTAGTTATCTGAAGTGAAGGAATCTCATTCAACGCTCCAAGACCCCTAACTTTGACTACTTTGTGAAACTTGGCTAACCTCCAACATGGTTCTAGACCAATCTAAACTACTCCAAAAATAAGGATAAAGAAAATCACCACAATGCAACAAAAAGACCTCCTCTCTTTATTACCCTAGCCTCTAGTGAGTTTGAGACAAGGACCATTCCCACTAATGAAATGAATCATCCAAAAGAAAATGAAGTACATAACTTTAGGATAAGGAATTACCAGAATGGGATATGGAATAACCATATGAACTGTATTCCTCTCCTACTTGATTGCTTGCTTTAGTGCTTTACTCTAACAAGGGAATCCTTGCATCAAAATTGCTTTTCCCAGCAGTGATATGGCAAGGAGTCAGAATAGGACGTAGCGCTAGGCTAAGGCAAGCACTGAAGGGAAGCAAGAAACTGAACTGATTGTTGGGGCGGATTTGGAAACTAGGCAGCTTCTGCTATCAACCTCGGCATCACCCTCTTCACCGGTCTAGGGACTCTCTTCAATCATCTCACTCACTAAGGTTTGCCTTTTCACAGGCATCACACTTGCACGTAAGCTAGGGGCAACATGCACTCGTTTTCCTCCTAGAGGTGATTCCAGTTTCCAAGTACTTTGTTATGAGGTAATTCTGAACCATGTCTAATATGCAATTTTAATTTGAAACATCTCCCTTTATCGTTGTCAATGCACTCCCTTTGATACTTAATATAAAATATATTTATAATTAATATGAAATATATTTTCTAAAACACCTTAATTATCTGCTTTAACTCTTTCGTTCCCTCTTCTATTAAAGAGTGGAAGGAATAATACATGAATTTATATATGTTCCTTGAAAGTGACATAGAAGACACAAGTGCCTCCATGATTTGATTTGCATCTCCATACATTATCATCATATGATCATCAATCGAAATCGAACTAGTCTTAGATTGGAGAATTGAACCCAATAGTAATGGATATAAGTAAATGGACCTAAATTTTTCCCTTTAAATGAGACACAAGAAGTTAAGATAATCTTGAAATAATGAAATTAAAAAAATTAAAAAATATAAAAAGTTATAAATCTAAAATTAAAAATAAATTCGAATAATTCAACCTATAAACTCAAGTAAAAATCATTATCATGAATTAGGATGTTACAATTTTAAAAATTTTAAATTTTTAAATTTAAATACTATATATGAAGTTTATATAACTGTTAAGATCAGGTTTTTTTTTATTGGTTAATGGAGAGACCGTCAACGTGACTCATCGTGGTGATCGTGTTAACCTATATATATATATATATATATATGCTCCTCCGATTTTAATATAAAATTTATTTACCTTATTTAATTAGATTAAGGAAATTAGTTAAGATAATTAATATAACATGTTCTTTTCTAAATCACCCAAATCATTTTACTTAATTCCCTTCATATCTCTTTTACTAATTATGGTTGATGGAACAATAGGGATAAATTACGAAAAGATTGATAAATATGAGAAATAGTTCTGATATTTAAGATCAACATCAATTTTATAATCAAATCCCATGTCAAGGACTTTTATAATCAAATCCCATGTCAAGGACTGGAGTGAGTATATAATAGATAATAGACTATATAGCTACACGTTTCAATACCCTGACTTTATTTTTATTTTATAGGTTACACAACTTTCAGTAAAATTTGATTGAAGATAAATTATGCAAATTTCTTTTGAATTTTTCTCAATTAAGACGGTTCCTTCATCTTCTTATATTTTAACAAGGTTTGGTTGAGTCTTAAAACTAAAACTTATTGTTTTAGGAATATTAAAATAAAAGCCCATGTAATTTTAACAATTAGTTTGTTTGTGTCCTATATATAACACTGGTCCCTTGTCTGTTCTATCAAGTTCCCAAGTTGTACTGTTGCTTCAAGCAATCAGAATAACTTAGGATGTTTGAATTTATATCCAAGGACCCCGAATAAATAAATTTTCATTTCTCGAATGAAAGCCCAACTTCTACAAGTGCCGTAAAGCAAAGCAAAGGGAAAAAACCACAACACAACATTGAGACCAAAGAAGCCATAAACAAAGCACTTGTTACAGTGAAGGATGCATCTAACAAGTTAATCAGAAGAAAAATGAAACTACACACACAAAGTTACAATTATGATCTTGAAGAAGAGTACTACCACAAGAGCACTTGCAATATCTGCTCTATTATACAGAGAGGGAGCAACCATAGTGAACTTGTTTGTCAATTCTAGCTCCCCGGATTCATCATTAATGTTCACGCCAAGGGAGTGATGAACTTGATGGTCAACTCTAGCTCACCAGATTCGACTCCTCGAAGCCGTAACCAAACATTTTGCACCAGCTCACCATTTACACTATTGATACTGCTTTCTCGAACAAGGCAGTTTTCACTGTCAGGCACAAGCTTCCTTATTGTTGTCTCACCAGAGGAAACCCGTAAAATGTTTCTTATTCTGGCTGCAGAGACTAATGGTTGAAGGTTAAGGAAGGCATTTCCCATCTTGTCATCACTCTTCAAAAGATCCTTATCGAATACTTCCTATTTGAAAAACAAGTTAGTCATATACAACTCGATATACAAATCAATGATAATATGATGTTGAATTCAGTACCTGCCCACAAAAATGATCAATTCACTACAGTATAGTAAAATTACATGCATCTTCAAAGCAAAACTATAGTGAGAAACTAAATAATTACAAAATTCAAAATGTAACAAAGACCCCTTGGATCATTGGATTCACATGGAAACATTAAATTTAATAGCAAGATACTTTAAGAATCTTCATGAAATGATGTTAGATTGGGATGAAAACACGGAAATAAGAGAACATTGAGAATCATGGAACCTCTTGAAGTTTCTTTTAACTAGACCTTGGTATTATCAATTTTAGACACAAGTTCAAGGAGATGCTTACCTATTCTTTTGCCTCCGATTCTTAATATAGAAGCTGGCTGGGAGTTGGAATTGGTTCAAAATATGATATCTCAACCCTTTTTATCTCCTATATCATTTTTCCCTAAACTAATTTACCTAACTTATAAACTGATATAAAATCCAATGCTACATAGGGATTTTTTAGGGAAATCATGTCACATTTGTTCAAGTTAACCAATTTATTTCATTTTTTTAATCTACCCAAATAATTAAGTAGCTCTTATACTAGGGACCAGAGGGAGTAAAATTTATCATAACAAGAAGTAGGCCCCTTCAGCTTTGCACGGAGTGGGTGGAATAATGCAGGCTGCTATAGATTTTATATTTTATTATTGATATTGATTTTTGTAGTAAATTTTTCATTGGGTCTTAGTTCAAGGGGCTTAAAATACAGTATATTACCAACTCATAAAACTGCAAATACTTATAGAAAACAAATAATTGCGGCACCAAATTTAACAATTAAAGCACAGAAAAACTACTGCAAAAGGGGGAAATTAAAGATGCGGGCAGGATCTATGTATTAAGTTCATGCCAACAGGTGTAAAGATGAAGGTAACTAGCACAAAATCTCCAGATCTCAGATGAACCTCTACAATCCTTTTGACTTTGAGGAGGTGGACAAAAAGGAAAAAAAATACTCTCAGTCCAGATTTCTCAGAGCAGTTAGAGAACATGAGAAATCGAAATGTCAAAATTTGCAGTAGCAGTAATAAGCAGCACATATATTTAAAAAAAAAAAAAACTTAATAATTACAAAAGATGGATTGTCCTGATATTGGTACTTTGAAGCATAGATCAGAATGCTGTCAAGTGAGTTGGAAGAGCTTTCTTTGATTGACTTGTTTAAAGTATTATTCCTAGTGTAGTGCCACATCAAAATGAGAGGCATGCACAATTAAGTTTTAGAATATAGTTCAATTATTAGATAAAACAGACACTAGTACAATGGCACGTTTTTAAAATAATTCTTTTATATAGTTTCATATTGAATGAAAATATGTTCCGATAAAATCTCTCCTCATCTAAAGTAAAACATCTCTACTTTGTCTAAAAAACAAACTCTATTCTCAAACTTATGTCCCTCCTTTCAATGTGTAACTTTAAAAAACAAATACTACCAACATGAAAGGGCTTTGATATTGATGAGAAATGACCCCATAAAGTGGTAGGGAAAAAATGAACAGTGAACATGAAGATTAGGGAACCTTATAATATAGGCTTTGCAAACACAGGATCTATTTGGCCAAACTATCAAACTATAACAAATATATTTGGCCAAAGCTGAGAATTTGCCAACGCTGAAGAATTAGCACATAAGAATCAAACGATATATCGATTATGATGTAGGGATAATTATCTGACAAAATAAACCTAATGTAACCAGACATCCAAAGGTGAGACTTGGAAGATTGTAGTTGTAAGTTATTAATAACCACATTGATGAAGAAAATGAAGGCAAAATCAACTCTGTTAACTTCTATCTATGTATTCAAGAAGCATTAAAAACATAGAAATTGGCACTTCACAGAAATCTCATATCTAAAAGATTACCAAATTTAGAACTCCCACAGGTTCTGTCAGTGTGAAACTCAGCTCTTCATTCCAAACCGGGTTCAAGCAACTGTTAATCACCTTAGTCTTTGCTGTCTGATACAGTTTAATGAGTGTCAACAACACTTGAGATTATTGCATGCTACACAATGTTAATGTCAAGTGAAACAAGTCAAGAATGAACAATACATCCTTGGTACCTGATTTCCTAGCTTGACCACAACATAAGGATCGCTACTCTTGAAATCCCGAATCACTAATCGTTTTCCTTGCACAACTATGACTTTCAAAATCCCCAAGTGTTCACCCATTATACACTCCTAATATCACGTCAGATTCATTCATCATCAATACAATTGCTAAAAAAACATGCCCTTGAAAATTTACTATACTCATGAGAATGATAATGACCCAAAGGAAAATAACCTCCCCAAGCCATGAACTGTAAACATCATCAATAAATGACCACAAAACAAGTCACTGATTCCGACAATGGCCATCAAGCAAAATGTAAGAAGTATAATGGTCAGCAAGAATTTCATAGAAGAATCTAAGATTATGAGACAAAGATAAGAAGTATGGACAAAAGTTTACTTGAAGCACAATAATGAACATAGATCCCAAAAATCAGATCACAGTACACAAAAGTGACTTTTTCCCCCCTTTACCCTATCTGTCTTAATTTGCCACGAACACTTTGATCCTTGAAAAAGGCAAATAAGTTTAAGTAAAACAAAATAACAACGAATTTTCTGCTAGAAAAACACAATTAGAAAAGCAGGATTAGCACGCTCACTCAGAAAGGAGAAATCAACTGTCTTTTTTTGTCCAACACATGCAGAGCAATATTCTAAGCAGGTCATGAAAGAAAAACAACGACCTTCAAGTGAGTGGATAGCAACAGCAGAAACCACAGAAGACGGAACTTAAATGAAGAACTGGAGCATATCCTAAAGTGAATGAAGTAAACGAAGGAACATTATTAATGGGTGGGATGAAAGTAAAGTAGAAACTAGGAAAAACCATAAACGAGATCTTATTTTCAATTTTTTAAGCGGAAAGCGAAAAAGCGAAGAACGAAGGAAAGCAGAGAGATAGAGGGAGAGAACTGACCGACGGAGGAAGACACAGCATGGCAGTGTCCGGGCGTGGCTGGGATTTAATGGGCGTGGGGCAACCTCGTAGAAACCGGCAACTACCGGTGGAGGAGGGGATTTCGGCTTCAGAGGGACGGACACGTGGCGGTCCAAGGTATCTGAAGTGGTGGTCGGTGCTTTGACCGGACCTTGTCGTAGGAAGTTCAAGCGCGTTAGCGTGTGCGCCAGTTCTGCTCAATGGGATGACTCCGGCAGCGATTTGTTACTTTTGTTTATCTGAACTTTTTTAGGGAAAATGACAATAGATCCCAAACAACAACAAAAATATCATAAAAGTCCCTTTAAAAAATCAATGATTTTTCTGACATGAATTTCCAATATCCATTCACACAATTTACCCCACTGACACAACTACTAAAAAGGCACAGGAGGAGGAAAGGAGGGAAGGCACGTTTTTGTGATTAAGGAGAAAGAGAAAAATGCACGGACGATGCACGTATGAGGTGCAACATTGAAGGAATACAACATGTTGTTAATGTCATTAGGAATGTCTTCTTCTTCATCGGCCAACTACGGGTAGAGAGGTACATAAGTGAACTGGAATTTTTTTTCTGTATGAAAGTTAGTTGGATTGAGATTGAGGAGTTGGTTAAAGATTGGAGCTTGGGCTCAAAAATGGAGTAAGTGGTAGGTGGTAGACAAGAAATAGTAAGAATTTGCTACACATATGATCTTGACCATTGAAGTTGGGGTTTCACCTTGAGTAGGTTGTGTTTATGTTAGAGTGCTCTGTTTTTGTAGCAAGGTTACAGAGGAGCTGGTGTGTTTTAAGTGGGAATGGTGAATGTAATTGTGATTCTTTGCTGTGAAAATGCTGAAATGAAAACAAAAAATTGTTGTAAATTTATGCAGATGTAGTTGTTACTATGACAGTTGTAGTTGTTAATACTGAGCATGTGATATGTTTTTGGGCAATGTAATAGAGGGAATGCTCTGTTTTTAGGGAAGCAAACAGAGGTTTGGCCTTGTTTTAGGCTGTTTGTTTCAGCGTTTTGTACAGGAAAAACGCACTTATTACGCAAGCCGAAAAAAAACTCCTCTCACATACTTACCTCGTATACCGTGAATCACGAATTATAAGCACGTTTTGGACAAAAATAAGCCATTCCAAACGCGCACTTAAGTGGGTCTGATTAACTGTTAGTGTGGTTTGTGTTATTAGATAATGTTGATATGATGATAAAAAAATATGTTGTTAATATGTGCATATGTAGTTGTAAATATGGTTGTGGAAGTTATTAATACGAAGTTTGTGTTGCAAATTCTCATGAAAGATGGGAAGTTGTTCGGGGAAGAATCTATTCTGTTTCTTCCATTTGGGGTGGAAGTTTTTAAATGGTGGAGAAGATAAAATGTAATATGTTGGTGCTGTGGTAAGAACAAGATGCATAAAGGAAGGCACAACATATGAGGAGTTGCGAAGAATCATATCATCCATAACAGGAAAAGAAAGGAATGAAATCCAAATGAAGTTCAAAGTTACCCTTGATACATCAACATTTGTGGATCTTGAAGATGATGAAGAGGTGGATCATTTAATCAAATTTAATGAACAATATTGTCATGTGTATATTGAAGAGGATGGTGATAATGAAAATACAGAACCAGCAATGAATGGTCAAATGGAAGAGCAAGAAGTGTAAGTTTAGTTGTCATAAGAAAAGTATTTTTTTCCAACGTTAGTACGTGCAAGAGCACTCTAACTTGTCATTTCTTGCAGGATTGATCATTTGTTTGGAGGTGAAGGAGGAATGTGTACGTCCCCACATGGTTTGTTAAATGAAAGTCAAGTGATCCCATCATTGACTTGTGCTACGCAAATGGTGCCAACACCCATACCAGAAATGAATCATGGAAAATGAAAGGATTTGATTATTGGAGCAGGACAGATTTTTTCAAATGTTGTGAGCTTTTATCAAACATTATACAAATATAGCATTGCACACAAGTTTTCATACCAATTGGTTAAGAACAATCAACACAAGATAATTGTGAAGTGCAAGGTTAGTGGTTGGCCTTGGTTCATGGGTGCATATTCATCAGGAAAACATAAAGATACAAAGTTTATAACCATTAAAACACTCAAAAGTGAACACATTCACCAAGCATAAGATAGCATAATAGTTTGGCATCCACACAGGTTGATCTTAACATCATCAATCGTAATGGATGGTTTGAGGTGCAATATTGACAAATCTGCTAATATAATTCGATCAAATATGTACAGAGAGTATAGGGTGTAGATGAACTACCGTCAAGCATATAGGGCAAAAGAAAGAGTGTTAAGGGAATTACATGGTCGAGTAGAAGACTCTTACATGGTAATTCCTTGGATATGTGATAGACTGATCGAGAGTGATTCGGACACAGTTGAAAAATGGGAAGGCTCATCTAACAATAGATTTCAGAGGGTATTTATTGGTTATGGTTGTTAGGTTAAAAGGTTTTTAGGTAGTTGTCAACCCATACTTTATGTAGATGGTTGTCATCTAAGTGGCCCTTATAAGGGAACAATGTTGTTAGCCAGTGCATACGATGCAGACAACCAGATGTTTCCCCTAGCATATGCCATTGTGATCGGTGAGACATATGATGAATGGTCTTGGTTTCTAATGAACATGAAAGACATATTAGGCTCAATGTTGATAACAATTGTATCATATCACAATAATGTAATTATTGGTGCTGGAAAAGAAATATTTGGTGGCCAGAGACATGTTTTTTGCTACCGCCATTTGAAGGAAAATTATAGTTCTGAGTTCTTAAGAATAAATAGAGTTCAGGCACGAACATCGGGTAGTAGCAAGGAGAATGCACTCCATCTTCTTGATGCAATTGCGTATGCAAGGTTGGATGAAGACTTCACTAGTGCAATAAAAAAATTAAGATTGTTCAATCCACAATTGGTAGATTGGGTGAAGACTCATGGGGGTGTTGACAGATGAGCTTTAAGCAAGTTTCCTTTCAAAAGGTGGGATGACATTACCAATAATCTTGCAGAGTCGTTTAATGTATGGATGTTGATGGCAAGGAATTGGATAGATGAGAAGAAGGAAGTGAAGGTTGAGGAACCTCGATTGTATAAAGACTCTCTGTTAAGGAACCGATTACACTCGTGGTTAGATTTGGATGATGATGGCGAGGAAGAAGGAGTTGGTGAGGGTGTAGGTGAGGGTGTGTTAACTGGGTTTGAGGAAATCATAGATCCTGTGAAAGGGATTCATATTGACTTCTGTGATCCTTGTTGTCCAAATATTGTTCTTGATGAGGAGGAAATAGAAAGGATTATGAGGCCTTTTCAAAGAACATTGGTGGTCAAGCTACTAGGAAGAGAAACTCGGCTATCGGTGATGGTGAGAACTCTCAATTAGTTGTAGGTGTGGAGGAGACAGTTTAGAGTTTCTAATCTGGTAAATGATTTTTTCCTTGTTAAATTTCAAAGTCAGGTTGATTATGATAGGGTTTTAATTGTTGGTCCATGGGTGGTAGAGGATACCTATTTGAGTGTTATGAAGTGGAGGCCAAGGTTTGATCCGAAAACTGAGGTTATTGATAGAGTTGTAGCTTAGGTGAGATTGTAGATTTACTAGCTGCCCATTATGACAAGAAATTCTTGTTTAATTTGGGCAATGTTATTGGGAGGGCAATTAAGGTTAATGAGCCTACTACTCTGAGGGTAGGGGTAAATTTGCAAGATTATGTGTTGAGTTGTACCTGAATAAGCCTTTTTTGCCTGAGTATAGTATTGATAGAGTGTAAAGGGAGATTGAGTATGAAAGCATGAATCTTTTGCGTTTATACTATGGTAGATTTGGGTACTTGAGGGAGGTGTGTGGGGATCGGATTAAACATAAGTAGAACTATAATGGTAAAATGGAGGTTGAGGTTAAGGAAATGGGGAAGAAAGAGGTGGAGGAGGAAGGTATTGGTATGGCGGAGGAAGTAAGCCTATGAAAGGTTGTTCAGAAGGCAAGAGGGCAAAGGTGGAATAAGGGAAGAAAGGCTTGGGTCCAGGAAGGAAGTCGCTTTGCTGTCCTAAGAGAAGAAAATGATGACGAAGATAGTTTTGATCATATACCTCTAAGTCATGTTCAAATGGTAGAAAGGATGAGGGGAGGATAGAAAAGGGTGAAATAATAGATGGGAAGAAGAGAGACATCTTATAAAAGGGATTTGGGAAGGGTGTGGAAAGGAAAATGGCGAATGAAATGAGTGGCTAAAAAGCTAAGGAAGCAAGGAAGGAGTCTATGGAGGAGGATAAAAAGGGGAGGGAGGTAGAAGGTAGTAATAATGGAATATTAAGAAGGTTGTCTTCTTATAAGAAATGTCAAACTCACTTTTGTTTGACGTATACATATGAATTATTACTTAATTTCCTTATATATGATAATAAAATGTTGATATTGATACTATCATCGTGATTGTACGCTCTGATGCTACTACTCTTTGATAATTTTGATTCCCCACTCGAGTACCACTACTGGAAAAAACCCTTTTTAGACTGCCACATTTAGACCGGTTTTGGCGGATAAGGTTTTAAAAATTTGCACGGTGGCAGTTTTGTAATTATATTGAACTTCTTAGACCGGTTCTTAAAAAAATCGGTCTTAAAAAATTTATTTAGACCGGTTATAAAAAAAACAGGTCTTAAAGTCTTAAAATTTTATGCATTTAAAATTTTTTAACATTAAAGACTGGTTTAAATATAAACCGGTCTTAAATGTTAAATATTTAAGTCCGGTTTTGTATTAAAACCGGTCTAAACTTTTTAACATTTAAAACCGGTTTATATGTAAACCGGTCTTAAATGTTAAAAATTTTAAATTTAAAATTGGATAGCTTTTTAAGGCCGATTGTGGGAAAAACCGGTCTTAAATGTGTTACATTTAAGACCGGTTTTTGTGCAAACCGGTCTTAAATGTGAATTTTCCCTCTTTTAAGACGGTTTTTAATAAAAACCGGTCTTAAAGGTAAGATTTTTCACATTTATTTTTCCTCCTGCGCCCAGATCGCGCGCTCTGTGAACCCTTTCTTCTCTCTTTGCCATTTCTCTGTGACCTCTGTCCGTGCTTGTTCTGAACTCGTCCATGGCAACCCGTCCCTCATTTGCTCAAGTCTCCTCCATCATTACCGCTTCAGTTGCTGTGTTCGTCATCGCTGTTCTTTGATTATCGTCAGTCTTCTCCACCGCAACCTCTAATCTCTGCAGCGCAGTGACCATTCTCCTCTGATTTGACTTCCCTTTGTCAATGCCGTGAATTTGAGGACTTTATTTTAACCTCAGTCGACGCCACCGTGACTTTGGGTTAAAGCTCACTCCTTGGTCTTCATTCAGGTTAGTGTTCGATCGATCTGTTATTTAGTTGTACGTTGTTTTATATTTAATAATGTTAAATGAAAAGTTCTTGTTGTTGCTTTAATTTGAGCACTTAAACGTTATCTGGAAAAAATTAAAGTTCTTGTTGTTGCTTTAATTTGAGCACTTCTCATTGTTTTATAATTAATATGCTTTGACTTTTTGAATTAATACCACTTTATATTCTGTTTTAGTTGTTTGATTATTGTCAGTGTTATTGGTTTGTTAAAACAATACTAGTTTCAAATGGTGCCTGTTAATTTCGTTGAAATATCTAAAACTCTACTGTTGTTGTTTTTTTGTCTATTCTTTTGTTGTTGGATATAGGGTGCTAGAAGTGTTGAGATATATATGGATCATAGTTGGATAGACGCTAAACGGACGAGTGTTGAATATGATAATGGGGTGAGGGGTTTTTTAAACTTCGCTAGTAGACATGCCGATGATGGTAGTGGAAAGTTTTATTGCCCTTGTGTAGTATGTTTGAATGAGAAGCGACTAAGTACTGCAGATATATATACACATTTAACTTGTGAAGGATTCTGTAAGAGTTATACAATATGGGTATGGCATGGTGAAGAATTAGAAATGCCAAGTTCATCTCAACAGGGGGGAGTGAACTTTGATGATAATGACACTGATACGGATGATCGAATAGAGGATATTATTCGTGATGTAGGAGAAGAGAGTTTTGAGCAATTACATACATATGGTAATATGTGTAGTGATGCTGAGACGCCGTTGTACCCGGGGTGTAAAAAGTACCAATTGTTGAAAGCAGTATTGAAATTGGTAAGCTTGAAAGCATGACATGGATGGAGCAACAAAAGTTTTTTAGAAACGCTTGAGGCTTTTAAGGACATGCTTCCAGATGATAATGTGTTGCCTTCTCGATACTATAATGCTAGAAAATATTGTGTCCACTAGGGATGAAATATAAAAATATCCATGCATGCCCTAATGATTGTATATTGTATAGAAAAGAGCATGAAGAGGAACAACAGTGTCCCATATGTGAAACCCCGAGGTACAAATCAAATAACGCTCCTAGAAAAGTATTGTGGTACCTTCCAATCATACCAAGGTTCAAGCACTTGTTTGCTAATGAAAACGATGCAAGAAATTTGAGATGGCATGTGGATGAGAGGATATCCGATGGAAAGCTTCGACATCCGGCTGATTCTTCTCAATGGAAGAAAATCGATCAATTATTTCCTGAGACGAGTGTGATAATCATTAATGTAATTTAATCTTTGATGTATGTATGTAAGTGAAAAGATAAGGAACTTGGTCAAAACAGCATTGCCATGGTTGTTTGATTTCCTTGCATTATGATTCTGTCTATGGTTGTGAGTTTATTATACATGGTTGTTTTCCTTTGCTTCTATTTCGGCTAGCACTGTTTAAGCACAAGGGAGTTGAGTTTTAATATATTCCAATGAGTTTTAAGATTTATTTATTTCAATGTCATTAAACTGGCTGCTGCTTGCTGAGTGAAATGTTTTAACAGGGGAAATGACTTGTTGGGTATACTTTTAAACAATTTTTTTAAAAAAAAAATTCAACTTTTAAGACCGGTTTTGGAGAAAACCGGTATGAAAATTTGACTTTTTAGACCGGTTTATAAAGAACCGGTCTAAAATGTGATACTTTTTAGACTGGTTCTTTACAAAACCAGTCTCAAAATTCAAAATTTCAGACCGGTTCTTCATAAGAACGGGTCTAAAATTTTATTAATTTAGATCAGTCCCTATTATAACCGGTCTAAAAATATTTATTTTTAGACCGATTTTATAATAACCAGTCTTAAAAATTTTTTTTAAGACCGGTTCCATAATCGATCTAAAAAGTAGAAGACTTTTAGACCAGCTGTATCAAGACCGGATCGAGAACCGATCTAAAATGTCTTTTTTAACTGGTCTTAAAAGTGATTTTTCTAGTAGTGTACTGATTTTATCTTTATATGAATTGTTATTACCAAATTCGTCATAATTTTGATAAAATAATTAAGTAGTTTGATACCACTTCATACTATTATTACTACTCTTATCATCATTATAGGATCCACTAGGCTTACAACCAGTCATACAAGGTATTTAGTCATACATACTGTATATTAAAAATATTTACAGACAGTCATCAAAATAATTTTGTCACTTTATTTGTAATCATCATTCATCATTACTTACCTCTTTACCCTTTGTGTCACTAGTCTTTGTTGTATAATGAATTTTAGAAAGGGGTGAGATTTGGAAGAATTTCAGTTGTAACATACATTCAATCGTATAAAATGCAATCAAACAAGGCATGTCATATGAACCATCACAAAAATGAGCATATCAAGAGCATTTAACATCTCATGATGCAACTCGACATATTATGCAACTTGGCATATGCATAACTTATACCATAGCGCTTGGTAATAAACACGGGTGTTCACTCGCTACATGCTCTAATGGCACAGGCGTTCACTCGACAAACTCACATGCTTAAACATAATCACAGGGATGGTAAAACATACATGCAAGGCATTACATAGTACATGAGAGAAAGAGTTTTGACCTGAACACCTTTTCGATCACTTGTCCTCAGTTATTTATCTCTTGGCTGGTCCAGGCAAAGATCGAACCCTCTAAGTTTCACATACAGACGAGTTATTACTTATCCTGATACTCTAGACATAATGTAAACTAAGTTATTCTTCATCCATTCCCATCCTTATTCTTTCTTTTGAACTCATTGGTTATCATTTGAGTCACTTAGATAGCCGTTGGAAGATTAAACAAATGCCCATGTAGTTGTACAGGGCTAAACCAGTCAACGTCTGTCAGAAAAATATGAAGTGCTGAAATGTGGGTTTTGGCCATAGCCAAGGAATTCTTTGGCCACAACCAAACAAGGTCTAAAACTTTTAGATTGTAGCCAATAAATCATCTGACTATAGCCAAGAAGCAGTTCAGGTGCCTGGCCATTGCCAAATCCGGATTCCCATATTCCCCTGTTTCTTGGCTTAACTTCCAAAAATTATAACTTAATCTACAAAATTTCAAATTGGTTGATTCCAAGTGCTATGGAAAGAACTTTAAGTTCTATTTCATGGAAAAATACCACTCAAGGCTAATTATAGGGTCAAAACCTCAAGAACCCATGACCAACATTACTGTCTCAGAATGTATTATAGGGTTTAAGTCACAACTTCAACATGGCATATCTCCCAATGTACAAGGAAAAATGATGTATATTATATATCATTGGAGAGCCTAAGATGTATAAGAAACCTTATAAAATATCATAGCCATTGGATAAGGTTTGACTATTCAAAAACATCTCACAAGCAGACTGTCACGAATCTGGCAGATTCAACAACAGCACTTTGAACTTCAAAATTAGGGTTTTCTAATTAATCTTCCAAAAATCATAAACACATGTTATCCCGGAACAATTTTAACATAGAATCCATTTTTAACATCAAATTCAAATTAATCAAAATCTAGCTCTAACCCTAAGAATCATGTCTAGCAAAATCTGACTTCTAGAAACAAATTGTGTTTTTGCAACTTTTAATTTGAAAACATATAATTAACTATCATAAACCTTGAATTAACAACATATCTATCATCAATCAGCCATTAGAGCTCAATTTTAGCACCTTGTCCAAAACACTAAGGCATTTAGAACTTCAAGATTACCTAATAAAATAGCAAGACGTTATGCTCAAATTGAAGCTTACGATTATCTCTATGTTTTTATTCGATCGGTTCTTGATTCTGACAATAATTCCACTAACAGTGTGTCACCAAACACCTCTGATCAAAATTCCAAAACCATAGAAACATTGCTCTAGATGAGTAGAAAAATATTACTACAGGCTTCAAAAACTAAACACAATTTCAGGCTTTGAATCGGCTATAAACCTTAAGAACACGAAAATACTTCTCTCTTCTTTCTTTTTCTTGGGATTTTTTTTATTTTCTCCCTATTTTATATGGTGGCTGCACAAATTTTAGGGGTGAGAGACTGTTTAAAAAGGTTAAAATATCTTATGTCACATGTCTTAAAAGCTAGGGTGTTGGGTGCTCTTTTTTGGAAATTATCGGGTAATAGATGATTCTGTGTATTGGATGCTCTTACTTTTCACTACAGGGTACCCGATGCACCTCTTAAAATTTGTCTTCCTTTCCCCTCTAAAATGGTTAGGCGAATTCAACTGTCAAGGGAGAGGATGTTTGATGAATTCATCTGGCATCTGGTACAGTAATCGGTAAAATCCGGTATGCAGCCAGACTAGAGACCAGTAGGTTGCATTGGCTTTTCCTCCTCTATCATATGTCTAATGGTAGATGCATCATATGATTGGCTAACTAGGGGAGAAAGTCAAAAAGCTACTTTAATAAAGCTGCCTTAATAAATCTACTTTAATAAATGTACTTTTTGATATAGGGCCACTTAGTTTTGCAACACCTATCACTCCTTCCCTTGATTGTTGCCACGTGTCTTGGAGACTACCCGGAGGCTTCCATATGTCCCTAAAGACCATGAAATGGTGACACCTACCCTTAAGTGTTCCAGACATATGACACCAAGCTGATGTCTCCTAAAAAACGCAGGGTACATGCACCTACCTTGAAAATACCATTTGCGCACCTATACCGGCTTATTTTATCCGACTAATTAGTCATATATGTCTATGTCTTTAAGAATGTGCCACATATATACCTGTGTGGCATAGGATGGCGCCATAAACCTTAAAATTGCTAGTGTAAGCTTGTGTGTCTTATGGCACAGCAAGTGTACATAGACACTGATGGCTTTCATCTAACTATACACACACATAACCACTTCTCATTAAGGCAACTTAAAAGATTCTTTATACATATGGGACTCAAATGGTGTCACACATGCCTCTAGGTGTCACAAAAATGGTGCCAAGTATGTTTAAGTGCCCATACACCGGCATCTTATGTCCGACTACTTATACATACTGAGCCTTACGGATTCAGGACACTTGGTCTCAACTCAGAGGGCTGAATCATATAGTCTTATGAAATTTATTCTATCTTTGGGACTCTTGTCAAACTGAGCTTTGTAGTCTTCTTGACTTAGGCTTATTTTCAAGCTTCTAGTCCCAAAATTTAGGATATTATAAGAACTAGTCATATGTTGAAGGGAATGGGTTCACAAATTAGGGAAAAGGGATATGTTGGAGCCAGAGAGAGTTGGGTTGTTTATGGGGGATGATATGAGGCATAGGCAGAATGATGGTGGTACTGACTATACTATAGATGAGGACCCAAGTTTTGGGGATTTGTATGTTAAGTGTGATATTGTAGGTGTTGAAATGGTGTAGAATGATGAGAGGTCCTTGGGGATAAGTCAATTTTAGCGGTTTGTATAAAATTTTTTATCTATGAATATTCTGGTATGGAATTGCAGTGGTGCAGCCAATAAGGAGTTTGAGCTGGTGTTTCGTGATTTGTGTAAGGAATACATACTATATTAATATACTTAACATTTATTTAATAACAACCGTTAAGTAGACTCTTTTAAAAACCCCTCAGTGACTCCCCTATTCTTAATGTGATCTAATGAGTCATTACACAATGTATTCGAAGCACTAAGTCAGGTTTCAATCCTAAGACTCATATATCTTTGAAAATTATTCTAAGTCCCATCTTCAATATATGGAATGAAGCCATATCGGATTGGCTTTTCTGAAAAATTTGGAACTTTTAAAACATTCGTATAGTGGCTTGTAACCTTATTTAAACTCATCGGTCCTCAACCCCATTAATTAATATCAAAGCGCTTCTCTGCTTATAACTTGTATATCATTTGTAGCTAATGGATTCACATCATACGATTGTCCAATCCTAATTCAATTCTCGTGTTAAGGTAAATATATTGTTTTTTTACATGTTTACATAGCCATCTCTATTACTACTAATATTAGTATTATGGTTATGTTTTTATCCTTACATATAGAACATGTAATCAGAGCAAAACTCTATGTACATATAACTAACAAAATCCTTAGATCCTTCATCTTTTAATTATCTTATATTATCTTTTTGCCCTTCGAGCCGCTTGCCTTTATTGTATGGTAATTATTGGAAAGGGTGAGAGTCGCGAGAATCTCAGTAGTAACCATAATCAATCACATAAAATGCAAGTCTATGAAGAATGCTAAACAAACCATCATATAACAACAATCATCACAACAGTATTCAGCAATCAATAGGCAGCATAACAACAATCACGGGACCTGCTAGTCCAATACCATGGTGCTTGGTAACTCAGGTCTTACGGCCTAGGGCCTCTGCCCTATACAAGTATGCACATCAGGTCTTATCGCCATCAGGTCTTATAGCCCAAGGTCACTACCCCATGCAAACTTGTATGCTCAGGTCTTACTGCCTTGGGCCTCTGCCAGTCAACATCTAAAAGCTCATTAGGTCTTATTGCCTAAGAATATGATGATCCAACAGGTCTTATTGCCTCAGGACTCTTAGCCCTCAGAATACGGTATATCCATGAAATGAATATACTCGATAGTAAAAACATACATGTAGAACAATACATAGTATATGAGACAAAGAGTTACTATCTAATCACCTTTTCGATCCCTTATATTTATCAACCAACTTCTTGTCCGGGCTAAGGCAAATGTCAAATCCTATAATTCTTGTACCATCCCTTATAATTCTTGTACCATTAATTCTTTCAACTTTATTTATTAATTATTTCTACATATTACTTTCCTTTTCCTTTGGATCTGGGTTAGGTTTCATGCCATTCTAGGATGTCTTAAAGGAATCGGGTATTTTCTTTCTACTAATTCGCACCAAATTCATACTTTATTCTGGGTACAGTTTCTAGTAGTCATTCTATTTCTTATTCAATCCTGGGACCCTTACTAAAATAGGCTTAGTAGTCTACTTTATTCAGGCTTATCCTTTAGCCTTTAGTCCTAAAATTTAGGGTATTACACTCTGCCCTATAAAAGTATGCACATTAGGTCTTACCGCCATAAGGTCTTACACCCAGGGTCACTGCCCATGCAAACTTGTACTCTTAGCTTTTTCTGCCTCGGGTCTCTACTCGTCACAATCTGAAAGCTTATCAGGTCTTAATGCCTAAGGATGTACTGGTCCAATAGGTCTTATTGCCTTAGGACCCATAGGCCCTCATCAATACTGTATATTAATAAAATGAATATACTAGATAGTAAAAACATATATGTAGAACAATACATAGTATATGAGAGAAAGAGTTACTACCTGATTACCTTTTCGGCCCTTAAGCTTTATCAACTAACTTCTTGTCTAGGCTTGGGCAAATGTCAAATCCTATAATTTAGAATTCATTAATAGATGGGTCATTGTTCATTCCAATACTTTTGTCATAATAAAGATTATGTTACTTTTGACCCATGTCCATTCATGTCCTTTATTTAACTCTGTTGGTTATCTTAATTCAAGATATTACATATTTTCCTCCCTTGTACTTTGGGTATTCAATGTGGTCACATTGGCCTTTAAAATATGTTTCTAATCCTCATTTCCTAGTAGCCACAACTCTCTCTAAAAGTTGGAAATTCCATATTCGACCATAATCTACCAGATTTCATTAGACAACTTTGAAACTCCATAACTTAATCTAGAACACTCTAAATGAGATGGTTCAAGTTTCTATGTGAAGCTCTTTAAGTCCTCTGTAATGAAAAATATTAATCAAGGCTAATTTTATCAAACCCCTTAATATTTTGACATTTATCAAAGTAGTAATGTACATTTTAATGGGCGAACAGAAATAGCATAAACATACTGATATAAAGTACTTGATTATATTATAGGAATCCATACAGGGTTTGTATGTAATATTTATAGAACCTAAAATAACATAAAAAATACAGATAACCAATACTACTGTAATATCCCCAATTTTGGCCTAGAGACTTGAGGATAAGCTTATATCAGGCAGACGACTTAGCCCTATTTGTGAGTCCCAAGAATGTTGAGAGATAGAAAGACTTGAAGGGACTATACGATCTAGTGCTGCCAGACACCCTGCCCAGTACGAGCAGGTAATAGGATCAAAGTGTCAATGCATATATGCACAGGATAGATATACGGTGTTGTTGGGTTGGTAGAAAGATGCCACCTAGCTATGCAATGTGGTAAGGGATGGATTAGTAGAGCGAAATAGGTTGGTGTATATGGGCACATGGCATTTTCAGGGCAGACATGTGTACCCTGCGTTTTTGGGAATAAACACCAGTATGTGGTGCCATGTGGGAGCCATACACATACTCTAACCTAGTGTCATCTTTGAGCCTCGATATTCATGTCATGATCTTGATTAGAAACCCGAGTCAGTACCAATAAAGTAATTTTAATAAAGTAAACAATGATGACTCATGATATCATAACTTTTTTGTTGGCTAAACAAGAGCTTGACATGTGTCGTTTAATGATGACAAAGTAGAAAACCACTTTTATGTTGGCCAAATGAGGAGGTGATAAGTGTCCCTTATCATTACACCACTTTTATGCCTTTTGTGTTGGCATCCCCGGAGCATGCCACTTAGCATCTGAGTATGGGGAATCTACCAATCCCCATTTTGGTCAGGTATTTGACTTTCTTGAACACCAAGATGGGAGGAGAGGAAAGAGAATAATTATATTTGGACATATGTCCTATTCCCTGACATTCCTCGAGCAAGTTAGGTGAATTTCCAGTAGGTCAGCCAATTAGATTTTTGAGAAGGAGCACCAGTGCCCTGGGATATTTTAACATATAACACATGTCTTTCAATGACATCAATACTCTCTCTCCACTCTATTAATTTCGTGCAGCCCCTCAGAAATAAGGGAAAAATGAGAAAATAAGAGAAGAATGGAAGACGAGAGAAGGTAGATGAATAGTGAAAATCCCAGAGTTCCGTAGCCGATTTCACCTCTGATTCGGCATTTCCAGCTCTCAGAGTGTTCTATAATGTTGTTCCTGTAAGTGAGAGAGACATTTCTATGGTTTTGGATTTTCATTTGGAGGTGTTTAGTGCCGTCTACTTAGGAGAGATGCTACCAAAATCAAGAATCGGTTATAGAAATGTGTAGAGATAAGCATAGCCTTCATTTTAAACCCATTGGTTTGTTGTTTGGATGAGTTTTCATGGAGGTGGGGTACTCTTCATATTTCAACCAAGGGGTATTTTTGAGCTTTAATCATGGTTTAATCATGTGTTTATAGTTAAATGATGATTTTGGAAGTAATGTTCAAGTGCTGCCAGATTTCATTTTTTGGAGGCAGTCAGTTTGTAATAAGTATTTGAATGGCCAAATCTTGTCAAACCATAGTATGTAGCTGCCATGACATCAAATAGTGGAGTAAAGTTGCCATGGCATTGAACCGTAGAGTAGAGTTACGGGAACATTGACTCTCAACTATGGTGCATTGTAATGAGTCTACCATCAAATGGGTTTCCTTAAGAAAAGAGTTTATATGACTTATTGAATAGCTATGGGGCGCTCCAATGCATTTACACAAAGAAAGATGAGGAAGGAAATTAAGGTAGAACAAGCTTGATGATATGAAAGAAAGAAACTCCTACTCTCATATCTTATGTAATAGTTCTACATATATGTGTTTACCATCAAGTATATTCATGTTATTAATATGTGGTAGGTAGTAAGACCTATTGGGTTAGCGTGTACTTAGGCAGTCAGACCTGACGGGCAGAGGCTCAAGGTGTAAATCCTATAATGCCTATGGCATAGGGGTGATTCCCTAGGCAATAAGACCTAATGAGCATTTAGGATATGAGGTTGGTCACCCGGGGCCTATTGTATATAGGTAGATGCTTAGGCTATTGAAATTTTTGTGATACGTGAGTAGATGCTTGTGCCTATTGCACGGGTAACACTTGGGGCCATGTGACTTATGGGACCAATGGTCCAGTAGATGCCATTATGCTATATGCTAATGAGCTGAATTCTCTTGTAATGGTTGTTGTGAGGATGGTTTGTTTGGTGTGCTTCATGAACATTACATAAGTATATGAATGGCTTGAGTAGCAAGAGTTAGAGTATGGGATGAATTCATAATACTTAATGGACTGTATGTCCTGTGGTACTTAGTCTCAATAGATATTTAGCAAAGATGATGAACTGAATGTCTTGAGGCCATAAGACCTGGGGGACTAGTATGTCCTTAGGCTAGCAGAATGTGATAAGTTGAGAATTATGACAAACGGAGGCTCGAGGTAGTAAGACTCGGTGTGCAAGTCTGCATAGGGCGGTGTCCCTGGGCCATAAGACCTGTGTGCTTAGCATTATGGTTGATGCCTAGCTCGATGACATTGGACCAATGTGTCCAGAGTATACCTTAAGGCTAGCAGAACATTCAGACTATACCAGGTTGTAGCCAAGGCAGTAAGTCCCGTGATGTGAATGGCATAGGGGTGATTCCTTAGCTGTAAGACTAGAATATCTAGTGTTGTAGGAGTAGAATAAGCCATAAGGCTTGATATGCATACAGTTCAATTCAGGAAAAGTTTTGAAGAGATTGTAGGGCTTGATATTGTGATCTGGGCGGAGTCCTTAAAAGGCTGTAAGGCTTGTTATGCACACAGTATGATCTGGGTAAAGTCCTGAGGAGGCTGTGTGGCCTGAGAAACCAAGTGCTGTGAGTAGGGACCCATGAGTCCTATGTCTAAATGCTATATACTATATACTATATACTGGATGAATGAAAATGTCATATGGTGATTGCTGAATACTATCTGAGATGTGATTGAAAGTATGATGATTGGTATTGTATGCTCGGTGATCTTGCATATGAAAGAGATAAATTGAAAAAGAATATGTGTGGCATGCTTATTAAGCTGCTTATAAGATGGGTAGACTGAGTGTCTAAGATGATCCTCAAGGTATGGATGTTCAAATTTTAAGGACAAAATTTATTGAACGGGGGGAGAATTGTAATATCCTGAATTTTGGGCCTAAAGACTTGAGGATAAGCCTATATCAGTTAAATGACTAAGCCTAATTCATGAAGAGACTCAAGAATGTCGAGAGATAAAAAGACTCAAGGGGACTATGTGATCCAGTCCTACCAAACATAGGGCCCAGTACGCATAGGTAATAGGATTAAAGTGTCGGTGTAAATGTGCACAGGACAGATATATGGTGCCATTGGGTTGGTAGAAAGACGCTACCCAGCTATGTCATGAGGTAGGGAACAGATTAGTCAAGCAAAATAGGCTGCTGTAGGTGGGCACATAACATTTTCATGGCATACATGTGTACCATGCGTTTTTAGGGATAGACATCAATATGTGGCGTCATATAGGACCCACACACATACTCTGACTTGGTGTCATGTTTGGGCCTCGATATGCATGTCATGGTCCCAAGTAGAAACCCGAGTAAGCACCGATAAAGTAACTTTAATAAATTAAAGTAAACAATGATGACTCATGATATCATAACTTTTTTGTTGGCTAAACTAGAGCTTGACATGTGTCTCTTAATAATGACAAAGTGTAAAACCACTTTTGTGTTGCCCGATTGAGGAGGTGATAAGTGTCCCTTATCATTACGCCAACTTTGCCTTTTGTGTTGGCATCCCTGGAGCGCGCCACCTAGTGCCTGATTCTGGGGAATCCATCAGTCTTCGGTCCGGTCAGGTACTTGACTTTCTCGAACACCAAGACGGGAGTCTGGGGAAATTGTCAGGCTTTTTCTTTCCCCTGACCAATCAAGGATGCCTAAGAAGAGAGAGGAAAGAGAATGATTATATTTGGATATATGTCCCATTCCCTAAATGGGACATTTAGATATATGCCTAAGAAGTGAATTTCATGGTAGGTTAGCCGGTCATATTTTTGGGAAGGAGCACTGGGCACCCTGGTATATTTTAGAATATGACATGTCTTAAAATGACACCAATACTCTCTCTCCACTCTATTAATTTTGTGCAGCCCCTCAAAAATAAGGGAAAATGAGAAAAAGAAGAGAAAAATGGAAGAGGAGAGAAGGTAGATGAATAGTGAAAATCCGAGAGTTCTGGAGCCAATTTCACCTCCGATTTGGTGTTTCGAGCTCTCAAAGTTTTCTATATTATTCCTCTCAGTGAGAGCAACATTTCTATGGTTTTACATTTTCATTTGGAGGTGATTGGTGCCATCAACTCAGGAGAAATGTTGCCAGAATCAAGAACCAGTTATAGAAACACGTAAAGGAAAGCGTAGCCTTCATTTTGAACCGATTGGTTTGTTGTTTGGATGAGATTTCATGGGGGTGGGGTACTCTTCATATTTCAGCCAAGGGGTATTTTTGAGGTTCAATCATGGTTTAATCATATGTTTATGATTAAATGATGATTTTGGATGTTATGTTCAAGTGCTACTAGATTTCATTTTTTGGAGGCAGTCAGTTTGTGATGAGAATTTGAATGACTAAATCTTGTCCAATGGCCATGAAACTTTCCATATTTGAAGTAAACATCCTAAATTTTAATTTTTTCTATAATATGTGTCATTTGGGTTTGTAGATTGTGAGATATGAATTTTTGAATTTATGCATTGAATCTGGAATGTTTTTTTGGACTAGTTGTACTATTGGATGATTCTGGGAAAATTATCTTGGTAATTAGCAGTGGCTATTATTTATGCCTTAAAATATACTTCATAAGAGCCACTTAAGATTTTGAATCACTACAATGGTAGTTTTCTAGATTTAGTTATGATTATTCAAAGTTAAGTGAAAAATTTGCCAACTTTTTAGAATAGGCGAAAATAAGGAAGTAAAGGTAATTGGTAATTAATTTGAAGTTTAAAGGTTAAGTAAAGCCCTTAGAGTTAGTATGGACCCATTAAACACCCATTGGACCTAATGTGTTAACTTTAATGGTTAACCAACTAAGGTGTCTTGGGTTATTAAAATTTGAGATAAGTATGGGACCAAAGAATAAAGACAAGTCCTAGAGGCTAAAGTAGCCCATTGGACATTTATTTGTCATGGCTCTAATAATGTGTCTATATATCTAGGGCCATGAGGTGACAAAGAAGAAGCAACTTCTATGGTTGGAAGAAAAAGTGCTAAAAAGGAGACTCAAAGATAAAAGGCAGTGAACTTACTTACTTGCATGTATGTGATGTTTATGCTGTGTAGTGATTTGCTATATTGCTTTACTTGATTATGTGAAGCATGTATGAATGAATTAAGCTCTGTTTCTATTTTTACTAAGGCCATAAGTATGTTACATGAAACGCCAAGAAAGCAAAATATCACTATGTGAACATGATCCTGTGTAAGGCAAGCATATCATGCACTAGCATTCATCTTACATGTATTGTCTGTAATGTTTGCTACTGAGATTCCCTCGAATCTCACCCTCCCCTACCAACCATACAGGTAGCTGAGCACAGAAGGGGAGCGTAGGGCTCTGTTCCAAGAAAGAAGTTGCAATGAAGAAGAGAAGCATTATTCACGCACTAGTCCATTATGTAAATTAATATATTTGCAATGGATAATTGTATAACCTGCATGATCAATGAATTAATTATTCAAGCGCAATAATTGAATTAGAAGTAGGTAATTGCGCGGTATGAGCCCACTAGTTAAGAAACCCTCCACACATAAAAATGAGCAAAGAATTACTCTGATTAAGATAATAAAGAAAATTAATGAAAGATGAGTCATAATGAGTAGGGAACTATGATGAATAATCTTCAAAAAGTTTTAAGTTATTCAGAAAACCCCCTTCAAGTACACGTTCGAATCTTGTATTGGAGTTGGGATTTGGAATTATTTGCCAAGAAATATCACTTAGTGGTTGAGATTCACTACGAAAGACTTATCAGAATAATAATGTAACTGTGGTGTTACAACTACTGCTTGGACAAATTCGGGATCTTCAGTTACTGGTATCTACTTGCTTGCCCTTATAGCCACTGTCTCTTGCTAATTAAATTTTTAAATATTTAGAAAGGGGTGAGATTCATACAAATATGAGTAATAATACACAATCAATCATATAAATGTGATAAATAAACATGCAATGCATCATATAATGTAACAGAACAAATACACTGCAAACACGTCTGTCTGTTCACCATTCAAGATCAATGACTATTTGTCCTTATTAACTGCACTATGTATACTGTTCAGGATCAAATGTTAATTTGACTGTTACTTGTTGTAATGTTCCGGAGCAAATGACTATCTATTCGTACTTGTCTCACTACCTTAGTTGGGTCCCACTTGGCCTGATGCTACTTGTGCTTTTTGTAATACCCCAAATTTTGAGACTTAAGACTAGAGAATAAGCTTGAGATTAGTAAATTGCTAAGCCCTGGTTTAGCAAGATTCCAAATGTGGATTAATGGATAATGACTCCAAAAGTGGATATGGTTAGTGATGAATAAACCCTTTTGGAGAATATGAAGTGGATTGTAGTCGCTTATGTTATGAGCAGCGCCAAAACCCTGTATTTAAGCTCAATTGTGGATTAACATCTAAATTGACTTAAAATAGAGGGAGGGCACATATTGTGGCTAAATGGAAAGATGCGAAGTGTTGTTGGTGATTCAGTGAGAATTGCCACAATTAGGGGCAAAACGGTAAAGTTACCGACCAATTAATCGGTTACCGAAGAGGAAACTCAGTGGTAACTTAAAGATCAATGGTTAGGATTGATTTGTGTAATAGATCAAAGGGTGGAATCCCATGTGTTTTTGTGCATGTGAGCTCATGAAGATGAAGCAAGATCTTGACAAGTGTCAAGACATGAGTCATGGATCTTGGGTCAACAATTCAAACTCACATCTCTCTCCTCTCTTTGTGAAAGTCGGCCAACTTGGGGAGGGAATTAAAGATCTGATTTCCCTTCATCATTTTCACCATCTCATCTTCTCTCTCTCTCACACTCCATGGACACCAAGCACAAGGGGAGGAAAGAGAAAGCTATAGGTGAGATTCTGGTTGGTTTATGGTCCTCTAATGCTCTAATGTCCTTCTATAATATTATTCATGGTGATGAGAGCTTCATCTCTATGGTTTTAGATTCTTGATTGGAGGTGTTTGAGAGCTTGAGGAAAAGTGGAAAGATGGAGAATCAAGGAATTGGTTTGGGAAAGAGGAAGAGGTGAGTATTTGAAGCCTTTTGATCTAAGTTTTGTGAATTATGGTTATGTATTGTGAATTGTGAATTTTGCCCTGATTTTGTGTGATTTTCGAAATGTATGAATTGCCTTGTGTTTGAGTAGAAATTGGTGTCTTGATGTGTTATAGAGCCATGGGAATTGGTTTGAGAACTTGGAATGAAAGGAATGGTAATGTGTGTTGTGTTGTGATTGTGTGATGACATGTTGTGATTATTGGCAAAACATGTCAAAGTAATGTGAATTTAATTGATTGGGTGTTTCCAATGGATTCCTTGTGAAAATTTGTGCGGGAATAATGTTTGATGTGAAAATGGGAACCATTGGAAGCAATTGTGAAAATCTAGAAAATCTGTCAATTGGAAATTTATTTTGGGCAGTCTGTTCGTGTGGACGTTTTGACTGAGCAAATGATGTCAGAAAATTATGCAACTTTCCATTCTTAAAGTTCACATCCCAAGCTTCAAAATGGACACATAATTTGTGCCATTTCATTTTGTCTTCTATGAGTTATAGCTGTCCAAAGTTTGAGGTCGAAAATGAACTCTGTTGTGGGGCAGTGTTGGAGTTTGGGCAACTCTGTATTGTTTTGGTGATTTCCAGTAATGATCCATATTTTTCCTATGAATAGGAGTTACATATATTTCATTTGGCTTTGGGAACATCTCATTTTGATTTTTCTATAATTAATTATGAATTTTCGAAGTTGCCTTGGCTGCAGCACAAAAGTTTCTGTGCACATTTTGGCCGCAGCCAAAAATTCTTGGCTACAGCCAAAAACCTTCTGTGCGCGTTTTGGCTGCAGCCAAAAACCTTCTGTGCGCGTTTTGGCTACAGCCAACCCCCATTTTCAGTACTTGGTGATTTTGAAAAGTGATTTACAACCTAGTACGTCCCAATCCTTTAGGCTTTCATTGAGCTTATTATAGCCACCTAAATGGTGTGAATGATAACCAACCTTAAGTAATATGGAAGTAAGGATTTGGAATTGAGATTGACCCTATGTTCTTGATTTGGTTATAGGGTTGGATGTTCGCTCGAATCGCGAGTAGCCGATGCTGGAGCATACGTAGAAAGAACAAGTGTAGGGAACTTACCTCTCTTGCATGTATATGATATTTGTGTTGGTATTGATGCATGTTATGGCTTTGCTTGATTATGTGAAACATGTATGAATGATTTGAAGCTATGTTTCAATTTATGCTATGGCCATATGTATGTTGTTCGAAGCATTGAGCTTACAGATTTGTCATTGTGAGTAAGCATGAGTTATGCAAGCATATCATGCATTAAACATCTATCTTGCATGCATATTGGTAATGTTTACCTACTGAGATTCTCTTGAGTTTCACCCTCCCCTACCAACATTTTAGACAGGGTAAGTGGATCGAGGATGGAGCAAGCAACCAAAGGCGGCGAAGACTCCTTCAGGTTGTCAATTTGGTAGTTGGTTATCATTATGATTGGGATTATGTATATTTGGATATTGTACATGTTTTAAATGTATATTTGGTTAATTGGGATGAGTATTTGGATATGTATTTGAGATGACTTCGTGTAATCCCTATTGTGAGAAATTGTAAAGGGCGAATGTGCCTTATGAATCCTATGTAAAGGTATGAACCCGGTAGTTGCCGGGATGATATTGTTGTGCACTCTGATATTTGTATAAATGTGATATTCCGCGTGACATAATTGTATTCGAAATTTGAATATGAGACCAGGTCCATTAGATTTCGAAAAGTATTTGGAAAACACTATCTCAATGATGGGATTTTAAATGAGTTTAAATATCTGACGGTCTCTAATTCATTTTAATCACGTATTTCAGATATAATTACGGAAGGGGGTTACACTTTTTCCACCAGGTGGTATTTATGCTTTTCCCACATCACAGCTCAGTTTTGTAACAAACAATTCATATCACAGAACATGGCAACATAAAGCATATAAACAATTACATAGTATATGAAAGATAGAGTTACTACTTGAAATCCTTTCCAACTGTCTAGCTAATCTGGTCTAATGATTCTTGATCCATCTCGAGCATATGTCAAATCCTAAAATTCCAAATTTATAACAAATGAGTTATTACTCGTTCATGTCTCATTCCTAAATTCATAGGGTGGGTTATCTCTATAAAAAATGCATAATTACCACAATGCTCTTAGGAATCCGATCTAATTCCCTTTATACTCGGTATAACTATACTTTACCAAAAATTATGACTCGGGCTATTTCTACATAATTTCATGTGTAAAATCCATTTTTGACCTTACTTTTATCAAAATTACACTCTTTTTACCAAATTAGCTCTTGTAGCCACATATGTTAGGGTTTTAGGGGTACAATTGTTATTTCACTCCCTAAAGCCTCTATACTTCATTTTTCATTTGTTCCCTACACAAATTTTCATTCTAAACATAATTGGAACATCAAATCCATTAAATTTCATCCCAAACACAAGAAATCACTCTGGCCAAATTCAAGAAAAATTTGGGAAAATGAAGTTTCATGTTTTCTTTCAACATAACTCCTTCTATTCACTTTGAATCACTTCTTGAACCCTTTAATTACACTTCCCACATCATCAATCAAAATTGGACAACACCTCCCCTTAGGGTTTATGCCTGCTAAAACACAAAAACATTACAACCAAGCCAACCAATCAACTAATTTATCAATAACAACCATAAATCAACAAGTAGAACAAAGTTTCTTGAATTACCTCTTGATTCTCCTCTTCTTTCCTCTTCAATCGTCCCCTCTCCCTCTTGTTTCTCTTTGATTTTTTTCTTGCTTCATGTGATTTCAAGAAGTATATGAGGATTAGAAGAGGTTTCTAAGGATTTAAAGACAAGAACAAGTGAAGTTTTTTTGCAAATTTACCTAGGTTTGCTTCTTGAATCCTTGTCACTTCTTTTGCTCTTTCTCTTCTTTAAGATGTTGCTCTCTCTCTTCTCTCTTTGTTTGGCCAAAATGTTGGCCCCTTGGAAGAGTCAAGTAGCTTCTTGAAAAATCATCTTCCACCTCCTTAAAATAATAATTATTTAATGGAATTTTTGCACATGTCTTGAATATTTTATTCCTTCTTTTTTTTCCACTTGGTTCCATAAGCTTCCACTTAGTTCAATAATTATGATGAAGTAAGAGGCTTCTTGATTTATTAGCAAAATGACCACTTTGCCCTTACATTTCTTCAAGTTTTGAATTAAATGTTGTCTTCCTTCTTCCCTTTACATTTTTTGCCAAAAATTGAGCAACAATATGGGCCAAAAATTGTGATCTTCTCTTCTTCATTTTGGGCTACAAAATTAGGCCTTTAAGAAGACAAGAAATTGAACTTTTATGTCATAACTTAGCCAAATTTCATGTAACCTTTACTTCTAATATTTTACTATTTCAAGTGTACCAATATTCACCATTTTATTCCATTTAATGTAACAAATGTACAAGGAATTTTGGTGAACAAAATTTGGGATATTACAAATTATAGGTGCAAAATGCTAAGAATCCTCGACCAATAAATCTGCCTCAGAATTCTTTCCAATGTTGATACATCAACTTTAAAGATTCATAACTTAAAAATTACTTAGCCAAATAATGCATTCCTTAGCTCATTTTAAAGCTTCAGGTGCATACTAATAACTTATAAAATTTCATAATCATTGGACAAGATTTGATTAAATGAAATTACACTTCAAGCAACTTGACTTCCAGGAAACAAATCCGGCAGCAACTCATTTCTCAAACAACCTTCAACTTCAATTTTAGGGTTTTCAACCCAACCCTTTTAAAATAATATCCACAAGCTATTCCCACACAATTTTGCATGTAGAATCCATTTCAAACCTCAAATTTGGAAAAATCCAATTTATTCCCTAAAATCCATCTATGGCCGAAATATTAAGGTTTTTAGGCCAAAAATTTGTTTTCAATTCCAATATTCCCAAATCACTTTCTCACCCTTATCCTACACTATTTTTCATTATAAACCTATTGGAAACCTCAGAATCAAAAAAATCACAATCTTTCCCTAGTACCTTGTTCTGGCCAAAATTTACTATAGTTTACTACAAAGTGATTTTGCAATTTTAAGCTTTGACTTGTCAAATTTCATTCCTATCATAATTAAACCTCTTCTAACGTCATAATCATGTTCACAAGATTATTAAACCCTAAGATTACCTCTTGATTGAAAACTAGGGTAGCATATCAACGTCATGAAAACCCAACCAAATTTTCTAGATACTAGATTCGTATCAGAGCTTATGCTTACCTCTATCCAATACTATAACCTGTTCTTGATTTAGCCAGCACTTCACCAACTAGGCAGCACCAAACTCCTCCTTTCAAGAATCTAAAATTGTAGAAATGTTGCTCTCAAGGAGAGGAACAAGATTGGTGAAGACACTTTGAGCTAGAAACATGGATTCGAGAATGAAAATCACTCAAGAGAACTTTCTCTCTCTCTTGTTCTTCAAGAATTTTACCACCTTCTCTCTTCTTTTCTTTTTCTCTATATTTTCTCTTATTTCCCCCTATTTTTTTTCCTTGGCTGAATTTTATAGAGTTAGGAAGTGTTGGTTTTAATTGTCACATGTGTGTAAGTGTCTAGCTTAACAAGATGCCACGTGTCCTAGTGGAAACTTAGCCAACTCTTCCTTTTAGGCCCTTAGCTGACTTTAAGCTTCAGGGGAAGGGAAGTGTAACACCTTATTCTCTAACCCCATAGGCATTTGTTTAATCTTTCAACGGCTATCTAAGTGACTCAAATGATAACTAATGAGTTCAAAAGAAAGAATAAGAATGGGAATGGATCAAGAATAATTGAGTTTACTCTAACTATTGGGATAAGTAATAACTCATCTGTACATGAAACTTATAGGGTTTGATCTTTGCCTGGACTAGCCAAGAGATAAATAACTGAGGACGAGTGATTGGAAAGGTATTCAGGTAGTAACTCTCTCTGTCATATACTATTTAATGCCTTGCTTGTATGTTTTACCATCCATGTGATTGTGTTTGAGCATGTGAGTTTGTCAGGTGAACGCCCATGCCATCAGAGAATGTATTGGGTGAACGCCCATGTTTATTACCTAGCGTTGTGGTCTGAGTTGTTTATATGCCAAGTTGCATAATGTGATGTTAAATGCTCTTGATATGCTTATTGTTTGTGATGGTTCATATGACATGCCTTGTTTGATTGCATTTTATATGATTGAATGTATTACTACTGAGATTCTCCTAAATCTCATCCTTTTTCAAAAAATTTATTAAGCATCGATGATTGAAAGGAGAAGATGAAGTACTAAAGTCATTTTAATGACTATCGATATATATTTTTGATATGTAGTTAGATAGTTGAGTAGTCTTATATGGCTACACACCTTGATTAAATAGTTGAGAAATAGTAGAAACCATACTTATAGCATTAGTAGTAGAGAAAGAATGCTATGTGTAGTGAAAGCTTTAATTAATTCATTAAATTATACCATCCGATAATTGCTTATAGTAATAAAGAACTAGAAATAGTCAATCGGGTTTATAAGGTCAGTGTAAAGAACTAAAGAACTCAAGAATTAGAACCTATCATTTGTCATATTTAAAGAGGGTTAACAGGAAGTTTGTCGATTTCATCTGGATTACATGAGCAGTGTCAGGGGAAATGGGACATGTGTTTTGATAGAAGACCTATGATTTGTCCTACAAATTTTTCATGTGTTTCTCATGGGGCTAGGTGGTGACATCTTATTGGTTTACCCCAAAAGTAAAAGTTAGGGAATTTGGGTGGCACCTCAGCATTATTCCAACCCTAAAGCGGAAAGTTAGATATAAAGCTACTTTATGTGTGTGTGTGTGTGTATCAAAGTGGCACCAAGTGTCTGTGTATATGTTAATAAATGGTGCCATGTAAGCTTCAGTGTCATAAAGATGTTGCCAAGTTTACATAGGCACCAGTATATTTCATTCGACTACTTACACACATGAGGGAATATGGATTAGTAAATTTTAGTATGTTATAACTTTCTCCCCATAAAATAAATTTCTTCCCCAAAATTTGTTATATATGTTAGAACATTAATTCCGGGTATCGTCTCTTTATGTCTTCCTTTGCTTCCCATGTTGATCCCTAGGTGATAAACCCTTCTGGACCACTTTCACAAATGGAATGCTTCTGTGTCTGAGTTGCCTTTCCTGCCAATCAATAACTTGTTCCAGCTTTAACTTCATATGTAACACCTATCTCTCATACCCCTTTATCATGCATACAGAAACATTAATGTTATTTTTATGGCTTAAGAGAAATGATAATTAAAAGTCCCAGCTAAAATTTATACAATTCCCGTCTTGGGGTATTATACATTTAGTAAAACTGTACTTTCAAATTTCTCAACTTAGCTTTGGAAAAGTCATAACTTTTACCATTTCTATTCTTATTCATATTTATATGTCACAAACATCATATCTAGCAACTTCATTCCTCTCAACATGTTTACACAATTATTCACTTTACAAGATAATTTATACAATCACAGATTATCACGTATCAGTCTTCAATTCTTTCTTCACAAATTCCTCTGGCATATCATCATGCACTTCTCTTGTTCTCTTTTCTTCCAACCATTGCAGTTGCTTGAAAAGCCTTCCATTTCCTCTTCCTCAACATTTCATCACCCTAGATACACAACCAGATCATGTGTTCAACTCATTAGAGCCATGAAATCAAGCCATTACAAATGAATTGTTACTCTTACATAATCTTTATAACTCTTATGTTATGTTGAATAAATATCTAACATAAGAAGTATTAGTCTCTAAAACATGTTTCTAACCCTTATCGTTTAACTAACCATAATTACCTTCAAGGACTGAAAATTCGGGTCTTAACCCTAAACTGCCATATTTCATTGGTTAAATTTGAAAATTTGTAACTTAATTTAGAAAACTCTAAATGAGGTGGTTCAGAGTTCTTTGTGAAGTTCTCCAAGTCCTCTTTAAATAAAAAATATCAACTACTGCCAATAATAGGCACATAAATCTAGAAATCCTTGACCAACCTAACTGTCTTAGGATACTTTCCAGATTCAATACCTGAACTTTAACAAATCATAACTTACAATCTACTAACCTAAATAATGCATTCTATCTCATTTTAAATCTTAAGACGTCTACTATATAAAATATCATAGCCATTGGATAAGATTTATTCCACCAAAATGTAGCCCAAAGCATCTGGTTCCAGAAAATGAATTTAGCAGCTCTTGACCTTAATCAACCTTTAATTCCAATTTGAGAGTTTTCAATCCAACCCTACTAAAATCATTTCTATAAGCTATTCCCACACAATTTTGCATTTAGAATCCATTTCTAACCTCAAATTTAGCAAAAACCAATTCCTTCCCTAAGATATTGCCTTGGTCGATACTTAAGGCTTTCCGCGCCAAAATCCTGTTTTCTATTTCGGTGTCCCTGGAATCGGTTTCTCACATTTATCCCACATAGTTTTTTGTTCTAAACTCAATAGAAACCTTAAAATCATCAAAATCATAATCCTTCCTAATTAATCAGATATGGCCAAAAGTCAACTTAAGCCTACCACAATATGACTTTGCAATTTTAAACATAGGACTTATCGAAACTTATTTCTATCACACTCAAGCCTTGTCTAACATCATATTCATATTCATAAGATCATTAAAACACCAAGATTACCTCTTAATAAAAATAGGGCAACACCACAACATCATGAAATCTTAGTCAATACTCCAAAATATTATGTTAAATTAAAGCTTAGGCTTACCTCTAGCCGGTGCTATGACCTATTCTTGATTTCGTCAGCACCTCTACCTTGTAGATAGCACTAAACTCCTCCTTTAAAAATCCAAAACCTTAGAAATGTTGCCCTCGATGAGAGGAATAAGTTTTATGAAGGCACCGGGAGCTAAAAAGTGAATTCGGGGGTAAAATCCTCGAGAACACTTTCTCTCTCCCTTGTGTTCTTCCATTTCATTTCTCTTTCCTTTTTCTTGTTCTCTCCATTTTCTCTTATTTCCCCCTATTTTTCTACCTTGGCCAAATTTTAAAGACTATGAGGAGGGTTGGGTATCTTGTAATGACATGTGTCTAAATGTAAAATCATAGGGTGCTAGACACTCGTTTAAGATCCGATCGACTTAAACATAGGGGAATGGCCACGTGTCAAGGTGTAATCATTCTCTCTCCTTCTCAGGTGAATTTCTTATTATTTACATTTTTTTGGTAAAAAGGGGGGATAAACTATAAGAGATTATCAATTTGAAAAAACAACCAAGGATTGCGTTGCGCCATACATATGAAAAGTATACAATAATGATGTATTTTACAAATTAAATACCGTGGTTTGATAATGAACCATTCTTATTATTGATATGATAATATTAGGTGATAATCTTGTGAAAGATTCTTGTTCTCCTCTTTGCTTACTTTATTGCTAAAGGGTGGGAAGTTTGATGATTTTCTCTAATTCTTGTGTTCGGTGTTTGGAAAAGTCAGACATGTGGCCAGACTAGGGATCGATAAGTTGTCCTGACTAGGTGCTAGGTGGCACCATACCATTAGGCCAACACAAAAACTACTTTATGAAGGAGCTAGGTAGAGCCTTTTTATTAGGCCAACCCTAAAGCAAATTCTAGGTGGCAACTTCTTTGTGTGCCAACCCAAAAGGAACTTTTCAAAAAGCAACTTTATTAAAGTTACTGTATAAATCTACTTTATTGGTATCTCCTTTAAGAACATGCCATGTGTCCTATTATTGTCTCCCAAATATTGCCACATATATGTCAGTGTGGTATAAAATAGTGCCACATATCGGTGTCTTCTCCAAAAATGCAAGGAATATGTGTCATCCTTGAAAACACCATGTGCACTCACACATCAACATATTTTATCCAACTAATCAGTCACATGTTTCATAAGAAAGCTAAGTGGCATAAAATAGTGCCAAACGCCATAGGGAACCGACAAGTGTCATATATATATGTCCTTGATGGCACCATGTGTCTCTGAGAGTCATAGAAGGAGCCAAGTATGCCTGGGTACTGATATGCTTCTTTCAACTACTAACACACATGGCAACTCACCATTGAGCCAACTTAAAAGCTACTTTATACATATAGGACCCATATGGCGTCATACATGTACTCATGTGGCCTAACCAAATGGTGCCATATCTATGTCCCGTGCACATTTGCACCCACATATTTTATCCAATGACTTCCATATACTGTGCCTTGATATAATCCAAAGAATTATTCTCTATTTAAAAAGCTGAATCACATGGTCCTAAAAATCATTCTGTCTCTCAGACATTCTTAGGACTCTTACTAAGTTAGGCTTAGTAGTATGCTTGATTTAGACTTATTCTCAAGCTTCTAGGCCTAAAATTTAGGATATTACATCATATGTAAGATTGTCTTGCATAACAATGTCCTCCTACTTAATAACATGTTCAGGGTCTGGTTGGTATTTCTTCAATTGTAAGACATGGAAAATATCATGTAGTCTGCTCAAATTTGGGGGTAAAGCTATCCAGTATGCTACTGGTCCAATTCTCAATAATACTTTGAAAGGACCAATATATCTAGGGCTCAGTTTCTTTGTTTTCAATGCCTTAACAACACCTATAATAGGTAAGACTTTCAAAAATACATGGTTACAAACCTTAAATTTCAGAGGTCTCCTTCTTTTATCAACTTAGCTCTTCTGTCAATTTTGTGCTGTAAGGAGTCTCTTCTTGATAATCTTTATCTGTTTTATGGTTTGATAAACCAGATCAGTTCCATATAATTTCCTGTAATGCCCCAATTTGTTATTAAGGGCTAATTATGATCTTAATGATGTAATTATTGTTAATATTGCTGTAAATATGTTGTAATCAATGTTTAAGCTTATATTGGAGTCTAACGATGATTTGGCAAAGGTTATGATAACCATATAATTTCCTGTAATGCCCCAATTTGTGATTAAGGGCTAATTATGATCTTAATGATGTAATTATTGTTAATATTGTTGTAAATATGTTGTAATCAATGTTTAAGCTTATATTGGAGTCTAATGATGATTTGGTAAAGGTTATGATAACCAGGGGCAAAATTGGAAATTTACTTACCAATTGGTCGGTTACCGAAAAGGAAACTCATTGGTAACTTGAAGTTCAATGGTTGAGATTAAAAGTCAAAGGAATCAATGGCTAGGATTGAACCATAGGGTGGAATCCTTTGTAAATGAAATCATGTGAAATCAAGGGGAAGGAACAAGATGGTGCCAAGTGTTATTATGAGGACCCTTAAATTAAAGTCAATGTTTCAAACTCATTTTCTCTTCCCTCTTTCCTCTAAGTCGGTTAAGTATATGTGGGTAAGAGAAAATCTGAGTTTTATCTTCTATCTCCATTTTCTCCATTCGGTGCAGTTGAACCAAGAAAGAGAAAGAGAAAAGCTTAATTTTGGGTAAGTGATTGCTTTCATATGCTCAAATGTTCTTCATTAATGTTGTTTATGAGGTTGGGAGCTTTCTTTCTATAGTTGTAGAATTCTAAAAGGTGGTGAATTGGTGCTTGAGCACATTTGAAAGTTGGAGAAATAGAGATTTGGTTGTGGCAAGTGAAAGAGGTAATAATTTGATGCGTTTTGATGGTTATGTTTTGAATGTTGGCTAAGTTTTTGAAATTCTAGAATTTTGCCCTGAATTTGGTGTTAAATGTAGGTAGGAATTGGAGAGAGTGTCACTGTTGAAGTGGTAGCTTATGGTATTTTGAGTTGATTGGGATTGATTTAGAAGTGGGGAATGAAAGTGTTGATGATTGAGTTGTTGAGTGGAATGTGGAGATCTAAGGACAAATTGTATTTGGCATGTGATTTTGGGTATTTTAAGGTTATTAATAAGTTCCTTATGGAATTATAGGTGAGAATAAGCTTTGGTACAAGTTTAGGACTTATTGGGATCAGTTTTGGTCACTTTGGAAAACCTTACCACTTGCTGCGATTCTGGCTTCTGATGCGCATCACTCGAGTAGAGGATGAGCTCACTTAAGTGCTACAGTAAATTTCTGTTTTCTGTGGTTTTCTCAATGGTGTTTTCTAGTGGAAATGCAAGAGTGTATTTCCTGACTTGTGAGTGAGATATGATCCTACTCGAGTGAGCATGAGCATGCTCGAGTGAGGTTTTCCCTTGGAAGTGGTCTGTGCTCTCGGGCAAACACTCTTGTCGTTCCACTTCCTGGTGCTCGAGTGCAATGAGCACTTCTTAGCCAAAGGTGTTGCCTCGGCCAAACACTCGCGAGTGAGGACGCTTCTCACTCGGGCACGAGTGCTCCATCACTCGAGTGAGGCTATCTTCACTCAAGTGAAGCGACCAAGATTCAATATTTTTCTTTTCAAAAGAGGGAACTTTGGGGTTGTGTCACCCAACCTTTTAGGTATATGTTAGGTTTCTAGTAAGCACCTAAAGAAGTTTAAATGATAACCAACATCAAGTAGGATGAAATTAAGAACTTGGAAAAGGAATTAATTCAATGTCCTTACTCTTGGTTTTAGGCTTTGATATTGGCCGTACTTGTGAGCCGGCTGTGCCAGAGGACATTAGGAAAGTCAAGGTAGTGACCTTTTCTTTATACCATATGTGATGCATTGTATGTGTGTTATATCATTGATTTGTGATATAATTCGTATGCTGAAACGTTTGTGGATATGTGTAACCACCGTTATACCAATAGTTCCTGAGTAGCTAACAATGGATCAGGTAATGGTTGTGTGCCTTCCCGACGGAGAAAGGGGATGAGGATGAGGTGTGACTTTGTGATTAGGTGAAAGCCTAATTGTGAAGGCCAACGGGCCAATTGTGAAAGCCGGGTAGCTATGTGAGCTATAAGGCTATGTGAATGCACTGCCACGCCAACAGTCCCTGAGTAGCTAACAATGGTTCGGGTAGGGCGGTGTGCCTTCCCGACGGAGAAAGGGGATGAGGGTGGAGTGTGATCTGTGTTGCTGATGTATGATGATTTGCTTACATGCTGTGTTTATGTGTGGTATGAATGATTTGTTACTACTGGGATTCTTTTGAATCTCACTCTTGCCTATGACTAACGTTTCAGACAGGGCAAGTGGCTCCAGAGAGAAGTGGATAACCAAGAGCAGATAGGACTTGTAACCCCCTCCGTAATTATATCCGAAATACGAGATTAAAATGAAATAGAGACCAATAATAATCAAATAACATTTACTAACCCATCACATGATGGGGTTTTCAAAAATACCTTTCGAAATCTTTTATAAACTTGGTCTCATATTCACATTTCAAATACAATTACTACACGAAGATAAATCACATTCATATAAATATCAGAGTGCACAACATAATCATCCCGACAATCTCGGGTACATACCTTCACTAAAGATATACAGGGCACAATTGCCCATTACAATTCTTCAAATGGGGATTACACAATCTCATCTCGAAGGAGTCCTAGCCGCCCCCTCCACGAGCCACTTGCCCTGTCTAAATTGTTGGTAAGGGAGGGTGAGATTTGAGAGAATCTCAGTAGGGAAACATTGTCAATATGCAGGCAAGATAAGTATTTAATGCATACATGACTGCATCACATAACTCATGGACACATACAATGACAAATCTATAAGCTCAATTATTTGAACGATACACATATGGCCATAGCATATATTGAAACATAGCTTTAAATCATTCATACATGTTCCACATAATCAAGCAAAGCAATAACATGCATCAACACATTAATACAGTTATCAGAGCATGCAGGAGAGATAAATTCCCTACCTCTAGTCTTTTCTCCTCGATTTGCGTGCCAGTAACTCGGGGCTTCACATTCGATCCTACAATGTCAAATGTACTATCTAGACACTTCCATAGTGTTTCTGGGGGTTATATGAGGCTATATTGAAAAATTACTAAAATACCCCCGGGGACCCGGCCCCGCCATACCCGGTCCGGTTGTTTATATTCTCAAATACAAGGTTTCAGCGCTGCTCAACACACACGAATCACATTTGAGTGCCAAATCACATCATATTCTCCAAAAGGGTTATTTATCACTAACCACATCCACTTTTGAAGTCATTAACCCTTAATCACAATTTGGAATCTTGCTAAACCGGGGCTTAGCAATCCAATAATCTCAGGCTTATTCTCTAGCCTCGAGTCTCAAAAGCTGGGGTATTACAGGACTTCTTAGACATATTTGATCAAGACCGTTGGTTATCTATTTTTGGAACAGGATTACTGTATATATATTTGGGGTCGTAAATATTGTTTTGATTTTGTAATCCCCATTTTTGTGAAATGATACACCCTATATATATATATGTAACCCAGAAGTTGTCAGGATTTTAATTTCTGCACCTGATACGTATGAATGCGATTGAACTGCTCAGGTAATTATATTTGGATGTGACGGAGAGACCAGATTACCTATGTTTTAAATTGTTTTTGTGAACACCCTTTCTCCAAGATAGGTGATTCTAAATGATAATTGGTAATTATTGGTCTCTATTTCACTTTAATTTCATATTCCGGATGTAATTACGGTGAGGGGGTTACATTTCCTCTCAGATAATTCTATACAGCAAAGAGGTGATTGGCACTTCCTTCCATATAAAGCTTCAAACGGAGCCATTCGAATGCTCGCATGATAGCTATTGTTATACGCAAACTCAGCGAGTGGAAGGAAATGATCCCAACTTCCTATGAAATCTAATATGTATGCTCTCAATATATCTTTAAGAATCTGTATAGTTCTCCTCATTCACTTCTACTCCTGATGGACCTTGCTTGTCCATCTTGTATTTGAGCTTCCTCAATCTCAGTTCTCAGATTACTTTCCTCTTGACTAGCATTATAGCTAGCAAGTAATATCTAATTTGACAAATTTAGATCTCTGAATCTTTTTAGTAGTTTTTGTTCCTGTATCATCACAATTGCCACCTGTATTGCTTTTTGACTCAGAGTGTAACATACTGAAATATGAACACCCGATATTGCTTGTAAATATAATTAGTTGGAAGAAGCCCACCAATGCCAACTATATGTGTATGTGGCGCCATTTTCTAATCAAATGGACATTTGGCAAAATTCTATTAGCCAATTCATAAAGTAATAATTAAATAATTCATAAATTAATTTCACTTTATCGGGGACCACAAAAAATGACACCTTGTAGGTGGACCTGGGGAAATCCCCTGACTTCCTTCCCCTAATAAAGTGGACACATGGCGCCATCTTATGGTGGAAGGTCAAAAAGGTGCTTTTGACTTCTGTGTTGGTGCAATCTCTAAGTGACACATGTCTTATAATGATGAAGTTACTTTTTACTTTATGTGTTGGTTAAATGAGAGCATGACACTTGTCCCCTTATGATGATAAAGTCACTTTCGGTTGTTATCACCAGAGGGTGCCACCTTACCCCGAGCTGGGGAAATCCATCGGTCTCCATCTGGTCACCCACCTAACCTTCCTGAACATCAAGCCCGAGAGCCAGGGGAAACCATCAAACCATCAGGTTCCCCAACTAAATGAATGATTAAAGGCCTGAGAAAAGAGGTGGGACCGACCTTATTAAAGTAAGTGACACGTGTCACTGAACCATTGGATTATCAGGCAAATGAAACTGTAGAAATTCGGCACATGGAGCAATCTTTTCAAGACTCCTGTCCAAATAAATTAGAAAAATTGCCAAAAATACCATAAAATTGTTTGAAAAGAGAGAGATAGAGCATGAATAGTAACTTTTCCTAACTTCAATCCACTGAAAAACTACCGAATCAACATTTCCTCTCAAAAACTCTTCACGAACCTTCTTCTACTCATCACAAGCTTCATTTCTACGGTTTTGGATTTTTCTTTTGGACATGTTTGGTGCCATCACGCTTTCCGGAATGATGTCAAATTTCTGGACCGATTGCAGAAACGCGTAGAGGTAAGTGTAGGATTCATTTTGAATTAATTGGTTTGTTGTTTAGATGAGTCTTCATGAGGCTTAGGGTACTGTTCATTTTTTGCCAAGGGGAAATTTTTGAGGTTTGATCATGGATTGATCATGTATTTATGGTTAAATGATGATTTATAATGATATTAGACCAAGTTGTTGGACAAAATTCTATTTTGGTGATTTTGGCTTGAAAGGAGTCTATTCGGTCAATGCTATAAGGGGTTGAAGCTTTGTGATTTTGATGATTTTCATATTACCATTATGTTTAGAATGTAAAATTTTATGGAAAATAACTCTTAGTTGTAATTCTAGACCATTGGAAATATATATTGCAGAACTGAAAATGCTGCCAGTGTGTGTTCTGCGTAGGGCAATTTGCTTGAATGACGTTTTTAGATAAGTAAATGATATGCAAAAATTGTGAGACTTTCTAGTTTAAAAGTAGACATGCCAAACTTTAAATTGATATATAATTTGTGTCATTTGGATGTGGGTACTGGGAGTTCTGCATTTTCAAAGTTTGGTTTGAAAAACTAGGGAATTCTGGGGGAAGTTATCAATTAAGTTAGATATTGTATTGATATGCATCTAGAAGTGTCATGGATATATTTTTCCCTGAAACTAGGTTGATTAAGGGCCACATAGCCTTTGGAATAATCACAATTAGACATCTGTACAATTAGTTATGAATTTTCAAAGATTAAAGAAAATTCTGGCAAATTTGAGTATAAGTGCGAAATGCAAATTGTAATGGCACTATCTAACTAAGTAGAACTGGTGAAGTTAACCAACTTGGGATAATCGGTCTACTTTGACTTTGCTTTTGGCCTAGTTTGTTAGCCTTAATGACAACCAACTTGACTAATTAAATTATGCAAGTATTGGATGAAATAATAACCTATTGTTCGTTAATTCTAATTATAGGATCTAATAGCTGTGTGTAGCTTAAAGCTTGCGCGAGATCAAAGAAATGATTGGATATTGTTCATGGAAAAGATCAGGTAGTAACCCTGTCTTTCATATGTTATAAGATACACTACATATGTTATGGATTCATCATGAATTGTCTGACACATTCTGATTTGTGGGGTGGTCGGCCGGGGCCTATTGCACTTGTGGATGCTCAAGCCAATGTAATGTTTTGTGATGTATGAGTGGATGCCCAGGGCCTATTGCATGAGTAACACTCGAGGCCATATGATATACCTAGCACTACGGTGATATATTGAACTGCATGTTGTGCACTGATTGCTCTTGTGATAATTCTGTTATATGATGACTAAGTGACATGCTTTGTGATTTGATATCTATATGATTGACTATATGTTACTACTGAGATTCTTTTTAATGTCACTCTTTTCTATAACAATCTATAGTAGAGGCTAGCAGCTCACAGGGTAAGAAGATAAATGCGGACAACTAGAGAAGGGAGAAGAAAGACTTTAGTTTAATGTTGGTTGTCTGTTTAAAGTATTTTGGATATTTTTTTGGAATTGTATATGATGTACATAACTATGTAAACCTAACAACAGTATAATAGTAGAACCAGTAGTACCGGTAGCTTAGTAAATGAATGGTGACTACATATATATGGAGATAATGCTTCTGTTTGATGAAGAAACATTAACTAATGAACACATCATGAGATTTAAGTAGAGACACGCTCATACACTCTGATAAAATGGATTTAAGCACCAATGAGACTTAGTGAGATAGTGAATGTTTATGAAACCTTTTTGAAAAAATTTATTCCACTAAAAAATCCCTTCTAATCCCAGGTTAACCTCCTAACAAAGGTTTGGAAATTATGAATGGTTTTCCAAAGTGAGTTTAATCCAGGACCGAATTCTAGTTCTATAACTGAGTTCACTTCTCTTTTGCGCTCATCTAAGTCTATTGGACATAAGGTATTACATTTATGGTATCATAGTATTGACTCTGGCAATGGTAGGTATTTGCTAGAGTCCTCTACTTATGTTGATGAGTTCTAACCTTTCATTAGGTGCTTTGTGCTAGGACGCATGGCTGATAGGAGAAGACAGAGAAGTAGGTCACCTCTACAGTTAACCAACTCCATACCGAGGGTAACTCCTGTGGTGTATTATACGAGAGCGGACGTAGGGTGGTGCATATGGCAAGGAAAAGAGTCCCTTCCCATAAAATAATAAAGATAAGGGTCTAGTTAGGCTGGTCCTAGTATAGGTTTCTCTATCAATGATACTAGTAACCCCAAAAAAGAAAAGGTCTTATAGGATACTAACTCTAATGCTAAGTCTAGTGCCTGGGTAGTTAAATTAGCCTTTGACCCATACCCTGACCATGAACTATGGGAGTATATTAAGGGGTTAGATTTGAGGAACATCAATGATTTTATTTCCTCTAGGACGCCATATTTAGTGTTTTTATGGTCTATAGGGAAGTTGTATGAGCAAGGGCCGAGCATGGGTTAGATATGATTGATGATGTTTGGATCCAAACTACACTAACCCATTTTCCTGACTTTACCTCTTGGCTCAAGAAGAAGAGTGAGATTATAGTACAGGGTCCCTTCGAGTTTTTGCCTTTTGTCAATCACATGGATTTATATTTGACGAATAATATGGATTGGTAGTAGTAGTTGTAATGCCCCAAAATGTGATTAAGGGCTATTGACTCCAAAAGTGAATGTAATTAATGATAAATAAACACTATTAGAGAATATGATGTGTATTATGGTTTAGATGTGTTACAGTCAGTGGCCAAACCCTGTATTTAAGCTTAATTGTGTGACAAAGCTTAAAATGCATTGAAAGAGAAGGGGAGGGCGTATAATTGGAGTAGTGCAATGAGAAAATGTTCTAAGTAGTGATTGTACAGGAATTCCCATAATCAAGGGCAAAATAGGGAAAAAGAAAAGTTACTAACCAATTAGTCAGTAACCGAAGAGGGACCTTACTAGTAACATAAAGATCAAAAGGTGTGACAATTGCTAAAGAGATTATGATAGAGTAATCCTATGCTTGCATGTGCATGGAGGAAGTGGAGAGATGATTCTAAGTGTTAACATGTACACCTTTGTCATGGTCGTCCACCATGAATTTTTAATTCATTTTCCCACCTCTCCTCTCTCATAGCCGGTTATGTATGGGCTAAAGAGGGAAGAGAAAACTGAATTCATCTTTATCATAATCTCATCTTCTCTCTACCCTAAGCCTCCATTTTTGTCCTAACTTAAGGAAGAAAGAAAAAGTGAAAGGTAAGGTTTTGGCCTTGTAAATGGTGTTGAATGCTTAAATCCTTTTCACTAATCTTTACCACCTTGATGAAAGCTTCATCTCTATGGTTTTAGATTTTTGAAAGGAGTTTGAGAGCTTTTGAAAATTTGAAAGAGGTGGAATCAAGAAACTAGCTTGAGGAAGTGAAAGAGGTAAGAAATAGCTTCCTTTTGGTATATATAATGCGATCATTGGTTGAACTTGGAATTTCTGGATTTTAGCCATAATTTTCTTGTTATCAGGGTCTTGTGATTAGCATGGTGTTTTGGTGGTGGAATTGGTATTTTGTTATATATCTTGAGCAATGAAATTGATTTGGGTTGGTTTGGAATATTAAATGGAAAGTTTGGCAATTTGGTGATTTATGTAGCAATGTGGTTGAAAACAAAACATATGTGTATGTGATGTGAATTTAGTTGTTTTAGTGATCCTAATGGTTTCAAAATTGTGTGGGAATAGGTTTGGTTGTTGATTTTGGGCCATTGGACACATTGGTTGAAAATTTGAAATTCTGTCAAGTGTAAACTCTGTGTAGGGCAGTCGGTTTGCATGGAAGTTTTAAAATAACAAATGGTGTATAAACGTTATGAAACTTTCCAAGCTAATAGCTCACATGCCAAGCTTCAAAATGAATATATAATATGTGTCATTTCAATTTGTGTACTAGGAGTTATGATTTTCCAAAATTTGGGGTTGAAACTGGAAGCTATTCTGGAGTAGTATAGGATTTCTTGTAATTTTGTATTTTTGTGGTTATGAACAGCATTGATTCATATTTTTCCTATATAGAGACTTCAATAGCTTTCCATAGGACTTGGGATCACCCCATTTTTATTTTTCTAGAATTAGTTATGATTTTTGAAAGTTTAGCTAAGAAACAAAATTTTCTTAGCCGCAGTCAAAAGTTCCTAGCCACAGACCAAAAGCTTCTAGACTGCGTGTAAGCCGTAAAGGCTATGTGTATTGTAGCATGAGCAGTCAGGGAAGTGACATAAGTCATACCTACCCCTGCCATTGTAATTGTGTAAGTCGTGAAGGCTATTTGTATGCTGTGAAGACATGTGTAAGCCGAAAGGCTATGTGTAAGCCGTAAGGCTATGCGTATGCTGTGAAGACTATGTGTATGCCGTTGAGGCAATGTGTATACTGTGATCATTACTATTGTGTTGATTGATGATTTGCTTACAAGCTATGTGATTACATATTGTATGAGTGATTTGTTACTATTGGGATTCTCTTGAATCTCATTCTTTCTATTGACTAACTTACAGCCAGGGCAAATGGCTCGAAGGAGAAGCAGACAACCAAGGGTGTCTAGTTCTTTATTTTTTGTTTGTTAGTGGGTTGTCATATTTTGGTTAGGATTATTGTATCTTTTGTAAATATTATTTTAGATAAGGATACGTAATCCCTTGAATGGGAACTTGTAAGGGACGAATATGTCCCGTAAACCCTTTATGTATTATATGAAAACCCAGGGGTTGCCAGGAGTTTTGATTTACATTATGATATTTATGAATGCAACTTAATTGCGTAAGTTAATTATATTCAAAATGTGAATGTGAGACTAGGTTTAATAGATTTTGAAAGAAATTTTGAAAACCCACTTCATCTCAGGACGATTCCTTATTTTGAAGATTGGGACTTAATAGATTTTGAAATAACCATTGGTCTCTAATTTATCTTAATTATGCATTTTCGAATTATAATTACGGATTATAAGGTAGGGGGTTACAGTAGTGTTAACTAGATTGGCTGTAGTAGCATAGTAAAGGCACTTTTGTATGTAAATATCAAGCCGCTTTTGATGTAAATATGACTCTTTGGTATTAATATATGTATACCCTATTGTGTAATGGTATTTAAGTTTAAAGAATACACACACACACACACACACATATATATATGTTAATTGTCATATTAATGAATTTTTTTGGTAATAGTGAAAAGGAACTATGGTTCAACAAAGAAGAATATTCCTAGTGCCAGAAGTTGAAGAAGTAGGAAACCCACCTTACCCTACGCAGCAAGTTCTCGAAATGCTGACACAACAGAAAACTATGATTCAGGAATTATGTGAGAAAATTTGGGAAGTGGGGGAGAAGCATAATGAAGATAGGCCACAATCTAAAGACACTAAGGTGAATCCGAAAGGAAAACCATCTAACATTCATTAAGTACCAGCCTCTTCGATACTAGATGCATAAATTCATTAAGTACCAGCCTCTAACATTCAGGGGATGATTTGATCTATAAGTTGTTGAGGACTGGATAGTTCGACTGGAGAAAATCTTTCAAGTATTAGAGTATCCATAAGAAATAAAGGCTCGAATGGCCATATAAAACTAGAGGGAGATGTTGATTGTAATACCCTGAATTTTGAGATTTGAGGCTAGAGAATAAGACTGAAATAAGTGAACAGCTAAGCCCCAGTTTAGTAGGAGCCCAAATTTATTCCCTAATGATTCTTTTATCTTTAGGGTATTAAAAAAAGTAAAATGGTGAATTTTGGAGAAAGTAATTATGTTTTTGGTGAGATTGCCTATGAGGTAGTGAGCTTGTCATGTGATTTTTATGACCAAATGATGAGAAAAAAATTATGAAATTTTACAAGGTGAAATTAGACATCCTAAGCTTTAATCTGATAGGTCATATGACTCAATTAGAGCTATATACAAAAAGTTCTAAATTTTTGAATTCAGCATAGAAAAACTGAAATTTCTGGAACAGTATGCAAAGATTGAAATTTTGGGAATTTTGTGATCCCATCTAGCCAAATTATATATTTTTCCTTGAAACTATACTCAATAAGGGTTTTATAGGCTTTAAAATCACTCCAATTCGATTTTTCTAGAATTAGTTACGATTTTTCAAATAGTGGGCAGAAATCTGCCAGAATTTCCAATTAATCCGAATTTTGGAAAATGATTACATAATTAAAATACAATATCATATATGATAAAATAAATCACCTCCTTCCTCCGTCAGGCCAGAAATGACGTTCTTTCTGCTAGAAATAGAGAGACAAAAGCTTGAGAGGGTTTAGAGAGAGAAGGATAAGAGAACTCTTAAGGTAAGCTGATTTCTCCAATGATCTAGCTTCTAACGCATATAACTTCACTCCTAAGCTACTCATCTATGTTCTTTAAGGTTTGGAAACTCAAAAATCTATTGTTGAACACCTAGGGTTTTCAACCAAGTCAAGGAAAAGCTATTGAGAGCTTGAGGCAACTTCCAAACTCTTGTATATTGACTATTCTAGCTGTTATGAACAATTTAATTGGTGAAATTTTGCCGGATTGTCATTGGTTTCAAAAATGGAAAATGGGTGTGTGGGACTGTTATGCTGCCCAAATTGGTACTAAACGGTAGTTGTAACCTAATGGAATAGTCAATAAAGTTGTTAGGAGTATAAAGGAACGCTTTTACGCAGTTGAAATCGAAAAACCCCAATTTTTCTCGGGCAACTTAGAATTTCTATCAAGGCTAGTTTGGAGGGTTTAGAGTTGGATTTTCAATGATTTGATGGTTCCATAGAGTTCAGGAGCGAAAATTAGGTGGAGTTACAGTAGGTCACTTTTTCAGAAAAGGCCGAAAAAGCATAATTACAAAAATGCCCATAAAACCCTTAAAGTAGGGCTGCCAAGGGTAAATTTGTAATATGACAATAAATTTTGATAATTCTGAGTCCGAAAATGGATTCCTTGGATGAAAATATGTTAGGATAGCCTATGATTGAATTTTGGGAAAATTACAGCTGGACCGGGTACGGCGAGGTCGGGCTGGGTCCTCATGGGCATTTTTGTAAATTTTTATAATAGGATTATATAACCCCCAGAAACACTATGGAAGTGTCTAAATGGTACTTTTGGAATTGGAGGATTGAATATGGAGCTCGAGTTATTGTCACGCTTTATGAGGCACACGTTTCGAGGCGGAAAAGGAGTAAGGTAGGGAACTTGCCTCTCTTGCATGTATTTGATATTTGTGTAGTGTATTGATGCATGTTATTGCTTTGCTTGATTATGTGAAACATATATGAATAATTGAAGCTTGTTTCTATTTATACTGTGGCCATAGTTTTGTTGCACGAAACATTGAGCACGCAGATATGTCATTGTGCTAGCATGAGTTTATGTAATGCAAGCATGTCATCATTAAGCACTTATCTTGTATACATATTGGTATCTGTTTCCTACTGAAATTCTCTTGAATCTCCCCCTCCCCATAAAAAATTTAGATAGGAGGAGATAGAAGATATGCTGGGAACAAAGAATAGAACCATACGAGGGGATTGCGGTGGTGGAACGAAGACGAGAAGATGTCTCTATTTCATTGGGATGGGTTTAGATACCCAAGTTGTCCTGTGTGGCTACATTGATGGTAATGATCATGTATGAACCCCTATAGGGAATTTATGTAATCATGCACATATTATCAGTATAATTATGCTATTCCAGTTTTTCCTACCAAACCGCATATCATTTTCTGTAAATACTCTGAAAAAGGTTAAAATGAGATTAGGGTGTGACACTGATCGTTGGTAGAGAAATACAGCAGTAGTTCTGAGGAGTTGATACATTCCACTAATATAGGAGTTATTCCAAAAAGAATTCAATGAAATGTATTTCCTGAGGTCTATGAGGCTTGAGAAGGAGAAAGAATTCTTAGCTATTTAATAAGGTGTCGGCGAGACTTTCGATGATCACATATCCCGGTTCTTTCAATTGTCCTGTTACTTATCCTATCTGAGGTTCAAAGAGGATGAACAATACAACTATGATATGTTGATTAGGGGATTGAAGCTAAGGATGGAAGAGAATCTAGTTGCTCGATAGTTTACCATATTCAATAAGGCCGTGTAAGTTTGTTGGCTGATAGAGGGTAACTTGAACAGAATGCGTTCAAACAAAAATGCCAACAACCAAGGAGGATCTAGTTAGGGTGATATCTCATCGAAGCGTAAGGGACAAGGGTTCTTACAAAAGGGAAAGAACAAAAAGCCCTTTTGGTTTGGAAACCATAGCAACTAGAAACCCCCGATGTCTTAAACATGCCATCGGTGTGGTAAGTCACATTTGGGATGACTTTGTAATGTCCCTATGAGCCAAGTAATTTGTTATGGCTGCCGGAAGCCAGGACACTTTGCAGTAGACTTTCCTCAGTAAGCAACCGAGCCCAGACCTACGAACCAAGGCCGAGTATCTACCGTAACACATGAAGAGGCAAAGAAATCGTTGGAGTTTATTCAAGGTAAAATTCTTCTTAATAGTAGTTTATTGCGAGCTTTATATCATTCAGGTGCTAGTCATTCCTTCAGTGCTTATTGTTACGATCGAGAGGTATAGCGGAAGAATTTTAAAAGTTATCACCAATCCTAATCGAGGATCTATCAACGGTGTTTAAACCGAGTTAAAAATATTCGTACCTTTTCAAATTCAGGGTTTTCACTTTCTAGGAGCCAACACGTCGGGTCCGCTCCCTCTTGGATATATAAAATTCATCCACCCTAGATTAAACATTATCTCGTGTTGGGTCATTCTTGTACATGACCCTATAGGCCCATATGAAGTTGGTAATTGACCAATAACTGTACTAATCCACAAGTCACAAGCAGCCTCTAGCAAGACATTATGACTACCCAATTCATATGAGGATCGTTAACATGATGCAACCTGTCATACAACCATGTCATGTTCCTTTTGTCACATGATATATTGATCAAGGATGAGACATGGATAATGTCATCCTCTTGTTCCAGACCATTACTTTCTCAATTCTTGAGTAGTCTGATGGAAACTCCTTTCCATCATAGTATAGTCATACATTTCTTAGACTTACTCATCGAGGGGCCCAGTAATATCTCTCCACTAATGTGAGGGACATTCCATCTTGATCATTCATATTCCTCTGCATGAAAAACTACCAAGCCCAATCGTAGCATTTATCATCACTTGGTCAAAAGTGACTTTTGATTAGTTCAAAGCTTAGCAACTCTCATGTAGGAATCCATGATGATCTCAGGTCAAAGGGCATTGTGATGTGGTTATACATGAGAAAAGCTTATGCCTTGATCTATGTAGCTTTCTCATAGTGGGTCGGTCCAGCACCTTGTACTCTTATAAGTGCCCAAGACTTTGATTCATATCTCCATATCTTATCAAAGTCATACTGGTCTTGTTTCATCTTTGCTCCCACATAGATGACCGACCAGGGACATTTTAAGGCAATCTTTATGATTTATCCAAGGATACAATTATCACCGTTAACATGCAAATAATATGATAACAAAATGGATAAATTTCATTAAATTAAAAATGTTCAAAGTACAATGATTGGCCCTTTGGGCACAATTTCCAACATCTTCCCCTTGCCCTAGGTATAATCATTAATTTACCTAATTCCCATTGATCTAACATGACACTTATTGTCAACACCCGTTTCCATTTCGATATTTATAGAGTAATAGAGAACCCCCCAGGCATACAAAAAAGTATATATATACTGATTCTAAGTATTTGTTTACAGACAGACATAAACAAAGTAAAATTCACTAATAATTACAAATATGGACAGAATATCCCAAAATATTCCAAATATAGGCTAAATATAACCACCGATTGTATCTTGGGAACGTGCCTATCAGTTTTCCTTAACTGTGTCCTTGCCTTTTGAACCGCTGGCACCCACTGATACATTTTGATTTGGAAAATGGAGTGAGATTCCAAAGAATCCCAGTAGAAACATACTATCGACATATAAAATGTGAAAATTAAATATGCAATGCGCCATATTAGGCAAAATGAAAGTTCAATTTGATTCATAAGTGCACACAAGTTTCAGGGCCAAACATCGAGTTAGAACCGATACATGTACCTCAGCCGAGTCATCGACAACAGTTAGGATTTTCGATATACCTTGGCTGGGCACCAAACCACAACCAAGTACCGTGCCTCTAGCACGCATTCATATGACAAAATACAGTAACACATAACATACAATAGTCACATCGTATATGAGAGATAGTAGTCCCTACCTCAACCCTTTTTGACCTCGAGAAGCTCGCCTTGTAGAACGTGCCAACTTCAGGTTCTTAACGCAATCCTAAAATACCAAAATGTACAAGAAATAGGTTATAACCTATCCATGTATCATTTTAGAAACTTCCATAATGTTTATTATGGTTATATTAGCCTATAGTGAAAATTTACCAAAATGCCCCTCGGACCTTGGCCTGGCCCTGCGGTACCGAGCCCGATGGCATGTTTTCCCAAATTTTTGACTAGGGCTATACATGACGTGTTTTCATCCAAGAAATCCATTTTTGGACTCAAAATTACCAAATTCAGTGTCAAATTATGAAATTGCCCTTGGCAGCCATACTTTTAGGGTTTTAGGGGCATTTCCATAATTATGTTTTCTCGGCCTTTTCTGAAAAAGTGCTCAACTGTAACCCCACCTAATTTTCCCTCTTGAACCCAATGGAACCATCAAATCATTCAAAATCCAACCAACTCTAAGGCCCTCAAACATCCCTGGCCAAAATTATGGTGTTCTCCTGGAAAAATCGGGGTTTTATGATTTCGGCTCCGTAAACGCGTTCCTTTCTACTCCTAACCACTTTATTAACCATCTAATTGAGTTATAACTACCATTTGAACTAAAATTAGGCAGAATAACCCTTCTAATGTCACATTTCCAAAATTTTAAACCAATGGCAATCCGGCAAAAGTTCACCGAATAAATTGCCCACAGCAGCTAGAATGGTTAATATACGAAGATTTGGAAGTTACCTCAAGTACCCACTAGCTTTTCTTGCTCTTGGCTAAAAACCCTAACCTTAGAACACCAGATTTGAGCTTTCCAAACCTTGAATAACATAGTAGAGTAGTTTATGACTGGAATTGTACGTATTAGGAACCGATTTACCGAAGAAATCACTTACCTTTGCAAGTTTTTCTTCTCTTTCTCTCTCTAGAATTTCACACTTTCTCTCACTAGTTCAGATCTGTTTGGGCACGTAAATGAGCTGAGGAAGATGATGGTAAAGTTTTTTTATTATATTATATGATTTTTTTAAAGATTTATGGAATTTCCAAAAATTCCAAAATCAATTTTATGTATATAAACCCTATGTACATATAACTAAGCTCATTAAGCCCAACCAATATTTCCTTCCTCTTGCAATGTGTAGGAGACACCTAGGGCTCCCTCCCTATGGTCTCAATTGGCTTCACAACTTGTTCCAGTTACGTATACACGTAAAGTGTCAATTTTGGTCAAAATTGCACTTTTTGCTCAAATTTTCCATAAATTCATATTAAATTTACCAAAATATTCTAAATATATTTTTAACCTTTATTTTCCTTAATTAATTGAAATTAACTTCAATTAATTGGAAAATTATTTATTTGTGCTATTTTTGCAAAATTACGATTTTGCCATTACCTTTCTAATCCAATTTCTTTTCTTAATTTTCTTTGGCAAATTTTCATCTATTTTTGGACCAAATATTTTCTCTAATATTCCTTTATTTTTGGACCTTAATATTTTTCTTTTTAAATTTCCCAAATTAATTCCATAATTATTTTTGCCCAATTTCCCATGAAATTGAACATTTATGAAATTCATAAATTCCAAATTCATGAATATTCACCATTTTATTGAATTTCCCAAATAATTACAATATATTTGGTGAATATAAAATTTGGGGTGTTACAACTCTCCCCTACTTAAATAAATTTCATCCTTGAAATTTGCTACACTTACACATTCATGAATTCTGGGTAACGCTTTTTCATACTTTCCTCTGTTTCCCATGTAGCCTCTCTGGGTGACAACCCTTTCCAGATGACCTTGACAAATAGGATGCGCTTGTTCCTAAGCTAGTTCTCCTGCCGATTAATGATTCGGTCAGGCATGACTTTGTAAGTCAAATCTTGCGCATTTCCACATCTTCATACTCTATTACATGTTCTGGATCAGGTTGGTACTTTTTTAGCTGGGAAATATGGAAAACATCATGTAGCCTACTCAGATTTAGTGGCAAAGCGATGTGGTACACTACTGGCCTAATCTTCTCCAGAATCTTGAATGGACCAATATAGCTTGGTTGCAGCTTCCTTGCTTTCAATGCTCTGCCAATACCCATAACAGGTGATACTTCATGAATACGTGGTCACCGACTTCAAATTCTAGAGGTTTTTGCCTCTTATCTGCATAACTTTTCTGTTAGCTTTAAGCAGCTAGCAATCTTTGCTTGATCAACATTATTTGCTCTGTTGTCTTATCAACAAGATCTGGCCCTAGCAATTCCCTCTCAGACAACTCAGTCTAGTATAAGGGCGATTGACATTTCTTCTCGTAGAGTGCTTCGTATGGTGCCATTTGAATGCTTAAATGATAACTGTTGTTATAAGTGAACTCTGCTAATGGAAGGAATATTTCCCAACAACCTTTGTAATCAAGTACACATGCCCTTAGCATATCCTCAAGAGTTTGGATCGTTCTCTCTGTCTGCCCATCAGTTTGAGGATGATATGCCTTACTGAATCGAAGCTTGGTACCCAAAGCCTCATGTACCGCCTTCCAAAACTTGGAAGTGAATCATGGATCTCAATCAAAGATGATGTTCTTTAGAGTACCTTGCAATCTCACAATCTCCTGAATGTAAATTTCTGCTAGTCTATTAGGAGAATAGTGAATGCTAATAGGTAAGAAGTGAGCTATCTTTGTGAATATATCAACTATCACCCATATAGCGTCATGGTTTCTGACCTTAGGTAATCTTGTCACGAAATCCATGGTAACGCTTTCCCACTTCCACTCGGGTATCTCAGGATTCGTCAAAAGTCCTGATGGTCATTGATGTTCGACTTTTACTTTCTGACATGTCAAGTAACGAGCAATAAACTCAGTCACCTCTCTTTTCATCCCACACAAAATATTGAGCTTTCCGCGTCAATTTTGTCAATGGAAAAGCAATTTTGGAGAAATTCTGAATAAATCTTCTGTAATAGCCAGCTAGACCAAGAAAACTGCACACTTCAAATACAGTCTTTGGTCTTTTCCAGCTTATTACTGCTTCCACCTTGCTAGGATTAATAGAGACCCCTTGTCGTGAGGCAACATGGCCTAGAAACTTTACCTCTGAAAGCCAGAATTCACACTTGCTCAGCTTGGCATAGAGTTGCCTATCTCGTAATATGTTCAACACCACTTTTAGATACTACTCGTGTTCAGCTTTACTCTGTAAATACACTAGTATATCATCGATAAAGACTACAACGAACTGGTCTAGATACAGATGGAAGATTCGATTCATGTAGTCTATGAACACGGCAGGTGCATTGGTGAACCCGAATGGCATCACAAGAAACTCATAATGCCCAATCTGGTCCTGAAAGTAGTATTCGATACATCTTCTGCTTTTACCTTCAACTGGTGGTATCGCGATCTCAAATTGATCTTTGACAATGCATAGGAACCAGACAACTGATCGAGTAAATCATCAATTCCAGAGAGTAGATACTTGTTTTTAACGGTCATTTTGTTCAGCTCTCGATAATCAATGTAGAGACACAGGCTTCCGTCTTTCTTCTTTACGAAGAGCACTGGAGCACCCCCAGGGTGATACGCTAGGTCGTATGAACCCTTTCTCATGTAACTCCTCAATTTGCTTCTTTAACTCCGCCATTTCACTTGGAGCCATACGATATGGGGTTTTGGAGATTGTTCCTATTCCAGGTCTCAAGTCAACGGAGAACTCCACTTCCCTATCTGGAGGTAATCCACTATATCCTCCGGAAACTCATCACAAAACTCATTCACTGTAGGGATATTTTCCAAGGCTACACCAGCCTTTGATTGCATAGAGTAAAAACCATATATCCCTAACAACCTTTCTGCAAATATCTCTCAACCTTAGCTACGGAGAGAAGGTTAAGAGTGATTTCTATGTCAGCTTGCGGTTGTGGATTCAGATATATAACTCTTTTCTATTTACAATCCAATAACACACCGTTTGCTGTCAGCCAGTCAATCCCCAAAATTACTTCCAACCCTTGCAGTGGCAAGCAAATCAAATTTACAGTTGATTTATGCCCCTCAACATTTACCACGTAATTTAGACAAACGTCGGCCATCACAATCCGTGCGCCCATAGGTGTAGATATAACCAAATCATATGGGGATTTATGCATAGGTAAATGTAACCGTCTCATACAGTCATATGCAATAAATGGGTGGCTAGCACCATAATCATACATAACATGTACTAGACTGCCATTGAGAGAAATCATACCTTGAATCAACTCCAGAGACTTTTTGGCTTCTTCTTGTGTCAGTGTGTAGACCCTACCTGAAACTCTGGGTCTAGTTTCCTCTGGTTGCTATTTTTACGGACAATCCTTGGACATGTGTCCCAGCTTACCATAATCAAAACAAGTAAATGGTTTATTGAGATCAACTTTCAATGCTGTACCATTACAAGCCCTGCCAGGATGGAATGGTTTACGACAAAACCAACACGTTCGACTTCCTGAGGACACTTGGCTTCCATGGCCTCCCGTATGATTCAGCCTCTTCGTAGCTTCCTGAGAAGGTCCACCCTGCTCTTTCCGCTTCTATGTTGAGACACTGTTTCTAGAAACACCTATATTTCTAATCTGTGTTGACCAGCTCGATAGACGTTTCTCAATGTATCGGCACTCTTCTGCCGCTTTACTGAAATCAGTAAAGTATTGGGAGATCAGTCTGTACTTGAACTCATGTCTCAGTCCCTCTATCATCATATCTGAATTCCACTCATCATTGTCATTCAGCTTGGCATATGACAAGTAGCGTGACAGTTGGATATACCGGGCTAAATAGTCATCAAAACTCTCCCGATCGTACTGTTTGATGCTGAGGAACTCTTTCTCTTTCTCTCTCTTGACAGTCAGAGGAAAATAATTCTTGATAAATTCCTCTTGAAATAGTTCCCATGTGATAGGAACATTCTTCCCCTTTAGGATGAGATCCATGCCTTTCCACCAGCTATCAGCATTACCTTCCAACTTGTATATGGCTAACCAAGCTTTCATCTCATCTGGACATTGCAGCATATCAAAAATATTTTCCAAACAAGCTAACCAGTTTTCCGCTTGTTGAGGATCAAACTTCCCCTTGAACATAGGTGGTTGTTGCTTAGTGAATCTACTTAGCCAAGCTTGGATATCCTCCTCAGGCTCTAGTGGTAGATTTACTAGCGGAGGTTCACCATGGATTTCTTCCTAATTCTCCCACATGAACTCATCCATGTGATTCTCTAAATGATATTGCCTCTGTTGTACTCCCTGGAGGTCAACTCTTATCTCATTCATGGTTTGTTGTTGTTGTTCCAATAAATCTAGGATTCGCTGCTAGATAGGGTTAGGCCTTGGTTCTCCCTCGTTAGTACCATGTTTACCACGCCCTTAGCCTTGACCTCTACCTCGGCCTTTACCACCTTCTCCTTGTTGTACCATCTCCATAATTCTCTCTACATAAAATTAGAGAAGAGTAAATTTTGATACAAGAATAAGGGCATCTTCGTTATTTCATAAATAGTCAGGGTACAAGTATGTCATACATAGCATATCATAACTATTTACAGTAGTGCAGAGAAATAGAAATATCATACATCCTACATACTACTGTACATGACATATATCTTTTACATATCCAAAATATCATTTCCTTGCACCCTCCCAAAACTACAACCTCTAACTAATACTTTCTTTGTCTGTCGGCTCCGCCTAACTGTCCTTAACTTGTATACATGCCGGTTAGCTCCGATAACCCAAAATATACCTCGTAAGCCCCATATCACAGCTCAGTGTACATGAAATCCCGCACTAGCCCTCTGATGTGCTTCTGGAAAGCCCAGAAGTTCACCTTCAGGCCCCTCTCGACAATGAGGTTCTTCTGTTAGTTCCAGAAAGCTGTGTCCGGAAAGAAGTTCATCATGGAAGGTGTTTGAGCAAGCGTTTCACCCAAGAGGGGGTGAATTGGGTGATCTTAAAAATTTCGTTGCAAATATAAAATTTGACGTTGAAATTAAAACATGAAAGAGTAAGGAGAAATATCACCGAAGTGTACACCGGGAGTTATACTGGTTCGGCCACAACCACTTTGACCTACGTCCAGTCCTCAGAGCTTCTATGAGAGTTTTACTATAACTTCCAAGATTCAGTGGGTTCTTGGCACCTCAGTACAAGCAAGTTCCTACACCTGGACACTCGCTCCCCCTTACAAGTTGTAATTCAATCCCAACTCAAGGTTCCACAACCTTAAGTTATCTCAATAACAAATATTGAGTTAGAATGAAATATCTCTCTTACAGAGTAAATAAGAATCACTGAATCATAGAATCACAAGTATAATGGAAAACAGAGTAATGAACTTGATGATACGTTCGTAAGTGTGTTCTTGTCTATTTCTCTGTTCAGATGTCCACATATATATAGATACGTTGGTAATGATTGCTGGAACATATTTCTTCATGTCCGTTGGAGTGTGAGCAGCCATTATTGACTTTTCCAGTTTTTGAGAAACATACGTTATGGTAGGTGACGGTCGATGACATTTGAGCATTGCTTTTGACTTTCCTTATTTGGTAAGATCTCTTCATTATTTACCTGTTGAAATGCTAAGTACACTAATATAATGAAAAGTTAATCAAATAGAAAACAGAACAATGACCGTTGGAATGATTTCAAACTTTCTGGGTTTGCTTACTCGAGTAGCTACTCGAGTATCACATGAAGATTACTCGAGTACTTACTCGAGTATCATCGGGAATTCTTAAATTAACTTCAAGTCAATGAGCAAATACAAGAATACTCGGGTAGTGCATGGAATAACCAATTTTCAAACCTTTGGAAATGTCTGTTTACTCGGTACCAACTCGAGTAAGGCACTCATAACTTTATGAGTTACTCGGGTACCAACTCGAGTAACGCTTCAAATAACTTTTGATTACTCGATGCCCTACTCCAGTAATGTTGGCAGGATTTCAAAGCCGAGAGCACTTACCTTGTTACTTGGGTATGGACTCGAGTAATGCACTAATATTTGCATAGGTTACTCGGGTACCACCTCGAGTAATTGTACTTCTTGTGCATGACTTACCCTGGTACTGACTGAAAGTTTCCCTTGAAAATATTTTTGCATACTCAGGTACTTACTCGAGGAATCCACTTAAAATACAACATTAGATACTTGCATACTAGGGTAAGGACTCGAGGAAAATGAGATAAAAAGAAATCAAGTTAATCGGGTACTACCTTCAATTTTTAACTTACCTTAGTGCGTTACTCGAGTAGCTCCTCGAGTAACATTAGCAGTAGTACTAAAGGCCGAGAGCTCCACATTTTCAGAAACAGGGTTACTCGAGTAGCTCCTCGAGTATCGTTGGAAACTTGAAGGCAACTGGAAGTTTTTCACATGGTTACTCGAGTAGCGCCTCGAGTAACATTGGCAGGCCGAGAGCAACTCCAAGTTTTTACCTGGTTACTCGAGTATCTCCTCGAGTAACATTGGCAGGCCGAGAGCACCTTGAAATTTTTTGCACTATTACTCGAGTAACGTTGGCAGGTTACTGGAAGTTGTCTCTGGTTACTTCAAGTTTTGTCTCCTTACTCGAGTAGCGCCTCGAGTAATGCCTTAGAAAACTTGCTTCTCATCAAGTTTCTGAGCTTTTTCTTTTGGCCTTTCTTCATTACTCCAATGCTTATGTCAAGTAATGTTTATCCCTGTTAATCATTTGTTCAAACTTGTTTATTAATCATTTCCTTTTCAAACCATTCTTTTGTTATCATCAAAACATGGGATCTAACAGAAAGAACCCAGCACTCATCGGTCACTGTAAGCTGCAATGATATCTGCAGTCCATACAACTTCTCTATACTGTCAAGGAATGCGTCGTACTGGCCTCTCAGGGTATTTTGCTCTTGCAGTGCCCGATAATACTTGGACATGAGAAGGTAAGACAACTCTATATCTGGCTTCATATTGTACTGCACCTGAACCGGCTCTGCCTGAGACTCATTGTCACTCAGCTCGTCCTCTGACATCTCCTCTGGCTCGTAGTCAGAATTGTAGTCCTAATAAGCAAGATTTGTATGTATCATATGATTCAAAATCAAATGAGTTAAGAAATCCATCTTAATGGAGTTTGGAAATACATTTCTCATTTATATGGCCTAGACAACAATGCCAAAAGGTAGGTTGTATTCAAATTGTTTGATTTTATCCAGTTAGTAGTTATGTTATAGATATTTTCATTATTAGGATGTTCCAAATTTAATATATAATGACCAATATGCAAATCACCATCAGTATAGAAAATGTCATTACGATCAATAAAACATTTACCATTCCTAGTAAGGGAAGTATAACCTTCCTTATCTAAATAAGAAAGAGAAACAATGTTATTACTCAAAGCAGGAACATAATAGCAATTGTTCAAAACTAACAAAAACCCATTGGGCAGAACTAATTCATAAGTGCCTACGGTTAAAGTAGCAACTCTTGCTCTATTTCCAACTCGTAGGTCCACCTCGCCCTTCTTCATCTTTCTACTGTCCTTTAGACCCTGCACATTTGTACAAATGTGAGAACTACATGCGGTATCTAATACCCATATAGAGGAAGTAGAAAAATGAATGTCTATAACATAAATACCTGAAGCGATAGCCTCGCTATCCTTCTTGTTCTTTTTCAGATCTTCAAGGTAGAGTTTGCAATTCCTCTTCCAATGACTAGGTTTATTGCAGAAATAGCAGACTCCTTCCTTTGGGGGCTTTGTGTTCTTGGGTGCAGGCTTGGTTTCGGACTTGTTTCACTCTTTGGTCTTACCACTTGAGCCATTACCCTTCCATTTCTTTTTCATACCCTTTCCTTTCTAAACCATCAAAATAGTACTGGGCTTTTTCTTAATGCTTTGCTCAGCAGTTTTGAGCATCCCATGCATCTCAGAAATTGATTTCTCCCTATTGTTCATGTTGTAGTTCATGACAAACTGGTCATAACTCTCCAGGAGTGAGTTTAGGATCAAATCTATAGCTAACTCCTGGCTCATGGGAAATCCAAGCCTCTCAAGGTGATCAATATAGCCTTTCATCTTTAACATATGAGTACTAACTCACCTTCAGCCATCTTACAAGAATGTAAGGCTTTTGTAGTCTCATACCTTTCTTTCCTTACCTATTACAGGAACATTTCCTTGAGATTCAAAATCATCTCAAGAACCTCCATAAGTTCTAGATCTCTTTGGAACCATAGCGGTAAGCATCAGGCAACCTACATCCATAGAGTCATCCTTATGCTTCATGTAAGCATCTCTCTAAGCTCTAGAGCATTGGCTGCAGGCTCCTCAGGAATGGGTTGATTTAGGACATAAGCCTTTCTTTCCTGCTTGAGAACAATTCTCAAGTTCCTGAACTAGTCAAGAAAGTTTGTCCCATTGAGTTTGTCCTTTTCAAGGACCGATCGCAATGATAATGCTGTAGTATTACTAGTTGACATGATTCTACAATTAAAATATGCAAAGTTAGTTAGTAATCTCCCACTAAATTAACAACCCTCAATATAATAATTAGTGGGCTAAGATCCATATTTGGCTTAAACTTAAGTCTGTTTTGGCAAGACACTTAAATTCAAGTTATTTAGGTAGGTATCCTATTTACTAATTACATACATGTAACTCTTAAATCTTTATAGGATTTGATCATCATATGATCCAGCATGTTTAATCCCATCTAACGCTTTGAGATTCAAAATCGTTTTGTTAATCTCAATTAAGTCAAAACAATAATGAATATTATGAGCAGCACCATTACTCATGCTTGTCTCATTAAGATAACTCAAGTGCATCCACTTTGGTGGTTTCCACAATTAAGCGATTTAGGTTTTGACAAGTATTCATTAATTGACAGAATTATGACTTAATATTTGATTCAGAGGGTTTAATTAATTAGCTTTGTTTATATGGATGCAATCATGGTCGTACCTCATACAAATAAATGCATATAAACGCAAAAGTATTCATGCAATGATCTAATCAAAAGCATAATTTAAACGTGACACAACATGGCTTACCTAACCTAAAATCCTCCCATGCCAATGAGAGAACTTCTCTAAATAAGAAGAGAAATACATTGAGAGAAACCTCGTTTAAGCATTCAGGGGGAGTGAGATTAGAAGAGAATGTACATTGAGAGTATTTAGAGGAAGGCACAGCACGCAGGTTGTATTTAAATATTACAACCCTTTGTAAAAAAAACTAAAGCCATGTTGTTCACATACCCAAACAAGTATGAAGAATAAACCACAACAAGAATTCATAAAATATGAAAAGTAATAAATGTCGTGATTAGGTTATATTACACTATGAACAGGTAGTCACGGCGGTCACACTACTTAATCAGGATTGTCTTCCTGATAGTTTCATATCCCTACAACCCGAATAGATATCCAAACTTTGACCCGGTTCTTCTCCAAGATTTTGGATCCCTAAATCCGATTAGAGACCCTAACGTGTCCATACGCCGTGATCTTCAACCTGTTCGAAACCTAAATGATGAATTCTACTTCGGATCAAATCTAGAATAGAAATCGCGATGCCAATGGGGGAATTGAAACGTAAACATATCGCATATAATCGAAACAATTTCACCAGATCGCATTAACATACAGCACTATCCGAAAATGCACAATAACGTTGAACATATTCCTTTTAAAATGAAATTCAGGAAAAAAAATTCATTTTCATCTTAACATATTCGGACGTTTTCTTATAAACTCACACACATAACCCATATATATCACATGTTAAGAACATAAACTCAATTTAAACTCACAATTGACCTGGCTCAGATGCCACTATTCGGGTCGGGAGGCACAGCAGAAGAATTTTAAAAATTATCGCTGATCCTAATCGATGATCTATTAACGACGTTTAAACTGAGTTAGAATGATTTGTACATTTTTGAGTTCAGGGTTTTCGATCTCTAGGAGCCAACACGTCAGGTCCGATCCCTTTATCAGTATCTACATGAATGCTCTCCAACAGAGACTGCGTGCTAGCACCTCCAATGTCTCCTAAGGTTTTGCTTGGGGCTCTGAATTATCATACGTATATAAGTATATCTGCTCTATCAAGTTTATAACTTATGAGGGCTATATTCAAATTTCAAAATTAATCTTTATTGATTTCAAAATTAATTAACAATTAATTATCTTGATGAGCTAATTAAATAAATTCACTTTAAATTAAATCTGTCCAACAGTTTTAATTTAACCTATTTATTTAATTCAATTAAAGAGCCATTAGATTTAAGTTATCTTCATAAATTAAATCTGAGATACTATATCTCTATCATGTTAGTTATTAAATTTAATTTATCTTAATAAATTAAACTTAAAACTTGCACAATATAATAATATCATATAATATATATACATATATATATAATATATATTTCAGAAATATATATATATATATAATATTATTAACGAATTTAATATTATATATATAAATATAAAATTTATCCACCATAGATTAAACATTATCTCATATTGGGCCATTCTTGTATGCGACCCTGTAAGCCCATACGAAGTTGGCATTGGGGCAATGACTGTACTAACCCACAAGTCGAAGCGGCCTCTAGCAAGACATCACGACTACTCAATTCATATGAGGATCGTTAACACGATGCAACCTGTCATACAACCATGTCACGTCCCTTTTGTCACACAATACATCGGTCAAGGATGAGGCATGGATAATGTCATCTTCTTGTTCTTGACCATTACTTTCTTGATTCCTGAGTAGTTTTACAATAGAAATGGAAACTTCTTTCCATCATAGTATGGCCATACATTTCTAAGACTCACTCATCGAGGGGCCCAGTAATATCTCTTCACTAATGTGAGGAACAAATTCCATCTTGATCATTCATATTCCTCTGCATGAAAAACTACCAAGCCCAATCGTAGCCTTTATCATCACCCAGTCAAAAGTGACTTTTGACTAGTTCAAAGCTTAGCAATACTCATATAGGAATCCATGATGACCTCAGGTTAAAGGGCATTATAACGTGGTTATACATGAAAAAAGCTTATGACCTGATCCATGTAACTTTCTCATAGTGAGTCGGTCCAGCACCTTGACTCTTGCAAGTGCTTAAGACTTTGATTTGTATCTCTATATCTTATCAAAGTCTTATTGGTCTTGTTTCATCTCTGCTCCCGCATAGATGACCGACCAGGGACATTTTAGGACAATCTTTATGATTTATCCAAGGATACAATTATCACAGTTAACATGCAAATAAAATGATAACTGAATGGAGAAATTTCATTAAATTAATAATGTTCAAAGTATAATAATTGGCTATTTAGACACAATTTCCATCACTTATGACTGTGCTAAGTGCCTAGGATTCCATGTGCACAAGCTGCCATTTGATTTGATTTTGTTGATGGCGATAGGTGTCAAGTTGATGACTGTTGATGTTTGTTTGAGTTTTGTGGTAAATGTTGAGGGACATGAGTCTATAATTGACTTGATTTGTTTGCCACTCCAAGGACTTAAGGTTATACTAGTTTTTGGATGGCTGACGGTGAATAATGTGTTGTTGGATTTTAGGAACAAGAAGATAGTATATCCCACCCGGTTGAAGGATGATAAAGTAAATGCTAGTCTAAACTTCCTTTTATTAGTGAAAGTTGAAAAATGCCTAAGGAAGGGATGCCAAGGATATATCGTGTTTTTTTCCATATAGGTGGAGAAAGAAATAACCCTGGAAGATATATTAGTTGTAATAGAATTTCCCTAGGTGTTTCCGAATGAACTTAGTGGTTTACCTCCAAAAAGGGAAGTGGAATTTGTGATTGAGATTATGCCTGGAGCTAGATCTTTATCAAAAGAAGCATACTGAATGGCCTCAAATGGGGTGGAAGAGCTAAAGAAATAGATCGAGGAATTACATGAGAAAGGGTTCATTCGACCTAATGTTTCACAATAGGGAGCTCCAGTGCTATTCGTTTAAAAGAGGGATGGAAGCCTGAGGCTATATATTGGTTACAGAGAGTTGAATAAGGTGACAGTCAAGAACAAGTACCCGCTTGCCCAGATTGATGACCATATAGATCAGTTGTCTGGATCAAGTGTATTCTCGAAGATTGATCTATGATCAGGATATCATTAGGTACGAGTTAATGTAGAAGTCATACCGAAGACTACTTTCCAAACAAGATATGAGCACTACGAGTTTCTAGTGATGCCTTTTGGAGTAATAAATACACCTGCCGTGTTTATGGACTACATAAACCTCATCTTTCGTCAATATTTAGATCAATTCATGGTAGTCTTCATCAAAGACATTCTGATGTACTCTAAGAGTAGAGAAGTGCACGAGGAGCACCAGGGCCTCTGTCTAATACCTTATTTTTTTGCCCCTTTATTATGTATATGGAAGCATTATTCTATAATTACTTAGGGGATTTTTACACATTTCTGGTTGTTAAGCCATTATTCTTACCAAGTATCCGAGTTCATTCTATTTCTCATCTCTTACGTTTAGTTTCGGTGATCTCGATTATTGTTCAATTATTATACGTGTATATTCTTACTATTCATAATATCCGGGTTATGAAAATAATTTACATACATTAAATTATTACACATTCTTTCTTCTGAGTTCTTTGTCTTTTTTCCTTCTAGTACATCTTCATCATTCTTTTGTTTTATATTCCTGTACCTAAATAGTTGGTAGGGGAGGGTGAGATTCGGGGGAACCTCAGTAGTAAACATTATAAACAATACATGTAAGATGAATGTTAACGCATGATATGCTTGCCTTACTTAGGCTTATGTTCACATAACGATATTCTGCATGCTTAATGTTTTATGTAACATACTTATGGCCTCAGAAAAAACAGAAGCAAAGCTTCATTCATTCATACATGCTTCACATAATCAAGCAAAGCAATACAACAAGTCAATACATAGCATAAAATTCACATACATACAAGTAAGTTCACTACCTTTGGACAAAGTCCTTGTTCTTGTCCCTTTTCCTTCCAACCATGGTAGCTTCTTGACCTTCTTTTATTCTTCTTCTTGACTTCTTTTAATATCTTGAATTTTGGGACTAGAGGCCTAGAGTAACTAATGGACTAGTATGTCCTCAGCCAGCAGATTGCTATGCAATCACAATTGTGCTGAATAGTGATAAAGGCAGTAAGATTGGATGTGCACATTTGCATAGGGTAGTGTTCCTAGGCAGTAAGACCTGACAAGCACTCTGTGCTATATTGAATAGTGTACATAGTATGGTCAGCAAGAATAAGTTGCATATAAAGATAGGATTGCCTCGAAGATAATCATTATTATGTGATATCCGAACTTTTGAGGATGAAATTTATTGAATGAGGGAGAACTATAATATCCTGAATTTTGGGACAAGAGACTTGATAATAAGCTTGAATCAGGTGGATTGCTAAGCCCCGGTTTAGCAAGAGTCCCATGAATGTAAACTCTCTTGCCAATGTATTTTTCCTGCATGGCAGTCTAGTTGTATGACATTTTTAAATAGGAAAATAATGTTTAATGCCTATGATATTTTCCAAAATGAAAGTAGACTTATCAAGCTTTAATTTGAGATGTCATATAGGTCATTTGGAGTTGTTCGCAAAGAGTTATGTCTTTTTGAAGTTAGCCTAGTAAAATTGGCAAGTTTCTGTGATAGTGTCCAAAAATGAAAATTATGAGAATTATGAGCTTCCAGTAGGCATTTTTTCCTAAAAATAGACTTAATAAGGGTCATATAGCCTTTAGAACCATACCAATTGGACATTTGTATAATTAGATATGAATTTTTAAAGTTTGATGAAAATTCTACCAGATTTCCAACAGGTGCAAAAATAGAAAAAATGTATAGGCAAAATAGTCATTTAGCGATATTTAATCCAAAGCCCATAATTTTCCCTTTCTTATGTGCTCTTGGACGTCCAAATGAGGAAGTAAAAAGGGTGTTTAAATACTTGGTTCATATTATGCTTCAATATAGAGGAATTGTGGCCAAGTGAAAAGTTAAGTTGGAAAGTCAACAATTGTAGTTTAATGTTATAACATTTGAGGTGGCACTAAGATGATATTTCAAGAAGCCAATTTAGTTATTTTGGGTCCTCCATTTATGTCACGTTTTGGCATGAGGCAAAGGGAATAATGATTGAAGTCTAAATGTCATTAGTTGGAGTATTTGGGTCAAGTAAAAGTGAACTTTGAAAAGTTAAGGGCAAGTGTAATAAAAGGAGCTCTTACATAGTTATCACAAGACTTGAATGAAGTCAAATTAGGAGACTTAGTTGGTCTCTTTGTATAGGCATTTATTCGCCATTTTGGATGGAGGAAAGAGAGAACAATTATGATCAAATAAAAGTAGATAATGCTTGATAAATTGGCATGTGCAAAAAGGGTAATAAACTAATATATTTTGAGGAGGCGTAAGAGATATTTTTAAAAGCAATTAAGCTCTTTCAAGACTCTGTCTTTTGGCAAACTTTTTGGCTAAATATTAATGTGGTAAGGGAAGAGAAAAACTTATCATTAAACAATCTCCCTCTCTATCTTCAAGTTGGCCAAGCAGCTACATGAAAGAGAAAAAGAAGACACAAAGTGAGGTGAGTTCTTCCATATTGGTTTTCACCTCATTAACCTCATTTATGGCTCAAATACCCTTCATAAACATTGTTCCTCTTTATGAGAGATTAATTTCTATGACTTTAGAAATTCAAGAGGGGGTGTTTTGAGCCATCTTGCAAGACCAAAAGTTTTAGAACGAAAGAAAGAACCTAAGGAGGAGCAAGAGGTGAGTATTGCCTTCAATTTGAGTTATTGGTTTTGTTAGTTGAATGAGTATTTTGGGATGTGTAACTCTGTCCTAATTTTGGCAAAGTAAGGGTTTGGAGGAGTCATGGTGATTTGATTATGTTTATAGTGTTTTATGATGGTTAGAAGGCATATGACACTAGTTTGATGCTTAAATTGAAAGTTTGGTAATTGTTGTAATTTATGTTAATTTTTTGCCAAAATAAGACATGTAGAATAGGTAGGAATTTTGTTATTTTGATGTTACCATTATGTTCTAGATGAAAAATGGTGTGGGAATAGCCCCGGGCTGTGAATTCTGTATGATTGGAGCACAATTGAAAAAATGGAATTTCAGCTGCCAATGTAGTGTGCCTTGCCCACCCTATTTGCATTCTATTTTCGAATAACCAAGTGATATCTAATGAATGTGAAATTTTTGAGAATAAAAGTAGACATTTTAAGCTTTAATTTGATAGGTAGATCATAATTTTTGGAGTAGTAGATTAAGAGATATGGATTTTTAAAGTTGTGCCCTATTTTTGGAAGGAAATCTGGAATAGGCGAAGTTTGATGAATTTCTGGGAGCAATGTGATTGCAGTGGTTAGACTATAGTATTTTTCCTTAAAAGAACATTTAAAGAGCTTCATATAGTCTTTAGAACCAGTCAAATTGGAATTTCATAGAATTAATTGTGATTTGCCAAAGTTGATTGCAAATCTGGCAGTTTTCTAAAAAATAGTGAAACTGCACTGTGTAGAGTTGTATTATGCACAAATTGATGAAACTGTGATAGATGTTGGGATTGGCTAGCATAGCAGAAGAATTTTAAAGTTTTACCAATCCCAATTGTAGATCTATCAACGGCGTTTAAATCGAGTTAGAAAGAATCGTACCGTTTATGTTTTGCGCTTCTCAATCTCTAGGAGCCAACACCTCATATCGACTTGCTCTACCAGTATCCACACTAATGGGACTCTAAAACGGACTACATGCTAGCACCTCTAATATCTGCTAGGGTTTCCTTGTGGCTTTGAATTCTCATCCGTACATGAGTTTTTTTGCTCCATCATTTTATAACCCATGACGGAATTTCAAAATTAATCTTGATTAATTTTGAAATTAATTAACCTTTAATTATCTTGATAAGCTAATTAAATAAATTCTGTTTAATTAAATCTATCCAACAGTTTTAATTTAACCTATTTATTTAATCCGAATAAAGAGCCAATAGATTTAATTTTTTTTATGAATTAAATCTTAGATATTATATCTCTATCATGTTAGTCATTAAATTTAATTTATCTGATAAAACTAAATTTAAAAATAACACAATATAATAATATTATCATATATATATGCACACATATATGTATAAATATTATTTCAAAAATACATATATATTATATATAATATTATTAATTTTCTTTTCACGAATTTTATATTATATATATAAGGGTTAAGGTGCAGAAATACACATGTGATTTTCTTCAAAGTGCACCTAACACCAAATGCTTTTTGTAGGTGCAACAGTGACTATGTGGTTACAAAATAGGTGCAAAACTACCCTTTGACTGTTAGTTTGACTTTTTGACCCTGATGACATGTAGGATGACATGGACGCTGGAGTGACATTCTGGAAATAAAACTTGCTGACTAGTGAAGCTTTGCAATTAATATTACCCACATTTCACTATTTCAGTACCACCTTCTCTGAAGTAGGTTGAAATTTGAATGCAGAGTGCTTAACTTACTCAGCAGAGTTTCTGCCCTAAAAAATATACTAATTGCTCAATTTTTCTCCAACCCTAGATTCCCAATATTATTAAATTAAAATCATTATAATACATATATTATATTACTAATTTTTATTAAATTATATGATTTATTAGGAAAATTTGATTTTCAACAAGTTTTTTTCCAATATGTCACTCCAGTGTCCATGTCATCGTACACGTCATCACTTTCAGGATAAAAAATTCAAACTAGCGGTCAAAGGGTGGTTTTGCACATAATTTGTAACCACATAATCACTGCTGCACCTAAAAAAGGCATTTGGTGTTTGGCGTACTTTGAGGAAAATCACATGTTTGCATGATGCTATAACCCATTCTTGATTTTGACAACAATGGCAACTTAGAGGTAGCATGAAACTCCTTTATTTAACAATCCAAAACTTCAAAAACCAAGCCCTCGATGAGTAGAACAAGATTCGTGAAGTCTCTATAGGCCAGAAACATGAATTCGGAGGTGGAAATCCCTTAGGAATACCTTGTTATTCAAGTTCCCTCCACCTTCTCCCTTCTTTCTTTTTCCTCTAAAATTTCTCTTATTTTCACCCATTTTTTTGTCTTGGCCGAATTTTAAGAAGTGTGAGGCAATGTTGGAGTTATTTAATTTATAGGGTGTTTGGCGCTCATTTTGAAATCTAGCCTTCTCCCTCTTACTCTTATGTCTTGGGCATCCTAATAGATTAGGGGAAAGGAGGTTTGACAATTTTCTTTAGCTTTCATGTGTAATATAAGGGAAGACGGACATGGGGCCGAACCAGGGACAGATGAGTTGTCCCAGCTATCTAGACATGTGGCACACGAGGTAGCTGGGTAGTGTCTCCTAATTTTTTCCAACTGAAAAGCATCTTTAGGTATAAGGCAACTTTAATAAAGCTACTTTATCATTACAGGCCTCAAGCATTGCCACACATGTGTTAATGTCTTAGGAATGTGCCATGTGTCTCTACAAAGCATTAGATGGCACCACATTTATCCTTATGCCTCAGTGTTGTGCCATATGTATACCGGTGTATCCCTGTATATTAGTGTATCCCCGTAAATAACACCCAAACCTATGTTCCTTAAGAAAATGCCAAATGTCTGTATATGGCATAAGATGGCATCATGCATGCCTGTATTCCCTAGACAAATGGCACCATATGGCCTATGACTCTGGGAATTGTGGGGTATGTGTCGGTATTCTTAAAAAACACCAGATGTCTATAAACGTGTCAACATATGTCGCTATGTATACCCAAGTGTCATGAAAATGGTGCCATTTATGTGTCTCATAATAAGACACCAAGTACCCTCATTCACATATGTATAATATATTTTATCCGACTAATTACATAAATTGACCCCTCATGTAATTCGGGGAATCATTATCTACCCTAAGGGGCTAGATCATATAGTCCTTGAAAATCATTCTATCTCTTGGAAATTATTGGAACTCTTGCTAAACTAGGCTTAGTAGCCTACTTGATTTTGACCTATTCTCAAGCATATAGGTTCAAGATTTAGGATATTACCACAAGCAAGCTTGAGTTCTAGTGAAGTTATTACACTTCTTTTTAGTGTTTTTCATTGGATTTGGGACTTTTTCTAGGCTGTTTGTTTGCTGGAAGTTGTGATGTTTTTTGGAAAAGCAATTTTGTCACCGACAAGCTTAAGTCTAGTGATTGTTTGTTGATTTTGGGATAAATGTTGGGACTTCTTTGGCTTGGTTTCATTGTCACCAAAAGAGGGCATGAGAGTAGGAGTTTATAAAGATAGAATCTTTTAGGTTTAGAGTCCAAAACATGATTGCCTATCACATTATTCTCTCTGTTCTGTACGATAGGAAAAACAGAGCTTCTGTCGGAAAGTTGTAGAAGTTTAAATTAAGGCTACAATTGTAGTTTTCATCTGGTTCTTTTTTGCATGAAAGTTTTATGATGTGTAGTAGGTAATAGAATCAAGAAGAGCTCAATTTGGAATGAAAATAGTGGCGTTCTTGTGAGTTTTAAGCAGATTGTCAAAACTGACATTTTTAGGAGCCAATGGGATTTGTACTCTATTTTAATCAGTCAAAAATGGTCCAATGATTATGAAATTTTATAGGGAAATAATACACATCTAAAGCTTTAAAATGAGCCCTAGAAAACATCAGTTGTATACCTAGATGGAAAGTTATGATTTTTGGAATTTAGATCAAGAAACAGGGGAATTCTGGAAGTCCAAGTTCTAGCAGTAGAAAAAGGAACGAATTTCATGGGGTTAATCTGATAATTTGGCCTAGTGATTATTTTTCCATTAAAATAGACATTTATAACTTTGCATTGAGTATTAGAAATTAGGAATTGAATGTGTAATTTAAAAGTTATGAATTTTTAAAATTTAGGTATGAAATCTGGGAAAGGATTCAGATTCTATTTGGGGGCAATCAGATTGGTCAATGAATTTAGGAGTTTAGGAACTTAATTGATATTGGATAGTATTTATATATATAGCGGACTTCAAAGATTCACATATAAGCTTGAACCAATTCATTTGGAATTTTCTAACTTGAGATATGAATTTCCAAAGTAGCCCAAAGACTTGTGGCAGGTTGAATTCGATTATGGAAATTCTAGATTTAAGAATTTGTGATTAGGAGATAAATTAAGGATTGGAAATATATTCGAGAGATTAAAATAACCACATGATGTACCTAAATCACAAGAGTGAGAAGCTTATAGGATATCCTAAATTAGGAATACTTTAGACATCAATACACAAAAATATTAAAGATAACCAATAAAGCTAAAATGAAGGACAAGAATTTGGAATGGGAAAAGAATAGCATAATCTTTATTATGTCAATAGAATTTGAATAAGTAATGACCCATCTATTCATGAATTCTAAATTATAGGATTTGATATTTACAGAAGCTCAGAGAATAAGCTTTTTGTTAAAGGTAAATTGTAGAAAGGCAATCAAGTAGTAACTCTTTTCTCATATAATATGTATTATTCTGCATGTATGTTTTTACATTGATTATATTTGTTTTATGAATATATTGAATTGATGTTTGAACCAGTCTATCCTAAGGCCGTAAGACCTGATATGCATTCAGAGTTGTACTGGGCAGTGACCTGAGGCCATAAGTTCCGAAAGTGCATATTTACATCAGGTAGTGTCCCTGGTCTGTAAGACCTTATAAGCTATAAGAGTTGTATTGGACCATTGTGTTTCATGTTTACTAATTGTGAAGCATTTTGATTGTTGAATGCTGATCCCATGATGGTTTGTTTAGTATGCTTTATGAACTTGTATACTATATGATTGACTATTGTTAATACTGAGATTCTTGTGAATCTCACCCTTTCCATTAAATGACATACAGTTAAAGTAAGCAACTCTAAGGGCAAGGAGGCAGTAGTACAGATAAGTAAGAAGGTGGAGAAGAAAGATTATCATAATAATGGTATTAATACACATAATAATGGTATCAATACACTTAGTAGTAATGGTATCAGTGTACAAAGTAGTGGTATCAGTGCACATAGTGGTGGTATCAGCACATATAGTAGTGGTATTAGTATTATTATTATGCTCAGTAATCAAAAATAGGGACGGGCATTTGCATGATACGAGCCCATAACTTGACTAACGAAAGATTTAGGTAAGGGAGAGAAACACGTTGATAATAATAAATAGAGCTAAGGATTGATGAGTGTTGATAAAGATGCGAACCACTATACAACTATTTTTTAAAGTTTTAATTGTTTTTTAGAAAAGGCCATTTAATAACAATTTCGAACCCTATGTTTGGGTTCGGATTTTAAATTAATTTCAAAAGTTTTTTTGTTCCAAGATTAAAGATTGGCTTAGTGGTTCAAATTCATTATATACGTAGCTCACTTGATAACTATGGAAATTAGGGTGTCACAGTGTAAGCCAAAGCATTGACAGAGATAATTAGGTCATCTTTGATTCATAAGAGTGTCTCATTGTTAACAAAAAGGATTTTTCAAATCAATAAAGATGATCTCAAAGTCAAAATAAGAGCTTTAAGGGATGGTAACTTCTATACTCTTGACATAAATATCAATGTAGCTGAAAATTGTTTTCTAAGCAATGCCGATGAAAGTCTGTTATGGAAAAATAGCCTTGTTCATGTCAACATGCACAAACTAGGCAAACTAATAAAGAATGACTTAGTTATTAGCCTACCTAAATGTCATTTTAAAAATGATATCATCTGTGACTCTTGTCAAAAGGGGGAAAATGTCTCTTTTAAATCTAAAACGGTAGTCTTAACACATAAACCACTCCAACTACTCCATATGGACTTAGTTGGACTAGTAAGAGTAAAAAGTTTTTGTTGGAATTTATATACATTGATGATTGTTGATGACTATATTTCTTTCTTTAAAAGATGAAACTTTTGATAAATTTGTTGTTTTTGCCAAAATGGTCCAAAATGAGAAAGGTATGCCTATTATGTCCATCAAAATTGATCATGGTGGAGTATTTGAGAATCAAGCTTTTAGAGAATACTGTGATGCAAATGGGATTGATTAGAACTTCTCAACTCCAATAATTCCACAAACAAATGGTGTTGTTGAAAGAAAAAAGAGTTCTCATCGACATGGCAAGAGCAATGTTGAATAAGAAAGGAGTCTCATAAGTATTTTGGGCACACACAATGAGCATGGCATGCTACATCTCAAATAAATCCTATATCAGATCAATAATTGGGAAGACACCTTATGAGATGTACAAAGGAATGAAGCCAAACTTAGCTCACTTACATGTGTTTGGTTGTAAATGCTTTATCCTCCATAATGCTAAAGATAGTTTTGGTAAATTTGATCATAAAACTGATAAAGGTTTATTAATAAATTTACATGAGTTGTTGAAGAATATGCATGTTGTGTTTGCTGAAAATGAGTCTCAAATAAAGCCTAGTAAAGAGGAACCAGAAGTAGTTCATACCATAGGAAGCCAAACCAATTCAAACTCTTCTATTCCTCACACTGTTAAAGATGAGAATCCCATTAATCACACTCATGATCAAACCCATCCTAGAGCTTGGAGATACATCAAAGATCATCCCATAGATCAACTCATAGGTGATGTTAGAGAATGAGAGAAAAATAGAAACAAAGTCTCAAATGAAATTAGTTTCTTTGCCTTTATCTGTAAAATAGAACCTTCTAGTGTTGAAGAAGCCTTATCAGACAATGATTGGGTGTTAGCAATGCAAGAAGAAATAAATCAATTTGAAAAAAAATCAAGTTTGAGACTTGGTACCCTGGCCTAATGTTGGAAATTATGCCACATGGGCCAATTATTGTACTTTGAACATTATTAATTTAATGAATTTTCTCCATTATGTTATCATATTATTCTCATGTTCACTGATCAGACTATATCCTTCGAAAAATCATAAAGATTGTCCTAAATGTCCCTTGTTGGTCATTTATGCAGGAGCAAAAATAAAATAAGACTAGTATGACTTTGATAAGATATAGAGATATGAATCAAAGTCATAAGCATTTGTACGAGTACAAGGTGCTGGATTGACCCTATAACACCCCAAATTTTATTCACTAATGTGAATGGTAATTATTGTAAATATTCAATGAAACGAAATGATGAATATTCATGAACTTGGAATTTATGAAATTGGTAAACTTTCATTTTCATGAAAATTGGGCTAGAACAAGTTATGGAAAATGCTGGAACATATATTATTTGCCCAATTTCTCACCATTTTCATCCAAATAAGAAAAATGGGAGGGGAAAATAAATATTTTCATTATGTACATGCCACGTGCCATAATCTAAAAGCAAGAGATTAAATTATAATTGTTAAAGTTAAGCACATGTGTTATTATCATAAAATAATAATATAATTGTGCAATTAGTTAGACTAATGGAAGAAACCAGTTGGGTCATAAAGGACCCTTAAATGGCGTTTTTATGAGCCAAGGGAAGAGGGGAGGAAGTTAGTTCTATGCTAATGGAAGGTTAGGACTCAATTAGCAATGGATAAGCACAAGTACAAGCTTTATCATCAAATCCTAGTTAAAAATAAAGAAAAAAGAAAAGATGATGAGATGTTTTAAATGGACATCATCATTTTTTTCCTCCTCCCTCTCATATCTATGTTGGGCATTAAGGAAGGAAGAAAGAGAATGTGTCATGAATTAAAGCCAAGTACAACTTTGTGTCTTAAAGCTTAATTTTGGAATAATAATAATTAAAGGTTATGTAGGATATTTTAAAGAACACTCCCTTCATCTTTCTCTTTCTTATTGCACGACCAAACATAGAGAAAGAGAGAGAGAGAGGCTACAAGAAAAAGCTTAGGAAAGCTAGAGAGAAGGAGGAGGAAGGGAACCAAAAATCTCATCATAAGACTTGTTGATTTTGTGTTCAAGCTTCCTTTTCTTGCATAATAGTTTCTCTAATCTTCTCTACTCCATAAAAATCATGTATAGTAAGCAAATATTCAAGGTTGAAGAGAGAGTGAATAGTAACTTCTAAAGAGAGAAAGTAAACAATCAAAAGGTAACCTCTAAGACTTGGATTCTCATGAGTTATATCGTGTTGTTGTGGTTGTTGTTGTTGAGGTTGGTTGATTTGGCTTGTTTTGTGGTTTTGGATGATAAACCCTAGAAATGTTATGATGCCAAAACTTTGCTCAAATCATGCTTATTAAGTATTTAGATAGCTAATCATGTGATTATAAGTGGAAAGGAAGTGATTGAACAAGAGAAATCAAGGAAACACATTTTTCTCTTCTAAACCCTAAATTCATCCAGCTATTGTTCACTTGAGATAGAGCTAGAATTTGGAAATTCTAATGCTTCCATTGGATTTAGAAGAGAAAATTGTGTGGGAATAAAAGTGTTCATGATTTTTGGAAATTTGTACACAAATATGGAAGTTATTGAAGTGCAAATGCATGAGGTTTGGTTATTTCCTATGAGGCTGTGTTACTGTGCCATGCATTTTGTTGGCCAAACCAAGTTCAAATGTAATAAAACTTTCTAGGATTAAAGTAGACATCCTAGGCCTTAATTTGATAGGTATTATAAGCAATCTCAACTTGTGGATTGAAAGTCATGAATTTTCAAAGTGGTGCCCATTTTCTGGACTTAATTCTGGAACAGCAAGGGAATTTGTGAAATTCTGGAATTTTGTGGTTATAGTTGGAAGTGGTTCATATTTTTTCTATGTAGAGGACTTAAAAATATTTCCATAGAACTTGGAATCACCCCATTTTTATTTTTATGGAATTAGTTATATTGTTAGAAGTTCGGCCAATAAACAAGATAACTTCTTGGCCGCAGCTAGAAGATTCTAGTCATAACCAAAAGCCTTCTAAGCTACTTTTGGTGGCAGCCAAGACACCTGTTTCAACATTTTCATCTCTTTGATTGGTTTAACTTTTCTAATCTTGTGGGTACTTAGTTGAACTTCCAATGGCCATCTAAATAGCCCAAAACAGAGTAAATCCAAAGAGTTTAAAATAGTACATGAATGGGTATTAACCTAATTCTTGTACATTTGATATTTCAGGACCAAGTTGGGAGGCTGAGGTTGACATGTTATATGAGGCAAACATTTTGGGGTGAAAGTAACTTGAGGTAAGAACATTTTCCTTCATATATCATGTCATAGTTCATATGATTATTGAGATGCCATTATTTGTGATTTTAATCAACATTGTTTGCCTAGATGAGGCAGTCAGTGTTAAAGGTGCACTTGCATGGGGAGTTGGGTAAGAATCCAACTGGTGTATGATTAGTAGGGCAGGAGCCCTACTCATGTATACATGATGATGTGTTATATTGTTCATTAATTGGTGTATACATGGTGCATGCATATTTACTTTTCGCATGTTATGTGAACGATAGTATGTTTCTATAGGGATTCCATGGAATCTCACCCCTTTTTCTAAACAAAAATGTCTTAGCAGGTGCCAGCAGCTCAAAAGGAAAAGATGTAGATATGGGGAACTGACAGGCACTCTTCCTGAGATGAAGATTGTGTTAATATATATAGTCTTATTTTGGGCATTTTGTATAAATTTGTATATATCATCAAACCCTGCGGGGGGAAAACCTGTGTTGTAATGTAGTACAATGTATCAAAATATCAGTATATTTATACTATTCCTATGTTACTCACCGAACTATATGCAAGAACTCAATAAGTGTTCTATAGCCTTTAGAATCACTCCAATTCTATGTTTACAAATTAAGTTACTATTTTTCAAAGTTTGGAAAGAAAATCTGCCAGAATTGCCACTAAATCCAAAAATAAAAAAATGTGATGGCAATTTTGAAATATGAGATAAATGAGAAAATACCATTTGGGCTGATTGAAGGAGGGCTTAAATCATGTTAGGAATAAAATTAAGTAGTTAATAAAGTGATTAGGAGTAGAAAGAAGCAAGTCTGTGGAGTCAGAATTCAAAAACCCCAATTTTTCACGAAGAATTGTAAGTTTGGTCAGAGCCAAACTAGGGGGTTAGACTAGTTTTTTTTTATGATATGATGATTCTATTATGTTCAAGAGGGAAAATTAGGTGGGTTACAATTGATCAATTTTCCAGAAAAGCTTTAAAAAGTATAATGACCAAAATGCCCCTGAAACCCTAAATTAGGGGTTGCTAAAGGCCTTTTTGTCTTTTGCCATTGAATTTGGTAATTATGATGCCACAAATGAATTCCTTGGGTAAAAATATGTCAGAATAGCTCAAGCCAAAATTTCAGGAAAAGTACGATCGAACTGGGTACAGTAGGGTCGGGCCGGGACCCTAGGGGCATTTTGGTAATTTTTCAATATAGACTCTTATAACCACCAAAATACTATGGAAGTGTCTAAAGTAGTACATGAATGAGTTTTAACCTAATTCTTGTACATTTGCAATTTTAGGACCAAGTTGAGGCTCGAGTTGCTAGCAAGCAAATTGAGGCCGCATTTTGAGATACAAAAGGCTTAAGTTAGTGACTTTATCCTTTATACATTATGCCATGCTTCATATGTTTGTGTATGCCATTGTTTGTGTTTTAATTAATCAACATAATTTACCTGGAAGGGGTAGTTAGCACGAGAAGGGTACTCTTATCTGGTTCTTGAATAACGACCTAACCAAGGTGTATGGATAGTGGGGGTTGAGCCCCTATCCCATATGTACATGCTATTATATTGTTCATTAATTTGTGCATAAGATGGAACATAATATATCTAATTTTCGCATTTTATATAAATGATAGTATGTTGCTACAAGAATTCTTTGGAATCTCATTCTTTTTCATAAATGATAATGTGCCAGCGGGAATGAGCAGATCCTAAGGCAAGTTGGTAGACATGGGAAATTGATGGTGCGAATCCCAGGATAAGGCTAGTGGATTATATGTAGCTTATTTTTGAACATTTTGTATAAATCCATAAATATTATCAAACTCTAGGAGATGATGTCTATATGTAAACAAATACTTTTATCAGTATACTTGTACTTTTTTGTATGCTTGTGGAACTTGGTTTCTATTACTCTACGCATATTGAAATGTAAATGGGTGTTGACATTTTTGGTATCAGAGCCCAAGCGGTTCTGGCAACAAGATAGTATACTAATAAGGTCTCGATTATATGATAGAAGGAGATACGGACAGAATGGGGCACTAGGGAAGTGAACTACCCCTTTTCTGGGAATTAGCCCAAAAGAGTTGGAAATACCTAAGGACAACTAGTAATGCAATCTGGACTGAGGATGGTCTAAGGAAATTGTGAAACCCAAGGAAGCAGGTACAGCCAAGGCCATTGTCCAGACCACACAGTTTTTAGTCAGCCATAGGCAGTTGGCATGATGTTTGAGACAAGGGTAGTCTCAGGGTACCAGTGGTTGGAAGCAGATGAAGCCAGTATCCATATTTTGGCACGGTTAGGATAGGTGACCCCCTGGGAAGTTATGTTGGCAAGGTCATAGAGACTTGAGGAATAGTAATTATCTTAAGGTTTCTCCATGGCTAATGATCATTTGAATAGATGATTTAAAGAGTGCTTAGACGCATGGAGATAATGATGATGTAAGTATTTATTTTAAATCGGGACATTTCTGTTATGGTGAATCCTGACCAGAAAGGTCCATTTGACGGGGTTATGGAAAATGGAGGAATAGCAAATGTTTTGAGGTTTCTCCATGTTAGGTAATGATCTTTAGTAACACCATGGTGTTAGAGGTATGTAGTAATGATATACGGTGACACATGATGCGTGGTGATTATGCTGTATGTCGATCCTAGAGGATTTGATATGATAATACTGAAGGTTAAGGATAGGCTTTGTAACCCCCTTCTGTAATTAATATTTGGAATACGCAATTAAAGTGAAATAGAGACCAATAACAATCAAATAACATTTATAAACCCATCTACCAGATAGGGTTTTCACAAATACCTTTCGAAATAATTTATAACCTGGTCTCACGTTCACATTCCGAATACAATTACTACATAAAGATAAATCACACTTAATATATCAGAGTACGCAATGTAATAATTTCGATAATTCTGGATTCCATTTATTAACTCAAGCTTTATAGGGCACATTCGCCCATTACAAGCCCTCATATAGGGATTACACAAATCCATCTCAAATACATCACAAATCCTCATCTAAATCATATACAGTCATCCCCACTCATATTGATAACCGACTACCAACTCTCATCTCGAGGAGTCCTAGCCGCTCCCTCCACGATCCACTTGCCGTGTCTAAATTGTTGGTAGGGAAGAGTGAGATTCAAGAGAATCTCAGTAGGAAACAGATACCAATATGCATGCAAGATATGTGTTTAATGCATGACATGCTTGCATTACATAACTCATGCTCACACAATGACATATCTGCAAACTCAATGCTTCAAACAATATACTTATGGCCATAGCATAATAGAAATAAAGCTTCAATAGTTCATATATGTTTCACATAATCAAGCAAAGCAATAACATGCATCAATACACCAACACAAATATCAAATACATGCAGGAGAGGTAAGTTCCCTAACTTAATCATTTTACGCCTCGAAACGTGTGCCTCGATCTACGTGCAAATAGCTCGGAGCTTTATATTTGATCCTACAATGTCAAATGTACTATTTAGACACTTGCATAGTGTTTCTTGGGGTTATATGAGGCTATATTGAAAATTTATTAAAATGCCCCAGCGGACCCGGCCTGGCCCCATCGTATTCGGTTCGGCTGTACTTTTTCTGAAATTTTGACATGGGCTATTCTAACATATTTCTACCCAAGGAATCTATTTCCGAACTTAGAATTATCAAATTCAATGTCAATTACAAAATTACCCTTGGCAGCCCCACTTTAAGGGTTTCAGGGGCATTTTCGTAATTATGCTTTTTCGGCCTTTTCCAAAAAAGTGACCAACTGTAACCCCACCTAATTTTTGCTCCTGACCTCAATGGAATCATCAAATCAATGAAAATCCATCTCTAACCCATCCAAACTAGCCTTGGCCGAAATTCTCAATTCCCCGGCAAAAATTGGGGTTTTTTGGTTTCGGCTCCGTAAACGCGTTCCTTTTCACTCCTAATCACTTTATTGACTATTCCATTAGGTTAAAACTACCATTTAGTACCAATTTGGGCAGCATAATAGCCCCACACACCCATTTTCCATTTTTGAAACCAATGACAATCCGGCAAAATTTCACCGATTAAATTGTCCACAACAGCCAGAATAGTCAATACACAAGAGTTTGGAAGTTACCTCAAGGTCCCACTAGCTTTTATTAAGATTGGCTGAAACCCTAGCCCTACTTAATCATGAAAATTGAGCTTCCAACACCTTAAAGAACATGAAAGAGAAGCTTAGGAGCAAGATAGTATGCGTTAGGAGCTAGATCATCGGAGAAATCGGCTTACCTAGTGAGATTTCTCCTCTCTCTCTCTCTCTCTAAGAGCTCTCAACACTCCCTCTCTCCTTGGCAGCTGAAACTCACTTCAGAAATGGGAAGAAAAAGTAGATGGGAAATATTTTAATTCCATGCTAATGTCATCTTTTATTTTGACCATGTCACAATTCCTATTTTCGGATTTTCTGGTAGATTTTCTGCCCAAACGTTGAAAAATCATAACTAATTCTAGAAAAATAAAAATGAGTTGATCCCAAAGCCCATTGAAATCTATTTAAGTCCTCTTCATTGGAAAAATATGATCCATTACCAGAATCACCATAAAATTCCAGAATTACACGAAATTCCCTCGCTGTTCCAGATTTGCACCTAGTTTTAACATCAAACTTTGGAAAACCATAAATCTCAGTTCCAAGAATGAAATGACACAAATTTTATGTCCATTTTGAAGCTTGGAATGTGAAATTTAAGACTGAAAATTTTCATAATTTTTAGATAACATTTGCCCACTCAAAACATCAATACAAACAGACTGCCCAGAACAGAGTTTCACTGGAAAAATTTTCAGATTTTGCATCTTTGCTTCCAATGGTCCCATTTTCATCCAAACATCATCCCCATATAAATTTTCACAAGGAATCCATTGGAAACACCAAATCAATCAAATTCACATTCCATTGACATGTTTCACCAATAATCACAATATGTCAACACAAGTCACAAGTCACAAATCAAATTCACATTGCAATTCTTTACTTTCCAAAGTTCTAAACCAATTCCAATGAACTCACATGAACTCACACATATGGGATTCCACCCACTCAATATCACAACAAATCAAACCTAACCATTGATCTTCAAGTTACCAATGAGTTTCCTTTTCGGTAATTGGCCAATTGGTCGGTAACTTTACCGTTTTGCCCCTAATTATGGCAATTCCTCCTGAATCACCACTAAACACATCATACTTTTCCATTTAGCCACAATATGCACCCTCCTTCTATTCTAAGTCAATTTAGATATTAATCCATAATTGAAGTTAAATATTGGGTTTTGGCACTACTCATAATGCATACGCATCACAGTTCACTTCATAATCTCTAAAAGGGTCCATTTATCACTGATCACATCCGCTTTTGGAGTCATCATCCCTTAATCACAATTTGGGATCTTGCTAAACCGGGGCTTAACAATCCACTTATTTCAGGCTTATTCTTTAGCCTCAAGTCTCAAAATTCGGGGTATTATAGGCTTGAATTTGATCTAAGCTGAAATAATGGTTAGGTTGGAATGTGAATTTGTCGCACTATGGTTCCGTTCCATGATGGAATTTTGAACTCTCTGAATAGTGTTAAATTTTCAGTAATGTTAACACCCAAATATCGTAGTGGTTAGAATAGGTGCTATTGATCCTTAATCTTAGCATGCCTATTAGGTATAACTGAGGGAAATGATTTCCAATCTGTGTGATATTGAGGTTCTAGATATCATGATGAACCTAAAAGTTGGGTTAGAGACCCTAGGCTATAAATTCTACATGCCATGTATGTGGTGTGGACCTGTGTGTCCAGAGAGGCCTTAAGACTTAGTGGACTGGTATATCTTTAGGCTAGCGAATATATTTAGAATGGTGTTGGGCTAATGATGATCTGTGGAATCGGGGAACAAGATTATTACAGATATGAATCCTTGCAGAAAGGAATTCTAAAAATTTGCTATCTGTTAAGTTTATCATAGGGAAATAATATGATCATAAAATATTCCCTTAAAGGATTAATTGAGTTGATAGCTCTCTAATGAAATGAGAGATAGAATTGATCTTCCTGCTAATCCACTAAGTTGAGGATATATTAGGAGTTGATTAGTGGATGACAAATAATGTGTTGAAGGGTTACCAAGTAAACTGTAACCCAGGAATCAACTGTTATATTTTGATTCTGTAAGAATATAAAATGACCCCAGATGGGATGGCGAAAGTAAAAAAAAGCAGGCTATAAAATTACTAGAGAAGAGGGACTTTTATCCGATCTGGGTTCCTTTACAATGATTGGTTCTAGATGGTTGGACTTGATATGTATTCAGTAAAGATAATTAATAGTATGTGCTTATGCCATAAGACTTGATGAGCTAGTAAGTCCTTAGGCCGGCAAAATATGATGTGTTTGAAAATTGTACCGAGTATGGGCTCAAGGTGGTAAGACCCGATGTGCAAGTTGAATAGGGCAGTGTCCTGTGGTTGAAAGACCTATGTGTTTAACACTGTGGTTGATGCCTAGCGCAATGACATTGGATTGGTGTGTCCAAGGTATGTCTTAAGGCTGACAAAACATTCAAGATGTACTAGGTGGTGTTGAGGTAGTAAGACTAGTGTGACCTAGCACTTTGGTGTTGCTTGGGTGAGTAAGGTCCAGTGGTTGTTATGATTTTTATCTAATAAATCCTTAAGAACTTGTGTAGCAGAGGTCCTTGGTGTGGAGGAGGGACAACTCCCGCTTATGCCGAAAGACCTCAGAGAAGGCAGGGTGAGGCTAGGCTGGTCCAAAAGACCTCAGAGAAGGCGGGGTAAGGATCATTACATAAGGTGATTGTGTGATCCAGGTGGAGTCCTGAAAAGGTGTGAGGCTTAAGGAATTGAGCGTTATGGGAATGGACAAGTTGGTCCTGTGTTTGATTGCATGCTACATAATGTGTATGGAATGAATGATGAATGCTAAATACTATCTAACATCTTTGATAAGAATATGATGATTGTGTTGCATGCTCATTGAGCTTGCATATAAAAGATATAGATTGAATATGATTATTATGTTGCAAGGCTTGCAAGCCTGCACATGCAAAAGGGATGAATTGAGTGAAAGGAATTGATCCCCAAGTTGTAGACGTTCAAATTTCAAGAATGAAATTTATTGAACGGGGGGAGAAATTTAATATCCCAAATTTTGGGTTTGGAGCCTTGAGAATGAGCCTGAATCAAGTGGACTCCTAAGCCCTAGTTTAGCAAGAGTCCCATGAATGAGGATTTGCTTCTAGTGAAAATTTCCTATGAGACAACGACATTATTATACTGTTTTGGATGATCAAATGATGTCCAAAAATTGTTAAATTTATAGGATGAAAGTAGACATCATAAGCTTTATTTTGATAGGTAATATGTAATTTTTGGAGCTATATACAAAACGCTTAGAATTTTTGAAGTTAGCCCAGAAAAATTGGCTATTTTTTGGAACAACATCCAAAGATTTTAATTCTAGGAAGCTTTAGCTTTTAGTTGGCTTAAGGATATATTTTTCCTTGAAACTAGACTCAATAAAGGTTCTATAACCTATGGAATCACTCTAATTTGATGTCTACAAATTAAGTTACTAGTTTTTAAAGTTTGGGCAGAAAATCTGCTAAAGTTGCCACTAAATCCGAAAATGAAAAAAAAAATGTGATGGCAATTTCAAAATTATGAGATAAATGGGAAAAATCCATTTGGGCTCTTTGAAGGAGGGTGTAAGTGTATATTTATGTGACCAAGAGAGAAAAGGAATTAGTTACACACCAATTAGGCTTATGACAACATTACATGTACATAAAGTTATGTACACAAAAGTCAAATTTTTGGAAAATTAAATAATTAGAGGAAATCAATGGATAAATGCAATAACTACAAAAAATTTGTCTTCCTCTTCCTTACTAAAACTGTTAGCCTTGAGCTCAAACAAGAGAGAGAGGGAGAGAGCTTGTGTGAAATCTAGAGAGAAGGAAGAGCAAATTTGCAAGGTAAGCTTGATCCCTTCGGTGATTTAGCTCCTAACTTGTTTAATCTTTCCTCTGAGCTACTCCTCTGCATGATTCAAGGTGTTTGAGAAGCTAAACTTTAAGGTTTATGGTGCTTTAGTATTCGGCCAAGGGAGATAATGCAAGAGAAGCCAAAGGTGTAAACTTAAATCTTTGGTTGCTATTGCTACGATTGTTGGTTTAATCGGTGGCTTTATGGTTGATTTGCTGTGGATTTCAAATTTGGAAAATGCTAAACCCTAGCTATTATGCTACCCAAATTCAATCTAAATCATGTTGGAAATGTAATTAAGTATTAATAAAGTGATTAGGAGTATAAAGGAGCAAGTCTGTAGAGTCAGAATTCAAAAACCCCAATTTTTCCCTAAAAATGGTAAGCTTGGCCAGAACTCAACCAGGGGGTTAGTCTGGGTTTTTGATGATTTGATGATTCCATTGTGTTCAAAAGGGAAAATTAGGTGGGTTTACAGTTAATCACTTTTCCAGAAAAAGCTTTAAAAAGCATAATGACCAAAATGCTCCTAAAACTCTAAATTAGGGGTTGCCAAAGGCTTTTTTGTCTTTTAACAGTGAATTTTGTAATTCTAAAGCTATAAATGGATTCCTTGGGCAAAAATATGTTAGAATAGCCTGAGTCAAAATTTTAGGAAAAGTACGATTAGACCAGGTACGGTAAGACTAGGCTGGGTTAGGTCCCCAGGATCATTTGGGTAATTTTTTAATATAGACTCATATAACCTCCAAATACACTATGGAAGTGCCTAAAATAGTTTTTGAATGGGTTTTAACCTAATCTTATACATTTGCAATTTTAAGACCAAGTTTAGAGCTCCAGTTGTTGGCATACATATCCAAGCACGCATTTCAATGTGCAAAAGGCTTAAAGCAGTGACTTTATCCTTCATACATTATTCCATGGTTCATATGATTGTGTATGCCATTGTTTGTGTTTTAATTAATCAATATGGTTTGCGGAGAAGGGGCTGTTAGTGTGAGAATGGCATTATTACCTAGCTGTTGAGTAACGACCCAACCAATGCATATGGATAGTTGGGGTTGTGGCCCTATCCCATGTTTACATACTATTATATTGTTCAATAATTTGTACGTAACATGGAGCATAACATATCTTCTTTCTACATTTTATATAAATGATAGCATGTTGCTATTGGGATTCCTTGGAATGTCATTCTTTTTCATAAATGATAATGTGCCAGTGGGAGCTAGCGGATCCAAAGGCAAGTTGGTAGACATGGGAAATTGACGGTGAGGATCCTAGGTTAGGGCTAGTGGATTATATGTAGTTTATTTTTGAACATTTTGTATAAATCGTTAAATATTATCGAACTCTGAGGAGATGATGTCTGTACGTAAACAAATACTTTTATCAGTATAGTTGTATTTTTCTGTATGCCTGTGGAGCTTGGTCTTTATTACTCTATGCATATTGATAGGTAAACGAGTCTTGACATGGACTAGATAGAAAACTAGTTTGCCTTTTCTCAAGATTTATGGATGTGAGGCATATGTTAAGCAACAAGCCCTAGATAAATTAGCACCCAAATCCTCAAAGTGCCTTTTCTGGAGTATCCTGAGGAAACGAAGGGATACTATGTCTATAATCCCATTGATAACAAAGTGTTTGTTATTTGGAACGGTAAGTTTCTAGAAAGAGAGTTTATCTCTAAAAGAACTAGTGGCAACAAGATGCATCTTGAAGAAGTTTGAGAGTCACAAAATAGCACAGAACCATAGATGGAAAATAGAGAAGACTTACAACAAGATGCTGAGCCTCCTCAAATAACACAAGGCCCACATAGATATGATAGGATATGGCATCAGCCTCATAGATATGGATTTCTGATTTCTGAAAATCGTGATGTGTTGTTCATTGAGTAGAAGGAGCCAACCACCTATCAAGAAGCCATAATGGGACCAAACTCTGAGAAATGGCCAAATGCCATGAAGTCTGAAATGCAACCCATGTACGACAATCAGGTATGGACCTTAGTCGATTTATCTAAAGGTGTAAAAACTATCAGGTGCAAATGGGTTTTCAAGGAGAAAACTAACATGGATGGAAATGTAAATGTCTTCAAGGGACGACTGGTTGCAAAAGGATTTACTTAAACTTATGGTGTAGACTATTATGAAACCTTTTCCCTAGTTGCAATGGCCAAAGCAATCAGAAACTTTCTTGCTATTAATGCATAGTATGACTATGAAATATGGTAGAAGATGTCAAAATAGCCTTCCTTAATGGAAAGCTGCTTGAGGATGTGTACATGACACATCCTCAAGGCTTTGCAAGCTTCAAAGATCTATTTATAGATTAAGGAATGCATCATGCAGTTGGAATCATTGTTTTGATGAAGTGGTCAAAGAGTTTGGATTCATTCAAAATATTAATGAAACTTGTGTCTACAAGAAGGTTGGTGGAAGCAAAGTTGTATTTCTAGTGCTTTATGTAGATGATATCCTGCTTATTAGAAATGACATTCCCACCTTGCAGAGTGTCAAGACTTCGTTAATAAAGTCTTTCTTGATGAAAGACTTAGGTGAAGCCATATACATCCTAGGGATTAGGATCTATAGCGATAGAACTAGGAGGCTAATAGGCCTAAGTCATATCACATACATAGAAAAAATACTACATAGGTTTAGTATGCATGATTCAAAAAGGGTTTACACGCCCCTGTCTCACAGCATCTATCTTAGCAAGGATTTGTGTCCTAGTACACCTGATAAGTGAGATTGCATAAGTAAGGTTCCATATGCCTCGGCTATTGGATCCATCATGTATGCCATATTATGTACTCGACCGGATGTCTCATTTGCCTTAAGTATTACCAGCATATATCAACTAGATCTTGGTGAGGGTTATTGGACTGCTGTTAGGAATATCCTAAAGTACTTAACAATGACTAAGGACTCATTTTTGGTATATAGTGGATTGGATAATGAGCTTTATGTAACTAGTTACACAGATGCGAGTTTCCAAACTGACCAAGATGACCTTAAATCATAATGTAGATATGTATTCCTCCTAAATGGTGGACCAGTAAGCTGGAAGAGCTCCAAAAAGAGCACTATAGCAGATTCTATGACAGAAGCTGAGTATATCGCAGCATCGGATACAACTAAGGAAGCCATTTAGATCAGAAAGTTCATTACTGAACTAGGGGTGGTGCCTACCATCTCAAATCCAATAGATTAGTTCTGTGACATTAGCGATGCTATTGCACATGCCAAGGAGCTTAGGTCAAATTAAAGGACCAAGCATATACTCAGGAAATTTCATCTTATTAGAGAAATCAATGATTGAGGTGATATTAAATCTGCAAAGTAGCAGGAGAAGATAATCTTGTTTATCCTCTGACTAAGCTGATTACACAGGCCAAGCATGAGCGTCATGTTAGGGCAATGGGAATTAGGCAAATTAATGATTGTATCTAGTGCAAGTGGGGGGATGTTGGAAATTGTACCCTAGGGGCCAATCATTGTACTTTAAACATTATTAATTTAATGAATTTTCTCTATTATGTTATCATATTATTCACACGTTCACTGTGATAACTATATATATCATTGGATAAATCATAAAGATTATCCTAAATGTCCCTGATCAATCATCTATGCAGGAGCAAAGATGAAATAAGACCAGTATGACGTGATAAGATATAGAGATACAAATCAAACTCATAAGCACTTGTAAGAGTACAAGGTGTTGGACCAATCCGCTATGAGAAAGCTGCATGGATCAAGTCATAAGTTTATCTCATGTAGAACCATGTCACAATGCCCTTCAACCTGAGGTAATCATAGATTCCTAAATGAGAGTTGCTAAGCTTTGAACTAGTCAAAAGTCACCTTTGACTGGGTGATGATAAAGGCTACGATTAGGCTTGGTGGTTTTTCATGAAGAGAAATATGAATGGTCAAGATGGAATTTATTCCTCACAATAGTAGAGAGATATTATTGTACCCCTCGATGAGTGAGTTTGAGAAATGTATGGCTATACTACTATGGAAAGGAGTTTCCATTTATATTATTAGACTACTCAGGAATCAGGAAAGTAATGGTGAAGAACAAAAGGATGACATCATCCATGACTTATCCTTGACTTAAATATCACGTGACAAAAGGGACGTGACATAGTTGTATGATAGGTTGCATCGTATTAACATTCCTCTTATGAATTTGGTAGTTATAATGTCTTACTAGAGGCTGCTTGCGACTTGTGAGTTAGTACAGTTATTGGCCCATTGCCAACTTTGTATAGGCCTACAAGGTCGCACACAAGAATAGCCTAACACGAGACAATGTTTAATCTAGGGTGGACGAATTTTATATTTATATATATAATATAAAATTCGTGAAAAGAAAATTAATAATATTATATATAAGTATTTTCGAAATGCATATTTATTTATATATGATAATATTATTATATTGTGTTCGTTTTAAATTTAATGTTAGATAAATTAAATTTAATAACAATATGATAGAGATATAATATCTCATATTTAATTTATAAGGATAAATTAAATCTATTAGCTTTTTATTTGGATTAATTAAATAGGTTATATTAAAACTATATGATAGATTTTATCAAACTAAATTTATTTAATTAGCTCATCAAGATAATTAAGGTTTAATTAATTTCAAAATTAATCAACATTAATTTTAAAATTTGAATATAGCCCTAATGGGTTATAAAAAACAATGGAGTAGAAACACTCATATACGGATGAGCATTTAGAGCCGCAAGGAAACTCTAGCAGACATTAGAGGTGCTAGCACACGTTTATGTGGGTATCAGTAGAGGGAGTCGATATGAGGTGTTGGCTCCTAGAGATCGAGAAGGGCAAAACATAAAAGATACAATTCTTTCTAACTCGATTTAAATGCCATTGATAGATCTGCAATTGGGATTAGTAAAATTTTAAAATTCTTCAACTATGCCAACACCTAAAGACCATCAGGTCATTGGCACCAAATGGGTATTCAAGAACAAACTTAATAAATCCACAATCATTGTCAGAATCAAGGCAAGGTTGGTGGCCATAAGCTATAATTAAGAAGGAATTAATTATGATGAAACATATGCTCCAGTAGCAAGTTTGGAAGACACATGAGTACTTTTAGCCTTTGTGTCCATCAAAGCATTCAAACTCTATCAAATGGATGTTAAAAGTTCTTTTCTAAATGGTCACACCATGGAAGAAGTTTATATTGAACAACCCCTAGATTTGAAGATGTAACCAAACTAGATCATGTTTTTATACTAAAGAAAGCACTTTATGGTCTCAAACGAGCTCCAAGAGGTTGGTATGAACGTTTAAGGAAATTCCTTCTTGATCAATGCTTTGCCAGATGAAATGCAGACATAAAATTATTCATAAAAAATAAGAAACATGATATCTTAATTGTATAAATTTGTGTTGATGATATTATCTTCGGTGTTACTAATAACTCTCTTTGTCAAAAATTTTCTAAGACAACCAGGGAGAATTGAAATGTCTATGAGAGGAGAATTAAATTTCTTCGTCGCATTACAAATCAAGCAAAGGAAGAATGAGATATTCATTTCATAGACTAAATATCTCAGAGAGCTCTTAAAGAATATGGCATAGATCATGCAAATGGAGCTGATACTCCTATGAGCTCAACAACCTTGTTGGATGTTGATGTCTAAGGGGCTGACTTCAACATTACAAAATACAAAGACATGATTGGTTTATTGCTCTACTTGACTGCAAGCATATTAGAATCCAATTCAGTGTTGGCATGTATGTAAGATACCAATCAACACCTAAAGAATCACATGCTGAGACAGTAAAGAGAATCTTCAAATTCTTGGTTGACATAAATGAACTTAGAATTTGGTATACTAAAGATGTCCATGAGTATCTGATAAAATACTCTAACTTTGACCATGGTAGATAGAAGGTTGATAGAAAGAGAACCAGTAGTCAATGCCAATTCCTTGGTAACTCCATAGTATCATGGTTCAGCAAGAAGCAAAATATGGTGCTCCTATCATCTAATGAAGCTAAATATATAGTAGTTGCATGTTGTTGTGCTCAAGTTCTCTAGCTCAAACAACAACTTCAAGATCTAGGCATCCATCTAAAGGAGATACCAACCTATTATGATAATATAAGTACAAGTAGCCTAGCCAAAAATCCTATCCAACATTCAAGAACTAGGCATATTGACATAGGACATTACTTTATCAAAGATCATATGCAAAAGAAGGATGTCAAGTTGGTTTTCATACCCATACATCTTCAAGTGGTGATATTTTCACAAAGCCACTTGTAAAAGACCAATTTTTGTATATACAAAGAGAATGGGAATGGTGAATCCCAATGAGTTGCAAGTAAATTCTTTCAATTCTTGTGTTCTAATTGTTTATTATGTTTTTTTTATGATTATAATACTAACTTAAGCTTTGGAGTATCTAGGAAGTTGTTTTGTAAGATCCTTGAAAATACTTGTTCCTTTTGCTTCCAGTCATTCTAATACTTCATTACATCAGTGTTTAAACATGTTACAGGGGATCAGGCATGGATTAACACACAAAATACAAAAAGCGCTTTATGTGTAAGTATTAAATGCTTCGAGGTTTTAAACACTAAACATTCTCTCTCTGCTCCAATGGCTAATTCTTAAGACACAAAGAATGTTCTGACATTCCAACATCTTGAATCAAAGACCAAGCACTCTAATGGATACTTACAAGAACAACGATCATTAATCATCCTCTCACTATAAATATGAGAGCATTGAAGACGAAGCAATAGCTCTATAAGCAAAGTTTTATTATTGCATTCATTGCTAAGTCTTGAGCTCTTAAGTATGATTATGTACTTCAGTGATTGTTTATATACTCTTGTAAGAGTCCTTTATTGAATCATTTATTACAGTTATTTGCTTAAGATAGTGGGATCTTGAGTAGGTATTAATTGCAAAGTAGAAGGGGGAGCGATTGTTCTTTAAAGAAAAACTTGTTTGTACTGAGGCACCAAGAGTCCTATGAATCTTACAAGTTAGTAGAAATCTCATAAAGGCTTCTAAAGATTGGACATAGGTCAAGTGGTTGAACCGAACTAGTATAAATTCCCTGTGTCAACCTTTGGTGATATCTCTCTAACTTTACTCTCTTCTTTAAGATTCTACTTAAGTTTTAAATTTTTAAATATAACTTAATGCACTCCCTTAGGTGAAAGGCTTGCACTAAAATTAGTAAAACTTAATGTTTGGAATTGGCTGGACACTTAACATTAGTTCAAACTATGCAATATGAGCTGCCGCCAGTGAATGTGTGTGATGAACTTGAGAGTGTTCAGAAAAATTTTATATGGGAAACATCAGAGGAGAAGAGGAGGCTACATGCAATGGGTTAGAAAACATTGTGTATGCTTAAGGGGCTTAGAGGGCTTGGGTTGAGGAAAATAAAGGGTATGAATGAGGCTTTGTTTGGTAAGCTAACTTGGAATGTGTTAGAAAAACAACATAGTTTTGGTTTACAGGTGCTTCATGGGAAGTAGGATAGGGGTAAGAATTTGATGGTAGAATGGCTAATAAAGGAGTTTGATTTGACTCTTTGGAAGCGAATGGCCAAGATGTACCCAAAAGTTGTTAGAGAATGTGACTTGGGAGGTTAGAGATGGAAGTAGTCTTAATTTTTAGAAGGATGTTTGGCTGGACAATGATGGCTGCTATTATGATCAATACGTTCATAGGCCTGTAGGGAGACTATTAGATTGTAAGTTAATAAACATAGTGAATGATCATAGTTAATGGGAATTGTACTTCTTAAAGCATTGCCTTGTCAAAGAAATCTTCTTAAAGCTAAGGGCAATGCCTGTTCCTATAAATAGTTAGTTAAATGATTGTATAAGATAGAGAGGGAAGGTTAGGAGAGGTTATAGTATTGCTACAATGTATAATAAGTCCTAGGGTTTGGATGGGCTGATAAAAGATGAAGTGTGGAAAATGATATGGAAGTGAAAAGGGCCAAGAAGAATGCAAGTTTTGATGTGGCTAGCACTTTATGATAGATTGTTTACTTCTAAAATCAGAAGTTGTTTAATGGGGACATAGGTGGTACATAAAAGGTATGGTATGTAATACCTTATACTTTGTAAGCTAGGATAAGTGTAAAGCGTAGTGAATTGAACCGTTAAACCAGGAGTTAGTCCTAGAATAGACACTTTTAAAAATGTTTATAAATCCCAACTTCAAACACCAGACCTGAACTCGAGTCTGCTTGGGTTTCTCATAGGAAATTAAAACTTTTCAAAACATTTTCGTAAAGGTTCATTGCTTCATTAAGTCTAATTAGTTCTTAATTCTTTTCATCACAGTATGCGAGCGTTTCTCTGCTTAAGCATTATGTTTTGTATCTCACTTAATATTCCCTTATCATTCGGAAGAGTTATTTAACTAAGTTACTACTAGTTTTCCTACTGTACTACTATGAGGTCTACCTAGTTATATACTATTGAAAATTGTGCCCTAAGGGCTAATCATTGTACATTAAACATTATTAATTATTGAATTTCTCCATTCTTTTATCATATTATTTGCAAGTTAACTGTGATAATTGTATCCTTGGATAAATCATAAAGATTGTCCTAAACTATCACTAGTCGGTCGTCTATGTGAGAGCAGAGATGAAATAAGACCAGCATGACTTTGATAAGATATTGAGAAACACATCAAAGTCTTAGGCACTTGTAAGAGTATAAGGCACTAGACCAACCCACTGTGAGAAAGCTATATGGATCCAGTCATTAGCTTTTCTCATGTACAACCACGTCACAATGCCCTTTGACATGAGATCATAATGGATTCCTATATGGGAGTTGCTAAGCTTTGAACTAGTCAAAAGTAACTTTTGACAGGGTGATAATAAAGGCTACGATCGGACTTAGTGGTTTTTCATGCATAGAAATATGAATGATCAAGATGGAATTTGTCCCTCACATTAGTAGAGCGATATTACTGGGCCCCTCAAAGAGTGAGTATGAGAAATGTATGGCTATAATATGATGGAAAAGAGTTTCCATTTCTATTGTGAGACTACTCAGGAATCGAGAAAGTAATGGTCAGGAACAAGACAATGACATTATCTATGCCTCATCCTTAACCGATATCTCATGTGACTAAAAGGACGTGACATAGTTGTATGACAGGTTGCATTGTGTTAACGGTCCTCATATGAATTGGGTAGTCGTAATATCTTGCCAAAGGCTGTTTGTGACTTATGAGTTAGTACAGTTATTGGCCCACTACCAACTTCAAATGGGCCTACAGGGTCGCACACAAAAATGGTCCAACATGAGATAATGTTTAATCTAGGGTGACGAATTTTATATTTATATATATAATATAAAATTTGTGAAAATAAAATTAATAATATTATATATATATATGTATTTTCCAAATACATATATATATATATATATATATATATATGTATATATATTATATGATATTATTATATTGTGTTAGTTTTAAATTTAATTTTATTAAGGTACATTAGATTTAATAACTAATATGATAGAGATATAGTATCTCAGATTTAATTTATGAAGATAAATTAAATCTAATAGCTCTTTATTTGGATTAAATAAATATGTTAAATTAAAACTGTTGGACATATTTAATTTAAACTGAATTTATTTAATTAGCTCATCAAGATAATTAATTTTTAATTAATTTCAGAATTATTGAAGATTAATTTTGAAATTTGAATATAGCCCCATGAGTTGTAAAATTGATAGAGCAGAAAAACTCAGACACGGATGAGAATTTAGAGCTTCAAGGGAAACCTTAGGAGATATCGGAGGCGCTAGCGCATAGTCTGTGTTGGAGAGTATTCGTGTAGATACCGATAGAGGGAGTGAACCTGAGGTGTTGGCTCCTAAAGATCAAAATACCCTAAATCGAAAAGGTGCGATTCCTCCTAACTTTGTTTAAACGCCATTGATAGATCCTCGATTGCAATTGGTAGAATTTTTTAAAATTCTTCCATTGTTCCTGCTGATCCTGATAGTGGCATCAGAGCCAGGTCAATTGTGCATTTAAATTTAGTTTATGTTCTTATACATGTGACATATATAGGATATATATGTATGCTTATAAGAAGACGATCGAATATGTATCTAATTTAGTTTTTGGTTTTAAGAAAGTCAAATTGTATGCGATTTGTTGCGTATTGTATTCGATATTGAAATCTGTTTCAGTTTTAAGAAAGTCGTACCTATGCGATTTATTGCTAGTGTCGTGATTTTTGTTTTGGATTGGATCGGAAATTGGAATTCGTCTTTCTTGGTTTCAAATTGGTTGAAGGTCACAGCTGGTTGAATCAGGTCTAAGTTCAGATCTCTATTCAGGCTGTAGGATCCAAAACTATGGGGAAGGAAATTCGAATCAGAAGCGTTTTGGGCCGTTTAATGAAATTGGGCCAAAATCCTTTTGAACTGGAGTAAAACCAATAGCGCAATATAACCTAATCATGACATTTATTGCGTTTCATATTTTATGAACTCTTACTTGTTGTGGTTTGTTCTTCATACTTGTTTGGGTATGGTGAATAACATAGCTTTATATTTTCACAAAGGGTTTTAATATTTAAATACAGCCTGTGTGCCGTGCCTTCCTCTAAATACTCTCAATGTACATTCTTTTCTCATCTCACTCCCCTCGAATGTTTAAACAAGGTTTCTCTCAATGTATTTCTTTTCTTATTTAGAGAAGTCCTGCCATTGGTTTGGGAGGATTTTAGCTTAGGTAAGCCATATTGTGTCACCTTTAAATTATGCTTTTGATTAGATCATTGCATGCCTACTTTTGCATTTTATGTAGTTATCTGTATGAGTTATAGCCACGATTGTATTCATATAAACAAAACTAATTAATTAAGCCCTCCAAATAAAATCTTAAGTCATAATGCCGTCAATTAATGAATACTTGTCAAAACCTAGATCACTATATTGTGGAAATCACCAAAGTAAAAGCATTTAGGTTAACTTGATGAGATAAGCGTGAGTATTGGTGCTACTCACAACATTCATTATTGTTTTGACTTAATTGAGATTAACAAAATGGTTTTGGATCTCAAGGCTTTAGATGGGATTAAATATGCCAGATTATATGATGATCGAATCCCCTAAATAACTTAAATTTAAGCATCCTGTCAAAGCGGACTTAAGTTTAAGCCAAATATGGATCTTAGCCAACTAATTATTATATTGAGGGTTGTTGATGTAGTGGGAGATTACTAACTAAACTTTACATATTTTAATTGTATAATCATGTCGACTAGTTATACTGCTACACTATCATTGCGATCGATCCTTAGAAGGACAAACTCAATAGGACAAACTTTCTTGACTGGTTCAGAAACTTAAGAATTGTTCTCAAGTAGGAAAGAAAGGCTTGTGTCCTAGATTAACCTATTCCTGAGGAGCCTGCAACCAATGATCCAAGTACTCAAAGAGATACTTACATGAAGCAAAAGGATGACTCTATGGATGTAGGTTGCCTTATGCTGGCCACTATGGTTCAAGAGCTCCAAAGAGATTTGGAACTTATGGAGGCTCATGAAATGATTGTACATCTCAAGGAAATGTTCCAGCAACAAGTAAGGCAAGAAAGGTATGAGATGACAAAGGCCTTACATTCTTATAAGATAGCTGAAGGTGCATCAGTTAGTGCTCATGTGTTAAAGATGAAAGGCTACATTAATCACCTTGAGAAGCTTGGATTTCCCATAAGCCAGGAGTTAGCTACAGATTTGATCTTGAACTCACTCCTAGAGAGTTATGACCAATTTGTTATGATCTACAACATGAACAACATGGAGAAATCAATTTATGAGCTTTATGGGATGCTTAAAACTGTTGAGCAGAACATTACAGAAAAGCCCTATACTATTTTGATGGTTCAGAAAGGAAAGAGTATGAAAAAGAAAGAGAAGGGAAAATGGAAGAGTAATGGCTGAGGTAGTAAGACCAAAGAGTTAGACAAGGCCGAAACCAAGCCAGCACCCAAGAATGCAAAGCCTCCAAAGGAAGGAGTCTGCTACTTCTATAATGAACCTGGTTATTGGAAGAGTAATTGTAGACTCTACCTCAAAGATCTGAAAAAGAACAAGAAGGATTGAGGGGTTATCGCTTTAGGTATTTATGTTATAGACATTCATTTTTCTACTTCCTCTACATGGGTATTAGATACTGCATATGGTTCTCACATTCGTACAAAATGTGTAGGGTCTAAAGGACAATAGAAAGATGAAGAAGGGCGAGGTGTACCTAGGAGATGGAAACAGAGCAAGAGTTACGGCTTTAGCCATAGGCACTTAAGAATTAGTTCTGCCTAGTGGGCTTTTGTTAGTTTTGAACAATTGCTATTAGGTTTCTACTTTGAGTAGTAACATTGTTTCTCTTTATTATTTAGATAAGAAAGGTTATACTTCTATTACTGGGAATGGCAAATGTTCTATTTACCGTAATGACGTTTTCTATGCTAATGGTGATTTGCATGTTGGTCATTATATATTAAATTTGGAACATCCTAATAATGGTAATATCTATAATGTAACTAATAAAAGGATAAAATCAAATGCTTTGAATCAGACCTACCTTTGGCCTTATTGTCTAGGCCATATAAATGAGAAACGCATTTCTAAACTCCATCAAGATGGATTTCTTAACTCATTTGAATTTGAATCATATGATACGTGCTAATCTTGCTTATTAGGAAAGATGACAAAGACGCCTTTTACTGGGCATAGTGAGAGGGCCACTGACTTATTGGGCCTCATACATACAGATGCATGTGGATCATTAAATACAACTGCAAGAGGTAGTTATGTGTAATTCATTACATTTATAGATGACTTTAGTAGATATGACTATATCTATCTAATGAAACATAAAGCTGAATCTTTTGAAATGTTCAAAATATTCCAAAATGAAGTACAAAACCAACTTGGCAAAACAATTAAAGCAATTTGATATGATTGAGGTGGTGAATATTTGAGCCAAAAGTTTATTGACCAAATTAAGATTTGTGGGATAATCTCAGAATTGACTCCTCTAGGAAAACCATAATTGAATGGCATTTCTGAACTAAGGAATCGAACAGTATTAGATATGGTTCAATCTATGGTGAGTCAAATAGATCTTCCACAGTGTGAGATATGGGCCCTAGAGGCAGCTGTATTCACACTAAAATGTGTTCCATATAAGGCAATTGAAAAGACACCTTATGAGATATGGGCTGGAAAGAAACCAAGTTTATCTTTTCTTAAGATCTGGGGATGTGAGGTATATGTTAAGCATCAAGCCTAAGATAAATTAGCACCTAGATCCTCAAAATGCCTTTTTGTGGGGTATCCTAAAGGAACAAAAGGATACTATGTCTATAATCATACCGATAACAAAGTATTTGTTATTCCAAGCAGTAAGTCTCTAGAAAGAGAGTTTATTTCTAAACAACTAGTGGGAGTAAGGTAAATCTCGAAGAAGTTTGAGAGTCACAAGATAGTACAGAAACATAGATAGAAATTAGAGAAGACTCACAACAAGTTGCTGAGCCTCATTAAGTAACACAAGGTCCACAAAGATATAATAGGCCATGGCATCAGCCTCAAAGATCTGGATTTCTGATTACTAGAAGCCATGATGTGTTGCTTATTGAGCAAAATGAGCCAACCACTTGTCGAGAAAATATAGTGGGACTAACTCTGAGAAATGCCATGAAGTTTGAAATACAATTTATATACAATAATCAGGTATGGACCTTAGTTGATACACTTGAAGGTGTAAAAACCATCAGGTACAAATGGGTTTTCAAGAAAAAAATTGACATGGATGGTAATGTAAATGTCTTCAAGGCACAACTGGTTATAAAAGGATTCACTCAAACTCATGGTGTAGACTATGATGAAACCTTTTCCCTAGTTGTAATAGCCAAATCAGCCAGAATCTTTCTTGCCAGTACAGCATATTATAACTATAAAATATGGTAGATGGACGTCAAAACAGCCTTCCTTAATGGAAAGCTCCTTGAGGATGTGTACATGACACAACCTAAAGGTTTTGTGTGTACAGAGGACTATGGTAAAGTTTGCAAGCTGTAAAGATCTATTTATGGATTGAACAAGCATGTCGAAGCTCGAATCATCATTTTAATGAAGTAGTCAAAGAGTTTAGATTCATTCAAAACATCATGAACCTTGTGTTTACAAGAAGTTTAGTGGGAGCACAGTTGTGTTTCTAGTGCTTTATGTAAATGACATCGTATTCATTAGGAATGACATTGCTACCTTGCAGAGTGTTAAGACTTGGTTAGGAAAGTCTTTATTGAAGAAAGACTTCGTTGAAGCCATATACATCCTAGGGATTAGGATCTATAGAGATAGATCCAAAAAACTAATAGGGCTAATTCAAAGCACAAACAGACAAGATACTGCATAGGTTTAGTATGCATGATTCAAAAAGGGGTATATGCCCATGTCTTACAACATCCATCTTAGCAGGGATCTGTGTCCTAATACACTTGATCAGCGAGATTGCATAAGCAAGGTTCTATATGCCTCGGCTATAAGATCCATCATGTATGCCATGTTATATACTCGACTGGATGTCTCAGTTGCCTTAAGTATGACCAGCAATATCAACAAGATCCTGGTGTGGGTCAATGAACTGCTATTAAGAAGATCCTAAAGTACTTGATAAGGACTAAGAACTTATTTTTGGTATATAGTGGATTGGATAATGAGCTTTGCGTAACTAGTTACATAGATGCAAGTTTCCAAATTGACCAAGATGGGCTTAAATCACAATCTAGATACGTATTCCTCCTAAATAGTGGAGCAATAAGCTGGAAGATCTCTAAGTAGAGCGCTATAATAGATTCTGTAATAGAAGTTGAGTATATAGTAGCATCGGATGCAGCTAAAGAAGCCATTTGGATAAGAAAGTTCATTACTAAACTAAAGGTGGTACCCACCATCTCAAATCAAATAGATTTTTTTAGTGATATAGTTATGCTATTGCATAGGCCAAGCAGCCAAGGTCACATCAAAGGACCAAGCATGTACTCAGGTGATTTCATCTTATTAAAGAAATCAATTATAAAGAAGATATAAAGAATGCAAAGTAGTAGGAGAAGATAATGTTGCTGATCCTCTTACTAAGCTTCTTGTACAGGCAGAGCATGAGTGTCATGTTAGGACAATGAGAATTAGGCAAGTCAATGATTGTACCTAGTGCAAGTGGGAGGATGGTGGAAATTGTGCCATAGGGCCAATCATTGTACTTTAAATATTATTATTTAATGAATTTCTCCATTCTGTTATCATATTGTTTGCATGTTAATTGTGATAATTGTATCCTTGGATAAATCATACAGATTGTCCTAAAATGTCCCTGGTCGGTCGTCTATGCGAGAGCTGAGATGAAACAAGACCAATATGACTTTAATAGGATATGGAGATATGAATCAAAGTCGTAGGCACTTGTAAGAGTACAAGGTGCTGGATCGACCCACTATGAGAAAGCTACATGGATCAAGTCATTAGTTTTCTCATGTACAACCACATTACAATGCCTTCAGACATGAGGTCATTATGGATTCCTACATGAGATTTGCTAAGCTTTAAACTAGTCAAAAGTCACTTTTGACTAGGTGATGATAAAGGCTACGATAGAGCTTGGTGGTTTTTTATGCAGATGAATATGAATAATCAAGATGGAATTTGTCCCTCACATTAGTAGAGAGATATTACTGAGCCCCTCGATGAGTGAGTCTGAGAAATGTATGGTCATACTATGATGGAAAGGAGTTTCCATTTCTATTGTCAGACTTTTCAAGAATCGAGAAAGTAATGGTCAGGAACAAGAGAATGGCATTATCTATGCCTCATTCTTGACTGATATATCGTGTGACAAAAGGGATATGACATGGATGTATGACAGGTTGCATCATGTTAACGATCCTCATATAAATTAGGTAGTTGTAATGTTTTGCTAAAGGCAGCTTGCGACTTGCGGGTTAGTAGAATTATTAGCCCACTGTCAACTTCGTATGGGCCTACAGGGTCGAACACAAAAATGGCCTAACACGAGATAATGTTTAATCTAGGTTGGACAAATTTTATATTTATATATATAATATAAAATTCATGAAAATAAAATTAATAATATTATATATATATATATATGTATTTTTGAAATAGATATATATGTATATATATTATATTATTATATTTTGTTAGTTTTAAATTTAATTTTATTGAGATAAATTAGATTTAATAACTAACATGATAGAGATATAATATCTTAAATTTAATTTATGAAGATAAATTAAATCTAATGGCTCTTTATTTGGATTAAATAAATAGGTTAAATTAAAACTGTTGGATACATTTAATTTAAATTGAATTTATTTAATTAGCTCATCAAGATAATTAATTGTAATTAATTTTGAAATTAATGAAGATTAATTTTGAAATTCGAATATAGCCACATGGGTTGTAAAATTGTTAGAGCAGAAAAACTCAGACACGGATGAGAATTTAGAGTCGTAAGGAAAACCCTATAAGATATTGGAGGCGCTAGCCCGTAATCTGTATTAGAGAGCATTCATGTGGATACCAGTAGAGGGAGCAAACCTGAGGTGTTGGCTCTTAGAGATTGAAAAACCCTAAATTGAAGAGGTGCGATTCTTCCTAACTCTCTTTAAATACCATTGATAGATCCTCAATTGGGATTGACAAATTTTTTTTTAAATTCTTCCCTGCGCCTGCTGATCATAACATATACATCGATTACAAATTCAAAATAGATTGTATATATATACAAACCAACCAACAGGAACTAAAATCTCTCTGCTTCATCCTCTAGTTGTCCGAGTTTACCTTCTTGCCCCTTGAGTTGTTGGCATGTATTGTAGTTGTTATAGGAAAATGGTCAGATTCAAAGGAATCTTAATAGTAACAAGCATTCAATCACATATGTATAAGAACACAAAGTATGCCACGAAGTCATCATATACCATGGAAATAGCAACCAACATTCAAAACATATCATGTAACATATCACATTACCATATAGCTAGGTATATCAAATCACATGGCCCCGAGTGTTCACCTGCACAATAGGCCCCGGGGTTCCACTCGTGCATAACAATAATTTTCATGGCCTAGGTGTCTACCCACGTAATAGGCCCCAGGCGACCACCCCGTATATTGTTAATGCTTCCAAAACTCATAATAAAACCACAAACATGCAATGTATCTCATAACATGTCAAAGAAAGATTTACTACTTGGTCACTTTCTCTGAAGAGTGTCCTATTATTTCTCCAAGCTTGGGCAGGTTTTAGATAACAGATAGCTAACAGGTCCTATAATTAGAATTTACAATTAGCGTGTCATTACCTAGTCTAATACTTTTGGCATAATGCAAACAAGTTATTCTTGAACTATCCCTATGTTTATCCTTTGTTTTGAACTTGTGGTTATCATTTGAGTCACTTGGGTAGCCATTGGAAGCTTAAACAAATGCCTATGGGGTAGGGAAAGGCTATATTAAACAACAACTTTCAGAAAACATGGAGTGCTGACATAGGGGGGTCTTGCCCGCACCTAAGGGATTCTCTGGCTATGGCTAAGAGAGATAGAACCTTTTGGGCCATAGTAAAGAAATCTTTTGGCAGCAGCAAAGAAACAGTTCTAGTACTTGGCCACGGCCAAGAATCTGGACTTTCAGATTTTCCCCTATTTCTTGGCTGAATTTCCAAAAATCATAACTTTTAATGTACAACTCCAAATAATGCAAATGACATATCAAATTAAAGCTTGACATGTCTTCTTTTCTTCTAAAAAATATCATAGCCATTGAACATGATTTACCTATTCAAAATCTCACACAGCCAAACTGCCACACATGAAATTGTCACTGGCAAAATTTGCAATGTTACAAAGTATGTTCAAATAATTCAGAATTTATAACCAAGGCTATTCCTGTAATGCCCCAAATTATGTATAAGGACTAATTAATTCCAAAAGTGAATGTAACTAATGTTAGACAAACACTTCCAGAAAATAAAATGTGAATTATTACCGAATGACCCAAATAAGTAGTAGATAGTGCCCAAACCCTGTATTTAAGCTCACTTTTAGTGTGAAAGGTTAAATTGAATTAAAAGTGAAGGGAGGGCGTATGGCATGAGATAATGGGGATTGTGCTAAGTAGTAATCCAATAGAAATTGCCATAGTAAGTGGCAAAACTGGAAGAAAGAAATTTGTCGGCCAATTAGTTAGCAACCGAAGGAGAATTGCTTTCAAATCAAGGAATAAGAGGTGTGCTAAATGTCTAATGGGATTAGTGAGAATAATCCTATAGTTACATGCATTTGCGAGGAGGCATAAGATGTTGACACATGGCATCACATAGAACTATTGGTTAAGTCAACATTTCAATTCTCTCGTTCTCTCTTCTTTAAGTCAGCTAGGGCATGGGAGGAGGCTGAAAATTTGAACATTCATCATCTCATACTCTTTCTCTTCATCTCTCATTTTCATTCAAAAAGAAGGAGGAAAGAGAAACAAAAAATTAAGGTAAGTGAGCTCCATTTAACCTATTAAATGACCTCTAGTGCAAAAAACCTTTTCTTTAATCTTGGTCCTCTTGATGAGGACTACATGTGTATGGTTTTAGATATTCAAGAGGAGGTGTTTGAGTGCTCACATAAAATTGGTGGTTGGAGAATCAACGAACAAGCGAGAGGAAGAAGAAAAGGAAGAGGTGACCATAAGTAACTCTTTAATATGTAAATTGTGGTCAACAGTTAAGAACTTGAATTTTTATAATTTTTCCCTAATTTTTGTGTATATTAGGGTGCTAGAGAGTCATCGGATTTTGATTAATACAATGGTGTCTTGTGTTGTGTTTTAGACAATGGAATTGATTTGGAGTCTTGAATGGAAAGCTTAGAAAATTGTGTGGAAATTTTTGTCAAAATAGAACATGTAGTGGGATGTGAATTTGGTTGTTTTGATGTTTCTATTGGATTATAAGCAAAAAACTATATAGGGAGTAGCCTCGGTAGTGAATTCTGACCTTTGGAAACATTTGTTGAAAAACTGAAATTTCCGTCAAGTGAAAATTTTGTGCAGGGGAGCTATTTTTAATGGTGTTTTGATATAGAAAATGATGTCAAAAGTTATGAACTTTCCTGTTTTGTAGTAGGCATTGCAAGCTTTAAAATGATATAAAGTTTGTGTCATTTCGATGTTTATGCGAAAAGTTATGGTCGTTGGAAGTTAGCCAAGAAACAAGTCACTTCTTGGCCGCTGCAAGTAGTTCTCAGCCACAACCAAAAAGTGTCTAACCAGTTATTGGCCGCGACCAAAGGGGTATTGGCTGCAGTGTTGGCCATGCCCAAAAATCGCTGACTTGTTATTGACTGCGGCCAAAAGATTCTTGGTAATGGCCTAAAAGCTTCTGACCTTCCCTTGGCCGTGGCCAAGCCCCAAAATCCTGCACTTTGAATTTTTGAAAAGTGGTTTCTGGTCTAGTTTTTCCTAACTCTTTAGGCATTTGTTTGAGCTTCTAGAAGCTTCCTAAAGGTCTCAAAGGGTAACCAACCCTAAATGTCTTAGAGTTAAGAATTGGTATAGGGAATAACTTGCTATCTTTGATTATGATTTATAGGATTTGATATCTGCCTTGAGTGTAATAAACCAGCATCCAAGTAGGAACAAAAAGAACAAGGTAGTGTCACCTTCTCTTATATCATGTATAATTTCTTGAATGTTTGTGCTTATCATTGAATTGTGACGAATGCGGATGCTGTTGAGAATACAGCTGTGAAAGCTGTCGTGAATGTGAAAAAATCTATGAATGTGTATACAACCATGAGTGCTATTATATATAGCTGTGCAAGCTGTCGTATATCACTGTGAATACGGACACTTACACCTATGAATGCTATCGTATATAGCTACGCAAGCTGTCGTGTATCGTTGTGTACACTGCAATGGATGCTATTCTAGATGTTGTTTCATGATAATTGCTTACATGCTTTATTATTATATATCATATGAGTGAAAATGTTACTACTGAGATTCCTTTGAATCTCACTCTTTCCAATGATTAACCTACAACCATGGCTAGCGGATCGAAGGAAAAGCAGGTAACCAAGGGTGGCTAGTACTTACGGCTAGGTCATTAGGCCTTGTGTCGGTTATCAATTTTTAGGATTATTGTACATATTGTGTATGTTGTAAATTTGGATAGTTTTATGTAATCCCCATCATGGGAATTGTAATGGGCAAATATGTTCTATAAACCCTTTTTGGGAAATGAATGAAACTCGAGAGTCATTTGGAATTCTGCTATACACTTTGATATTTATGAATGAATCGAACTGTAAAGGCCAAATAGATTCGAGAAGTGAAAGCGAGACTATAGTAAATAGGTTTCAAAAAGTTTTGAATACCCACTTTATCACAGGACCGAATCCTATCTTGAAGTTGGAACTATTAATAAGTTTTAAATTATTCATTGGTCTCTAGTTTAATCTAACAACACGTTTTTAAACTATATTAATGGCTTTCAAGGTGGGGGGTTACAATCCCCACATAGTTTTTCATGTAGAACACAATGGTAGCATCAAAATGACCAAAATCAAACTCCTTCCCTTCCTACCAAGTCTGGCTGAAACATGGCCTTAACAACCACAACTAAAAATGACATTTTAACCATCAAACGTATCCAACATCATCACAATCATCATCTAACATCAAATACATAACCAAAGCATCATTTTTCCTCTAAATCACAAGATGGCCAAAACCATAGGCCCCCCACAAAATTCATGAAAACTCATCAAAGTCTCAAAATAATTGGTTTGAATTAAAACTTATGTTTACTTTTACAAGTTTCTACGACCACCTCTGAAATATGGTAGTACTTCATCCAGTAAAATTTCACCAAACACCTCCAAATAAAATTTTAAAATTGTAGAAATGAAGCTTAGGTGAGGAGAAGAAGATTATAGAAGGGTTTTTCTTGTGAAAATGCCGATTAGGTAGTATTTCGGGGGATTGAACTCAAGAACAAACATTATTCACGTTTCTCTTTCCTCTTTCTATTTCTTTATGATCTCTGTTTCTTTTATCTAATTTTCCCTTGCTTTTATGGGCTACCCGAAATATTAATGGCCCTTGGCAGTCTTGGATAATTATCTCCGCTTAAGCAAAATACTTAGCCCACAATGTGCCATGTGTCAAGGGCTTATGGTTCCTTAAGGAAGTAAGTAACTAATTAGTTACTATAATTGATTTAGTTAACTATATTAGTCTTCTTTCTTTCCACCTTACTCTTTGACCTATTCTTCTTCAAAAAGGAGGGGACATTGTTGACTAATTAATCAACAATTCCTTTCTTCCCCTTTTTTTACTTGCCTATGGCAATATTAATTAAATTCCCATTTGGTGTTTTATTCAATTTCCTTCTTCCTTTCCAAACACCATTCCATTTCTTTTTAAGTCTAAGTTAGACTTTGTATCATAATTGAATTTAAATAAAGGGTTTAGGCATTTTCTGCAACTAATTTGGATCATAATTCACCCTTTATTTCCAAAAGCGAATTCTAACATTATTTACATTTTCTTTTGGGTCATTGAGCCCTCAAATTTATTTTGGGATATTACATGGTGAATAGGATGAGAATGTATTGCATGTGTTGAGAGATTGTGGGGAATCAAAGAAAACGTGGTTTACTGGGAAGAGAAGAGATAACAAAAAGCTTCTTTCAAATGCTGAGAAGGAAGTGGTTATGGTAAACTCTTCATAAATATAATGAGTTGTCAATAATTTGTGGCATTACGCATTGATGGCTAAATGACATTAAAGAAACAAGGTATTCTTTGAAGAGAACTTTATTCTTCCTGGAAAGCCTGAACATCTGATCTATATATATGTTTGGGAATTAAAACATTTAACTATTATGTTTGATGATGAAATAGTGAGAAGGGAGATTATTTTTGTTCAATGGAATCATTCAGAGGTGGGTTGGGTTAAACTTAATTTTAATGGGGTAGTGATGCAAGGAGGAACGGTGGGATGTTAGGGGGTTTGCATGATGATAGAGGTGTGTGGGTCGGAGGGTATGTGAAAAAATTGGGTCGTTGTTATGCTTGTATGATTGAAATGTGGGATTCGTTATGGGGAATAAGGCAGGCTTATAAGTTGGGCATACAAAGTTTGTTCTTTGAGATCGATTCTACTATGGTTGTGCGGCTGTTGTAGAAGGTAAATAAGGGGGGTTTCTACTGATTATTTTATGCTGAGGCTTACTAAGAATGAATTAAAGGGTGAATGGCTAGTGAGGGTAGGTCATGTGTATAGATAAGGGAATTCAATCGCTAATAGGTTAGCTAACCATTGTTTTGTTAGTAATTTTGGCCTAATTGAGTTTGATAATCCTCCTTCAGGTATTTAGGTATTACTATATAAAGTTCATATGGCTGTTGTTCACCCTATGAAAGTTTTGATGAATAAATAGATTGATTGGCCTATTTCAACATATTATACCAAAAGATATCTTCATTAAATTTTGCTCTAACTAAGTAAGCCTCTACTCACTCAAGTAATTTGTTAATGTGTTGAAGTTTTGCAGTTAATCTAATCAAAGAGAAATTTGGCTATTCATCACAAAGGTTTTATCAGCAACCCATAACATGTTATTAAATATTTTTAGGGTACCTTTGATAATCTCTTGGAATTTTAAAATTGGCAAAGTCTTGTGTGTTATTCCGATGCTATAAATCTAGCTATTTACCTACACTACATTACCCAATTGTGATATTAATAACATTATTGGGTATGTATAGGGCTGGACTATCTACATGAAGAATGTTAAGATTTACATGCATTTATCTTGAATTGCTATAATTTCCTTAGAGTTGAAGGAATTCATATTTTCTTTCAAATAGGTGAAACTGCAACCTTCGGATACTCCCATTTTTTGGATCACCTATATGAGCTTGCTTCTACATTAGGTTACCAAGCCGGCATAACCATAAAAAAGATCATTAAAAAAGTGTGAGCCGTTATTAAAACATTATAAAGTTGATTATTCCCACCGTTGCCTTTATTTTTCTTCTTTTTTCTTTGCATTGTTGAATCATATCAACATCATTGATACAATAATAATTTCTCAATGTTCTCTTAGTTCACTCAATATTCAGAGGCAACTTGCTAAATGATGTACATCACAACTATAGAAATCGTGATATATGACAGCTCATTATTGTAACCCCCTGCCGTAATTATATCCGAAATACGCGATTAACATGAAATAGAGACCAATAAGAAACAAAACTTATTTAAAATCCCATCTTCACGATAGGGTTTTCAAAAATAACTTTCGAAATCTAATTTACCTGGTCTCATATTCAATTCCAAATACAATTACATCACGCGGAATATCACATTTATAACAAATCAGAGTACACAATATAATCCCGGCAACTCCCGGTTTCCATTTATTAACTCAAGGCCTTATAGGGCACAATCGCCCATACAAGCCCTCATATGGGGATTACACAAATTCTCTTAAATACATATACAAATATCCAATAACTCATTTCAAATACATAACCAAATATACTCATCCATATGTACAGATCCAAATACAAATATCCCAGCTAGAATGATAACCAACTACCAGAATGATAACCAAAGGAAGTCTTCATCCCCCTTAGCTGCTCGCAATATCCTTGATCTACTACCCTGTCTGAAAGTTTAGTAGGGGAGGGTGAGATTCTAGAGAATCTCAGTAGGATAACAATATCAATATGCATGTACGATAAATGTTTAATGCATGACATGCTTGCATCACACAACTCATGATAACACAATGACAATTTACAAGCTCAATGCTTCGAACAATATACCTATGGCCATAGCATAAATTGAAACATAGCTTCAAGTTACACATAATTATGCAAAGCTAAGACATGCACCAACACACTAACACATATATCAAATACAAGCAGAAGAGATATGTTCCCTACCCTCTTTCCACGTATGCTCCAGCTCCGCTTACTCGCGATCAGAACAAATACCGAATCACGATCAGGGCAAACATCAACCCTATAATCAAAGCAAGGACATAGGGTTAATCCCTTTTCCAATTCCTTAACTCTCAAACACTTAGTGTTGGTTATCATTTAACACCTTGAGGTGGCTAATCAAAGCCTAAACATATGCCTAAAGGCTTGGGAAACACTTGACCAAAGATCATCTTTTAAAAGTCCAAATGCTGATTTTTGGGGGTGGGCCACGGCCCAAAACTGCCCAGAAACATTTGGGCTGCGGCCCAAGAAAATCCAGTTTCTAGCTGAACTTCCAAAAATCATAACTAATTCCACAAAAATCGAAATGAGGTGATCCCAAAGCCAAATGAAATCTATTCAAGTCCTATACACAGGAAAAATATTGGCCTTTACTAGAAATCACCACACAAATACAGAATTCCCCAAAACTCAAGACTGTCCCAAAACAGGTTCCATTTTCGACCTCAAAGTTTGGACAGCTATAACTCCCAGTTCCCAAAACAAAATGGCACAAATTATATGTCCATTTTGAAGCTTGGGATGTGAAATTTAAGACTGGAAAGTTTCATAATTTTATGACTTCATTTGCAAAGTAAAAACGTCCACACAACAAGACTGCCCAGACAGAACTTCTAAAAGACAGAATTCCCAAATTTGCACAATTGGCTTTCAATGGTCCAATTTTCATATCAAACATCATTCTCACACAAAATTTCACAAGGAATCCATTGGAAATACCAAATCAACCAAATTCACATCACATTGACATGTTTTACCAATAATCATAACATGTCATCACAAAACCACAACACAATCACACATTGTCATTCTTTTCATTCCAAGTTCTCAAACCAATTCCAATGGCCAAATACCACAACATGGCACCATTTTCAACATAAAGCACAACCCAATTCATCCAATCCAAAATCACATGAAAATCAGGGCAAAATTCGAAATTTACTAAACTCATCCACAAATCACAAAACTTAGATCAAAAGGCTTCAAATACTCACCTCTTCCTCTTTCCCAAACCAATTCCTTGATTCTTCATCTTTCCAAATTTCCTCAAGCAACAAAACACCTCATCTCACAAATCTAAAACCATAGAGATGAAGCTCTCATCACTATGAACAACTTTATAGAAGGACATTAGAGCATTAGAGGACTATAAACCAACCAAAATCTCACCTCTAGTTTTCTCTTTCCTCCCCTTGTGCTTGGCGTCCATGGAGTTGAGAGAGAGAGGGAGTGAAGATGAAGATGATGATCAGTTTTTGGGGCCTCAAAAACGTCCAAATAGAGAGGAGAGAAAATGAGTTGAATATTTGACCAAAATCCAAGGGCTCACAAAGTGCCAACTGTCACCATCTTGACACACATCCCATGAGCTCACATGAGAACAACCACATGGGATTCCACCCTTTGATCTCTACACAAATCAATCTCAACCATTGATCTTGAAGTTACCAATGAGTTTCCTCTTCGGTAACTGACCAATCGGTCGGTAACTTTACCGTTTTGCCCCTGATTATGGCAATCCACTTGGACTCACCATCAAAATCATTTTCTCATTCATTTACACCATATATACGCCCTTCCCCTTATTTTTATTCAATTTAGATGTTAATCCATAGTTGAACTCAAATACAGGGTTTCAGCGCTGCTCACAACACATACGAATCACATCGGGTACCAAATCACACCATGATCTCCTAAAGGGTTCATTTATCACTATTGACATTCACTTTTGGAGTCATTAACCCTTAATCACAATTTGGGATTTTGCTAAACCGGGGCTTAGCAGTCCACTAATCTCAGGCTTATTCTCTAGCCTCAAATCTCAAAATTCAGGGTATTACATTTCTCCCCCCGTTCAATAAATTTCGTCCTTGAAATTTGTCGAACCACTTAATCCACAAACTACGGATGCTTCTTCACGACAGCTTCCGTTTCACAATTCATTTCATATTGGATGGTCCCTTCTAGACCACCCACACAAACGGTACTCCACAAATTCGATTCTCGCAAGAATCTCAAACAATGAATGCAACTTAGTTGCCACAAACTGCAATCGGCCCATTTCACGATTGCCGCACAAACACAATCACCACACTATTTCCAAACAACTGCAATCGCCTCCACACACGATTGCCACAGAACTCTATGATCACAATCCACAATACCCGGAGGCTCTAAATCATGAGCCATATCATAAGATCTCAACAGTTGGCCAGCATAGGCCACCACACTGCTTAACTCAATCTGGTTACCCCTTCCGGGAGTAACCATCACAACCTCAATACATCAAACGACAGCCTCAGCTATATACACAAACATTCAGCTTATGCCATATCCACTTTCACAGCTTTACCCTCACCCGTACACCCACCAGTAACTCCACTAGTGGTAACCGGGACTTTTAGGAATTCACAACAATATCATATCTGTATCAACTTTCATGGTGTCGCCCTCACCCGTATATCCACCAGTGACTCCGCTAGTGGTAACCGGGACTTTTGGGTATCAACACAATATCACATCATCTGGTCACTCCGAAATCTCAATTTCTTTTATCCAAAGTACCCGACCGTAATGGCCCACCTAGAGTCTCAGTCTCTTCTATCCAAGCGCCTTTTATTGTCACACCTACCCCGGTTTTACCCCCTCTAAGGATGCCCCGTGCCGGTGGTGCCCACCCCGGTTTTACCCCCGCTGGGAATGCCCCGCGACAGTGGTTGGGTTACTCAATTATTGTCACACCTACCCCAGTTTTACCCCCTCTAGGGATACCCTGTGCCGGTGGTGGCCACCCCGATTTTACCCCCTGCTGGGGATGCCCTGCGACAGTGGCTGGGTTACTCACATTTCACCCAGGACTCACAAGAAAATCTACTTCCTTATCAAACGTACATTGCAGACTCTAATTTTACGCATTGCCTTTCGGCCTTGGGTCAACACCGGTGCAACCAACCTGGTGGCTAGCCATGCTGGCCATGCCGGAGTAATTGCCCTCACAAATGAGAACCCCCGATCATGTAGTCGAATTAGCCATCAGCTGAATTAGCTCTGCTCTACTAGACAACCATACCCTATTCCCAGCTTATCCATAATTGTCATAGATTCTCAATCACACTCCATTCTCATCCCCTTTCTCCGTCGGGAAGACACACAGTCTTTACCTGAACCGTTGTTAGCTACTTAGGGACTATTGACGTGGTAGTGCACCCATATAGCCATTCAGGCTCACAATAGTAGATCCATAATCACACCCTACCCTCATCCCCTTTCTCCGTCGGGAAGACACACAGTTTAACCCAAACCGTTGTTAGCTACTCAGGGACTATTGGCGTAGCGGTGCTCACACATAGCCTTTCGGTTTCCACATCACACTCCACCCTCATCCCCTTTCTCCGCCGGGAAGACACACAGTCTTTACCCGAACTGTTGTTAGCTACTCAGGGACTTTTGGCGTGGCAGTGCATACACATAGCCTTATAACTCATAAAGCTATCCGGCTTTCACAAATGGCCCGTCGGCCTTAACAAATAGCCTATCCCCCGTAAACTACCGCCCCGAAGGCACGGTCCTCCGCCATAGGAATCACCCCATGCGGCCGCAGGTGAGAGACTCACAATGCACAATTGCAACAAGCTGGAACCAGGCATTTTAATAATTCCACCCACCACAAATTCTTTTCACCAAATTAGGATCCTTCAAGACCCCCTTTTCACAAAATAATATGGACTTCGAAGTTTTACCTCCCGAAGCCATCACTAACGCATTGCACTTTCTGTAAATTCGAGCTTCTGCTCAACACAATTCTCAAACATCACATTCACCACGCTTTCGCTGCACACTCTGAGGTCTTAATCCTCATCTGTGCCTTAAACAATGTCAGGGTGACTCAATAGGAGTCCCATAGGAATCTCCTATTACCCCTGTCCACACACATAATATGTGCCAGACCTTGGCTCAATTCAACTCGAATCATTCAGAGCCATAACCAACACATCATTGAGATCCCATACTCCCAACGTTCCCAGAGCTCTACTCTACGATTCAACGTCACGGTGATTGCTCTCGACGGTTCATTATCAAGGCGGCTGCACACTAGGGTTCATCATCACGGTGGCTCCACTCTAGGGTTCATCGTCATGGTGGCTCCACACTACGGTACTGCACCCGATGCTTCACTCAGTCACCTGACTAGTCAGCCCCTTTGGTCAGCATCCTTCGTAGGTAGCCCTTTCCAATCAAATCTTACTGTAGGTAGCCCTCTCCGATCAGATCTCACCGTAGGTAGCCCTCTTCCATCAAAACTCCCCGTAGGTAGTATTCTCCGATCTGAATCCTCCATAGGTAACTTTTCCCTCTGCTAGATTTACAACTAGTAATCTCGGGGTACCTGATACATATTTCAATTCAATTCTAGTACCATGCTCTGGCACCACAGACCATCCAGGTCAAATGCAATTCCTATGAATCAGCCCAGCTATGGAGTCTGATCCTTGGATCACAGCTCATCTATCCAAACCTCAACCTTAGTTGAACTGGGAAATCACTTCCCTCAATTCCACGGAGCATTATCAACCCCAACACAAATCCAAATATCTTTCCTAGCCTAAGGCATATCAGTCCCCTAAGTCTTAAGGCCTTTATACACACAAGCTCAGTATGACATCACTACATGTAACATCATACCACCTAGGGTTTCTCACCCAACATCTAGGTTAGACATAACACCTAGAAGCTCAATATCACACATCTAGGAAATCATTTTCCTTAGTTCTCTAATCAGACGATGGGTCTGATTACCTCCACCTCTAGGTCTACATCTCAAATCCTCAGGCGAATCATACTGACTCACCATATCCACAACACAATTAATGTATACACATGGCCCTTAAACTCACATATCCATAAATAGCAGGGACCTAATGTGTATACCACAAACAAACAAAGTCATTCTCTATGACTTAAGGCAAAAACTATTGCCATTATCCTAGCAAATCCTTTACTTGCCAGGAACTGCAGCTCTGATACCAAAATGTAACCCCCTGCCGTAATTATATCCGAAATACGCGATTAACATGAAATAGAGACTAATAAGAAACAAAACTTATTTAAAATCCCATCTTCACGATAGGGTTTTCAAAAATAACTTTCGAAATCTAATTTACCTGGTCTCATATTCAATTCCAAATACAATTACATCACGCGGAATATCACATTTATAACAAATCAGAGTACACAATATAATCCCGACAACTCCCGGGTTCCATTTATTAACTCAAGGCCTTACAGGGCACAAACGCCCATACAAGCCCTCATATGGGGATTACACAAATCCTCTTAAATACATATACAAATATCCAATAACTCATTTCAAATACATAACCAAATATACTCATCCATATGTACAGATCCAAATATAAATATCCCAGCTGGGATGATAACCAACTACCAGAATGATAACCGAAGGAAGTCTTCATCCCCCTTAGCTGCTCGTAATATCCTTGATCTACTACCCTGTCTGAAAGGTTAGTAGGGGAGGGTGAGATTCTAGAGAATCTCAGTAGGATAACAATATCAATATGCATGTACGATAAATGTTTAATGCATGACATGCTTGCATCACACAACTCATGATAACACAATGACAATTTACAAGCTCAATGCTTCGAACAATATACCTATGGCCATAGCATAAATTGAAACATAGCTTCAAGTTACACATAATTATGCAAAGCTAAGACATGCACCAACACACTAACACATATATTAAATACAAGCAGAAGAGATATGTTCCCTACCCTCTTTCCACGCATGCTCCAGCTCCGCTTACTCGCGATCAGAACAAATACCGAATCACGATCAGGGCAAACATCAACCCTATAATCAAAGCAAGGACATAGGGTTAATCCCTTTTCCAATTCCTTAACTCTCAAACACTTAGTATTGGTTATCATCCTAACTGGGATATTTGTATTTGGATCTGTACATATGGATGAGTATATTTGGTTATGTATTTGAAATGAGTTATTGAATATTTTTATATGTATTTAAGAGGATTTGTGTAATCCCCATATGAGGGCTTGTATGGGCGATTGTGCCCTGTAAGGCCTTGAGTTAATAGATGGAACCCGGGAGTTGCCGGGATTATATTGTGTACTCTGATTTGTTATAAATGTGATATTCTGCGTGATGTAATTGTATTCAGAATTGAATATGAGACCAGGTAAATTAGATTTTGAAAGTTATTTTTGAAAACCCTATCGTGAAGATGGGATTTTAAATAAGTTTTGTTTCTTATTGGTCTCTATTTCATGTTAATCGTGTATTTCGGATATAATTACGGCAGGGGGTTACAATTATCACCCATAATTCATGATTCTGAACCTTTATATATGCGAGCACTATACATGCTCGTTGTAGATAAATTACAATTCTAAAACGTTATTTAATTTAGGCCTATTACAATAGTTTTAATATAACACCCATTATATATTATGGCTTGTTGAGGCCACGATATATGCATTGCTATGATAATAATTAATGGACACACAGAACAATCACGATAATATATGGTAATGCTTGTATGATACATAATGGTCTCATTTTGGCAACTGTTATTTATTCAGTAACACATATAACGGTTCCTACGTAAGAATCATGAATTTTAATAAAAATAAATAACAACCACATGTAGACAACCATTATGTATTTAGTACATGAATAATGATTTTTAAATAAGAATCATGAACTTTTATAATAAATGTTGGTTTTTATATAATAATGGTGATGTATAATAAAAGTGGATATTTTCGAAGTAACTTTTAGAGATTTGTATACTTCCAAAAAAGGAACAGTATTTGCTTAGGGATCTATATCTCTAGAAGTTACTTTAAAAAAGATCAACATAATAGGAAGCATTAGTTAAAGCAATGGGTTGACAACTTCCTGTAATATGAGAGGAACATTCGATTAGAGCAATAATGGTCCAAAAAACCATAATTTCACAAAAGCAATTTAATGCCACCTTGTGTAACATCCAAAAATTTAGAGTCGTGTGTGCATTTAATAAGATATAGGATGCCTATAAATATGAACATGTATGGCACCACATTAGGGGACACACATGGCATATTATGAAGCCTACATACATAATAAGTTTAATTTTGAGGGTATAGTTACAAGAAGTAGCCACTTAAGTCTTGTATGAGGACATGAAAAATTAGGGTTACAAATTGTGTCATCCTTGAGAAGCCTTAAGGCCATCCTCTCTTGCTCCCTAAGGATGTCCCTACTTGCTCCACAAGCATACAAGATTAAGTCATTTTCTTATCAACTTGGAGAGCAAGTTGTCCAAGGGCACAAATAGAAGAAGGAAAATTTAGGTATAAAAGTGACAAGGACACATGTACACCTTCTTGGCCAAGTATCGTGTGTGCATGTGACAATTAAAAACCCTAGCTCTTACTTATAAATTTCAGCCAAGGGGAGTAAAAATAAGAGAAAAATAGTGCAAAAAAGAAAAGAGAGAGAGAGCGAGAGGAAGGTCGAAGTTCTAGAGAGCTAGAGAAAAAAAGCGTTTATAAACCAATGTCACATTTAAACTTTCATTTCTAGCTCCTGGAGTCTTCACCAAAATCTTGTTCTCCTCATCAAAAGCTACAATTCTATGGTTTTGATTTCTTGAATGAGAAGTTTGGTGCTATCTACTAAGAGTAGCTGTTGGAGAAGGTAAAGGAAAGCTATAGCAAGAGAAAGAGGTAAGAATAATATTTAATTTGAGCCTAGTATCTTGGATTTTGATTGAGTTTTGTAGAGATTTCATGTTGCCCTAATTCAGCCAAGAGTGATTTTATGATGTTAATAACATGAACGTGAGGTTAATTGAGGTTTAAGGAGATAGGATGCAAGATAAGCAAGTCTTATGGTTAAATTGTCAAAATCATGATTATGTGACTTAAGGCTATGTTTTGGCTAGGAGTAGGGCACCACAAAGGAAAGTGATTTTGCCAATTTTAAGGTTTTCATTGGGTTTAGAATGAAAATTTGTCTAGGATAATGGTGATGAAGTAATCTTTGAAGCATTAGGATTGAACATGAAATTTGGCCCAAAGAACACTAGTTTCTGCCATATAAGTTGATAGGGAAGGAATTGTTTTTTGATGAATTTGAGGTTAGAATTGATTCTACATGCGAAATTATGTGTAAATAGCTTGTGGATATGACTATTGGATGATTGGATAGAAAACCCTAATTTTGGGATTTAAGGTTGCTAAGGATAGATGCTGCCAGATTCTAGTCAGCCTGCTTGTGGGTTGTTTTTTGTTGACCAAATCTTATTTAATAGCTGTGATATTTTATAGGTTTATATTAGACATTATATGCTTTACAATGAGGTCTAATATGCATTATTTGGATTAGTAGATTGTATGTTATGACTTATTAAAATTTAGGCATTTAACCTGGAATACATTTTATGGGAGTAAGGATGCTCGAGAATTTTTGGACTTTTATGCTCACAACTATTGGTGTATGATATGTTTCCTTTAAAGAGTACTTAAAAAGATTTACGTTGGAATTGGAACTACCTCATTTGGAGTTTTCTAGTTTAAGTTATGAATTTTTAAAGTTGATTGACAAATCTGGCAGATTAGGGTTAGCCTACGAATTTATGACATTTAGGGTAAATTATGATAAGTTTGATCCCAAGGGATAAAGACATGTTCTAGAAGTTAACATAACCATATTAGATACTCAACTGAGATAATGCAATAGTCCTAAAGATGACCAACAAGAGACAAAGTTAAGGACAAAGATAATGATAGGTTAAGAGTAACACAATTGTCATTATGTCAATAGTATTGGATCAAGTATTGATCCATCTCCATACATTATATGATTTGACGTTTACCTAAGATTTGATGATTGGCCGAGCTCGAAGAAGCAGTTGAGTAAAGAATAGAAATTATAGAAAGGTCACCAGGTAGTTACTCTTTCTCTCATATGCTATGTAATGCTCTGCATGAATGTTCTACCATCATGTATGTTGTTTCATGAGCATTCAAAATATGACGAGTGAACACCTATGTTTGTTTCAAGAGCACTCAAAATATGGTGATCGGACGCCTAAGGCCATTGAGAATATGACCGGTGGACACCTAAGGCCGTAAAACGTGTTTTACCAATCGTTATGGTACTGTGCTCTATAATTGATGTTGTGCTGCATGTTGATATATGAATTCTATTATCATGCTCAACGTGTTATGATCTTTTTATGTTCCATGCTTTGTAATTTGCATTTTATATGATTGAATGACTGCTACTATTGAGATTCTTCCAAATGCCATCCTTTCCAAAAATTAAAATATATAGTAAAGGCAAGTGGCTCGAAAGGCAAGGAGGTAAGTGTAGATATGCAAAAGATAAAGACGTAGGAGCCTAATTTTTTGTTGATTATCTTTGTATGAATATTATAACTTAAAATGTTTTAAGTAGCTATAGTATCTTGTAGTCTGCATCCAATGTAAAGATATGACTGTATTAATAATAGTAGTGCTTTTATGTATGTGAATCTCCATGAACGTAATAGGGATAATGGAACACCTTAGAATTTAGGGATACCAGTACACATGATAGTGATACCAACGCCCTTGGTAATGGTATTAGTAGCCGAAGGGTGGTATAAGTGGTATCAGTGACTGCTGGTATTAGCTGTATTAGAGAGTACTGGTATCATAACTTATAACTATGGTACCGATAATGTTAAGGGTACACTACTTAATAAAGAACATTCAAAATTATAAGCAGAGAAACTACTCATACTAATTATAATGAAGTTAAGAACTGATGAGTCACGATTAAATTGACAACCACTAAGTAATTGCTTTGAAATGTTTTGAAAGTTTTGAGAAAAGGCTAATCAACCAAACGTACAATTGAAATTAGGCTTAGTGGTCCACACACAGTTTTTGTAAAAGACTTATCAGAAAAACCTAAGAGTAAGGGAGTTACACTTGTTGGTGTCAGAGCTAAGGTTCTGGTATTAGGCTAGTATTCTCTACTTATATGACTAGGTATTGATCCTTATTAGTGATCTTGTGATTAGGAATGATGAGGAGTAGAAGGAATCGAGGGAGTAGATCTCCCCCATCTATTAACCAGCCTGCTAAAAGAAGGGGTAGAGTCGTATATAGAGGAAAAAGTGGAGCAATGACGATGGATACCTCGAGGAAGAGGGCACAAGCTCCAGTGACAATAATTATGGTGGCATGTGATTAGGAATGGTGAAGAGTAGAAGGAACCAAGGGAGTAGATCTCCCCCATCTATTAACCGGCCTACTAAAGGAAGGGGCAGAGTCGTACATAGAAGAAAAAGTGGAGCAATAGTGATGGATTCATCGATGAAGAGGGTATAAGGTCAGGTGAAAATAATTATCGTGGCATGTAATCCTAGTTTGGATTCTTCCACCAATGAAAATAAGAACCTTGAGATCAATGAGGTAGTATAGAACCTGAAGTTTGCTGCTAACTCTAAAGTTGTTGATATCAAATTAGACTAACATCTGGATCCTTACCCTTTGTTGTAGGATTACATAGAAGAGTTATATTAAGAAGCTAATACTGCCTATGCTTCTATATAAGGTCAGTACCTAGCATTTTTTATGAGGTTGATGTATACTGGTATTGAGATATATACGAGACACCAATGCCCAATGATATATGAATCCATACTACCTTATATTTCTTCCTTCATACTATCGATTGGACTAGAAAGACAAATGAGATCAAAGAGTCGGGTTTCTTTCTACAATCATTACGTAGCACATGAGTGAATATGTGGTAGAGGTTGCACTATTATAAGCCAGTTTTTGTGATGACAAGGCGGTAGAAACTGCTTTTGGTATATTATGACTTTAAGAGTTAAATCATACCAACATTAATGCATTGGATCCCATCAGAACACTATAGTTAAGTGTGCTTCGGTGAGAGTAGTACTAGGATGGGTAACCCTTTAGGAAGTCTTTATGTATTTTAAAACCTTTGACATAGGGGTTAGAGTGCATAAAAATATGGTGTTCAAGGCTTATGGATTTGAAACCTTTTGATGAAAGGTTTGAGTGTTTTAAGGTATGATATATGATAAGTATTGAATAAGATCTTATGGTATATAAGATTTGAGTCTAGAGATTGAGGAAAAATTGATAATATTTGACAGATTTTATGGTGATAGTTGAATATTGTTAAGGTTAGAATAGGAATCATTATGATTTATGATCCCTAAGATGCAGCATATGAGGTATGATTAAGGAAAAATGATTCCTTGACTCAATTGATATCGAGGTTCTAAGTTTTGAAGGGTTACAATAGAGTAAATTGTAACCTAAGAATCAAACTCAATAGTTAAATTAATTCTTTAGGAATTTGAACTGGCTTGAACAGTTCAAGGAACTAGAATATGTTAAAAATGTGTGTGGGATTTTTGGAGGTTGATAGCTACTAAATTGAGCATAGGAAAAGTTCTTGATAATAGAATATTCCCTTAAAATGATTGATTGGGAGTTCGTTCCTGAATAAATAAAGTAATAGATAAAAAAGGGATAGTCACAACTTATGGTTTTATGGTGGAGATAGATAATAACAGGTATCCTTATGTCTAACGAATTCCCTAACATGTTTCCAAAAGATGTAAGTGGATTACCCCTGTAAAGGAAATAAAATTTGCAATTATGCCTTTAGCTAGACCTATATCGAAAGTCCATATAGAATGTCCTAAATGAAATGGCAGAATTAAAGAATCAGATTGCATAACTGCTAGAGAAAAGAGGCCTTATAAGGCCTTAGGTTCATTAACTCCAAAGGTTAGTTTTAGGGTATAGTTCTCTTAAGGATTTGTTCTTGTTACAATGGTGCTTTCATTGAGAGACAACTAACTAAAGAGATCTACCTACAGCGAGTTTTAACTGGAGGGGTTGACCAACAAAAAGTTGAGTGAAGTGCCAAGTAAAGTGTCATAGTGTGAAGCTGTTGGTATGTCATCTCGGCCTACCAACAAGAGAGGGCTACCTACAAAAGATTCTGACCAAAGGCGCTGACCAGTAAGCGATTGAGTTAAGCACTGAGTGAATTATTAATAAGTGGAGACACCAAGACATTGACTCTCGAGGGTGGTATATTGTAACGAGTCCCACATCAGGTAGGTTTTCTTGAAAAAGAGGTTTATATGACCTAGTGTATCGCCATGGGGTGCTCCAGTGCTGTTTGTTGAAAGAAAGACAGGCAAAGAGATTAAGGCAAAATAGGCTCAACGAGATAGAGAAAGTCAAGTAACTCTTGCTCTTATATCTTATTTAATGGTTTTGTATGTATGTTTATACCATCAGGTATATTCGTTTGATGAATATATGGTAGGTAGTAAGACCTCTTAGAGCCACGTGTCCTTAGGCCGTAAGACTTGTTTTGCACTCCGAGCATACTAGGTGGACATCCAAGGAGGCTATAAGGCCTGTGTGACCAGCGCAGAGGTTCAGGACCAAAGGGTCTTTATGATTTTGTTGAACCCTGTATGGGGTAGAAGCTTGTGGCAATAAGACTCGGTATATAGGTTTGTATAGGGTAGAGACCTTGGGCTGTATGACCGAATGGTAGTAAGACCCAGTGTGAAACTTGTATGGGGTAGACACCTTGGCTGTAAAGCCAAAATACTAGTGCTACGTTATTGGACCAGTATGTTCTGTTATTGTCAGATGCTTGTTGTAGGATAGTCCATTTTACATGCTTCATGAATATTACACAAGTATATAAATGGCTTGAGCAATAAGAGATAGAGCTAAATGTATTCAAAATAACTAATGGGCGGTGTTTTTTGATGTTGCCAGTCCTAAAGGCATTCAGTGTAGATGCTGAACTACGTGTTTTAAGGCATAAGACTTGTTGGACTAGTCTGTCCTTAGGCCAACAGATTGTTATGCATTCAACGTTGTCCCGGTCAATGACCCAAGGCTTTAAGTCCTATTGGATTAGTATGTCTTTAGGTTGGCATATGCATTTAGACTGAGTATACCAACTAGTAACTGAAAATGCTACAAGGTTTGAGTATACCAGGCAATATCGCAAAGAGGTTGTAAAGCTTAAGCATACTGGCAGTGACTTGAAAAGGCAGTAAGACCCGAGATACATCTTATATAGGATAGACGCCCTAGCCTGTAAGACCTGTGTTGCCTATCACTGTGATATTAGACCAATGGGTCCTATGAATGTGTTATGCTGCACACTAATTACTGAATGCTACTGTAATGATTACTAAATGCTAATGTGATCTTTACTGATGATATGATAGTTGTGTTGCATGCTTTGTCAGCATTGCTATGAAAGGGATATATTGTGTATTGATTGTAGAAAGCTGAATAAGACAACCGTCAAGACAAATATTAACTCTCCCTAATTGATGATCTCCTAAATCAATTGTCTGGTTCCTACGTATTCTTAAAATTGATCTAAGGATAGGATATCCTTAGTTGTTAATAAAAGTAGATGATGTGTCGAATGTTGCTTTCACAACCAGGAACAGACATTATGAATTATTGGTAATGCTAGTTGGACTTACTAATGCACCTGCTACCTTTATGAATTAAATGAGTGAAATATTTTGACAATATCAAGACAAGATATAGTGGTCTTTAGTGATGATATTCTGAGATGCTCAAACAATTAGGAAGGGTGAGATAATCACTTGAGGATCTATGTAAGTTGTGCTGCATGTTAATGTGTTAAATGCTCTTATATTGCTCATTAGGTTGTGATGGTTATATTGCATGCTTTCTGTTTTTACAGTTTACATGATTGAATGCTTGTTACTACTGAGATTCTCCCGAATCTCACCCTTTTCATAACTAACATACAGCTGAAGCTAGTGACTTAAGGGGCAAACAAGTAATCTTGGAAAGATAGAGAACAAAGGAGAAGAACTTTAATGTCCTGTTGGTTATCTGTAATATATGAATCTTTGTAGACATAGTTATTTTAATAGACTTATGTGACCATATGTAATGTGTATGAACATGGATGAATATAGACACAATAGTATAAGGCGGGATCAGTACACTTAATCATATCATCAGAATACCTAACGATTTGGTAATATCAACTAAAATAGAAGTAAAATAGATACTTAAGAAGGTATCAAAACCCGATTATGGTATCAGTTGTACCAGAGAATGGTGGTATCAGAAAGTTCAACTGTAATGTGAGTGTTTGTATTAAGACCATATTTAAATATCTAAATGAATTGTGTAATAACTCCTCAGTATACTTTAAAAGTAAAGGGGTTTACACTTTTTGGTATTAGACATATTTAGCATTAGATGGTAGAAAACTCATATTTATGATCGAGGGTTCTCACTACATAAGAGTGGGGACGAAGTATTGGCTCTTACCCTAACATCGCTAGGCTACTAGCTACCATACCTTATTGCATTCAATCATGGGGTTGATGCATAAAACATGTGTTTGAGCTACCTTTTGGTGTCAAAAGTTATGAGGCTGACGCTTGCCAACTTTTTGTATCAAAGCATGCTCGGCATAAGATAGAAGAAAACTCAGATTCATGATCGGGGGTTTTCACTGCATGAGAGTATGGACGAAGTATTGGCTCTTACCTTGACATAGCTAGGTGGCTAGCAACCATACCTGCTTGCATTTAGTCCTGAGGCTGATGTGTAAAACATGCATCTAAGGTACCTTTGGGTGTCTACCAATTATAGGGCCACACCTCATAAAGTGAGAACCCTTAATCATGGATCCGAATCCACCATTTAATACCAAACATGCTTTGATATCTAGTTAGTAACTCTAAGGTTAGGAGATTGGGTAATAAATAAACCCCAAGAGATAGATTTTCCCTATTAATTGATAGGCTGTTTATAGCAGAAGGGCAGGGCCGTATATAGGTGATATTTCTACCAAAAGAAGGGACAGAGCTGTATATGTTAGATCTCATGTTTTGATGATAACAAAAGAATGATTTGAAAAGGAAATGATTAATAAACAAGTTTGAACAAAGTAATAACAGGAACAAGCATCACTTGAAGTAAGCATTGGAGTAATGAAGAAAGACCAAGAGAGAAAAAGCTGAGAAACTTGATGAGAAGCAAGTTTTCTAAGGCATTACTCAAGGAGCTACTCGAGTAATGAGACAAAACTTGAAGTAACCAAAGGCACCTTCCAATAAACTGCCAACGTTACTCGAGTAGGTACTCGAGTAATAGTGTAAGTATTTTCAAGTTGCTCTCGGCCTGCCAATGTTACTCGAGGAGCGACTCGAGTAACCAGATAAAAACTTGGAGTTGCTCTCAGCCTGCCAATGTTACTCGAGGCGCTACTCGAGTAACCATGTGAAAAACTTCCAGTTGCTTTCAGGTTGCCAATGTTACTCGAGGAGCTACTCGAGTACCTCTGTTTCTGAAAATATGGAGCTCTCTGCACTTTGTATTACTGCCAATATTACTCGAGGAGCTACTCGAGTAACGCACTAAAGTATGTAAAAACTTGAAGGTGGTATCCGATTAACTTGATATTAATTGATCTCATTTACCTCAAGTCCTTACTCTAGTATGCAAGTATTTAATGATCTATTTTAAGTGGATTCCTCGAGTAAGTACCCAAGTACGCAGAAATGAAGGTAACTATTATACTCTAGATATTAGTAGAAATGAATCTGAAAATTGTTTTCTGAGTAATGCTGATGAAAGTTGGTTATGGCATAAGAGATTGGCTCATGTCAATATGCATCAACTAGGCAAACTATTCAAAAAGGATTTTGTTCTTGGATTACCCAAAGTAAATTTCAAAAATGACTTGATTTGTGATGCATGTCAAAAGGGTAAACAAACTAAATCATCTTTCAAATTGAAAAATGAGATTAGACCATTACAATTATTGCATATGGATTTAGTGGGTCCAGCAAGAGTAAAGAGTCTTGGTGGCAACCTATATTCATTGGTCATTGTTGATGATTTCTCTAGATTTACATGGGTTATTTTTCTATCATCAAAGGATGAGACATTTGAAGAATTTATTGTTTTTGCCAAGAAGGTGCAAAATGAGAAAGGTATGTCCATTGCAGGTATTAGGACCGATCATGGTGGAGAATTTGAAAATCAAGCCTTTGAAGAATATTGTGATACTAATGGTATTGATCACAATTTCTCTGCTCCAAGGATGCCTCAACAAAATGGTGTTGTGGAACGCAAGAATAGAGTGCTCACTGAAATGGCTAGAGTAATGTTGAATGAAAAGAATGTGTCTCAAGTGTTCTGGGCTGATGCTATGAGTACAGGATGCTATATTTCAAATAGGGCCTATATCAGAACAAAACTTGGAAAAACACCATACGAGTTGTACAAAGGAAGAAAGCCAAACATTGCTCATCTACACATCTTCGGTTGTAAGTGTTTCATTCATAATAATGGTAAAGATAACTTAGGAAAATTTGATTCTAAAACAGATAACGGAATTATCCTAGGATATTCTAACCGAAGTAAAGCATATAAAGTTTACAATAAAAGAACATGTATTATTAAAGAATCAATTCATATTGTATTTGATGAATTTGAATCCTCTGACAAAACCATTGATGAAGAACAGGAAGTTGGTTTAAATCAAGAAAATGGTCAATCTATTTCTAAATCTCTTATTCCAGAGGTTGATGAAACTAAGGAAGAAGAGCAATCCCTAGGTCAACCTAGAGCTTGGAAATACAATAAAAGTCATCCATTAGATAAAGTCATAGGAGATGTGAATGAAGGGATCAAAACTAGAAATAGAATTTTCAATGAAGTAAGTTTTTCTGCATTCATTTCTGAGATTGAACCTTCTAATATTGATGAAGCCCTATCAGACAATGATTGGGTTATAGCAATGCAAGAAGAACTAAATCAATTTGAGAGAAATAAAGTTTGGGATTTGGTACCCCGACCCAAGGATCATCCGATCATTGGTACTAAATGGGTATTCAAGAACAAACTCGATGAATCCGCAATTATTGTCAGAAACAAGGCAAGATTGGTAGCTAAAGGTTATAATCAGGAAGAAGGGATTGATTATGAGGAAATGTATGCTCCAGTGGCTAGATTGGAAGCTATACGTGTACTTTTAGCCTTTGCATGCATCAAAGGATTCAAACTCTATCAAATGGATATTAAGAGTGCATTTTTAAATGGCTACATCATGGAAGAAGTGTATGTAGAACAACCTCCAGGTTTTGAGGATGTTACTAAACCTGACCATGTTTTCAAACTCAAAAAGGCTTTATATGGTTTAAAACAAGCTCCTAGAGCCTGGTATGAAAGGCTCAGTAAGTTTCTTATTGATCAAGGTTTTGTACGGGGAAAACTTGATACAACACTCTTCATAAAACGAAAACACAATGATATTTTAATTGTTCAAATATATGTTGATGATATTGCTTTCGGTGCTACTAATGAATCTCTGTGTAAGGAATTTTCTGAGATTATGCAAGGAGAATTTGAGATGTCAATGATGGGAGAATTGAATTTCTTTCTTGGTTTGCAAATCAAACAAAGAAAGAATGGAATCTTCATATCTCAAACAAAGTATTTGAAAGAGCTATTGAAAGAAGTATGGAATGGATGAAGCAAATGGCACGGACACACCAATGAGCTCAACTACGTTACTTGATGCTGATGTCAAAGGAAAAGACTACAACATGATGAAATATAGAGGAATGATTGGATCATTACTCTATCTCACAGCAAGTAGACCGGACATCCAATTTAGTGTTGGCATATGTGCAGGATATCAATAAGCACCAAAAGAATCACATGCTGAAACGGTCAAACGAATCTTTAGATACCTTGCTGACACACCCGAATTGGGTCTGTGGTATCCCAAAGGAAGAAGTGAATATCTTGTTGCAAATTCAGATTCTGATCATGGAGGATACAAAACTGATAGAAATAGCACAAGCGGACAAGGACAATTTCTTGGAGGATCACTTGTATCATGGTTTAGCAAGAAACAAAATACTGTGTCTCTCTCATCAACGGAAGCCGAGTATGTTGCAGTCTCAAGTTGTTGTGCTCAAGTGATATGGTTAAAACAACAATTACAAGATCTTGGTATTTATCTCAAAGAAATACCAATCTATTGTGACAATACTAGTACGATTAGCTTGGCAAAGAATCCAGTTCAACACTCTAGAACCAAGCATATCGATGTCAGACATCACTTCATCAGAGATCATGTCCAAAAGAAGGATGTAAAAGTAATATTCATCCCTACTCATCTTCAATTAGCTGATATCTTTACAAAACCCCTTGCAAAAGATCAATTTCTTTACATTAGGAGAGAATTGGGAATGGTAAATCCCAATGAGTTATAAGTAATTTCAGCATTTCATAATATTAGATGAAGTCACTTGATAATGTTTTGATGATCACTAACTTAAGCATCAGAGTATATAGAAACTTGTTTTGCAGGAAGAAAGAAACTCTGTTTTAGGAAACAAAAACAGAGATTATCAGAGGACCCCATTACTGGAGTATCAACTTGAAGTAATGACTAACAGAGAGACAATACCCGAGGAACAACTTGAAGTAAAGTAACACTTTACTCGAGTAATGGCCCCCAAAACTGGAAGTAATGGATCAAGTTACTTGAAATTTAAATCTAACGGTTCAGTTTTTAAAGAAATGAAGAGTCAGAAGTTGAAAAGCAGGTTACCCGAGGCGGGCCTCGAGTAAACTTGAAGCTAACTCGAGGAAGGCCTCGAGTAATGTCGGAGTCCAGATTCTCAAATTGATAAAGAATGACTCAAATCTGCTCAGAATGGGTTATAAATGATCGAGGGAACATCCATGGATAATTACAATATTATTCATGCCAGGTACGCATTTTAAATAAATTATTTTAGAGTTTTTCTGTATGAACACTCGAGGAAGGCCTCGAGTAAACTTGAATGTTACTCGAGTAAGGCCTCGAGTAACATCGGGTTCTAGGGCTTTATCTGTCGCGAACTCGGTCATTTCCACAAAATCTCCTCGAGTAAATCACTATTTTCTCTCACAAAAATTTTTCACAAGTGATTCCTTGCTTCATTTCCGTCAAAACCCAACCATTTTCATTCCTAGAAACTTCCTATTTTACTCAAAATCCCAGTGCCCTAATCCGCGTCTGAGTCTCTGTTTTTCTGAAGATTTTAGTTTTCAATCATTCAGAAAGATAAGAACTAAAAATCTTTCTCCCATAGACTCCTCTGAATCCCAAAAACACTCTGATCTGCTTTCTTCTCCTCCCAAGAAGAGAAGAAAACTTACCCCGAGACCAAAAGCTAAAATTCCTCTTCAACCGAAACCCAAAGGTGTGGTGATTAAAGAGCCTATTGCTACAAGGGCTCAATCCAAAAAGAGTACCTCTACCGGAAGAGGCAAGAGTGCCAAATCTCCCTCACCACCTCACTCTGATTCCTCTACCCCCTCTTTCACTCCAAAGCCTACCAAAAAGCCTAAATATGATAGGAATGTGGCTGCAGCTATGGCAAACATCATTGATCAAATGGAGAAGGGACAATCTTCTAAGAAGTCCAAAGTGCCGGAAGAAGAGATCACCAACCCACTAAAGGGATTCAATGTCAGCAAGTTGGTGGAATCTTCGAAGTATCTGTCTCAATTCTCCAGGAGGAAAGTGTGCAAGACACACTATGTGGATCTCAGGCTACTTCAAGAAGTAGTGCAGCATGACCTAAGTCCTTATTTAGATCCTTTTATGCCTTGGTTATCCATTAGATTTCCTTTTTGCACAAAGGTGATCACTCACTTTTATTGTAACTTAGAGATTATAGATGAGCCTAACCGAACCTCAGTTGAGGAAGAGATGACCACCACAGTTAGAGGCCAAACGATACTTATATCGCCCTCTAGGATTAACTTGTGGTTAGGAATTGAGAACCCCCCGGATGATATTTACTCCCAGCTTGATTGGAAGCTATACGTGTACTCTTAGCCTTTGCATGCATCAAAGAATTCAAACTCTATCAAATGGATGTAAAGAGTGCTTTTTTAAATGGTTACATCATGGAAGAAGTGTATGTAGAACAACCTCCAGGTTTTGAGGATGTTACTAAACCTGACCATGTTTTCAAACTCAAAAAGGCTTTATATGGTTTAAAACAAGCTCCTAGAGCCTGGTATGAAAGGCTCAATAAGTTTCTTATTGATCAAGGTTTTGTACGGGGAAAACTTGATACAACACTCTTCATAAACGAAAACACAACGATATTTTAATTGTTCAAATATATGTTGATGATATTGTTTTCGGTGCTACTAATGAATCTCTGTGTAAGGAATTTTCTGAGATTATGCAAGGAGAATTTGAGATGTCAATGATGGGAGAATTGAATTTCTTTCTTGGTTTGCAAATCAAACAAAGAAAGAATGGAATCTTCATATCTCAAACAAAGTATTTGAAAGAGCTATTGAAGAAGTATGGAATGGATGAAGCAAATGGCACGGACACACCTATGAGCTCAACTACGTTACTTGATGCTGATGTCAAAGGAAAAGACTACAACATCATAAAGTATAGAGGAATGATTGGATCATTACTCTATCTCACGGCAAGTAGACCGGACATCCAATTTAGTGTTGGCATATGTGCAGGATATCAATAAGCACCAAAAGAATCACATGCTGAAACGGTCAAACGAATCTTTAGATACCTTGCTGACATACCCGAATTGGGTCTGTGGTATCCCAAAGGAAGAAGTGAATATCTTGTTGCATATTCAGATTCAGATCATGGAGGATACAAAACAGACAGAAAGAGCACCAGTGGACAAGGACAATTTCTTGGAGGATCTCTTGTATCATGGTTCAGCAAGAAACAAAATATTGTGTCTCTTTCGTCTACAGAAGCCGAATATGTTGCAGTATCAAGTTGTTGTGCACAAGTGATATGGCTAAAACAACAACTACAAGATCTTGGTATTTATCTCAAAGAAATACCAATCTATTGTGACAATACTAGTACGATTAGCTTGGCAAAGAATCTAGTTCAACACTCTAGAACCAAGCATATCGATGTCAGACATCACTTCATCAGAGATCATGTCCAAAAGAAGGATGTAAAAGTAATATTCATCCCTACTCATCTTCAATTAGCTGATATCTTTACAAAACCCCTTGCAAAAGATCAATTTCTTTACATTAGGAGAGAATTGGGAATGGTAAATCCCAATGAGTTATAAGTAATTTCAGCATTTCATAATATTAGATGAAGTCACTTGATAATGTTTTGATGATCACTAACTTAAGCATCGGAGTATATAGAAAATTGTTTTGCAGGAAGAAAGAAACTCTGTTTTGGGAAACAAAAATAGAGATTATCAGAGGACACATTTATTGGAGTACCAACTTGAAGGTGTCATTAACAGAGAAGCATTACCCGAAGAACAACTTGAAGTAAAGAAGCACTTTACTCGAGTATGTACTCGAGTAATGGACTTCAAAACTGGAAGTAACAGATCAAGTTACTTGATTTTCAAACATAACGGTTAGTTTTAAAGAAATGAAGAGTCAGAAGTTGAAAAGCATCTTACTCGAGGCGGGCCTCGAGTAAACATGAAGCTTACTCGAGGAAGGCCTCGAGTAATGTCAGAGTCCAGATTCTCAAATTGAAGAAAAATGACTAAAATCTGATGATAATGGGTTATACATGATTAAGGGAACATCCATGGATAATTACTATATTATTCATGCCAGGTACGCAATTTAAATGAATTATTTTAGAATTTTTCTGTATGAACACCCGAGGAAGGCCTCAAGTAAACTTGAAGTTTACTCGAGTAGCGCCTCGAGTGAAGACGGGTTCTAGGTCTTTATCTGTTGCAAACTTGGTCATTTCCATAAAATCTCCTCGAGTAAATCACTATTCTCTCTCACAGAAACTTTTCACAAGTGATTCCTTGCTTCATTTCCATCAAAACCCAACCATTTTCATTCCTAGAAACTTCTTATTTTGCTCAAAATCTCTGTGCCCTAATTCGCGTTAGTTACTCTGTTTTTCTGAAAATCTCAGGTTTTCAATCCTTCAAAAAAATGAGAACAAAAAATCTTACTCCCATTGATTCCTCTGAATCCCAACACCCTCTAATCCTTTTTCTTCTACTCCCAAAAAGAGAAGAAAATTAACTCCAAGACCAAAAGCTAAAATTCCTCTTCAACCTCAATCTCAACCGAAACCCAAAGGAGTGGTAATCAAAGAGCCTATTGTGACAAGGGCTCAATCTAAAAAGAGTACATCTACCGGAAGAGGCAAGAGTGCCAAATCTCCCTCACCTCCTCACTCTGATTCCTCTACACCCTCTTTCACTCCAAAGCCTACCAAAAAGCCTAAATATGATAAGAATGTGGCTAAGGCTATGGCTAGGATCATTGATCAAATGGAGAAAGGACAATCTTCCAAGAAATCCAAAGTGCCAGAAAAAGAGATCACCAACCCTCCAAAAGGGTTCAACGTCAACAAATTGGTGGAGTCTCCTAAGTATCTATCCCAATTCTCCAGGAGGAAAGTGTGCAAGACACATTATGTGGATCTCAGGCTACTTCAGGAGGTATTGAAACACGACCTTAGTCCATATCTAGATCCTTTTATGCCTTGGTTATCCATTAGATTGCCTTTTTGCACAAAGGTAATCACTCATTTTTATTGTAACTTAGAGATCATAGATGAGCCTAACCGAACCTCAGTTGAGGAAGAGATGACCACTACTGTGAGAGGCCAAAAGATACTTATATCTCCCTCTAGGATTAATATGTGGTTGGGAATTGAGAATCCCCCAGATGATATCTATTCCCAACTTGAGCCAAATCAAATTTTCACTATCCTTAAACCCGGTGAGCTAGTTGGCCCTCTAAATTTCAAGCCCAGTGATATGTGTGATCATCATAGGGTCCTTTGGTACATTTACTCTAGGTCCCTAGTGAACAAAGCCAACAACTATACCCACTTCTCCGATAAGGACTTTAGGTGGTTTGCTTCACTTCTCTGAAGGAGCAGAAGGATCTGGGAGAGTATATCTTCTTAGAAATGAAAAGGTACAAGGTGGATGGGAAGGCTACAACACCAATGCCATATCCTCAGATCGTGTCACTGATTCTGAAAGAAAACAAGATATGGTATTTGGATAGCAAGGAGCCCATTGAGAGGTTGACTCTGATTGGGAGAAACCAAATTGGAAAATTAAATATTGAAATCCCTCTCAAAGGCCCATTGGAGTCTGGGTCAAAGAAGAAGAGGAAGACCACTGAGGCAGAGACCAGCAAGTTGGATGACACTCAGTCATCAGCTCCAGCTGCTACCACTTCATCACCATCCTTCCTCAATACCACTCTCCAGCATTTTATAGAAAATATACTGAGAGGTTTTCATATGGATACCGCCAACACAAATGCTGAACTGATGACCCACATGAATACCAGGATGGGAGAGTTGGTTGAGAGAATGGACAAGAGGCATGAGGAGTTGCTAGCTGAGCAACGTGCCCAGGGCGAGACACTGAGATTGATTCTGGCACAGTTGGATTCATTGGGTCCCGGACCTTCAGCCGGTCCCTTCTCTTCTGCACCACTACCACCTCCAGTGAACCCTCCTTCAGATACTCCTATCACTGAGGATGAACCATCTACCCCTCTGGTTTCTAGTCCACCTGAGCTTCAAGCCAAAGACATCCTTTATTTAGTGGATAATCCAGAAACCAACAAAACCATACATATCACCATTGATGATTCCCCTCCAAAACCTTAGCCTGAACTCGCTCCTAAACCGATTCCATCACCTACCCAAACTGAGGAAATATCTCCCTCTTCCTCCTCTGAACATCTCACTCCTGTGATGGATACCCCTCCAGAAGCTGAGACCACTATGGTTGTCTTCCAACCCTCTCCTATTCCTCCTAGAGATGACATCCATATTCCCCCAGTCAATCTCCCTGAACCAGAATCTTCCAGCTCTTTTGACTCTTCCAGTTCAGATAGTGGTTTAGTTCTTCCAGTAAAGCCTATCTCTATGGTGAAGCCTCCTAGCCCTCCAATTGATTGATGAAGACAAAAAGGGGGAGAAGAGCTAGGGTGGTGATTTTGTGGAAGTGTCTGAGCATTTTAGGGTATTTGGTTGTACATGGGTTTTTAGGGAGTATTTTGAATTTCTTTGAACTTTATCTTGTAATTTGAAAATTTTAAGTTTAATGCAAGTGTGTTTAAATTATGATTTCATTTTAAGTTCATTTAAGCTTTAAATTATGATACATGTTTGGACTAATGAAATTGTTGTGTATGCAAGGTGTATGCTATGAATTCAAACTTAATAAGACATATTTAATTGAGAATCCAATTTGAAAAACCATGTTCAAAATCACCAAGTTTTGTCATCATCAAAAAAGGGGAGGATGTTAGATCTCATGTTTTGATGATAACAAAAGAATGATTTGAAAAGGAAATGATTAATAAACAAGTTTGAACAAAGTAATAACAGGAACAAGCATCACTTGAAGTAAGCATTGGAGTAATGAAGAAAGACCAAGAGAGAAAAAGCTGAGAAACTTGATGAGAAGCAAGTTTTCTAAGGCATTACTCGAGGAGCTACTCGAGTAATAAGACAAAACTTGAAGTAACCAAAGGCACCTTCCAGTAAACTGCCAACGTTACTCGAGTAGGTACTCGAGTAATAGTGTAAGTATTTTCAAGTTGCTCTCGGCCTGCCAATGTTACTCGAGGAGCGACTCGAGTAACCAGATAAAAACTTGGAGTTGCTCTCGGCCTGCCAATGTTACTCGAGGCGCTACTCGAGTAACCATGTGAAAAACTTCCAGTTGCTTTCAGGTTGCCAATGTTACTCGAGGAGCTACTCGAGTACTCTGTTTCTGAAAATGTGGAGCTCTCTGCACTTTGTACTACTGCTAATGTTACTCGAGGAGCTACTCGAGTAACGCACTAAAGTATGTAAAAACTTGAAGGTGGTATCCGATTAACTTGATATTAATTGATCTCATTTACCTCAAGTCCTTACCCTAGTATGCAAGTATTTAATGATCTATTTTAAGTGGATTCCTCGAGTAAGTACCCAAGTACGCAGAAATATTTTCAAGGTAAACCTCAAGTCATTACCCGAGTAAGTCATGCACAAAAAGTACATTTACTCGAGGTGGTACCCGAGTAACCTATGCAAAAATGAGTGCATTACTCGAGTCCATACCCGAGTAACAAGTTGATCAAAGATTTTCCGATGATACTCGAGTAAGTACTCGAGTAAACTTCATGTGATACTCGAGTAGCTACTCGAGTAAGCAAACCCAGAAAGTTTGAAATCATTCCAACGGTCATTGTTTTGTTTCCTATTTGATTAAATTTTCATTATATTAGTATTCTTAGCATTTCAACAGATAAACAATAAAGAGATCTCACCAAATAAGGAAAGTCAAAAGCAACGCTCAAATGTCACCGACCGTCACCTACCGCAACGTATGTTTTTCAAAAACTGAAAAAGTCAATAGTGGCTGCGCACGCTCCAATGGACATGAAGAAATATGTTCTAGCAATCATTACCAATGTATCTATATATATGGGAACATCTGAACAGAGAGATACACAAGAACATACTCACGAACGTATCATCAAGTTCATTACTCTGTTTTTCATTATACTTGTGATTCTATGCTTCAGTGATTTTTATTTACTCTGTGAGAGAGATATTTCATTAAAACTCAATATTTGTTATTGAGGTAACTTAAGGTTGTGGAACCTTGAGTTGGGATTGAATTACAACTTGTAAGGGGGAGCGAGTGTCCAGGTGTAGGAACTTGCTTGTACTGAGGTGCCAAGAACCCACTGAATCTTGGAAGTTATAGTGAAACTCTCAGAGAAGCTTTGAGGACTGGACGTAGGTCAAAGTGGTTGTGGCCGAACCAGTATAAATCCTGGTATACACTTCGGTGATATTTCTCCTTACTCTTTCCTGTTTTAATTCCACTGTTAAAGTTTTATATTTCCGATGAAATTTTAAGGTCACCCAATTCACCCCCCCTCTTGGGTGAAACGCTTGCTCTAATAGTATATAGAGGAAGAAATGGAGCAACAGTAATGTATACCCCAAGGAAGAGGGTGCGAACTCTGGTGATAGTGATTTTGGTAACACACTAGTCCTAGTGTGGATTCCTCCACCAGTGAGATTGAGACTCTAGATATAGATAAGGTAGAACATGATTTGAATTCTATTGCTAACTCTAGAGTTTCTAATGTTGAATTAGAGTATGATCTAGATCCCAATCTTGTGCTATGGGAATACATAGAGTAGTTATACTAAGAAGTTTGTATTGCTTGTGTTTCCCTGTGGGGTCAGTATTTAGCATTTCTGGGGAGGATACTATGATATGTTGGGATCAAAATATATATGAGATACCGATACCCTGAGATATATAGATCTGGACTTCCCTAATACACCAAATTCCATCAAAACTTCATAGTCAAGCATGCTTGATTGAGAGTAGTTCTAAGATGGGTCACCCCCGAGAAGTCCTCATGTTGAAACCTTTTAATAAAGGTTAGAGTGCATAAAGGATGTGTTGAGTTGAGCTGTTATTCTTAGATGATTTAAAGAATACTTAGAAATATGGAGATGATAACTTAGGCCCTTATCTTTAATTAAGGCATCACTATCATAGTGAGTATTGTCAGAGAAGTTCATTTGGTAACTTGAGGACTAGTGATTGCCTTGATGTTTCTCCATGATTAATAATCATCTTTGTTAAACAATTTGTGTTTAAAGGCATACATGTTGGGTATGACTGAGGAAAAGTGATTTCAACTCAGTTGGTGTCAAGCTTCTAGATTCAGTTATGAATTTGGAAGTTGGGTGTATATTTTTAAGGGTGTCAATATTAACATTTATAGTTAACCAACTAAATAACTTCGTGTCCTCATCTTCTTCCTTCATTTATCAGTAGTCACCTCTTTGCCCTTTAAGCCACTCACCTTTATTGTATAATAGATTTCAAAAAGGATGAGATTTGGAGGAATCTTTGTAGTAACAGACATTCAATCATATAAAATGTAAATACACAAAGCATGCAACATAAACCATCACAACACAGTAAGCATTACAGTAGCATTTAGCACATTAACATGCAACACAACATATAGAGATCATATTAGAAACTATTATAGAGATACACAATATTTGGTATCAAAGCATGTTTGGCATTAAATGGCATATTCGGATCATGACCGAGTTTTCTGACTACATGAGAGTATGGATAAAGTGTTGGCTCTTACCTTGACATAGCCAAGTGGCTAGCCACCGTACTTGGTTGCACTCAGTCATGAGGCTGATGTGTGAATCATGTGTCTTAGGTACCTTTTGGTGTCAACCAGTTATAGGTTCATTTGGTGGCACCCAAAGGCATATGTGGCACCATCTAGGTCCCACATCCATAAAGTAGCTTTTAAGGTGACACAATGAGAAGTTTCCTTGTGTATCGATAATCAGATGAAAGTAATTAGTATTTATGTATACTTAGTGTGCCATAAGACACAGGCTCACATGTGGCAGTCTTTAAGGCATGTGGTGACAACTTATGCCTCACAGGTACATATGTGACATATTCTGGAAGGCATAAACATATATGATTAATTATTCAGATAAAATATCCCAGTGTAGGTACGCATATGGCATTTTTGAGGCAGGTGCATGTACCCTGTGTTTTTTAAGAGACACCGGTTTAGTGGCAATTGTCTGGGACATCCAAGCATGTATGTGGTGAAATTATAAGGCATAGAAAACATATGGCAACAATTAGGCAGAAGCATGACAAATGTCATAAAACCGAGTGACTCCGTATAAAAAAGTAGCTTTATTAAAGTAATTTTTGACTTCTTCCCTTAATTAACCAATCATACAATGACATTGACAGTTGTATACCAGAGATATGTTGAATAGCTAATACAATTTACCAGTATCTGGTATGACTACATACCTGATATTCCCAAACACTGGACAAAAGTCGGATGAATTCATCATACTTCCTCTTCAAGGGGGGATGGATTCTAAGGAGGTGCACTGGGTACCCTGCAATTTCAAGAGAGAGTATCTAGCACCCTGGAGCACTGGGCACCCTGGGATTGTTGCAATTGGACATGTGTCATCATAAGACCATCTAAGGGTCTCTTAACCCTTATTAATTTCATACAACCCTTAAAAATTAAGGGAAAAATAGAGAAAATCAAGCGAAAAATAAAGAAGAGAGAAGTTTCAGTGTTCTTGACTTTTCTTGCTGAATTTTGATGCTGAATTCACATTTTCAGCTGACAAACCCTTCACAAATCTTCTTCAATTCATTGAGGGCTATGTTTCTACAGTTTCAGAATCTTTAACGGAGGAGTTTGGTGCTATCTACAAGGTAGAAGTACTGTTGAAATCAAGAACTCACATTATGCTTTTTAGGGTTAAGTTTCAGCTAAAACCAGTTCATGAGGAAAGAGACGAATTTTGTTAAAATTGAGGTTAAAAATGGGTTCTACATACAAAACTGTGTTGGAATAGCTTGTGGTTATGATTTTGGATGATTTCATAGAAAAACCTAACTTTGGTATTGAAAGTTGGTTGTGCCAAATTTAATTTTATGGAAGGTAGACTGCTTGTGAGGTGTTTTTGAATAGTTACACATTGTCCAATGATCATGATATTTTTTAGATTGAAAGTAGATATCTTAAGCTTTAATTGCTATATAATATGTGTCATTTGGTTTTGTAAATTGTAAGTTATGATATGCCAAAGTTTAGGCATTGAATATGGAATAAATCCTAAGGCAATGTTATTGTTCAAGGATTTTTGAACTTGTTGGCCTATTATTAGTAGTGGATGATATTTTTCAAATAGGACTTAAAGAGCTTTTCATAGGATCTGGAACCACCTCATTTGGAATTTTCTAGATTAAGTTATAAATTTCCAAAGTTGAGTGACAAATCTGGTAGATTTGGGTTGACCTACGAATTTATGGCATTTATGGTAAATTGTGGCAATTATGGATCCAAAGAGTAAAGACATTTCTTAGAACCTAATGTGACCACAATAGAGACCCAACCCACAAGAGACTAAAGCACATAATGTGTTAGACATAAAATGGGGAAAGTATAAAGATTATGTAAGAGAAACAAGCCATGTATAATGACTTGCTGTCATGGCTCTAATGGTGTGGTTATGTATCTAGGGCCATGAGATGTCAAGAAGAGGAAATGGAAGGTTCCCTAAGCATCCTCAATGGTTATAAAAAAAGGGAACAAGAAGAAGACATAAAGACAAATGTAGTAAACTTACCTAACTTGCATGTACTTGATATGTATGCTTATGTATGGATATGTGTAATTGCTTTGTTTGATTAAGTGAAATATATAAGAATAATTAAAGCTTTATTTTTGTTAAATGCTATGGCCATGAGAATGTTGTGTGAAACATCAAGCATCCAAATATGTCATTGTGTTAAGATGAGTTCATGTAAAGCAAGCATGTCTTGCATTAAGCATTTATCTTGAATGCATAACTGGTATAAGTGCTAACATATCCTTCAACTCTATGAAGCTCTTCTCACAGACATCATCCTACTTAAAACAATTAATTCTTTCACATGAGCTTTATTAATGGAAAGATGATTCAGGAAAATTTTTTAACAAATTTGGCAAGATCCAAAAAACTGATTATCTCTGTAATAGTTTCTGGCTTCTTCCATTTTAGTACTGTTTCTACTATTCTAGGATCTACTAGGTCCCCTTCTTATGAGACAACATAACCCATAAATGACCACTATAAACTTGTCTAAATACTATTAAGAAATTCAGTTCATGAAATTTATAAATATAGCAGGTGTATTGGCCAATCCAAAGTTCAATTTTGAAAGTACATAGGAACCTGACAACTAATCTAGAAGATCATCAATTTTGGGAAGTAGGTACTTGTTCCTAATGGTTACCTAGTTCAGTTTTCTATAGTTAGTAAATACCCTCAATTTTCCATCTTTTTCTCTAACACACAGCACCGAAGTATCCCATAGTGAACATTGTGTTGTATAAACCCCCCTTTTTTCTAAGAGTTCTTTATTTCACTTCCTTGATTCTACCATTTCATTTGGAACCATTCTATATGGGCTTTCAGCATAAGACCAGCTCCAGGCATAATCTCAATAGCAAACTCCACTTCATTTTTTGGGGTAATCAACTGATGTTTTTTAGAAACACCTTTGGGAACTCATTTGCCATGGTTATATTCTCAAGCATCCTTTCTACTTCTGCCTGTAAAGAGAAAAATACTATATAGCCTTGTTATCCCTTCTACAAACATTTCTTAGCTTCAATTATTGAGAAAGAGTTTAGGTCATTGCTTGCATCATCATTTTTCTGTCGAGTAGGATATACAATCCTCTTATTTTCGCAGTCTAGTAGCGTATTACTCGTTGTCAGCTAGTCAAATTCTAATATTACTTCAAGTTTATTTAACAGTAGGCAGATCAAATTTACCTGGGAATCATGTCCCTCAACATTCATCATACAATTCATACAACATTTGCTATAACAGTATTGACACCTATAAGTGTTAATGCAACTAGATCATATGACAGTTTATAAGTACTCAACCTTAAGCACTAAGCACATTCATATATAATCAAAGAGTGACTAGCACCCAAATCAACCAATGCTTGCAACATGTTACCATTGAGAAGGATTATGCCTTGGACCATCTCAGGAGACTCCAGCACCTCCTCATGAGACATTGCAAAGACTCTACTCTGGTTTCTAGGTCTCAACTTTGCTAGCTATTGTTTATAGCTTTGAAAAAATGGCTTGGCTTTTAACAAGCATGGCAAACTATCTGTCCTGTGCAAGATCTATCAACATGTGTCTTGTGACAACGAAGGCACGGTTGGGTTGTTAGAGGTCCCTGATTACCGTAATTCTTAGGCCAGGAGGTTCTTTTATTATTTCCTCTAGGTTTGGACCCTTGGCCTTTTAGTTTCTGTGAAGAATTTCCACTACTTGGTTTGTTATGGTTATTGGCATTTCTAGCTGAATACAAATTCATCATATTACTTTTTCTAATCCTGCAAATCTCTATTGCCTTATTAAATTTTATAAACTGTCTGGAGATGAATTTGTCTTTCATCTTTGACTTTAGTCCCCTAAGTAGCATATTAGAACTCTATCCTTTATCATCTATATACCTTAAATAGGAGGACTAATGAGATAGTGGGTAAATCAGGATAGATATTCGTCAAACGTCTCATGATTGTCTTATTGTATTGATAAGAATTCTGCCTTTTTTTTTATCCTCATAGAATTCAGGAAATACTTCTCGTTGAACTTATCTTGGAATAATTCCCATATGATGGGAATATTCCTGGCTTAGAGAATTAATTATGTGTTCTTCTACCATCTATATGCATCACCCTTTAGCTAATAGATAGCCATATGTACCTTAATTTCAATTAGATATTCCATGATTTAGTAACTCTTCTCTAATCTGACCAATCACTCTTCAGCCACCTAGGGATCAAATCGCCCCTCGAATACCAGAGGTTGATGTGTGCCAAACCTTGATATATAGGACTATAGATTTTCCCCTTCTTGAGCTAGTCCATTATGAGGCTGTTTTGGTTATGGTGGTTCATTAGGCTGGGGTAGCCTTTCCTTCTCATTATTTCATCTTTCCCTATCCTCATTCTGTTTATTTTGCACTTCCCATAGTTCATCCTTAAGTTTGAGAATCATGGCCAATTGCTCAGCCAGCATGCCTAAGATCTATTGCATAGAATCAGGTATTTCCTTAGCATTATCAGGCTTCACCCTTTTTCCCCCTCACAAATCAACCTTGATGCCTCTTAACTTTCTTACTAACCATGATATTCATGGAGGATATGAGATTAGAAGAGGTTCTACATGATTTTTTCCTTCTTGAACTCTCTTTTGTCTGAATGTTCTTCAAGCTCTTTCTCTCTCTTTCTTTCTTGTGTGTTGGACGAATACGGAGGCTAATGAAGAGGATAATAGATTTTAAAATGTCCAACTCCACCGGTGTCCTTGAAGATATATTATTTTATTGGAATTATCACATGTGTTTTGCTTGGGGCCTATCCTTATTTAACTTGACTTAATTCCTTCCCTTTCTTGTTGGCTAAATGATGCCAAGATGTACTCCCAATTTAACTAAATTAGCCTAATCAATTGCTTCATCTATTTCCCAAAGTAATATATTGTAAGGCTAATTCACCATATGATTTACTTTGTGCTTCATCTTTTTACTTGGTTCAAGATGATGACACATGGTATGGTTAGCTTCCAAGTAAATATCCAGATTGAGATTTAAGGTAATCTTGGTCAGTTTGGAAACTTGCATCTGTGTAACCGGTTATGCAGAGCTCATCATCCAATCCACCATAGACAAAAAATAAGTCCTTAGTCCTTCTTAAGTACTTTAGGATATTCTTGACGGTAGTCCAATGACCCTCACCAGGATCTTGTTGGTATCTGCTGGTCATACTTAAGGCAAACGAAACATCCGGTCGAGTACATAACATGGCATACATGATGGATTCAATGGCCGAGGCATATGGAACCTTACTCATGTGATCTCGCTGATAAGGTGTACTATGACAGAGATCCTTGCTAAGATGGATGCCATGAGACATGGGCATGTAACCCCTTTTTGAATCATGCATACTGAACCTATGCAGTATCTTGTCTATGTATATGCTCAGACTTAGGCCTATTAGTCTTTTGGATCTATCCCTATAGATCCTAATCCCTAGGATATAGGTGGCTTCACCTAAGTCTTTCATTGAAAAGGACTTTCCTAACCAAGACTTGACACTCTGCAAGGTAGGAATATCATTCCCAATGAGTAGGATGTCATCTACATAAAGCACTAGAAATACAACTATGCTCCCACTAACCTTCTTGTAAACACAAGGTTCATTGATGTTTTGAATAAATCCAAACTCTTTGACTACTTTATCAAAACGATGATTCCAGCTCTGAGATGCTTGCTTCAATCTATAAATGGATCTTTGAAGCTTGCAAATTTTTACCAAAGTCCTCTGGACTCACAAAACCTTCAGGTTGTGTCATATACACATCCTCAAGCAGCTTTCCATTAAGGAAGGTTGTTTTGACATCCATCTTCCATATTTCATAGTCATAATATGCTACAATGGCAAGAAGAATTCTGATTGATTTGGCCATTGCAACTGGGGAAAGGTTTCATCATAGTCTACACCATGAGTTTGAGTGAATCCTTTTGCAACCAGTCGTGCCTTGAAGACATTTACATTGCCATCCATGTCAGTTTTCTCCTTGAAAACCCATTTGTATCCAATGGTTTTTACACCTTCAGGTAGATCGACTAAGGTCCATACTTGATTGTCGTATATGGATTGCATTTCAGACTTCATGGCATTTTGCCATTTCTCAGAGTTTGGTCCCACTGTGGCTTCTCGATAGGTAGTGGGCTCATTTTGCTCAATGAGCAACACATCACGGCCTTCAGTAATTAGAATCCATATCTCTGAGGCTGATGCCGTGTCCTACCAGATCTTCGTGGACCTTATGTTACTTGAGGAGGCTCTGCAACTTCTTGTGAGTCTTCTCTAATTTCCATCTGTGGTTCTGTACTATCTTGTGGTTCTTGAATTTCTTCGAGATGTACGCCGCTCCCACTGGTTGTTTTAGAGACAAACTCTCTTTCTAGAAACTTGCCATTTCGAATAACAAACACTTTGTTATCGGCGAGATTGTAGACATAGTATCCTTTCGTTTCTTTAATAGACCCCATGAAAAGGCACTTTATGGATCTGGGCGCTAATTTATCAGAGGCTTGTTGCTTAACATAGACCTCACATCCCCAGATTTTGAGAAAAGATAAACTTGGTTTCTTGCCAGTCCATATGTCATATGGTGTCTATTCAATTGCCTTAGATGAAACACGATTTAGTGTGAACGCAGCTGTCTCTAGGGCATGTCCCCAAAAGGACGGTGGAAGATCTGTTTGACTCATCATAGATTGAACTATATCTAATAGTGTTCAATTTCTCTGTTCAGAAATGCCATTCCATTGTGGTGTTCATGGAGGAGTCAATTGTGAGATTATCCCACAACTCCTAATATGGTCAATAAATTCTTGGCTCAAATATTCACCACCTCGATCAGATCGAAGTACTTTAATTGTTTTACCAAGTTGGTTTTGTACTTCATTTTGGAATATTTTGAACATTTCAAAAGATTCAGATTTATGTTTCATTAGATAGATATAGCCATATCTACTAAAGTCATCTATAAATGTAATGAAGTAGACATAACCTCCTCTGGCAGCTATATTTAATGGTCCATATACATCTGTATGTATGAGGCCCAATAATTTAGTAGCCCTCTCACTGTGCCCAGTAAAAGGTGCCTTAGTCATCTTTCCTAATAAGCAAGATTTGCATGTATCATATGATTCAAAATCAAATGAGTTTAGAAATCCATCTTGATGGAGTTTAGAAATGTGTTTCTCATTTATGTGGCCTAGACGACAATGCCATAGGTAGGTCGGATTCAAATCGTTTGATTTTATCCTCTTAGTAGTTACATTATAGATATTCCCATTATTAGGATGTTCCAAATTTAATATATAATGACCAACATGCAAATCACCATCAACATAGAAAATGTCATTACGATAAATAGAACATTTATCATTCCTAGTAATGAAAGTATAACCTTCCTTATCCAAATAAGAAAGAGAAACAATGTTACTACTTAAAGCAGGAACATAATAACAATTGTTCAAAACTAACAAAAGCCCACTGGGAAGAACTAATTCATAAGTGCCTACGGCTAAAGCAGCAACTCTTGCTCTGTTTCCAACTCGTAGGTCCACCTCACCCTTATTCAGCTTTCTACTATCCTTTAGACCCTGCACATTTGTACAAATGTGAGAACCACATGCAGTATCTAATACCCATGTAGAGGAAGTAGAAAAATGAATGTCTATAACATAAATACCTGAAGTGATAGCGTCGCTATCCTTCTTGTTCTTTTTCAGATCTTCCAAGTAGAGTTTGCAATTCCTCTTCCAATGACCGGGTTCATTGCAGAAGTAGCAGACTCCTTCCTTTGGAGGCTTTGCCTTCTTGGGTGCAGGCTTGGTTTCGGGCTTGTGTAACTCTTTGGTCTTACCACCTGAGCCATTACCCTTCCATTTGCCCTTCCCTTTCTTTTTCATACCCTTTCCTTTCTGAACCATCAAAACTGTGCTAGGCTTTTTCTTAATGCTTTGCTCAGCAGTTTTCATACCCTTCCATTAGGTTTTGTTTTTGCTTTCTTTGATTTTTCTTGATTTTTAGTGTGTTTTTGAGTTTGTCTTAGTTAGTTGTTAGTTGTTGAAGTGTTAGGAAGTGGTTTAAGTCATTTTTCATGTTCATAGTTTTCCATTCCATTTGCATATAAAATTCTCAAAAAAAATATTTTTTTTTTGCATCTTTGTTGGTTTGCTATAATGTTCTTAATGGCCATTATATGGTTTACTATTGTTTTGTAGTGAGCAACTTTGCATTCTTCATCCTTGGGAGGCTCTTGGTAATACTACCAAAATGGAAGATCCTCTTTTACAAAGCTTTAAAGTCATACAACATCAATTAGAGCTTGTTCAAGTCTAGTTAGAAAGACTAAAGAGAGGTTCTAATAGTCAAGAATATGATTCATCCTTCCACAACCTATATTATGAACCCTAGCCCCAATAATATTTTCCACCACACCAACCTTTCCATAGTCTTTCATTTTCCCCATGACCCACATATAGGCCTCAACATAACTTTTGTTCCCTACCCTACAACCTAAATTTTGATCCCATCCCTTCACCACAAGGACTACCCAATAAACCATCCCCTCTACACCATCTACCCTCTTACTCACTATACCAACTCTCATTCCAATCATTTCACCCACCACTTTGTGAACCTTCCCCACCATCCTACCTTGAACCTCCATCTCCATTTCATGACCTACAACCTAGTGGATTGGATACCATTTTCTCACCTTACAACATAGATTCCCTAACAAGTGCCTTAACAAGAAAGTTTGAGACAGTCGAAGAGCAATACCTTCAGTTACTCATGTATCAAGGAATAATTGATAGCTCTAAGGAGAAAGAAGAGCAATTGAAAGATATTGATGAATTCTTCAAGGCATACTATGATCACATGTTATGGGTAAAAACGGGAGGTGAAGTTGGAACCTATTGGCCTCAAGACCTATAAAAGGAGGAACAAGGAACCCAAAATCAAGAGCTTTATGCTTCTTCACATGTGGAGAGTTCTCAACCTTCAATAATTCTATCAAATGCATCCATCCAAGCACAAGAAGTAAAGCAAGTGCAACAGAGCAATGAAGAGTTTTTCTTACCCTTTGGTAATAATCCTATCCTTAAAAAAGTTGACTCTCATATTACTTTGATTGATAAAGTAACTAATGATTTGAGTGATAATGAGGTGGATGAGGAAATAATTGTTGAATTCCCTCTAATGCTTGAACATGTAATTGCTCAACCCATTGATTCTAGTAATGGTAGCTTAGATGAGCCTATGCCATGTAATGATTCTACTCTTTCGCATGAAACTTTGAGTGATGTTTTGCATGATAATGATGATACTAGTATTGAAATTACATGTTCTTGTGATGAAAATACAATGCGTATGGATTGCATTAATGAGAAATATCCTAAATTTGTTGAAATGCATAGAAGTAGAGAACACTATTCTCTAGAACTTAGTGATATGAATGCCATGCATGATGTTGAGAATCAAACTCCTTTATCTTTCTCTTCTTCTTCTCTCTCTTACTTGTGAAAGTGACTTGATTCACACCAATTCTATATTGGATTCTGCATTTTTCACTTCACACAAGAGTGAAGATAAAGATGATAAATCACAAATGATCACTAATCTAAAGGTCAATCTTTGTTTACAAGAGTTCAATGTGCAAATATTTTATGATGACAAGCATGTACCCATTATTTCAATTATCAGTGCTTTTGATTTAGCAAGTGAGATTCACCTTAATTCACTTGAATTACTTGGACCTAGTTTTGTCCTTTGTGATGAACATACTTTCTTACTGAATGATATCAAGCATATTCATGACTCCTATTCCCAAATCTTATCATGTGATATACCTCCTAATTTATTAGGATTTGATGGTGTCAATGATTCTATTGACTTGGATTTTGCTATAAATGATAGTGGTGCTTAACTATTCACTACCATTACTGAAATCCAAATTGATTCTTTAATACCTAGTGTTGCTTGCTGTATACCACTAGTTGACTTTATTGGTTATAGGAAGCACTTGTTATCGAATGCACCAAACTTTAGTCTTCTCACATTACATACACCATTATGTCATTTCATTTTCCTAATGCTTTCCATGGATTTAAGTATTTTGATTCATATGGCATCCTTGGAATAGGTACTGCTATTGTTTTGGTTAAGTCTTTGCAGGCTAACTCTCTTGGTGGTTGCGCTCATTCTTATTATCTTTGCATTTAAGAAACTCTACTCCTACTTGGGCCTCAATTGTTGAGGAACAAAATACTGAGCTTCCTTTTGATTTTGCTATCTAGCTACAAACCACCATGATTGCACGGTAGTCTCTATCGTTACCTTGTTCCTTGTTTTATTTGATGATGTATACTATTGAACGAGTGTGGGGGAGGGACTCATCAGTAGTAAAAAGTAGTTTGTTTGTTTGAATTTTTCAATTGAATAAACTCCATTTTGAATCATACTCTTGTGCATAGCCTTATCCTACACTACCCTTTTCTCCATATCCTTATGCCTAATTTCTAAGAACTATTTCCACTTATGTCTTGTCCTTTTCTCTCTCCTTGTGACGATGATATATTGTGCTTGAATCTTGAATTAGACTTCACAATATTCACTTCACTCAAGAGATAAGTACATCTAGGTGCTTTATTTTTGTGCATTACATTAAGGGCAATGTAAGGATTGAGTGTGGGGGAGTGTGATTATTCTCATGATGGATTTCACTGTGATATCATATGCCTATATCTCCTGCTTGTGTCTTTTGTTGTGTTTGGTCTAATTCACTGAAATTTCGAAGCCTTTAGTCATGATAAAGTATCTCAATTACTCTTAGTTGGATTCATGGTTGAAACTTGCTTTGATTTAGTGAATTGCCACAAATTCAAGTGTTTTAATTATGCATGGTTTAATTTTGACGAGTTTGTTAGGGAACAAAAAGCCTAGTTGGAAGGTGTTTGGGCCTAATTGTTCATTTCACTGTGTGATTTATCTACCTAGATTATTGCTCTCTAGAACTTGTTTTATTTCTTTATTGAGGCTATATTTTGCAATGATATGGATAGAGATGACATTGTCATTCATTTCATCACCCATTTACCCAAACACAAATCATTCATCATTTGCCTTTATTTACCCCTTTGATCCTTCACTTTCACTTCTATTTCATTATACAAATGCTATATTTGCATCCTTTATCAAGTTCTTCCTAGCAGTATTGAAAAAGAAAAAAAAAGAAAGTACTATTATATATTAGAAAAGGAAAAACAATTTGCCATGTAAAAAGTCAAAAGAAAATAGAAAAGAAGAAAAAGAGAAAAAGTGTGAATTTAAAAAAAAGGGGGAAATTCAAAGAAAGAAATAAAATCACAATGGTAAAATATGTGAATTAAGTTAGTTCTATAGTGATAAGTGATCTAGCAAATTATTTGGTGCAAGCATAGTGTTTGTTACATTTTCCATCATTTGGCCTATTCAACATTACAACCTACAAAGTCCTTTGGATTTATTTATGCCATTGTTGCAAGTAGTGGAAAGCCTAGAAATACTACAAGCCTATGGTAGAGTATGGTTAAAGTGGATGTGAGTAAAAAAAACTACATTATATGAGAGAAGAGTGCAAACACTTGTCCTAGTTAAGGTTTCCAATTAAGCTTATTGTAATTAAACCTTGCATTGCTTTAGCTACTTCAATTTTTGGTATGTTCATTGTATTTGAATTGGAGGATACCTTGTTATTTGGCTAAGTGTGATTCTTTAAGCTTGATCTTGCCTACTCTTTCAACTTTCATCCCTCTTTGCCTAGTGTTGAGTTAAATGTTTTGCTCAAAACTGTAAAAGCTTAAGTGTGGGGGAATTGATAGAGTTCAATATTTATATATTTTTATTAATTAATTTTGGGCTTTTGTGGGACTTAATTGAATATTTTGGGCATAATCAAGTGTTAATGTGAGATTTTAGTGAAAGAATAGTTTGGGAATTATTGTGGTTAAATTGTTATATTTTTAATTAATATTTGTTATTCCCATTATTCTTTAATTGTGAACAAAAGATATTACCTTTGTGAATCTAATTTTGTAGGTGATGATGTGGCACAACTTACTTATTTAACGTAGATAAATTGAAGAAAGAAAAGGAAGTGGGGACTATTGTTTTTGAGAGAGTGGCAGCTGAATTGAAATAAGGAAAAGGAGAGCCCACATGAATTAGAAAGGAAGGGTTTGGTGCCTAAGCATAAAAATAAAGGGGGCCACGTGAATAGGTAGTATGTGAAACACCAAATTAAATAAAGGGGTGTGAGGCAGCTGTAAAAGAGAACACCGAATGTGAAAGGAAGAAAAGGAGGAGGCGTGTGGCAGCTAGAGAGTGAGGGAAAGAAGCACTAAATACAATGAAATGGAGGAGAGGATTACGGCTGTGAGAGCAAAAGGTGAAGGCTGCTAACAAGAATTGAAGAATTGGTGTGAAGCGACATTGAACCATTTTTTCTCAATGGCTATTCTCCTCTCCTTCCATCAAGCTTCATCTTCCTCTTCCATGAGTAGCGAAAGTGTTGGTGATTTTCTTGAGTTGGGTAATGGTTTGAGCTTCTAAACTTCAATGGAATTCCTTTAAGCTCTCTTTCTATTTCATAATTATATGGCTTGGTTAAGTATAAGATTATAATCTAGGTTGTTCTATGCCAAGTGAATAAACTTGGTGGTTAAGCTAGGAGTTGATTAATTAAGCTTTGTATAATTCAAATTAGGAGTAGGTTGAGTTGTTTATTCCAACTTGGTTAAGTAGATTGTAAATGACTAAACTGAATGCTTTGAACTTTTGTAATAGTAATTACAAGCTAGAATTAGAAATTGATTATTCATCTCCTTAAGTTTGAATTATTTGATGGTATTCATTTAATTGCTTCGGTAGAATGAATTAAATGATTATTGCAAGTATGGAGCTAGTGGTAGCTTAGTTCCATCCTCTTGACTCATATTATGGAATTCATATCATTAGTAAGCAAGGAAGACTAAAGCCTCAACTTAAAGGATCCCATTTCATTATTATTCTAGTTTATTAAATTTATTTTGTTGTTATAGTTAATTTTGATATTGTTTGCTTCTTTGTTTTAAAATCCAAAAAATACAAAAATATTGCTTTAGTTTAGATTACTTCATTAGTTAAACAATGCAATTTCTCAAAATGATTTCTCACAACTTTAAGGTATTTATCACTTTAGTACTTAGAAAGTTGGAAATTCATCTCCTTATAAGAACAACCTAGGTTGAGCTACTACGCTACATTTTCAACCCTAGTTTTATTTTGTGAACTCACACGACATGGGTTCATCAGGCCTCTGCCAATCTAGCATTGCTTCCACTATATTGGGATCTTCTAAGATCCCTTCTTACAAGATAACATGGCCCCGAAGTTTTACTTCCAAAAGCCATAACTAACACATCGTTCTTACTGCTTTGAGCTTCTGCTAAGTGCAATTCTTAAACACATCACTTCTACTATACTTCCGCTATGTACTTTGAGGTTTATCTCCTCATGTGTGCATCAGCAATGTCAGGTTGAGTTAATAAGAGTCCTCTAGGAACCTCCCACTATACCTAACAGTACTTACAATCTATGTTCCTCTGTGCCCGCTCTTTGCCCATTTCAACTCAAATTATTTCAGGCTATTACATATGGGCTTCCATTACCAGTTCACACCTGGTATATTCACAAATTCTACTACCCTTATCGAGGTACTTTACCCCCGTAATACAGGAAATCTGAAAACCACTTGTATACTAGACTTCCTATCTCAACCCTGAGACCATACTCCATAGCTACTTGTTGTTCTATCGAGAACTATTCTCATTTGATATGGGAATATTCTATTATCAAGATATTTCCTTATGCTAGATTAGCAACTAGCATCCTTGAGAAACCTTATGCACATTTCAATTCATTTTAATATCATGTTCTAGTTCCTCAGACCTTCTAGGTTAAATCAAATTCCTAAGAATCAATTCAACTATTGAGTTTGATCCTTGGATCACAATTCAACACTTAGAACCTCAATATTAGCCGAGTCAGTAAACCACTCTTCTCATTTCCCTAGAGCATCACTAACCTAACACAAGCTTAAGTATATATGCTAGCCTAAAGGCACACTGGTCCCCTAGGTCTTAGGGCCTTTGGACACACAAGTCCACTATAACATTATTAGAATGTAATATCTGTTGGAAATTGTGCCCTAAGGGCTAATCATTGTACTTTGAACATTATTATTTTAATGGAATTTCTCCATTCTGTTATCATATTATTTGCATGTTATCTGTGATAATTGTATCCTTGGATAATTCATAAAGATTATCCTAAAATGTCCCTGGTCAGTCATCTATGCGAGAGCAGAGATGAAACAAGATCAGTATGACTTTGATAAGATATGGAGATATGAATCAAAGTCTTAGGCACTTGTAAGAGTACAAGGTGCTGGACCGACCCACTATGAGAAAGCTACATGGATCAAGTCATAAGCTTTTCTCATGTATAACCACGTCACAATGCCCTTAGACCTGAGGTCATCATGGATTCCTACATGAGAGTTGCTAAAGCTTTGAACTAGTCAAAAGTCACTTTTGAATGGGTGATGGTAAAGGCTACGATAGGGCTTGGTGGTTTTTCATGCAGAGGAATATGAATGATCAAGATGGAATTTGTCCCTCACATTAGTAGAGAGATATTATTGGGCCCCTCGATGAGTGAGTTTGAGAAATGTATGGCCATACTATGATGAAAGGAGTTTCTGTCTCTGTTATCTGGCTACTCAGGAATCGAGAAAGTAATGGTCAGGAACAAGAGGATGACATTATCCATGCCTTATCCTTGATCGATATATCGTGTGACAAAAGAGACGTGACATGGTTGTATGACAGGTTGCATCGTGATAACGATCCTCATATGAATTGGGTAGTCGTAATGTCTTGCTAGAGGCCACTTGCGACTTTTGGGTTAGTATAGTTATTGGCCCACTGCCAACTTCATATGGGCCTACAGGGTCGCACACAAGAATGGCCCAACACGAGATAATGTTTAATTTAGGGTGGACGAATTTTATATTTATATATATATATATAATATAAAATTCATTAATAATATTATATAGATATATATATTTTTGAAATATATATCTTATATATATATGTATATATATATATTATATGATATTATTATATTGTTAGTTTTAAATTTAATTTATTAAGATATATTAAATTTAATAACTAACATGATAGAGATATAGTATCTCAGATTTAATTTATGAAGATAAATTAAATCTAATGGCTCTTTATTTGGATTAAATAAATAAGTTAAATTAAAACTGTTGGACAGATTTAATTTAAACTGAACTTATTTAATTAGCTCATCAAGATAATTAATTGTTAATTAATGATGATTAATTTTGAAATTTGAAAATAGCTCTCATAGGTTATAAACTTGATAGAGCAGATATATTGATACGACATGAGAATTGAGAGCCGCAAGTGAAACCCTAGGAGACATTAGAGGTGCTAGCACGCAGTCTTGGTTGGAGAGCATTCGTGTGGATACTGGTAGAGGGAGTGAACCTGACGTGTTGGCTCCTAGAGATCGTGAAAACTCTGAATCATCAAAAGGTATGAATCCTTCCAACTTGGTTTAAACGCCATTGATAGATCCTCGATTAGGATCGGTGAAAATTTTTAAAATTCTTCCGCTGCGCCTACCGATTCTAACAATATCATACAGCCTAGGGTCTCTAAACCAACATTTGGGTTCATCACGAAATCTAGAACCTTAATATCACATACATTGAAAATCAATTTCCTCAATTATACCCAATATATTCTGCTAAGAATCAAGATCAATAGTATCTACTCTACTCTTCATGGTATTTGGGTAATAACCTCCAAACATTACTGAAGGTTCAACACTATCTATCAAGTTCACATGGTTTAAGTTTCTGTCATGCATCAGAACCATAATGCAACCAATTCACATTTCGACCTAAGCACTAGTTTAGCTTAGATCTAGTTCAGACCTATTCCTAACCTTCAGTATCATCATATCGAATCTTCTAGGATCAACAAATGGTATGGTCACCACTCCTCATATAGCACCGTATATCATATATACATTCCTTTGACCCTACAGTATTACAAGGATCATCACTTAGCATGGAGAAACCCCAAAACATTTACTATATGCCTCAAATTGCCATAAAACTCACATACCCGCTAATAATAAGAACATTTACGTGTATACAACAATGATCATAAGTTAACTACCTACTCAATAACAGTGAACTATCACAACTATCCTAGCAAAACTACCCTTGTCAGGAACTTTAGCTCTGATACCACAAATGTAATCCCCTTCATATCAAGGCCAAGATTTATGTTCAAAAATACATAATTATGTTGAAGTAGAGACCACAGGATAAATTGAGACTTATTAAAAATTTAATTTCCTAAAATAGGGTTTGCAAAAACTTTTCTAAAACCTGTTCAATACGGTCTCATATTCACATTTCAAATACACATTTGTCCTGTACAGTTCGATTCCATTCATAAATATCAGAGTGCAATATAAATTTCCGACATACTCGGGTTCTATCAATCAACTAAGGGTTTACAGGGCACAAACGCCCATAATCAATTTTCCATTCTAGTGGATTACACAAAACTACTCAATACCTGCAACATATACAATTAATTCCCAACAAAATATCCAAATAATTAATAGCATGATAACCAACTATCCAAAATGTAAACGGAAGCTTGGAGCTCTATCCGCCCTTCATTGTGTTGTGCATCATCCCCTACGACTGCTCACGCCGTAATGCTCACGCTGCAATGCACAAGACATATCTCACATTCACATATTTCATAACAGCAGGATTCCTTATGACACATTTCACAACAACATAGCCACACCAACATGTTTCTCAAAAGTGGGAAATTCACAACACCACAACACAACAATGACAATTACAATGACAGTTACAACAACAGGGGTAGGTGTGATGTGCATCACCCCCAATGACTGCTCACGCTGCAACGCACAACGACATATTTCACATCCACATATTTCACCACAACTAGGTTTTGTACAACATATTTCACAATGACCACACAATGATAAGTCATGCATATAATGTATCATACACAAGCCAAGAGAAAGGTAGTGACGCATACTCTAGCGCTGGTCTCTCGCAGGCAGGGCATATATCAAATCCTAGAATCATAATTAAGGGTGAAGAGTTATTCTCTAATCCAAAACTAAATTCCAAAACACTTAAAGTTGGTTATCATTTAAAACCTTTAGGAGGCTACTAGAAGCCCAAGCATATACCTAAAGGGTTGGAAAAAACTATACCAAAAACCACCTTTTCAAAAGTGAAAAATGCTGATTTATGGGGTTTGGCCGCGGCCAAGAAATCCTTGGTTGCGGCCAAAAACAACTCAGAGGGTTTTTGGCTCTGGCCAAGAGTCTTTTAGCTACAGCCAAAACGAGGTCAGAAAGTTTTTGGCTGCAGCCAAAAGCCAGACAGAAGCTTTTGGGCTGCGGCCAAGAAAATTCTGATTCTTGGCTGAACTTCCAAAAATCATAATTAAATCTAGAAAAATAGAAATGAGATGATTTCAAAGCCTATGGAAAGCTATTTAAGTCCTCTATAGAGGAAAAATATATACCACTACCAGCAACCACTACAAAAATACAGAATTCAACAAATCTCTTTGCTATTCTAGAATTGATCCCAATTTTGACCTCAAATTTTAGAAATTCATAACTCCCAAAATACACATCAAAATGACTGCCATAATGTATCAATTTAAAGCTTGGAATGTGAAATATTATGATAGGAAGTTTCAGAATTTTTCGTCACCATTTACCCATTCAAAATGTCCATACAAACTGACTGCCTGCACAGAGTTTTCACTAACCAAATCTTGCAACTTTTAAACCTAAGTTTCCAATGGTTAAAAATCCACATCCAACACTACTCCCACAAAATTTTCCATAAGGAAACCAATGGAAATATCAAAATAACTAAACTCCCATTCCATTATCATGCTATGTTTTAAGCAACAATTCATACAAAATCCCAAAATCTTTAAATTTCACAATCAATGTTTCTGACCAATTTCTTTGTCCAAAGACACAATAATACACCATTTCCAATACAACACAACACACCATTCATACAACTCTAAATCCCATGAAATTCAGGGCAAAAATCCTAAAAATTCAAGACTCAACCAATAGTCACAACTTATATACCAAAATGAAGCTTTCACTCACTTCTTTCACTTTCCCAATCTCAAGATTTTCTTTTCTCTTTCTTCCTTCTTGTTGAACGAAAAGGAGAATGTGTGATGATGAAGATGACGAAGGAGTAAGCTGAATTTCTACCCCATTCCTATGCCCATATGCATAAGAGAGAAGGAGAGAGAGAGAGAGAGAAAATGATAAAATATGATTTGTTTGACTTTGCTTCACCAACTCTCTTCATGTATACTCAAACGATACCACATGTCACTCTCTCATGCAATCTTACCACAATTAATCCTCCACTTAGTTACACTAACCAATTACATTAGCTAGTAATTAAAATTCTTCCTCAGTTTCTAACTAATTAGTCAGTAATTTTCCATCCTTCTAATGTTGCCCTTGATTATGGAAATTCTTACTGAATTACCACATAACACATATTTTAAAGCCTTTTTCTTCTTCCATGCGCCATTTCCCCCATTTTAGCCCTAAGAATTACTTTGACATATAATTATGCTAAAATACAAGGTGTTGGGAATTTCCACTAATTAATTCGGGTCTCAATTCATCTTTAATTCACAAAATCATTTTCTCACATAATTACATTCTCAATAAGAGTCATTAGCTCTTAATCAAAATTTGGGGTGCTACATACGGTGAAAGAGAAAGAAAATGACACACAGCACAAGCCATTCACCGTAGCATGCAATTCATACTACATGTATTTGAGAGTTAGACTGCAATATGGGATGTAGGTGAAAGATCCCTGGTTCACTACAGTGTGAGTCCCATGAAGGAAAAATCCTTCCACGGTGCCTTTAAAACTTTGTCGGCATTATGAAAGCTTGGTTTGGTGACAACTACTTTAGCTGAAGCTCCATGATCACATACAATTCAGTCAGACGAATGAAAACTAGGAAAACAACCAAGTCAAAACGGACTGATGTTTAGTCAAAAAGGAAAATTTACTCTTTGATACATAAGAAGTGCTAGTGTCTATTATCGACCCCTTACTAGTTCTATATGTAGCTTGTAAGTACGAATACTATGTGTATAGAAGGCAATTTAAGTATTAACCTTAAGAGAGATTAGATATTCCATGAGTAATGTGCGTGGGAGAATCGGGGCATCTAAGGCAACAAATAGATAGCTTACAGATATATATAAACGATGTTCTTAGATGCTAATCTGATACAGGGATTTCTAATATCACAAACATCAAATTTTGAAGATGTTTTGCCCACTTGGTCACGACAGACATCAAGATGAAATAGAAAAGAGTAACAAATCCACGATGGGAGGCCCATCAAGTGTGAGAGGGAGATGTTGGACTTTGGGTCCAGGTCTGCTATTGATGTGCCAGACTATTTGATTAGAAAATAAGTAACCTTATCAAATAAGAAACAAATCAGCATTAATTATAAATTTGTTAATTGAAAAATAAGTAATTGTATATTAGAAAATTAATTAAAAATTAAGTTACTAATTATTAGTTATAAGGCAAGTAGAAGTACACATAATTTCCTAACTAGTAGTCTCCCTAGACCTCTATAAATAGGATATGCCTCTCTTAATTGAACCTCACCCCCTGCCATTGAGCTATTGACAATCTCTCTTCTTTTCTACTATCTTTCTTGTTCTGATGATCTATTATGCCAATCCTAATTAGGCTTTAGTAGTCTAATAATTATGTGAGTATTATTATGTTTGAGTAATGGAGCATTGGAGTTTTGATCTGCATCAAAATGTGGATTCGCCTTGGTACACAAGTCTATTCTCTATCTTTATTGTTTCCTCCAGTTACAATATTTAGCTGCACGATGATGATCTTGATTTTTAAATTGATAGCGATAGAATGAAATGGTCTATTTGCCTTTATTTTTTCTTTTCCTTCTTCCGTTGAGCTATACGATAATGTTTTAGCTTAAAATACAATTAAGATGTACTGCAAGGTTGAAAATCGTTTTGCTTCCATAGCATAGTGATAGTGCAAGTTTAAAAATCGTTTTGCTTCCATAGCATAGTGGTAGTGCGTTCACTTCGTAAGCGTAAGGTCACGAATTCTATCCTCGTTGGAAGCTTGCTTTAACTTCTTAATTTTAAATTTTAAAATTAAATAGGAAGTTCGTCGCATAAGTAATTATCTGCTCTCATTTTCAACTACTAAGAAAGAAATATACTATGAAAATTATAACCAAAACTAAATCATTAACGCATTAAATAAGAAAATCCAAACCCAAGCTAAAAATAAAATAAAATGAAGGAGAAATTATATAAAAAAAAAACAGAAGCAAGGTCTTCCCTCACTCACACATGCATAATCCCAATAGCTTTCTTCATAGTTTTCCCTCAACAGTATCAACAAACTGTAACCGTCAGAGTTGCCGCCACTGTCGTCATTATTGTTGTTGCAGATTTACGTTCACTTGTATTGACCATTTGGTTCAGCTTGTGAAGAAGACCGTCCTCCTCCATTATTATCCTGCGCATGCTCCCTCATGTACCCTCCCATGACTCCAAAGTACCCATTCGGATGCCCCATGTGAAATGGCTGCACGAAAGCACCTAACCCCACCGCTGCCCCATATGGTGGCTCCACAGTCCGCTTGCCCAGAGGCTCCCCACGCATGGAGGCCCGGTCGCCCTCCATCTCGCGGTACCGATGAAGGTACATGGTGAGGGGCTCAATGTAGTCGTCAAACCCAAGCTTGCTCATGGCCCACAGCACGTCCTCGGCGGTGATGGTCTTCCGCTGCTCCCTCTGGCACCGCTCGTTGGCCTCGCCGGTGATAAAGCTGATGTACTCAGACACGCATTCCTGGATGGTCTCCTTGGCATCGTCAGAGATCTTGGCATGCGGAGGGAGGATCTTCCGCATGATTCTGATGACGTTGGCGATGGGCATGAACCTGTCTTGCTCCCTCACAGTGCATTCATTGTCGTCAGCAGCGGCGGTGGTGGATGAGGACGATGAGTGGTTGTGGTTGTTCATCGTCTCCGGTAATGATACTGATGAAGATAACTTCGGCCCTGTCATGTTGGCGTTAATGGTATATGAAGCTACATCAATAGCATACAAACTTCCTTAATTTTAGTTATATTAAAAAACAAAAAATGAAAATATATTACAATTTGAATTCTCTCCTTTAACTAGAATTTTTCCTGGCTTCACTGAATACGAAAACTCAATTTTTTTGGGTCTTTACCAAACCCAAATTGTTTCTGTGTAAATAAATTTATACCACTCTGACAATAAGTTTGCTGTGAAAGAAATTTTTTATCTTAAATATAAGTTCATTTATAAGATTATTAATGATTCTTTTTCAATTTTGCCCTTAAGTAATTCTCGTTGGAAAAAAAGAAAAAGAAGAGAGAAAGAGAGGTGGAAATGTTTCGTAAATATTGACTGAAAAAATTTTAGTAAGAGTAAATTTGAAAATCTTTATTAATTTAAGACATATTTAATTACTTAATTGTCATTTTTTATATATATGAAAACCAGTTAAAATAAACTTATAATAAATACAGGTATGCTACTCATTTGGAATAGCTTATTTTTTACTTATAAGTATTTATAAATCATAATTTACGGTATACGGGGTAAGTATGTGAGAGGAGGTAAGTATGTGAGAGGAGTTTTATCTTGATTTACCTAATAAATACTTATATCCCAAAAATAAACTCATCCAAAGAAAGGTAGGATCTGGACCGTGGCTCCTCGTTAATGAGTGGTTTTATTTGCTTCCATGAGACCATATACATGATAACAATTATATTCCACACCCACGAATACTATTTCAAGTACTTTTGCAGGTGGCAAAAAAGTTCTGTACATATATATAGCCATGCAGCTAGTGAGATTCCTTCTTTCCTCATAATTTTTTTTTTAAAAAAAACATAACTCTTAATTACTTAATATATTATATAGAGTTCATTTATAGCTATAGAAAATCCGAACATGAATAGATTTAACCAAGTATTCTTAAATTTGATCCATAGTACAAATTGATACATATTCAACATTTATAACTAACACGACTTGATGGATTAGTAGATGAGTGAAAAAAGAAAGCAGAATTTGTGCATTGGTTCTTGGGGATCTTAAATGAGAAAATAATCATAATTAATTGAACAATATTGTGAATAATGATGAAAACGAAAGGGGCAGGTGATGAAAACCAAAGACTACATGGGTATGCATATAAAAATTGAAGAAGCGCATAATTGGGATAAGTAATAGAGTGCATCTCTTATACATTTATTATTCTTAAGTAATTTTAACCAATATTTTGCTATGCATGATTTGGGTAGCATTGTCATCACTTATGAAAAAAGGCACGAGGGGGGGGTATTATTTTAGTTGTGCTAGTAACAAAACTATATAATAATTATTGCGTGCAGCAATTTAGAAGACTCTGACTTGGCGGGATTATTTATTTAAATTACATACATACATACATAATAGGTTATCAGTATTTAGTAAATTTTGGATACTTTTAAAAGATTTGGGCCAGCTCAGGTGGTGGTGGTGGTGAGAGTGAAGACATGAAGACAAAAAGAGGTGAAATATTTTTCCTTTTGATATATAAATATCAAGCCAATAAAAGATATCCAAAAGATATTTGTAATTTATAATGCATACACATCACATTGCTCAAAAGATATTATTTTCCATATTTTGTTTTTCAACAAAGTCTATGCCTCAATAATTCGAACAAACTCACATTAATTCAATGAGATTCATATCACGTTCAGACTGAATTCATTTGATAAATGAGATGACTTGGAACGAAATTAAATTGTCTACAATCATATGCCGTACGTCCAACTCATCATACAAAAAAAAAAAAAACCAGTGATACCCCAAAATAATAGTATTACCCGCACACACAGTGTCCTTAATTTTCTCTCGGTACAATCATTAATTCTCATGACTTTTTACCTACATTATATGCAATCACAAAAGATTTGAATTGAAATAGTGCAACAAACTTCTAATTTATTTAGAATCCCATGACTGAGTTTAAGGAAAGTAGTGGTAAAAAAGTAAATGGAGTAAATGCAATTAGAGGATAGAGAGAATAAATTCATAGGATCGCGTAAAAGAGTCAACAAAAACTCAAAATGTCAGTCAACTTTATCTGATAACCCATTTATTAGCAACTTTCTGTTGACTCATTACACGCCTAATAACTTGTCCATTTATATTATATATTTAACTGAAAATCTCTCAAACACACACAGGTATATATATATATATATCTTTTTAACACAATGCATGAACGCCACTTGTATGTTACTCTCAAGTCTCAAGTAGCTGTTTACATGCATGCATGCGTGCCACTTGTTCATTTCTACACTACACAGCCATTCTATGTCTTCATCTTCTTCTTTTCTTATCAGTTTTACTTTACTGTCTCTTTGGATCAACACAGAAACAAACAAGAACACAAACACTTATTGGTACACTCAGAGAAGGAAAAGAAAAATCAAACATATAATCGGATCGATCGATCATGAATTATACCAGAGAGTAAGAGAGAGAAAGATCAAACAAAAAAAAAAAGAAAGGAAAGAACAGTATATATATATGAATGAACTGAAGGTGGGAAACACAAATCAATTTGCATGCATGAGCGAGAAAAACTATGAGATCATACAGACTCTCTCTCTATGTGATGAGAAATCCTGCATGCAAGAAATGATCAAATGCAGAGGCATGACCTTGAAGTGACAATAAACATATCATTAATGGAACAGACTGGGCGATATACAGAGGCAAACCTAATTAATGACTGAGACATCAGAGATTTTACCTGGAGAAGAAGTGTTAGGGAGCTTGCGGTAGCCATGAAAGCCTCCAGATTCCATTGGAGCTTCGCGAAGAATGATTGAGTGAAGAAAGGGAGCGAGGTCTCTGAGGAATTTAAGAGAGAGAGAGAGAAAATGTTAGGCGTTGGAGTTACTTGGCAAGTGTCTGTGATTTATAGTGCGCGATGTTGCAGTTAACGTGTCGATGGGGCGACGTGAACGAGGAAACTGGCAATAGCCAGTAAGGGGAGTCGTTCAAGCGTGTTGGGAAAGCTGGTGTGACCGACAGGTGTGGGTCGGGACATCAGTCACGTGAGTGGTCATGCATTGGTGGCGAGTTTCTTGCTTTCCCAGGCCGAAAAACTTCATAGGGAAAGAACCAATGAACGCTTTGACCAAAACAGAATGCAATTGCAAACCAAAATAAAGGGAAAGAGCCCGCCTGAAAAACAAAAACACTCCCCCCACAAGAAACAGCAGTGGCAATTGCTATTCCAAATAAATACTACGTTCTTTTCTTTAATTTATTTTAAATAATTTTATAAGATTTAAAATAAATATGTGACAAAAATTTTATTTCATAAAACCTAAAATTTGTTTTAAAAAACAAGCACTAATTCTTTTACTTACATTAAAAATTATATCCTTAACATAAAACCTAATTGACTTTTTTGAAAAAATTAATGAAGCTAAATAAATTATTTAATCATATCATATGTTGTGTATCATTAAATTATATATCAGTTTACACTACAAAAAGAACGTGATTTAGTAGCGGTTTTAACCGCTACAAACAATATTAGTAGCAGTTTATAAAACCACTACAAAATCGTGTATTGCAAGCGATTTTGTAACGGTAATTTAAAACCGCTACTCAAGCAAAATAACTGCTACTTTTTTTGTAGCGATTCAATCCCACCACTATAACATCGCCATAAGCAATAATCACTTTCTGTGATATTTGTAGCGGTTATATAACCGCTATAAATATCGAAAAGTGAAAATTTCAAGGTGTGAAAAGAAAAATAAATTTTTTTACTATTTTGTAGTGGATCATGAAATGCCATTAATGTGCATTTTCTTTAATTAGTAGGGGTTATATAACTGCTACTAATTTCATCAAAATTCAAATTTTGCGCCAATAAGTTAATTTCAGTTTGAAAAATGCGCGTTAAATAGTAGCGGTTTCGTAACCGCTACAAAAATAAAGAAATTTTTTTTAAAAAAATACAATCATTTGTTTAAGTTTTTTTATATTAAATTAAATAGTATATTGTTTTAGTAGTTTAGCTAATTTAATTAGCTTATTATTCAATAGTTTAGCTCATTTATAAATTAAAAGGAATAATTTAATTTAATTGGGTAAGTATAAAGATTGTATTAATAATATTAGTAAGGATACGTAAGTAACAAGTAACTATATTGTCTACTACAATGTGATTGTGTATGAAAAATAGATGAAAATGAGATAAAGCTCTGAAATATCTGAAAAAAATGGTGAGAATAAATTTTATGTGAAGGAAAGAAGTATTCAAATAAAAAATTTAAAAACTTGTTACCATATTTGATTGTATTGTTAAGCTCCTCAACTCATACAAAAAAAAGTAAATGAGAGAAAATGAAAGAAGGGTAAGGTGAAAAGAAATGGGGGAGTATTTGAAATGAGATGTGGTGGGGTATTTATAGGGATCCGTGTAGCATTTGTAATGGCTAATGTATCCATGTTGTATCGGTTTTTAATTAGTAGCGGTTATCTTTATTTTTGTAGCGGTTTAAAAACAGCTACAAATATTATTTTATCTTTTTTTAAATATTTTTTTTCAGTATTTTTTTTAAAGACAAAAATATAATTTGAATTTGATCACTCATCCTCGCCATCCCTATAGAAATTGTGTAGAAAAATTATTGTTAGTGATGTATTATTTTGTTTAAAAAATTTAATTTAAATGATGTGGACTTAAAAAAACACATCGCAGTAGAGGTAAATTGTCATCACCTTCAGGGAAATAGTTTTTAAAATTGGCGGGCTGAAGTGGCTCACTCTCGTAGGCGATCTTATCGCCTTCACCTATGTTTTAAAGGTCTCGTGGCTTTAAATCAATGACCATGTGCCAATCCCTGTGCCTCTTGTCCTCCACATAATAAACTTGTTATGCCTCTGAAGCAAGAATATACGGCTCATCATCTTGAGAAATACCAATATGAATTGGCCGTGAGAAATTGACTGATGTGATCCCTAAGTCATCGGTTGTCAGTCCTCGAGAAGTAGTGGTATTTGCCCACAAATATTTGAACAGCGTCACGGTGAAACGGCCTTGATAATTAAGTTCAACCACATCAAGAAACTTTCTATAGTAAGGGACGCCTCCGAACTGCATGTTGGTGTTACTACTGCTCGTATAACTCTTTGTCCCAAATGTGCCATAAACACCTGAATTTTGAGTTTGCAATCCTTGATCCCGTGAAACCATGCAAAACTTGAAACCATTGACATTGTATGCTGTAAACCTTTTTGCATGATCAAGAGGACCGATTGCGAGAACTCTGAAATCTGGTGAGTGTGGGTTGTGGTCATTTAGTATTCTGCGCGCAAACCAGCTCGAGAATTCTTTATGGACATTTTTGTCAACTTCCTAGGATGTTTATGTACGGATCTTGAGTTGACGCTTAACATGACTTCTGAATTCCCTACAATTAATAATGGAAAGGCGATAGTGAAATAAAAATGAAAATGTTACGAAAGATATAGAATAACATGTGAGTGTACAATTCTTATTGTATGAAAGGTTCAACTTGAGTGCAATTAATCAAGACATGTCTATATGCTTGCAACTTCTCAGGTGCTGTTAGTTTGAAGTTCTCAATTCCTCCAACTGGTTTACCAACACGAGGGATGAATTCTCCTGATGTTGGCACAGGTTTAGGATAATCATCAACACGAGGTGGGTGACTAAAAGCCGTCTCAAGGTCATCAAAATACCTTGAACAAAAATACAGCACCTCATCTCCTATATAGCCTTTAGCTATAGAACCTTCTGGCCACACCTTATTCCTTATATCAGATTTTAATTCCCAAGAAACCTATGAAGTAAAGAAGAGAAAATTGATACTAAATGCTGAAAAGGACGACTAGCAAACATAAGAACTAACAATGAAGCACATATTTAAAATGAGTACCTCTCAATCGGATACATCCATTGATATTGTACTGGGCTAACGAGCTTTGTTTCATGAACAAGGTGGATTGTAAGGTGAACCATCACAGTAAAAAAAGATGGAGGAAAGATCATCTCCAAATGACAAAGCGTAAGAATGATTTTGGACTGCAACTAATTGAGCTCCTCAACAATCAAAACCTTTGAACACAAATTTCGAAAGAAAGAACAAAGTTCCACCAAAATGATAGACACATCGGGAGCAAGTGCATTTTTTATAGCCAGAGCCAGTAATTTTTGCATAAGAACATGTGAGTCATGACTCTTCAGGCCAGCAACCTTTCGAGCTTGCAAGTCAACACATCTAGAAATGTTGCTTGAATACCCATCATGAAATTTTAATTTCTTTAACGTCGCGAGGAAGACTTCCTTGTTCAGTTTTGTGAGGGTAAACTTTGTTGGTTGAAATTTCTCATACTCATCTGGCTAAGCGTCTTCACGAACTTCCATGGGGCGTAAATCTTTCCTTGCTTGAAGGTGATCTTTTGTCTTCCCAGGTTTGTTAAGCAATGTATATAGCACATTATCGCAAACATTTTTTTCAATGTGCGTGACATCAAGACTGTGGTAAAATAAATTAGATTTTCAATATGGAAGAGTGAATAAAATACTTATCTTCTTTCATTGCTGAAGCACCAAAGTCCTGCACATCTTTTGGGGAGCTTGTGCTAAATTGTCACTTTTTTCGAACTTGAACTCAACATTGTCAAGCTACTGTAAGATTTTTGTACTGGACAAAGTCTGAGGTGGTCCTCTTTTTTTTGGTTTCCCATTGAAGTGATTCTGCTGGAATTTGAACTTGTGCCTTCCATCGAGAAACCTCTGATGGCCCATGAAGCACCACTTTCGGCTGTGGGAAGGCGTACTGCGTCAGAGTCAAAATTACAAGCTGGACACACTGACCTGGTATGTACATCCCAACCAGATAATGTGCCAAGGCCAGGAAAGTCACTAATCGTCCACATCAAGGCTGCACACAAATTGAACAAAGTCTTCCTATAAGTGTCGTACATCTCGATGCCAACATTCCACAGGTCAAGCAATTCCGCAATAAGCGGTTGGAGATACATATCGATGTTATTACCTGATGCCTTTTTGCCTGGAATAATCATAGACATAATAAAGGATCTTTGTTTCATACACATCCAGGGTGGCAAGTTGTAGGGAACTAAGACTACCAGTCAAATACTATAACTTGTGCTAAGATTCCTAAATGGATTGAAACCGTCGGTTGCCAAAGCAAGCCAAACATTTCTAGGGTCAGCTGCGAAAGATGGAAAGTCATTGTCAAATGTTTTCCAGGCGTTTGCATCCTAGGGATGTCTTACTTTACCGTCTTCATTCTTATCAACGTCATGCTAACTCATGTGCTCCGCCGTTTTGGACGACATAAATAATCTTTATAGGTGAGGTTTCAGAGGGAAGTACCTGAGAATCTTTGCAAGTTTCTTCTTCTGCTTTTTCCCCTTCCGAATTGTCTTATACCTCAATGTGTGGCATCTCTTACAAGTCTCCTTGCTGGAATCGTCTCCCCAATATAGCATACAATCGTTGGGACGTGCATCAATCTTTTGATAGTTCAACCCCAACCTGTTGATAATCTTCTTAGCCTCATATAATATTATGGGAATCTCAGCGTCATGGAATGCATCTTGTAATAATTCGAGCAACATCAACATTCCCTTATCTGTGATTCCACACAAGCACTTGATATGATATAATGTGAACAAGAAAGATAATTTAGAATATTTTCGACAACCTTGATATAAAGGACGATACGCTTCATCCATCAAGTTGAAAAAATCCTAAGCTGCTTCATTGCTTATGAACACCAGATCAGAACCTTGCATTTCTTTGTTGAAGTTGTCGCCTTGAAATCCACATGCATCACGCACAGCATCATTAACAGGATTATCTTAATCTAGTTGAACTCCTACTTGAGAACTTCAAGAAAGAGCATCAGCATATCTCATGCCGGCCTTCTCACCATGAACTGCCCAAAACATATAGTCCTCCGGGAAAGGCTTTAGAAGCAAATGTCCCTTAACAACATTTCATGCATGCCACTTCTTAAACTTGCATCTCCGACACAGAAAAATGATCTTGCCGTTACAGCTGGCATGAGTTAATGCGAACTCCAAGAAATTGTTTAATCTGAAAAAATATTCTAGAGAATTATGTGGCAACCTGATCCATTACTTATCCATAGCTACTAATGAGAGAGAAGAAAGTATAGTGAAGACAATGAGTGAGAATGACGAATACTTTAAACCTTATATTCTGAATTTTCAACGTTTAATATTTTGTAGCAGTTCATAAACCGCTATAGTAACTGCTATGGTAATACACATTTGTAGCGGTTTTATGTCTAAAACCGCTACTAATTTTCAAGCCGTTGAAAATCAAATTGAAGAATTTGTTTTAAACTTATAGCGGTTATACATTAGTAACTGCTATAAATTTGAACAAAGTGGGGGGAAATTCAAAATTGAAATGTTGAGGATTTGTAGCAGTTACATAAATAACCGTACAAATACTCAACATTTCAATTTTGAATTTCCCTCGAGCATGTCTTTCCATTTGTAGCGGTTTTTGTATTAACCGCTACGAATATGAAACTATCTTTGTAGCGGTTTTTGTATTAACCGCTACTAATATGGAAATATATTTGTAGCGATTTTTGTATTAACCACTACAAATAAAATTTTATTATATTTGTAGCGGTTTTATTATAAAACCGCTACAAATATATAATTGATTTTTTTAAGTTTTAGAAATATAAATAATATTGTTACAATTAATTCAAAAATTCAACAACGAGGTTTGAGCATATAAATATAACTATGGTAAACACAATAAGAATTTATGTTCTGAAATACAAAATTATATATATTTATTTAGAAATGTTTCAACAAGAAAAAATAAATATATCATAAACTAAGTAGCAGGGGGCTGATCATCTGGTCCTCCCTCAGGTGGGGCTCCCTCAGGTGTTGTTGGATCGGGGCGCTGGGCATAGTTAACAGCACCATCATCATTAGCAGGAGGAGGAGGAGGAGTAGGCTGGATGACAAATTGAGGAATAGGGGGAACCGATGGATGCTGCTCGTCTGGGAACAGGCGACTCCATAACCACTCGAGCATGTTGTTCATGATATCACGCCACTACGTCTGCTAAGCGTAGATGACATCGGTCTGCTGCTATAGATGCAGCTGCTATTGAGCCATTGTAGCTTGTGTCTAGGCCAAATCAGCCTGCAGCTGCTCAACAAACTCATCCCTCGGACGTCTAACCCCTCTAGAGATGACAGCCTCAGAGGCGGTGCTCCTGCCATAGACCATGCTAGGTCTGGCACCTATCCCCATTCCCCGCACACATCTGGGGTGCTCAGCCTGACCCAGACCCACCTTCAAAGGAGCCGTGGGGTCCACTGACCCTTGTGACTGCTCGGCCTGGGTCTCTCGCAGTTCGGCCTGTGACTGCTACATCCGCTCTTGCCATTTTATGAAACAATTACTTATTAGCATTTTTCATAATTAAATTGGTTTTATAAAAATTATAATAATAAAATTACTTACAATGGCCACTTCTGCCTGCTGAGAGGTCGGAGTCCCATCACGGTGTCTGTGTGTGATAGCAACAACTCCCCATAGTCTGTCTGACGGTTCTCCTGTTGTGCCTTCCTCTCCTAAAATAGTTATAAAATTCAATTAGTATTATGAAATAACTAGCTAAAAGTAATTGATATTTGAAAAGTTAACAGCTCGCTGTAAATGAAAGCAAAGGTCTTCGATCTTGCTGTGTGGTGGATCGTCTCCTGCCCATAACATCTCGTGTTCCTTTGAGAAAGCGCCTGGAAAAAAAATATATTAAATTTATTAAAACAATATAAAAAATTTAAAATTAATAAATTTTAAATTAAAATTAATTAAATTTAAATTATAATTTAATAATTATCAATTACAAAATTATATATAAATAATCTAAGAAATACATTACCTGCCCCTTAGCGCTCCTCCTGAACTGGATTAAACTTGCCTAGTCGTTCAGCTGGACGCCGTCTAGGAGGCTCTCGATCAGTTGCTCCAGAGGCATTGTCTGATCCTTATCTACACTGTGGAAGAGACGATTCTTTCTGTTCCTCTAACCGTCACCCATCTTCATCAGCGTGTACCTCTTCTGGTTGGCCCGGACGGCAAACCATAGCTGTAAAACAATTATTTAAATATGAATAATTACAAATATCCTATTAAAAAATATTAATTAAATAGAATTAATCATAAAAAAATATTAATTAAATACTATTAATTACCTGTACCACCTCCTCCCATGCTAGGTTCTTCGGCCCCTTCGGAACGTGCCTCTACTTCCTAAAGTGAAGGGGGAACTGCATCCAATTTGAGCCCAGGTCATTCAGGAAGCGGTTGAATAGGTGATTCCCATTGTCGATGGGCTGGTCTATGCCCTCATTCCACGGCACTACAACTCATAGTGTCTGGTATATGCTATTCAGACCGGCCATGTCCAGCCTCCTCGTAGACTCGTTCTCCTACTCATCTACACAATTTATCACATGTTAGATAAATTCTGTAGCAGTTATTGAACAAAACCGCTACAATTTTTCATGACCTCTAAAATTCTGTAGCGGTTACAGCTTTATAACTGCCACAAATAGGCGATGATTGGAATTTTGTGGTGATTCAATTGGTGAAACCGCTACAAATAACTGCCACACTATTGGCGGGTTATGGTTGCGCCAAGTGGCAGGAACTTTGTAGCGGTTTTTATTATATAACCGCTACAATTTTTGGTGGGAAATGCACGCCATATTTGTAGCGGTTTTTTTATTAACCGCTACAAAAAACATTATCAATTTGTTGCGTAGCTTGCCGCTACAAATTTGTAGTGGTTTAGTTTATTACCACTACAAATTTTACTATTTATAGCGGTGAATTATAATCGCTACAATTTTACCGCTATAAAATATCATTTTTTTGTAGTATTATATTTAAGAAAAATTATTTTTGAGAAAAAAGATAAATACAAATGTTTTAAAATAATTTATTTCACTTCTTTAATCTCTACAAAAAAAAATAAATTCAATCTTATATTAAGAAGCAGAGGTAGTATAATTTTTTATTTTTGTTTTATATATAAAGATTAAAATTGAAAATATGAAATGGAGATCGAGGAATCGAATTTGGTGAGTGCGATAACCTGAGAAGTCTAGAGTGTCGTGAGATGTAGTAATATATTAGTGGCTAGAATTATTCAAACATTCTTCATATGATTAAAAAAATATAATTATCATAAATGTCTTTTTTTAGAGGGTTAAGGTGCAAAAATGCCAATATACTTTTATCAAGTGTGCACCTAGCACCAAATATTTTTCTAGATGCAAAAATACACACTAACTTCTTTAAACCGAGCAAAAATGTCATATTCATTAATTGCTTGAATGGTCGTTGCTTTTTGTTTTGGTGGACCCAACACTTGTTCACATGTCAATCTCTCCTTCCATGCTCTCTCTTGTCAGTCAATTCTCTCTCCCTCACTCACCTTTCCTCTCACCAAAATAAAAAAATGTGACTAATTTTTTTAAAAATTTTTTTCCAACAATGGTAGCAGTTATATAACTGTTACAAATTCCAGTGCCTAAATTTCAAATTTTTAGTCAATTTTTTTTTTTTGAATTTGGGCTCAAACTTTGTATCGGTCATATAACTAGTAGTAAGGGTTGGACGAATTTTTTAAAAAGTTTTGGCATCATATGTCTCAATGAAAAAGGTATTAGGTTATTTCACTAGTATATCATTCATGATATATGACAATTAGTTTTGACCATAAATCACGGTTCTGAACTAACATATATGATGTCACTAGATATGCTTGGCCTAGATAAATTATGGTTCCAAACTGCATTATTTATTTTGGACCCATTATAACAGTTCTAATATAACACCCGTTATATATTAAAGCTTGGTGAGGCCATGATATGCGCATTGCTATGATAATAATTAATGAGCACACATAAACAACTATCATAATATATAGTAATACTTGCATGATACATGATGGTTTCTTTTTGACAACCCTATTTATTCAGTAACATACATAACAATTTTTACGTAAGAATCGTGACTTTTAACAAAAATAAATAACAGTCTCACATAGACAACTGTTATTTATTTAGTTAATACATGACTGTTTTTATATAATAATGGTGATGTATGGATGTAAGACTCTTCAAGTGAGAGTTTCTGAGCTAGTTGGACTCGTCTGTATATAATAGAACATTTCTCCCACATCGGGTGGTTATGCAATTTGGGATGGATCAAGACATTATATGCTTAGTGGGATGAATCAATGGCAACTATGACGTATATAAGTGATAATTTAACTGTTAACCTATAATTGTGTCTCTTCACATGAATTAAGCCTGGAAGGCAAAGGCTAAGGGGAAAAACATATGAAAATCCGTATAGGAAAGGACACTTGGGGTATGCAAACCCTTGCTTACCCCTTGTGGCCTTTCCTATATAGATATTCATGTTTTTTCCACTCAGTTGTTACTTTCCTAGCTTGATTGCTAAAGAGACATAAGGTATAAGTCAGGAGTGTGATTAAGTCTAGCTACAAAGCCTGTAAAATATTGATCCGTCCCAAATTGCATTGCTACTCGATATCGAAAGTACTATTTTATTAAATGGAGTCACAACCAAGTAGTTTAGAAACTCTCACATTGAAGAGTCTAGGATGTTGAATTTTGAGAGCAATAAATGTTGCCACCTTCTCAATACAAAAACAAAAGTGGAACCTTCGATTAAAGCAATAATTGTTTCCCAAAAAAACATAACTTCACAAGTGCAATTTAATATGTCACCTTAAATGTTTTATTGTGTCGTGACTTCATAATTGCTATAGGTATTTACTTGTTTGTGTATGACTCTTGGATAAGAAAACTAGTTTATTCATCACACCCAAATTGATCTTTTAGAAGTAACTTTGGGAGATATGGATACTTGCAAAAATGGAGAGGTATTTTCTTAGGGATCCATAACTCCAAAAGTTACTTTAAAAAATGATCAATAGAGTTGGAACCTTCAGTCAAAGCAATGAGTTGACAAATTCTTGTACAAAAATTATTGTACAGGAAAGGAACCTTCGATCAGAGGAATAATTGATTTTCCAAAAAACAAAACATAATTTCACGAGAGCAATTAAATGTTACCTTGAATGCTTTATTGCATCATGACCTCACAAAGGTATCCCAATCGGCCGAGTTGAACACTACAAGTAACAGGAGAGAAACCTTTGAAGTGAATGCATAATGGATAATGAGAAATGGATTAGGGAAATCATACCTACATATAAAGGAGAACAGAGCGCCAAAGGAATGCAACCTAGCTAGGGCTCACCAACCAAAATGCGAGTTTAGACAAACAAAAGTAACTCGTGCAGTAGTCATTGAGACAAGTGTCAAGAGTATCCACAAGTGGGACTATTGCTGTGAAGTCATATGAAGGGTTTTTATGGTGGGGTTTGATCGAAAATGATTCTCGGCAATCGAGAAAGACAACAGAAGTAGTAGGGTTACAATGTTAGTGGGTTTCATTTGAACAAATTAAGTGTCAAGTGTATTATGTTTCAAACATTTAAATAGATAAAAAATGGTAGGGTTCTTTAGGTTATTGTGTCTAAGACTTTACATAACGGTTTTTTTCATAAAAAATGTTATTTATTTGATTATACTTATATCATGATTCTTTGTTAATAATTGAGAGGTATGTTATTTTTTTAACTTTTTTGGGCAACTAGTGCCTAGATAATTACATTTTAATATTTTATAAACAATAAAAAAAATATTAGCCTTTGGTAAATGATCTGAAGTCTGCTACTAATTTTAGAACCTTTCTTTCCTTTAATTTGAATGAATCCAAGGGTCTAAAAACTAGCATCTTACCTTACATTATCATGCTACTCATCACCGAAGAAGTGTCTAAATCATTTGAGAGTATCTTAGATCATGGTGGCCAATCTCATACTCATCAAGAATGAGATTGGCCTTCCTAGTCATACTCGACAAATATCCGGCTAGCCTCCTTATAGCATGGTCAATGCATTCTACATAATGCATCATTGACTCTACTAAGGGTGCAGATGATGTGGAGGTAGAGGTTATAAGGGAAGAGGAGGAGGAGGAGGATGAGAAGTTGGCAGAGGTTGTAGAGGAGTAGAAAAAGGGGGAGAAGGAGGATGCCGCTGTGGATTTTTTAGCAAGTCTTTAACATGGTGTTTCATCTTGGGATTGAGATAATAGAGGAGGATAATGAAGAAATAGTACAATAAACATAAGGAAATGGGGATTTTAAATAAATTGGAAGTGATGGGTTTTGAACCATTATTGCACACATTAGAAGTTGAAGAAGAGCAATCACATGTAATGGTTAGTATTGAAAGGGTACTTGGTTCTCATGCCGATTATCAAAGAACGAGATTAGCCAATCTCATACTAATCAAGAATGAGATTGGCCTTCTTGTTCATACACAACAAATACCCGCCAACCTCCTTACGACATGGTTAATGTGTTTTGTAGGTTACTTCATTGGCTCCTCTTGAGGGTGCAGAGGATATGAAGGTGGAGGAGGTGGAGGAGGAGAAGAAGTTGGTGGAGGTTGTAAAGGAGAAAAAGGAGGAGGAGGAGGAGGAGGATGCTGTGGATTTTCTAGCAAGTTTTCATAATAGTGTTTTATCTTAGCGATTGAGAGAATAAAGGAGGATGATTGAAGAAATAGTATGATAAACATGAGAAAATAGGGAGTTTAAATAGATTGGAAGTGACTAGTTTGAACTATCATTGCATAGGTTGGAAGTTGAAGAGAAGTAGTCGCCGCAGTAGTTGGTAATGAAAGGGCACTTAGTTCTCAACCCAATTATAGAAAATAAAGAAGTACAGAGAGTACTATCATTACCATGGGGAAGTGGAAAGGTTTCGAACATTTAGTTGACGGTTATTAAATAGAAACTGTTATGTTTTTGTTGTTATTGATATAAATTGGAAGATAAAACGTTTGTTTTTCATGACAGTTATTACTTTTTAAAAAAAATTTTGGCAGTTGATTATGCAACCACCATTTTACAAACAAAATAAAAAAAATACAATTTAAATAAACAAACTAACAATAAAGAGTTATAGAGAAGTTTCAACAATGAGATGCATAATCAGATTCTTCATTTTCCAGTAACTTGTCCACCTTCTCATTCATTAAGTGAACGAGAGAGGTAAGTTTCTTCAAGCACTAGTCCATGTATCCTTACTTTCGCAGGTAAACCTAGACCATATGATGGAGGTCATAGGTCGCATGGACAAGACCTTTAATACTTGTTGGCACATACGATTTATCTTTTGGTTTTTTTTGTCATATGATGAATCAGAAGTTCTCTTGCGTTTGTCCATGATTTTTTTGGTCCATCAGAAGTGGCTTTGAGAAGTTGAAATGGAAGTAGAGAAGTGAAGTTTATTTTTTGAATGTTTATATATAGAGGGTTTCATAGATTATCGAGTCATATTGTCCTTTGGCATTTAAAATGGTATTCTTAAGAACTGTTAGGAATTTAAAATGGTATTCTAATAAGTGATCATTTTTATATGTTAATCGATATGTATTTGACAATATTTTAACTTGGTGTTGTTAACTGCATATAATTAACCATAATATTACAAGACAACATTAAAAAAAGAAAAAGACAATGTAGAAAAACAAAAAATAAAAAGTTATGGGATAAAGGAACTGATGCATTATCATATTCTTTAATCTTCAGTAATTTGTTGACCTTCTCATTCTTTAGTAATTTCACCGATTAAACTACTTATAGTAGCCAAAACAAGCAATATTCGAAGTTTCGGAGGTTACCTTAAGCTCCTCTGGCTTTTTCCTCTTGGGGATGAAAAACCTAGCTTCTTAAGAACTAATTTTGTGCTTCACAAATCTTAAATTACATAGAAAAGAACTTTAGGAGAAGGGTTATACACGTTAGGAACGAATTCACTGAAGAGATCGACCTACCTCATGAATTTTCTTCTCCTTCTCTCTCTAAACTCTCTGAAATCTCTCTCTCTATTTTTTCTACAAAAGGTGTCAGGTATGGCAGAAGAAGAAGATGGGAATTGTTTTATAATATTTTGGAATATCCCTTATTTATTTTCCCATTTTCGAATTTTAGCAAATTCTGGCAGATTTTCTACCTAAATTTTGAAAAAGCATAACTAAATTTATAGACATCATATTGGAGTGATTCTAAAGGCTATAAAACCCTTATTGAGTCTAATTTCAAGGAAAAATATAGAATTTTTCCAATTAGAAGCACATCATTTCCATATATTTAGTTTTTGGAAGCTGCTCCAAAAAATAAACAGTTTCTCTGGGTTAACTTTACAAATTTATAACTCTTTGTATATAGCTTCAAATGATTCATATGACATATCAAATTAAAGCTTAGGATGTCTACTTTCATCTTGTAAAATCTCATAATTTTGGCTCATCATTTGTTCATTCAAAATCACATGAAATGTTCATAGTCTCATAGGAAATTTCTCTGGAAGCATTGTTCACCTTTCAATTTCTAATATTTAATTCATATAACCAAAATTAACATTAATATTGGATTAAACATTATTTTCTTGTATTCCTCTACTTTGGGCCTTAATATTGGGCTTTTTAGAGGGCCCAAGAATTAATTCCATAAATTGTTCTAGCCCAATCTTCATGAAAATGGAAATTTATTAATTTCTAAAATTCCAAGTTCATGAATATTCATCATTTTATTCCCTTGAATATAAGGAATTTTGGTGACCAAAATTTGGGATGTTACAAGAGTTATGACTTCCGATATTATCGCGCTACTCTTATTGCTGATTTTTTATTTATAAGGCTATTTGTTTCCAAATATGTTATAACAAATGAATAGATTAATTTTTACTAAAGCAAGGGGATATACTTCTCTTTGGATTGGTATAACAAATTATTTGTGGGCATTGCAATTTCCTTGCATACATTCTATAGAAATTTTGTTGTTCTAATTCAACTTGTTGTTGGATGAACTAGTCTTTTATTTAAAGAGTCACTTTTAAGGTGGACATTTTGATTGACGGTGGTCCTATCTGATATGCTCCTCTGATCCTTAACATAAGACTTATTTAACTAATCTTATTAGATTAAAAATTTTAGTTAAGTTGATTGATATGACATTTTTCTTACCCTAATTATCTTCCTTAATTCATTTCCTCCCTCACTTACTTGATTATTATTGAGGGGGCATTAATAGGGGTAATTTGGGGAAAAACTGATAAATGTGTAAAATAGGTCTTAAATTTAGGATCATGATGAACTCCCTTACATTCATTTCGTCATCTACTAGTTTTACATTCTGATTAGATTTACTTTGCTTAGAGGTGAACATTTATATCTAGAGTAGCTATAACTCATTTCCAAACTTGATTAAGTTCTAGATGTGGATATAGTGATTGATTCATGAGTAATATTGATAGATGTTATTCTTAGATATGATTGAGCATGTGTACTCTAACAAGCTGAATGGGAGTTATTCTTTTGCCACCTCCTCTTAACTGTTCCAGAAGGTGTCTCATGACATACGCCAACAAGCTGAACAAGAACTTAAACCTTATACTTCATCACAATAACTTTTAATATGAATTGTGTAATACCCTATCTTATATTCCTTATGTAACATCCTAAATTTTTATTCATAAGACTTAGGTAATATTATGAAGAAAATATTTAGTAGTAAAAAATGAATAACTAAATAATAAAGTAAGAGGGAATAGAATAAGGAGAAGAGGGAGACCTCAGAGCCTACATGTAGGAGTGGTGAGTTAGATTTAAGGTGTAACAATTCTGTTCTCCCATATGCCTGAGGTAGCCTTGGTAAAATGTTATTTCCTCCTTAGTTTACCATTGGATTGGCTGGAAATTTGTCATCCCATTCAAGACATCCAACTTGTCATATTCAATAGTTGATTATATATTTGCATTGTAGTTTAAGAGTTACAAAGCAAAAAACACGATCAGGATTCTGGAACATGGAAAAAGAACCCTAGAAGAAAGAATTGGTTTCAACTTTGTTCACTGATAGATTGTCATGAAATTGTTCAAGGAGGTTTGAGACATTCATTCTAAAATTTCAACAGTAGGATTGATGATTGGACCCTAAGGTAAGAGCAATTTATCACACACTAAATCTGATATTCAAAAAATAGAAATTATGTCGTAGATTGGGAACTTTTCTAGAAAATGGGATTCTAAAGGTAGAATCCCAAATTGAATCATAGAAATGTTAGATAAGGCTATTTTAACACTCCAATTATCCCAATTCTTAGATCTAATATAGTTATCTTATAACGTTTCCTACTTATAAGAAATTCTGAGCAACTGAATAGAGGTAAAATTATAAACATATAGTGTTGCTAAATAATTTTGTTTTAATTAATTTTTTTGTTGCTCTATAGTTGAGTTCAAGCTTTAAAGGACTTCAAGCTCTAAGTAACGTGGTCCTATCTATCTTAATTATCTGTACGTCTAGTGGATTTTTTTTCTAAAATTCCATGAGCCTACATTGAGTAGTATTGGTATGAACCCTACAATTTTAAGACTAAAATTGCCTTATGGGACCTTTGGGTGAACCCTAAGACTGGATAAACTAGCATGTGTGATAATTAGAGACAGCAATAGGCCTGTATGTGTGAAGTGAGGTGAATTTTGTATGTTTGTGACTCATGCCTTGTTTTGGCAAATAGTACTCCTATTGAAGCAAGTTTAATGTAGGCTTGCCCTAGTGAGGGACACACTCACTGAGGCGAATGGCCCAATAAGGGCAAAAAGTGATTTCCATGTTATGATGACTATGATACTACTATATGATTCATTCGTATGTTTTTAATGTTCAAGCATGTGATCTTTCGATATATTGTGAAAGTATACTTGGTACATACGTCTGATGAGAGTTGAGTTAATGACATCGATAGAAACCCTTGAGAATAATGTGATATAAATGACAGAGTTAGTAATTAAGTTGTGATTTGTAGAAAGAAATTGAATACCACATGGCAGGCCACTAGTTTGATTTTTGTGCACTACTAGCTAGCATCTATTTTAAAGGGAAATATTCCTTGATACAATACTCTAGGGGCTTCTGGGCATTATTCGCAAGCTCTGGCAATAACCCTACTAGAGCAACCCATGGTCCCTTGTGTGCTCTGTAGTACTTTGGCTGGTATACATCACACTTGTGTAGAGCTCGTAAGAGTAACCAGTAACATGAAATAAGGAAGATATAAGGGTGGTTAAGGGTTAATGAAAGATAAAGAGTAATCATTGCATTATGACATTTTATGATATGGTATGTTGTGTTATTATATCTGTTTAACATGTCTATATATTAGTTGTACCTTGCACCCCATAGGTGGTGCCGGTAGTTAAAGTGGGTAGTGACTATGTTACTGAGATAGTGGTCTCATCTTGTTACTTCTCACACTTTTCAGGTGAGATCTCGAGAGGCGACGTGACTGGGAAGGCACTTGAAGCTTGAGGCTATAGCTATTAATAGCCACAATATACTTGTTTGATTCCATTTATTGCCACAATTAGGATCTAAAATTTAAATTCATGATTGTGTTGAACTCTGAGCAGTCCTTTATCTGGATTTTGGTAGTAGACGTCCTGAGGCCTAGGGTTTTCATGAAAATGCATTATTATAGCTTATGAATTATTATGTGATGAATTTTGGATGTATGATAGTTATATCTGGAAATGTAAGATTTGTGGAGGATTTTGATATTTGTTATAAGGGCATGGTAGTTATGCGTAAGGCATGACGATAAATGAAAAGTTTTCTTAAAATTTACCCTAATAGTAGGAAATAAGAGATAGGGTATTACACCCTACTCTTAGTGTGAATTTTTAAAACTTTTTCTTTTTCATCAAAGTGACATCACTCTTATTCAAATTAGACCTATTAGGGATATATAACTAAAGTTTTTAATTCAATAACATGCATTTAACATAAATTATCATGCACATGTAACAATCATAACAAAACAAGGGAGCTTCACTTTAGGCCTCTGGCCCATAAATCACACACAGGAAGATATAATACTTCCAGGTCCAAATTTCCATAACTTAAACAACTAAATAAATGGGGAGTTATAGTAATGCAACTCCATGAAAATCCTAGGCCTCAAGCCATCCATTACCAAAATCCAGAAATAATAATCAATTAGAGTTCAACAAAATCTCAATTTCAAATGCAAATCTAACTGTGGCAATTAAAAGTAAATCAAACAACTATAAAGTAGTTTCTAGGACATTGAAGTTTTTAGCATATAGTCCAAGCAAACAAGTGACGTCTTATGCAAGCTACATCATCAATGAGTACAACTTATATACGAAAGATCAAGATGATCAAAGCAAAATGCAAAATAGCAATTCAACTCTTATGGTTAACACCATGCATATATCGAGTGCCAAAGATAAAAATCCTATATATGTGAATATGTCATACCTTGGGGTGATTGAGCATATCTAGGAGTTGGATTATATCAGCTTTGGGTTCTCATATTTTGTTGTAAGTGGATTGACAATAGTAATGGCTTGAGAATACATGACTTAGGGTTGATACAATTGAATTTGAACAAGCAAGGCTATAGGCGAGCCTATCATTTTGGCTTCTCATGCTAAACAAGTGTTCTACGTTTGTGATCCTTCTATATAAGGATGATCTATTGTTTTGTTGACAAATAAAGTAAATGATAAGGAGATGGGTTATAGAGATGTTATAGTTAAGGATGATCCCTTTAATTGGTTGTCAATTCAAATGTCAAATTTCCATGAAAAAGATGCTTTGTCAATCAGGCATGATCACAATGAAGGAATTTGGATTTTAAAGAGGGGAAAATTATTACTTGACCACAAGAGAAAAAGTTAAGCTAAGAAGATTAGCTTATAGAATAGTAAGACTAGGAAAAGAAAAAGAGACACTTTACTATGTAAGACCCGTCTTACATACCCCTTTATTACGTACAGGGAAATGTTACTCTTCAATTACTTAAGGGTTAATTATTCATTCACAACTATTAGCCGTTATTCTTGCCAAATATCAAAGCTAATTCTTGTTATCAATTTTGGTGATCCCAATTACCATTCAATTCTAATATGTATATTCATATTGCATATTCATACATATTCGTCAAGTGTAAATATTTTACACACAATATAAATAAATACACTTGAATCTTCAATTCTTTATCATTCTTCCTTCTGGTTCATCTTCAAGCATTCTTTTATTTCTTATTCATGTACCTATTAAGGGAGGGTGAGATTCAGGGGAATCTCAATAGCAAACAATACTAACAATACATACAAGATGAATGCTAGTGCATGATATGCTTGCCTTATATAGGCTCATGATCACATAATGACATTTTTCCATGATCAATGTTTTGTGCAACATAGCTATGGCTACAGTATAAACAAAAACAAAGCTTCCTTCATTCATACAAGCTTCAAATAATCAAGCCAAGTAATACTACAAATCAATGCATAGTAAACACATCGAATACATGCAAGTTAAGTAATTTTACTACCTTTTTGGACTTGTATCCCCTTTTCTTCCAACCATTGAACCTTCTTGAAAATTTTTCCATGCTTATTCTTTCTTGGCTTCTCATAGCCCTAGATATATAATCATATAATTAGTGCCATAATAAATGAATTCATAATGGGCTACATTAGTCCTATATACTTACTTTCACCCTTGGAGTTCATACTAATTACATTTAGCCCTTTCTTTCTTAAATTTGTATGGTAGCTAAAAGCTGTCAGCATTTTAACCAAACTTTGAAAATTCATTACTAATTCTATAGAACTCCAATTAGGGTAGTTCAAATTCCTACTCAAATATATTTGAGTCTATTTTAAAGAAAAGAAATACTACTCAAAGGCAATTATAGCCACAAAATTCCAGAACTATGACTAAAGCCTTACTGCCACAAAATTTGTTCCAAATTCAATACCTGACTTTAAAAATTCATAATTCTTAATATAATAATCCAAATGGCATAAATGGCTGATAAAATTAAAGTTTGATATGCCTACTTTCATTATGAAATGTTTCATGTCCATTGGACAACATTCTATTACTAAAAAACACAACACATTTAGATTGCCATGCAGGAAACCCAAATTGGTAGTAATTTCCAGATGTTGGATTTCAAATCCATTCTTTCTAAAATCATTCCAACAACCTATTCCTACACAATTTTGCCTACGAAATCCATTTGAGAACTCAAAAACACCAAAATCCCATTCCTTTTTAATGTCCTATTTTGACCAAAAATTAGGGCACAAAGCAACAATTTACCAATTCATAATTTATTCACCAAACTAGGTTCATATGCTTCCTGAACATCTTATAGCTACATGTATATGACCAAAAAAACATGAAACCCTAAATCCCTAGGATAATTGAAAATAGGGCAGCCACCAAATTCACCACAATCAACTAATCAACAAGATACTTGGTTCAAATCAAAGCTTATACCCACCTCTTTCACTTTCAAGGGCTTATTCTTGATTTCTCTAATTTTGGCACTTTATGGACAGCACAAAACACCTCCTCTCAAGAAACTAAAACCATCAAAATAAAGCTCTTAATAAGAGGAACAACATTTATGAAGACCTCAAGAGCTAGAAAGGTGATTTGGAAGGTGAAAATCAAGGTAGAATACCTTACCTTCTTCTTTATTCTTCAACTTGATTCTTTCTCTTTCCTTTTTCTTTTTCACTTCTTTTTCTCTATTTTTTTAGGCTGGACGAAATTTGAGTGTGTGAGGGGGATGGTTAAATGTTTAATATTCATTTCCTTGCCTTCTTGAAATCTTGGCCAAAATTTTCCTAAAGAAATATGTGGCCCTAATTAACGCTTCTTGCAAAAGTGTGGTTAATTTAATTTGATAAAGCTTTCTCTTTCCTCCCTTTTCTGTTTTTTGACCGAATTCCCTCTTCAAAATAGAGGAGGAAATGTTGACCCATTTTTCTTTCTTTATCTTGCCATTAGTCAATTTTTTCCAAGTTGTAAAAGTTGAAGAAACTTTGACTAATTGACTACACTCTTGTCCTCCCTAATTTGCCCTTGCTTGGACATTTTTTATGGCCTTAAGGGAGTGAGATGATTTACTTTTCATTCTCATCATTGATTCTTGCTTTTGAAGAGTAAATCCTAGCCTTTCATTTTGTCTTCCAATTTTAACCTAAAGATCCAGTGACAATTGTCTCTTTTGCCCTTCAATATGGCAATATTATTTCTTATGCCATTGGTTCTTTTAGTTCTCTATATTACTTCGTTCTAGACACCATTTCCCTTTTCCTTTGGATCTGAGTTAGGTTTTATGTCATTTTGACACATCCCAAAGGAATCGAGTCCTTTCTTTTAACTAATTCGCATCTAATTTCATATTCTATTTTGAGTACGGTTTCTAAAAGTCATTTTCTTTCTTATGCATTCTTGAGACTCTTACTAAACTAGACTCAGTAGTCTACTTTGTTAAGGATTATTCTTTAGCCACTAGTCCCAAAATTCAGGATATTACAAGCTGCACTTGATCATTTTGGTTCCTGCTTCTGTTTTAATTTGTTGATGTTGGTTTATGTGTCGATAACTGTGTATTTTGTTTCTTGCCTATGTTTTATTTAAGTTGATATTACAACTTTATGTTTTGATTATTTGCTTGCTATCGGCCTAGTTTAATTTATGTGTTGTGATTGTGTATTGTTGTTCCTTTGTGTGTTATATATAAAAGCAGGGGCAAATCGAAAGCAAAACCCCCTAATTTAAAAAAATGTTGCATCAATACTTCATGATTATTAGCTACCAACAATTGTGTATATTACCAAATTACTTAACTGGTGTTTTACAAGAACAGTTATATATGTCACCAAGCTCCATTACAAGATAGGTGTTGTATTTGAACAGTTATATATTTAAATGTCCACCTCTATTTGAACGTCTCTCTACTTTTCCATTCCTTCATTAGCACACTTGTCTTAGGTCAAAAATGTAACCTACCAACCTCAGAACCCCACTACTCTAGTTGACTTTTCTGACCATTGATAGTCAATTTCAGTCAAACCATATCATCCAAAGCCTTTGATTGACTTTTCAGTCACAATTGCACAAGTTACTTCGATTGCCTTAACTCACTTTTTTGTTCATTAGCACACTTGTCTTAGATCGAATGTAACCTGATAACCTCGGAATCTTACTACTCTGGTTGATAATTCTGGCCATCAATACTCATCTTCAGCTGAACCACACTATCCAAAGCTTTTGTTATACCTCTCAGTGACAGTTGTGTTAGTTGCTTCACTTGCCCTAAATTACTGCCTTATAAATAGTAATTATAATTCGAAAGTACGTAATTAAGACGGATTAAAGACCAATGGTTAAACAAGACTTATTTAAATCCAAACCTCACGGTAGGGTTTTTCACAAATTTCTTTCAAAATCTCTTTTAAACTTGGTCACAAATTTCACAATTTGAATATAATTACCCTGCGCATACAAATCACATTTATATATCAGAGTGTACTACAAAATCCCGACAACCCCCTAGTTTTATATGGATACTGAGGGTTTACAAATTCCCATTTAGGGGATTACACAAAATCATTTTAATATTTACATCCCAAATATGTACAGAAATCCCAATACCAAAATTGATAACCAACAACCAAAATCAAAATCTCCCTAAGGAGTCCTATCCGCCCTTAGCCGTTTGCTTATCCTTTGAGCCACTTGCCCTATCTGAAGGTTAGTCAATAAAAAGAATGAGATTCAAAAGAATCCCAGTAGTAACAAATCACTCATACCATACACAATCACAGAGCATGCAATGATATCATCACATAGCATAGCAGCACGAACACAGCATACCAGCTCTCACATATTCACATAATCATATAGTCTCATCCCCCATATTTTTTACCGCCTCGAAGGCACAGTCCTCCCACCATCAACACCGATGGGCCGTAGGTGAAGGTTTCACAAATAACTTTTCAGCTTTCACATATAGCCTTATGGCTTTCACATAGTCTCATCCATTCCCCTGCCCCGAAGGCACGATCCTCCCATCGTCAACACCGATGGGCTACAGGTGAAGAATTCACAAATAATGATAAATCAAACATACAATGTATCACATAAGTATAAGGGCAAGCGCCACTACCTTGTTCTTTCCTAGTGTGCTCCGGTACAGTCTGTTCATGAGCAGGGTAAATATCAAATCCTATGAACCAAATCAAGGACGATAGGTTATTCTCTATTCCAATTTCTTATCTTCACAACAATTAAAGTTGGTTATCATTTGAACTCTTTTAGGTGGCTACTAGAAGCCTAGACACATGCCTAAAGGATTGGAATATCTACACCAAATATCCCTTTTTCGGATGTATAACACTAATTTTTGACTCATGCACTCGAGGGATAGATGATGTACTTAAGTGATTAGGCAATTCACACTCAAGTGAGAACGGCTCACTTGTGTGAGTGCTTGGCCGAGAGCAACAACAGAGACAAAGAATGATTATTGCACTCGAGTCCTAACCACAACACTCATGTTGTAGCCTTATGCTTACCTGAGTCCTATAAAATGAGGAACAGAAAGTGACAACCTGAGAGCAAAGAAAAACCCTAGAATGGAAGTGCACTCGAGCACTTTCTGTGGCACTCGAGTGATGGCACAATACTTATGGGTGCTAGCACACACTCTTGACAAATTGGTCGTGAGTGTTTACCTAAGCGCAGCCTCATAGTGCAAAATATTCTTGTACTCAAGTGAGACAAGATGTACTCGAGTGATAACCCATATCACTCGCAAGTGAAAAAATATACCTTTGCTCTCTTTACATGGGAGTGCAACTGAAACTTAAAGGAAAAGGGAAAACATAATGTTGCACTCGAGTGAGACCCCAGATCACTTGAGTGAGGCTTATCAGAAGCCAAAACACAGTAACTGACATAATTTTCCAAACTTCCTACCAAAGTGTCCAATGGTTCCTAGAATTCACAAACAACTCTATCCCTACTACATTTTCATAAGGAAAACATTGAAAACACCAAAAGAATCAAATTCTCATTCTACCATCAAGCTTTTGTTTTAGACACGACATTCCCATACATTAACCAATGACACCAATTTCCTTTCCAAAGTTCCAAATAACATCTATTGACACAAAGACACAATATGCCACCAAATCCAACACCATACATTAGGAAACTCTTCCATTTCAAAATTACACTAAAATGAGGGAAAATCCAAAATTTACAAAAATCAACCAACAGTTATAATGAACATGGCAAAATATTTCAAATACTCACCTCTTCCTTTTCCTAAGTTAGATCCTTGATTCCACCACTTCCAAATTTTTTCAAGTACTCAAACATCACCTTTCAAAAATCTACAACCATGAAGATGTAGCTCTCATCACCATAAACAAATTTAAAGCAGATGAGTTGAGCTAAAGAGGACATTAAACTACAAAAAATCTCACTTTTCACTTTCTCTTTCTTCCTTAGCTTGGGACGACAATGGAGTTAGAGAGAAAGAAATGAGATGATGATGATGTTTGGTTTTTCCCTTGTTCCCAAGATCACTAACCAACTTAGAGGGAGAGAGAAGAGAGGAAAAGATTGTTTGAACATTTGACTTGATCTATGGCTCTCATGTTGCCACTTGTCACATCTCATTTCACCTTCAATAGACTCATATGAGTTCTCATACACATGATTCCACTGTCTTGACAATGAATCTCAACCATTGATCTTTAAGTTACTAAGGAGCTTCCTTTTCGATAACTGACTAAACGGTCGGTAACTTTCCTTTTTTACCTATTTTGCCCCTAATTATGGCAATTCCACTTGAATCACCACTAAACACATTTATGTCATTCATATAACTATTCATGCATCATCCCTTACCATTAGGGTTCATTTTAAGCTTTACCACAAAATCAAGCTTAAATCCAGGGTCTAGGCACTGATGAGAACACATTTGGATCGTAATTCACATTATATTCTTCAAAAGTGTTTATTAACAATAAATACATCCACTTTTGAAGTCATTAGCCCTTAATCCTATTTTTGGGGCATTACAGTTTGTGAGCCCAAGCTTGGTCTGATTCCTTTTTGTGGTCTATTCTCCTTATTTGTAGGTATGATTTACATTCTCCATTATTCACTTCGTGTTGGTATGAAAAACTATAAATATATATATACATGTTTGTGTACGATTTCATTCTGTACAATTGCAGGCATGGGGTTATCAAAATTAAAGTAGAACCCCCCATGTTTAAAAAAAATAGCTTCAAAACTTAACAGTTATTACTTAACAATTGTTATGTATGTCTACACTATATATGATAGTTGTTTAAGTAAACTTGTTAGCATTGCTATTAAATACATAATGATTATAGTATATCACCCGTTATATGTATCAGATATAATAGTTGCTTACATAAGACCGTTATGTTTTATACCAGCATTACTAAATATATAACAGTTGTTTAATTAAAGTTGTTAGCATCACTATAAATACATAATGGCTTTTGTGAAAGAACTGTTATGTATATTACTAAATATATAAAGGTTGTTTCCATGAGATCATTATGTATTATGTCAGCATTACTAAATATATAACGGTTGTTTATGTGAGCCCGTTATATATTATGCCAGTATAACACACATCATGGCCTCACCATTCAAATATTCAATATATATCTAATTAAATATGTGAATATATATATATAAGTAAATAAATAATAAAATAAAAGAGAATAAGAAGTTTCACATTGACTAAGTAACAAGAAGAGGGAGTTTGTGGGGCCTTAACTTGGTAAAATGCAATATCTCTTTCATTAACTATTGGATTGGGTTGCAATTTGGTCTTCCCATCCAAAGCATCAAACTTGTGAATTGCAATAGTTAGATTAAGAATTATTTCCCTAATTCACGAGTTATTAAGCTCAAAACACAATCAGATTTCTAGAGCATGGAGAATAAACTCTAGAGGAAAAATTTGACGCTTCTAGCTTTGCCTAGCATTAGGTTAGTGTGAATTTTGGTGAACAAGTTTGAGACATCCCTCATGGAAATATCCATAGTAGGATCAATGATTTAACACATATGGTTTGAGTAAATTAATATGCACCTGACTGCTTTTTGAAATATAGGAATTGGGTTGTAGATTGGGGATTTTTCTAAGATATGGTTCTAGAGGCTAGATTCCCAAATTTGTTATTTTGGATTATTAGACAAGCCTAGCCTAATGCTCTATTATAGTTAATTATCAAATCAAACTTAGTTTTTTTATTATCATAGTTACTCGTAATATTTTTAAGTCATATAAGTTGGGTTTTTAAGTAGCTAGATAGTCATAATTTGATTTTAGTTTTCCCATTACTCTGTAACTCAAACTCATGCATTTGAGAACAACTTTCTTGAATTAGTAACTTGAAGCCTCTAGGTAATGTGGTTTCTACTTGCTTTATTTGTTGGTAGTACTTGTGGGTTTTTCTTGAGAAACTTCGTAATTAGGATTTAACTCTTTGTAAAATCTAGTACATTTCCCTTATTTTAAGCCAAACTTCCTTTGTGGAATTGGTTGAAAAGGACTTAGGACTTGATATAATTTTGTATGAAAAAAATTGATAAATCTTTATATCTGTATGTGAGGAATTACTCCATTCTAGAGTGAGTGTGTTTACACCACTCATCTCATCATGTTCATCAAGGAGAATGTATTGCAGTTCGCTCTGATGAGAGGCATACTCTTTGAGGGTAGTGGCACTAAATGTGTGAAGCTCAATTTGATGCTTATACATATATATGTGTGATTGAATATGAATATGATATGGTATGTATACTAGTTGACTAACAAGCTTGCTATAATAATTGTGATAAGATGTTGCGAATGTGTTGAGAATTGTGAACTAATTTTATTGTGATACTTAGAACCTAATGAATACTTGAATAGTAATGACTGCTATGCTTAATGATAATTGATAGGCCCCGAGATTATTGTAATGGTTAGAGGGGTGAGATTTGTTGCATATATGTTATAAGACCATGTGACAAGTTGCTATATCTATACTGTGTACTATAGGTGGCATCTTTTGATAGGGTAGTACTCCCTGATGCGACGCTCTAGTAGCTAGCAAACAGTAGAGTTGGTAATATGAGTTGTCCCCACGGGCCCAACCTGACAACCTGTAAAAACTTGGAGGTTGGGTTGTGAAAAATTGGACCCATTTTTATGTGGGTCTTTGAGCTTAAACCCATGATAGGTTAGCCCGCCAACCCGTAGGCTATCCCATATTTTTTTAAATAATGTCTCAAATTCTAAAAACTAAGATCAAACACTCCCTTCCCTCTCACAACACGTGTGGCTATTGGTTGTAACCTCCTTCCATGAATAAAATATAAAGCTGAATAAATTTAAAGCTGTCTTCTTTCAAACATATCATCGCCTTCCCCTAGAAACTTGATCATCAGTTAGTGTTAACTAATTCTTAATTTGAGTACACTCGCTTGTTCTTTTAAATGGAATCAGTTTGCTTTTGAGGAATTTTTTGTTCTTTCAAAGACGTTGCAATTGGTCCTTTTGTGAAAAAAGATTAGTTGTATAATTAATTAACACTGTTGATGAACCTCAATTTTTAAAGTCTTTAATTTCTGCCTCCAAGGGATTTTTGTGTCATATAAATGAAAAGTTGTGACTATAGGGTACTCCCTTTATCCCTTATTGTAAGCTTTAAATTTGTGAATGAGTGTGTTCTAAAATATAAGTTTTATTTTAGATTTGTTCAAGCAGATGAAATTATAAAAAATATATATTTCATTACAAAAAAAATGAAAAAAGGAAAATGGGTTGGATGGGCTAGCCCACAACCCATATGTTATTGGTTGGGTTGGCTAAATCCCAGCCCATTTTGATGCGGGTCTTTTTAGCCCAACACACCAGGTTGATAAACCCACAGCGGGCCAGCCTATAACTGGCAGGCTAGCCTATTTTACCTACTCTAGTGGGCAGTATTTCCTACTAGAGGAACTCATGGTCCTTGTGTTCTTTATAGGACTTTGGCTAGTCTACACCATACTTATAGAGAGCTCGTGAGAGTTAGTAATCCAATGGATTGAATTTAGCCCATGGGTTCAATAAGAAGGAAATAAGGAGGATATAAGGAAGGTTCATGGGTTAAATGAATAATGATACAAGTAGTATTCTCAACTGACTTAATGACTAGATTAATTCATGCTTATGCCTAGTTCTTGATGTACATGCATATGAATGAGTTTATTATTGTGATTAATTGTCCCTTTTTTGTTATATATATATATATATGATTAATCAAGTGAAATGAAGATAAAGATTTTATATACATGTATATGTGCTTTTAATACACTATTTAATATTTATGTTAATTTGGTTAGTCCTACCAAGCCCCCCATGGGTGGTGTCGGTCACTAGGTTCGATAAGAATTATGTTACTAAGACTGTGGTTTTATTTCATTACTCTCAATGTTTCTCAGGTGAGAGCTCGAGGGTGACACAACTGGGAAGGCACTGGATGCCTGAGGTGGTAACTGTGAATAGCCATCTTGTTATTGTTTGGTTTTTTATTTGCCACACTTAGAAATTATATCATAATTTAATGTATTGAACTCTATTTACTATTCTAGTTATTTTAATTGAGTTCTAATGGTGGACGGCTTGAGACCTCAGTATCCATTTATGTTTGGATAGATATTTTTTCATTACTTTATGATTGACACTTTAGAATATTATATTTTCCTGATGTTGTGTGAACTGAGGTCCAGAGTGTAATATCCCGAATTTTGGGCCTAGAAGCTTGAGAATAAATCTAAGTCAAGAAGACTACTAAGCCCAGTTTGGTAAGAGTCCCAAACATAGAATGGGTTTTATGGGACTATATAATTTAGCCCTTTACTTTGAGAACGAGTCTCCAGATTATATAAGACTCAGTACGTATAAGTAGTCAGATAAAGGATGCCAATGTATGGACACTTTGGCATACTTGGCACCATTTTAGCGGCATCCAAAGAAATGTATGATGCCATTTGCGTCCCACATGTTGAAGAATCTTTTTAGTTGGCATAATGAGAAGCTGCCATGTGTACTAGAAGTCGGATGAAAGTTATCGGTGTCTATGTATACTCGGTGAGCCATAAGACACACAAGCTAACACATGACAGTTTTTAGATATATGACGCCATCTTATGCCACACAAGCACATATGTGGTGCATTCTTGAAGACATTGACATATGTGACTAATTAGACAGATATAATATGCCAACGTATGAGTGCACATGGCATTTTCAAGGCAGATGCATGTACCCTGCGTTTTTTGAAGAACTACTAGCTTGGTAACAATTGTCTGGGACACCCAGGCATATAGGTGGCAAAATCTCATGGTCATTAGGGACATATGGCATCATCAGGCAGTCTCTAAGACACGTGGCAACAATCAAGGGAAGGAGTTACATGTGTCGCGAACCGAGTAGCCCCGTATCAAAAAGTATCTTTATTAAAGTAGCTTTCTGACTTTTACCTCTGATTAGCCAATCATACACTGCCATCCACCATTGGACATCTGATAGAGGTGGAAAAGCAAATGTAATCCATTGGTCTCCAATCCAGCTACATACTCAATTTTACCGATTACAGTACCGGAAGCTGGATGAATCCCTCTCCCTTAACTAATGAATTCTCCCAACCATGAGAGAGGGGAAAGGAATACAGATTTTAAAAAGTGCATCAGGTACCCTACAGTGTAGAGAAAGAGCATCTAGTACACAGAATCGATAGTTACTTGGTAATTTCCAAAAAGGAGCACCCAACACCCTAACTTTTAAAGATATGTGACATAACTTATTACATTAATTTTAGAACCTCAAAGAAGCCTTAAAAACTTCAGCCACCTTAAATAATTAGGGAAAAATTAAAAAAATTCAAAGAAAAAGAAAGAAGAGAGATGTTTACGTGTTCTTGATCTCTTGAGCCAATTTCACCACCGAATCAGTGTTTCTAGCTTCTGAAGCCTTCACTAATCTTCTTATACTCATTGAGAGCTATGTTTCTACAATTTTAGATTTTAGATCAGAGGTGTTTGGTGTCAACTTGAAAGTGGAAGTACTACCAAAATCAAGAACCGATTAGATAATCGAGTAGAGGTAATCGTAAGCTTCAATTTGAGTATAGTGTCTTAATGTCTTGGTGAGTATTTTTGGAGTTATCCACCCCTTAGGGTTTCAGCCAATGGAGCAATTTATGGCCTTGATGGTCATATGATGATGAACATGATGTTAGAAGAGGTCTTATGTTGCATAATAACATGTTTTCAGGTTGAAATTGCAAGAACACAATTTGTGGTATTTAGGGTTCATATTCGGTCTGCCTTAATTTAAGGGATTGGAGTTGGATTTTCATAAAAACAGATTCCTTAGGCAAAATTATGTAAGAATAGCACAGGAAATGATTTTTGGATGATTGGTTAGAAAACCCTAATTTTGGAATTTAAAGTGTTGTTGTAGAATCTACCAGATTCATGGCAGTCTGTTTGTGAGATGTTTTTGAGTAATAAAACCTTGTCCAATGGCTGTGATATTTTACATGGTGTTAGTAGACATCCTAGGCTTTCCAATGATATATAGTATGCACCATTTGGCCTTGTCAATTGTGAATTATGATATGTTGAATCTGAGGTACAAACATTGGAATACATTTTGGAGCAGTAATGTTGATCGAGGATTCTTGAGGTCTTTCCCTGTAATTAACCCTAGGTGATATTTTTCCTTAAAAAATGACTTAAATAGATTTCTATAGGACTTGGAACCATCCTATTTGGAATTTCCTAGATTAAGTTATGAATTTTCAAAGTTGGATGTTAAATCTACCATATTAGGGTAACCTATGGATTTGAGGAGTTTAAGGTTGATTAAATCAAGTTTGGTTCCAAAGGATAAGGGCATGTACAAGAAGCTAATGTAGACCATATTTTTGTCATTTGACTTAATATACTAGACTTAGAAGATGCTTAACCAAGTAATAACACATTCATCATGATTCTAACTTATAGGATTTGATCTTTGCTCGGGCCAGCCAAGAAACTAATCACTGAGGACAAGTAATCAGAAAGGCGTTCAGGTAGTAACTAGGGGTGGAAATAGGCCAAGCCCCTATCAGGTGGCCTTTGGTCTGGCCTGCTTAGGGCCTGCCTGTAACCCCCTGCCGTAATTAATATCCGGATTTCGCGATTAAGGTGAAATAGAGACCAATAAGATAAAACATCATTTATAAACCCATCAACCAGACGGGGTTTTCACAATTACATTTCAAAATCATTTTAAACCCGGTCTCATATTTACACTCCGAATATAATTACTATGCGAAGATAAATTACATTTACACAATTATCAGAGTACGCAATATAAATTCCCGACAATTACGGGATCATATCTTCGCTCAATAAACATAGGGCACATTAGCCCATACAATTCAAATATCAGGGATTACACAACTTATCCGAATACATTCTCAAATACTGATCCATACAATCAAATACACAATCCCAATAACGAATTGATAACCAACACTAAGCTCTCACCCAAAACGAGTCCTCTTCGTCCTTGGATGCTTGCTTCATCCTCAATCTTCCTTCCCTGTCTAAAATGTTGATAGGGGAGGGTGAGATTCTGGGGAATCTCAGTAGGAAACACATACCCATATGCACGCAAGATAAGTATTTAATGCATGACATGCTTGCATCACAATAACTCATGTTCACATCATGATATATCCGCATGCTCAATGTTCACACAACATACTCATGGCCATAGTATAATAGAAACAGAGCTACAATCATTCTCATATGTTTCACATAATCATGCAAAGCAATAACATGCATCAATACACAAATACAATTATCAATACATGCAGGAGAGGTAAGTTCCCTACCCTCTTTCCACGTAAGCTCCAGATCCGGCTGCTCACGCTCAGGAAATCATCAAATCCTATAACCAAGATCAAGGACATAGGATTAATCCCTTTTCCAATTCCTTAACTTTTAGACATTCAGGTTGGTTATCATTATTGCCCTTTAAGTGCCCTCAAACACCTTAATCCATAGCTCTAAAGGGTTGGAAGACTATCCCCAAAGATCCCCTTTTGAACACTCAAACTTGATATTTTTCACTGTCTCACTCGAGCACAGAAGCTCTCACTCGAGCACAAGTACGGACATCACTCGAGCACAAATGCTCTCACTCGAGCATTGGTACGGACAACACCCGAGCACAAGAGAAAGTGAGACAGAAAGCACATGCCCGAGAGCACAAACCCACTCCAGAAGCACAAGCTCACTCGAAGCACAAGGGGCTCACTCGAGCACGCTGCCCATACCCGCGAGCACAAGAGAAAGTGAGACCGCGAGTGAACACCCGAGAGCACAACTCTCACTTTCAGGAACTGGCTCACTCGAGCACAGATCCTCACCCGAGCACAAGGCCAAAAGCCTCACTCGAGCACCCGCGAGAGAAATCCAGGAAATGAGAACCCGAGAGCACCCAACGCTCTCCAAGCACTGGATCCCTTCGAGCACACCACTCACACCCGCGAGCACACACCTCTCACTCGAGCAGACCATGCTCTCTCTCGAGCATGTTCTTCCCTCACTCGAGCACAAAGCGATGTGCTCGAGCATTGCACACAAAACCCAGGTGCACTCGAAGCAAAACAAGGGAAAACTCACATATCACTCGAGCAGGTTCTTCCTCACTCGAGCAACATTCATCCCTCACTCGAGCACACCCCTGTCTGCTCGAGTGAATCTATCAGATTCCAGAAAACGCAGCAAACTTACCACATTTTCCTAACTCTTGCCCAATTGATCCAAATGGACCACAAACCTCTACCAAAGCCACTCCCACACAAAATCACTCACTGAATTCAATGGAATCAATGGAATTACCAAAATCCCATTCCATTAACAAGCTTTGGCCTAGGGCAATATAATCATCCATTTTCCAAAATCATTAACCTCACACATTTCAATCCCAAATCCCTTCTATCTATTCAAAACTCATACCAATATACCATTTCCAATGCCATATCATGCCAAACTACCCATTACCCATATTTTCGAAATTAGGGCAATAATTCCAGAAATTCATAACATAATCATTTGGCATGAAACATAGATAGAAGGATTGGTTTCACATACCTTATCCACTTTCTCAAAGACACTCTTTGATTCTCCAAGCTTCATATTTTCGTGATCCTCAAATCACCACCAATGGAGAAGCTACAACCACCACAATGAAGCTCTCAACTCAAGGATTAACATTAGAGAAGAGAGTTTGAGCTAAAGAGGCCATTTGCTTACCTCAATATTCCATTTTTCCTTTCTCTTTCCCAAGCACCTTCAGCGAAAATGGAGGGAGGAAGAGAAGAGAGAGAAAACGAGAGAGAGAGAGAGAAGAGAGGAGATGGAGATGATGGTGATGTGTCTCTTGTCTCATCCAAGGGCTCACCACATGCCACTTGTCACCATCTCATTCCAACTCTCATGGGCTCACATGCACACACATACACATGATTATGCCCCTTGATCCACTACACAATCAATCCTAGCCATTGATCATTTTAATCACACATCTCATTTTCTCTTAGCTAGTAATTAATTTCTCTATTAATCACTAACTAATTCCCAACAATTTCACTCTTTCAATTTCCAATAATTATGGCTTATTAGTTATTATTGCCATAACCCACATAATTATTCTCAATAATTATCATTAGCCCTTAATCAGAAATTGGGATGTTACACTGCCCTAGCCTAGCCTATTTATTAAAAAGGCCAGGCCAAGGCCAATTTAAAGGCCTAAATGTGTAAATACACTACTACAAAATAGAGATTTAGCGATGCTGATCTTATGCCACTTCTTCAAACAAGCGCTAGAGGTGTCTTCCATTTTTTAAAAAAGAAAATACATGTGGCAGTTATGGCACTTTCTGTGTCAAGCGTCGTAGTTGCTGAGACCTTGTATGGCACTTACCTGGGGAAGCGCCATATAAAGAGTTACGTTTTTTTAAAAAAAAAGTAAACCCCTTGTATGGCGCTTACTCGAACAAGCGCCATAGATGGGTTTATAAACATACATACCTTTAACGGCACTTGCTCTATAAAGCATCATTAAAGGCCCTTCAATTGTTTTAAAAAAAATATGTCATGAATCTTAACTTGTAGTTTTATGTGTGCTTATAATTTTTTTCCATCTCTTGTTAAACTTCCTATACATTGTAAGTTTTTAAATTTTTAAGCTTACAAGTACAATTTTGTTAGTTGTTACTTGTTTAATTTACTCAAGTTATTTTATATTTAATTTATTACATAAAATTATTTTTAAAAAATAATTGCAATGACTAGTAGGGGTCAAAATTAATTAAAAAAAAAAGAGTTTCTAGAGATTCAAAATAACAAAAAAAAAATTAAGTCAAGTTCCTTGAATTCATCATATCAAGTCCTCTAAGACTATGTGTCCTATTTATTTTAGCTGGATTTATAGTAAAATTATAATATTTTTAAAATATAAAAAATATGTCCTATTAATTTTTAAACTTACAAATATAATTGTATTAGTTATTACTTATTTAATTTGTTCAATGTCTTTTATATTTAACTTATTACATAAAATTATTTTCTTTTTTTTAAAAATATTTTCTATGAGAAGTGGCCTTCAAAGGCCATATAGTGGACTAATTTTTTAAAAAAAATTGGGGTCTTTCATGGCGCTTTGCAGAGAAAGTGCCATTAAAGATATAACCATATATGCTTTAATGGCACTTTCTCTAAAAAGGGTCATTAAAGGCATATATGATATGACGTAAGCATATATGCCTTTAATGGTGCTTTGCAGAGAATATGCCATTAAAGGCATATAATCATATATACCTTTAATGGCACCTGCTCTATAAAGTGCCATTAAAAGGCCCTTCATTTTTTTTAAAAAAAGTTTGTCATGAAGTTTAGCCTGTGATTTTATTTGTGCTTATAATTTTTGTTATCTCTTGTTAAATTTTTTATATATTGTAAGTTTTTTAATTTTTAAGCTTACAAGTATAATTTATTAGTTATTACTTGTTTAATTTACTAAAGGTATTTTATATTTAATTTATTACTTAAAATTATTTTTAAAAAATAATTGTAGTAACAGTAGGGGTCAAAATTAATTAAAAAAACAAAGAGTTTCTAAAGGTTTAAAAGAAAAAAATAATTTAAGTCAAGTTCCTTGAATTCATCATATCCAATCCTCTAAGACCATGTGTCTAATTTATTTCAGCTAGATTTATAGTGAAATTATAATATTTCTAAAATATAACACATGTGTCCTATTAATTTTTCAAATTACAAATATAATTTTATTAATTATTATTTATTTAATCTGTTCAATGTCTTTTATATTGAATTTATTACGTAAAATTATGTTTTAAAGAAAAACATTTTCTATGGGAAGTAGCTTTAAAGGCCATGCAAAGTGGACAATTTTTTTTTTAAAAAAATAGAGGTAAAAACTTATAAATAATTCAACCCTATTAAAAAATTTATTTATTTTTAATAGAAGGCCTTGGACGGCGCTTTTTTAAAAAAATGTCAGCCAAGGCTTGGCCTTGGATGGCACTTGATACACCAAGCGCCATCCAAGGAGCTTGGTACTTCAAGGCACCAGGGACCTTAAATTTGTAAGGCCGGGAGCTTCTTTTTTTAAAAACAATTTAATTTTTTTAATATTAGGAAGCTAACACTAGTGGAAAAATCACTTTTAAAACCGATTAAAAATGACATTTTAGACCAGTTCTGGATGAGGTCTTGATACAGCCGGTCTTAAAAGTCTGCTACTTTTTATATCGATTACAAAACAGGTCTTAAAAAAAAATTTTAAGACCGGTTATTTATAAAACTGGTCTAAAAATAATTATTTTTAGACCATTTATCGAAGAAATCAGTTTAAAAAGTTCAACTTTTTAGACCGGTTTTCCAAACAACAAGTATAAAAGTTCGCATTTTTAGACTGGTTGTTTAAAAAACCGGTCTTAAAGTAATACTTTTAAGACTGATTTTTAGATAACCGGTCTTAAATGTACTTTTTAGATCGGTTATGGAAATAACCGTCTAAAAAGGTGATTTTTAAAAAAAATTGTTCCGTTTAAAACATTTACCCTATAAATCATTTCTTGTGTTAAAACATTTCACTCAGCAAGCAGCCATTTGAACGACATCCAAATAAATGTTTCTCTTACACATTATAACAAACATCTTATACAGATCAGCATTTTCCTTCATTTTCCAATTAGATGAAAGATCTTAAGAGACAGAAGGAATAGTAATCAACCTAAGCTCCATATGTGAGAAACTCAAAACTCATTGGGACAAAACTCAACTCCCTTGTGCTTAAACAGTGCTGGCCGAAACAAGAGTAAGAAAAACAACTATGAATAAACTCACAATCACAGACAGAATCATAACATTATAGCCAAAACAAAATACTTTATACACACTCTTCTCAGGCAACCCAAACTAATTGAAATGGAAACAAAGTTCATCATCATCATCAACACTTATTCATTATGGCCAAAATACTTTATACACATTCTTCTCAGGCTGATGATCACTAGTTGGCTTCTGAGCATCTACACTAAGACAGCACATATCCTTCATTTTCCTGTGACGACATCAAAAAAAGTAGTTTTATATATACCAATAACAATATGCATAATTCAAAATAGTTCATGATAATTATTTTAGCTAACTAACCTTCAAAGTAGTTTTATAAAGGGATATCCTCCCATGTCACTTCATGATGATCGTTTCTTGTGCCGTGTTCATTGTCTGCTTCATCTTCTTCATTCAATTCTGGTAGACCCCTAGAAAAAGGAGTCTCAAGAAGATCATAAATTGAACGACTCTCCTGATTAATGTCAAAAACCTTTTTTCCTTAGAGAGCTATAGACCACATTTTATTTGCCTGATCGGTAATATAGAACACCTGTTTCACTTGATATGTCATAATAAAAGGTTCATCTCCAAAGTTGCTACTAATCAAATCAACCAATGTAAATCCCAACTGATCAATCATCACATCATTATTGACATCAACCCACTTACATTTGAAAATGGGAAATTTAATTTTAACATGATCAACCACTCAAATATCTTCAATAACCCTATAATAAGCTATTGCTGCCAATTTAGGGTTCTTATCTTTCAAACTAGAGAAGTACATAGATTCAGCCATTAACATAAACCCATTGTTCTAGATGTTGCTCCTATCATCAAGGGACTTTGTGCAAAACGTATAGCCATTGATCACAAATGAAGTCTAAGTTATGACATCAACTTCAGGACCACGTGCTAACCATTTAATTGTATCAGAAACACATTCTTCTCTGTCAACCTTTTGTTTGAACCAATGTGAAAAAGTTTTGTTATGCTCCCTAATTAACCTATTTTCAGTCATACGGCTATTTTCTTTTTGAACAAGTTCTTTACGAGCATTATTGTAATCTCAAACTTCATCAACATTATTCAATATATACAAGTGGACTTGTTGCTCGTATCCCAATTTCATGCAAATCTAATATTGCCTTCATGTCATTCTTATAACTACCTTGTATGTTAAGCAGTGTTCCAACAATATTATCACATACGTTTTTCTTCGAATGCATGGAATCAATACAGTGTCTCACATCAAGATTAGGCCAATATGGAAGATTGAAGAAGACAAACCTCTTTTTTCATTTATTTTTTCATTACTATTCTTTGTAGTCTTACCAAAGATAACATTGATTATTTTCACCTTTTCATAAACTTGCTCCCCAGTCAATGCCTTCGGAGCATCTTCAAATTCTTGTCCACCAAAAAAAGCTTTCTTTAATCTACAATACAGGTGGCATCATCCAAGAAATCTCCTATGGCCAAGATAAACTGTCTTTCTTCCATGTCGAAGTTGATGGTAGCTTGTTCCTTTTTCACAAATCGGACATGCTTTATGGCCCTTAACACTATATCCTGACAATTTTTCATATGCAGAGAAGTCATTTATGGTACAAAAGATCATAGCTTGCATTTTAAAAACCTCCTTCTTGTTCGCATAAAAACATCAACACCTTTATCCCACAACTCTTTCAAGTCTTTGATCAAGGGTTCTAGGTAACATTTATGTCATTTCTGGGTTGTTTTAGTCCTAAAATCAACATAGACAACATGATGTACTTTCATTTCATCATAACAAAGGAGATAAGTTGTAAATTACCAACAGAACAGGCCATGAACTATATATACTACTCAGGCTACCAAAAGTATTCATGCCATCCTTGCTAAGCCTAAGCCTAAGGTTCTTAGGTTCTTCACCAAAGGTAGGAAATAATTGATCGATTTCCTTCTATTGAGAAGAATCAGTCGGATGTCAAAGCTTTCCATCGGATATCCTCTCATCCACATGCCACCTCAAAGTTTTTGCATTGTTTTCATTAGCAAAGAAGCGCTTGAACCTTGGTATGATTGGAAGATACCACATCACTTTTGTAGGGGCGTTATTTGATTGTACCTCGTGGTTTCACATATCGGATACTGTTGTTCCTCTTCATCCTCTTTTCTATATAATATTCAATCTTTAGGGCATTTGTCAATCTTTTGATACTTCATCCCTAGTAGACACAGTATATTATTAACATCATAGTATCAAGAAAAAAAGACATTATCATCTGAAAGCATCTCCTTAAAAACCTCAAGCATTTCTGATAAACTCTTGTCGCTCCATCCATGTCGTGCTTTCAAGCTTACCAATTTCAATATTGCTTCAACAATTGGTATTTTTGACACCCCGGGTCCAATGGCGTCTTAGCATCACTGCACATATTACCAGATGCATGTGATTGCTCAAAAGTCTCTTCTTGTATATCACGAATAATATCCTCTATTCAATCATCCATATCCGTGTCATTATCATCAAAGGTCACTCCCTCTATTGAGATGAACTTGGAATTTCTAATTCTTCACCATGCCATACCCATACTGTACAAATTAAATGTGTATATATATCTGCAACACTTAGTTGCTTGTCATTCAAACATACTATACAAGGGCAATAAAACTTCCCATGATCATCATCAGCATTTCTTCTAGCGAAGTCTAAAAAACCCCTCACCCCATTATCATATTCAATACTCATTCGTTTAGCATTTATTCAACTATGATCCATATATATCTCAACACTTGTAGCACCCTATATCCAACAGCAAAAGAATAGACAAAAAATCAACAACAATGGAGTTTTAGAGATTTCAATGAATTTTAACATACACTATTTGAAACTAGTATTGTTTCAACAAACCAATAACACTGAAAATCAAATAATCACACTAAATTAAAATAGAACTTAGATGGTATTACTCTAAGCCAAATATCACAAGTCAAAGCATCTTATTTACTTTTAGTCCAAAACAAGAAAAACTTATATAGTAATAAAGTCATCACACAGTTTTCCCTTTCACCTTAATTACTTTTTTCTGTAATTATTTCATATCTAACTATATTGTCAGAGTTAATATTATTGAGAATAAGCAAATACAAGCTGAAAGTTGAGGGCTTTAATTAATAGAACACTAACTCGGTTGAAGACCAATGAGTGAGCTTCTACCTAAAGTCACGGTGGCTCGACTGAGGTTAAATGAAGTCCTCAAATTCACAGCACTGACAAAGGGAAGTTAGAGTAGAGGAGAATGGTCACTATGGAGAATAGAGGTGGCACGGAGGAGAGTGACGATGATAAAAGAACAGCAACGACAGCGATACTGACGAAGGAGAGTTGAGTAAATGAGGAATGGGGAGCGTTTGAGGACTTTAGAACAAGCAGGGATAGATCTCACAGAGAAATGGTGATAAGAGAAGAAAGGGTTCAGAGCATGGGATCTGGGTGCGGGAGTAAAAATACAGGCAAAATGCTCACCTTTTAGACCAGTTATCCATAAAAACCGGTCTTAAAAAGGTGAAAAAAAATAATTTTTAAATTTTTCATCTTTAAGACCGGTTATTATTAATAACCGGTCTTAAAAGTTTCAAATATTTAATTTTTTTTAAATATTTTGATATTTTTAGACTGGTTTTATTTATAACTGATCTAAATAATTTTTTAAGACCAGTTTTTTGGAGAACCAGTCTTAGAAATTCTATATAATTACAAAACTGCCACCGGTCAAATTTTTTAGACCTTATCCGCTATAACCGGTCTAAATTTGGCGGTCTAAAAGGGAATTTTGTACTAGTGTATGGTGTTTTGACAAACAAGTGACATAAAGGTTCTATTTAATTTTCACAATCTGTCGTTCTCATTTTCATTTTCATCTTCCCGTGTTTCCTTTAACTCTCCCATTTCCTAGAACTCCGTTGCAATACAAAGCTTCCTCTCCCATATACTTTTTTTCTTATCTCGGCCTCTTCCAAAATCTCCCTAGCGTGTAAGTGTTTTTTTTTCAACATTTGGTTCACGTTTTCTTTTTTAGTTAAAATCTGTCATGAATCTTATGTGTGCTCGTAATTTTTTTTTCAACTATTTATTTGAAGTGTAAATTTTGTCTTCGATCTTGAATTTCCTATATATTGTAAGGTTTTTAATTTTTTAGTTTACAAATATAATAATACTTAGTTTAATCTTACCTAGAAGTAATGTCACACCCTAAAAATTTAGGAGTGACTAGCATGGAATATGGGTGAACTCACATTCTTTAAGCCTTAAACTTATAGACGGATATTAAATAATACTCATAATACCATTAACAAAATCATAACTAGTACAATAATCCTAAGCATGCTCAAACCATCTTAAATTCATATCAATTACATACCTTATATAATAAAAAATATTAAGTCTCTTGTAGAAATTCTGGGCAAAGTCTTCTCAATAAATCAGACTTCCCAAAATTCTACAATGACCCAAATTTTCATAATAAGACTAGGAGATCCGCTCCACTATAGCATATACATGTACATATAATCCAAATTACAAGGGAAGACAGGGATCCTGCCCATAGATTACATGGAGCATCTAAACTACATAAGTAAATACATAAATTTAAACTTATATTAATATCAAATTGAATAAATAAATAAATTTATATTTACAGCAATTAGCAGTTTTTCCAAAAATATATCTACAAGCTTTGATCAGTAATGAGAATCTTTACTATTCAACTAAAGGTGCAAGTCACCAATGTTATCTGAGGCCAAACAAATTTTCCAGCAAATAACGTCCCATTAATGTAAATAAATAAAAAAAATGAAGCTGAATGAAATAAATTGATTGAATGATACTCTATATTAAAGATATAACATTTAACTCCATGCAATCATAACTATAAACAAATTTATATAGAAGATTACAAATAAGCATATTGAAACTGTATAGGCGATCATTAAACGAGTAATACCAAGTACATAATAAAACAATTTGTATAATTCCAAGTACGTAATAAAATAATTTCTTTCACGGAATCAATTTGAAAACAATAAATCACAAACTCTATCTTTTCGTAGGACGCCAACAGAACAGATAATAAGTATGAACACACAGTCCACGAGGGAAAGTCATCAAGTGTGGATGGAGGCCACGAAAACAAGAATGGACACACAGTCTATGGGGGTAAGTAACCAAGCACGGCTCTAAGCCACTAAACAAGCGTAGATACAAAACCCATGAATAACAAGCGTGAGAACGAATCCCATGAATATCAAGTGTGAGTGTTGTGCCCACGAAAGTCAAGTGAGCTCAAGGTTAACCATGGCTGTAATACCCCGAATTTTGAGACTCGAGGCTAGAGAATAAGCCTAAGATTAGTGGATTGCTAAGCCCCGGTTTAGCAAGATCCCAAATTGTGATTAAGGGTTAATGACTCCAAAAGTGGATGTGGTTAGTGATAAATAACCCTTTTGGAGAATATGAAGTGATTTGACACTCGAATGTGAGTCGTGTGTGGTTTGAGCAACGCCAAAACCCTGTATTTGAGTTCAATTGTGGATTAACATTCAAATTAAATTAGAATAGAGGGAAGAATTGAATGGGGTATTATGCTGGAAATGGTGTCATAGTGTGTTTTGATGTCATTGAAATTGGTTTGGAACTTTGGAATGGAAATGTTGCAATGTTAGGTTTTGAAATGTGAATTGTGTTCACATGTTGAGATTGTTGTGAAAACATGTCAATGAGATGTGAATTTGATTGATTTGGTATTTCCAATGGATTCCTTGTGAAAATTTATGTGGGAATGATGTTTGGTATGAAAATGGAACCATTGGAAGCAAAGATGCAAAATCTAAAATTCTGTCCAGTGAAACTCTATTCTGGGCAGTCTTCTCGTGTGGATGTTTTTACTAGGCAAATGATGTCAGAAAATTATGAAACTTTCCAGTCTTAAATTTCACATCCCAAGCTTCAAAATGAACATATAATTTGTGTCATTTCGTTTTGGGAACTGGGAGATATGACTGTCCAAAGTTTGAGGTCGAAAATGGACTCTGTTTTGGGGCAGTGATGACATTTGTGTAATTCTGGAATTTTGTGGTGATTTCTAGTATTGGTAAATATTTTTACTATAAATAGGACTTAAATACCTTTCATTTGGCTTTGGAATCATCTCATTTCAATGTTTCTAGAATTAGTTACGATTTTTCAAAGTTTGGGCAGAAAATCTGCCAGAAAATCCGAAAATGGTAATTATGACATCATCTCAATAAAAGATGACATCATCATAGGATATGTTATTAAACGGTTTTTTTCCTTCTTCCTCCTCATTTCTGACGCTGAGAACAGCTGAAATAGAGAGAGAGAGAGCATATGGGATCTTTAGAGAGAGAAAGAGGAAGAAATCTCGTAAGGTAAGCCGATTTCTCTGACGATCTAGCTCCTAACGCGTATAACTCCGATCCTAAGCTACTCCTTTATGTTCTTTAAGGTTTGGAAGCTCCTCTTTTGGTGTTTTGAAGTTAGGGTTTTCAGCCACAAGAAGGAAAAGCTAGTGGGAGCTTGAGGTAACTTCCAAACTCTTGTGTATTGACTATTCTGGCTGCTGTGGACAATTTAATCGGTGAAATTTCGCCGGATTGTCATTGGTTTCAAAAATGGAAAATGGGTGTGTGGGGCTATTATGCTGCCCAAATTTGTACTAAATGATAGTTGTAACCTAATGGAATAGTCAATAAAGTGGTTAGGAGTAGAAAGGAACGCGTTTACGGAGCCGAAACCGAAAAATCCCAATTTTCCCTGGGGAATTGAGAATTTCGGCCAAGCCTGGTTTGGAGGGGTTAGAGATGGATTTTCAATGATTTGATGATTCCATTGAGTTCAGGAGCGAAAATTAGGTGGGGTTACAGTTGATCACTTTTTCGGAAAAGGCCGAAAAAGCATAATTACGAAAACGCCCTTGAAACCCTTAAAGTGGTGCCAAGGGTAAATTTGTAAATTGAAATTGAATTTGATGATTCCGAGTCTAGAAATGGATTCCTTGGGCGAAAATATGTCAGAATAGCCCATGTTAAAATTTCAAGAAAAGTACAGTCGGACCGGGTAAGACGGGCCGGGTCGGGTCCCCGGGGGTATTTTAGTAAATTTTCAATATAGCCTCATATAACCCCCAGAAACACTATGGAAGTGTCTAAATAGTACATTTGACATTGTAGGATCGAATGTGAAGCCCCGAGTTGCTAGCACGCAAATCGAGGAGAAAAGACTGGAGGCCTGACTTACCTTACTTGCCTGTATTCGATATCTTTGCTTGTGTAGTGATGTATGTGATTGCTTTACTTGATTGTGTAGAGCATATTTGAATAAATGAAGCTCTGTTTCTGTTTTCGCTGTGGCCATAGTCTTGTTGTATGAAACATTGAGCATGCATAAATATCATTATGGGGTATGCATCTAGATAAAGCTAACATGTCATACACCTAGCATCTATCATGCATGCATTATGGTATCTGTTTCCTACTGAGATTCTCTCGAATCTCACTCTCCCCTATCAACAATTTAGACAGGGCAAGTGGCTCGTGGAGGGAGCGGCTAGGACTCCTCCGAGATGAGATTGTGTAATCCCCATTTGAAGAACTGTAATGGGCAATTGTACCCTGTGTATCTTTAGCGAAGGTATGTACCCGGGATTGCTGGGATGATTAAGTTGTGCACTCTGATATTTATATGAATGTGATTTATCTTCGCGTAGTAATTGTATTCGAAATGTGAATATGAGACCAAATTTATAAATGATTTCAAAAAGTATTTGTGAAAACCCCGTCATATGATGGGTTAGTAAATGTTATTTGATTATTATTGGTCTCTATTTCATTTTAATCGCGTATTTCGGATATAATTATGGAGGGGGTTACAATGGCGCCCTAATGGCTAACGGAACTACCGTTAGCAACCAGTGTTCTATATTCAGTCCTCTCAAAAACCTTTCCAAGCATGCATAGGGAAAATTTTCCCTCATATACAATAAATAAAAATGAAATATTCAATACTGAAGTGTGACAAATGTTCCATAACCAAGGACCCCAGCATGAAGCTCACAAAAATCATTCCAAATAATTCCTTTATATTTTTGTGCATGAAGATTTGTAAAGAATAGAATGATGTGGAACAACTAACTAACTTTAATAAAATCGTCATTTCATCTAATAATTCATATATAAATAAACAATAACAGAGTTCCAGTAAACTTTGTTTTAAAAGATAGTACTTGAAAATTGACAACTTAATGAAAATGTGACAATTAATAGAATTTCAATGGGACGCTATTCACTCACCTATTGCAATCGCAATTATATAACTCTTTCCTAATTATCACCTCCTGACTTATTTACTTCATACTCTCCTAATATCGCAAAAACAACATATTATTATTCCAACTATAATTTATGCACAATTCCATAACATCTTCAACATACTTAATTGCTGCAGAAGTTTTAAAATTCATCCACCAATCACTTTATCAAGCACCTTACAGACAATCAGAATTTAAGTAACAAACAACACCATACTAATAAACTACCAATTCTATCTCTTCAAGACACAAAATGACTTCTCAAAATTCCCTTATTCCAAAATTTGATTTATGCTACAATAATTATGTATAACTATCCATTTTAACTTTAATTTCTCCTTTCAAACATTTTATCAAACACCTAATGTGCATTCACATTCAAACAAAGTCATCAAGCTTATTAAACGACAATTTTCAGCTTGTTCCCATTTTTCCCTATGTACCACGCACAACCACAGTACAATGAAGAAAATTTATGAAACTAAAAACATGCCCTCACACATGACAATCACAGATTTAAAGAAAGATGAATTTTTCAAACATACCCCACATAACGGTGTTTTATCAAGTTGAGGAAGGATGAGAAAATAAAGGAGACTTCCATGATCTCACATAGCATCAACAATATAACAGAGGAGGAAGAAAGAAGGTTGGTTGCAACACACTACACCCAACAAGCAGAGCAAAGAGGCAGAGACGGGATTGATGATGAACATCAACACACCCACGCACTTGCTGAGCGCCAAAAAGAAGGGGAAAGCAATTCCTGCCATGGCAGCGCCGGTTAAAGATGCACAACCACAGTGATAGGGGCGAGGAGCCATAGGGCTGACTGGAGAAGAAGGATTACGAAGCTTTTAGTTTTTTCTTTTCGGTTGATGTAGAAGTCAACGATGATAAGAAAAAGAAAAAGAGATGTCAAAGGCAGTGAGGGCTTTAATGGAGAAAGACTAAAATGCCCTTGTTACATTAGGTGCTCAATAAATTTATATGGCATTTTGGTAATTAGAAGATGGGCTTAAACAATATAAAGGTAATTATTATTATTATTATTATTATGAGAACCGCAAATATTGCAAACAACTAGAGGCAGGAAATAAAACTGAAAGATAATCCTAATATCTTCATTCAAATATTTATATCGTGAGATACTAAATAAACTTTTTTTTTTTGCCTTCAAGAGATACTAAATAAACTAAGATGCTCTAATAAAATATTATTAAGATATCCTCAAATTATGCATTGACCCACAACTTAGCTTATGGGAGTAACTACTCAAAAAAAAAAAAATATTAATTTAATTTTGCTAGTATCTGAATTTACTCATCCCAAACTTAAGAACCACTCAACAACTCACAAAAATTTCCTAAATAATAGGAAGTATCTAAAATAACATAAGCACACATTTGTTTAATAATATATTATATTGATAATCTATAAATATTTTTAGGGCTATTACAAGTAATATATATGATTCAAGTTTAAGCAACTTAAATACTGGAGTTCTTTTATACTTAATATATGAAGACGCAATATTGTAAAAGATACGTACTATATTATTTCATTTTGCTATGGATTGTATTGCAAATTACTGTGGATTTTGGATTGTAAATGGAGATTTCCAATAAGAAAATAAAATAATTACAAAAAATTATTTTTAGAAAAAAGATTTCATGCAGCGCTTATCCAAGTAAGTGCCATTAGAAGTCATTGACTTCCAATGGCACTTCCTTGGAGAAGCACCGTAGGAAGTGCCACCTTCATATGACGCTTCCCTGTAAAAGCATCATAGCTTTAAATTTAAAAAAAATTAAATAATCAAGCTATGACACTTTAATATATTCAAAAAGCACTATAGTTTGTTTTAATGGTGCTGGAAGCTATGGCACTCCACTAGTGCCATAGTATTCTTTTAATTAAGTGCCACAATTTATGTTTTTTGTAGTGATAGACCAGACCTAATTTGTTATAGTCTGGCCTGTAAGCATTTAAACCTAGCCTATTTAGACAAAAAATATAATTTTATTTATATCATATATGTATGTACACACAATATTTAATTTATAGGTTTTTATACTCAAATTTATATGTTTTTCATTCCTATATTTTAATTTTATTTGTCAACCATTATTATATTGTAATTTCTAATTTAAAGTTATAATAGGTAATTACTGTATTACCCAATATTATTGATTTTTAATTGTTTTCTATTAAACCTTTTCTACTCAAAGGCTTAGATAGTCAGACCTAGCCATCATCTCGTCATCTTCTCTAGTATTCTCGTTCCCCCGTACTCTCTCTGTCACAACCCAAATCCTCTTGTTCTCCTTTGTGCAGCACGAGCAATGATACAGGTATTTCACTGTTAGTATTTATTTTCCAATCACATATCTCTCGTTAGTCGCTACTTCTATTGTTTAGTTGTAAGTTTTTAAAACTGATGACTACTTTGTCAATAGTTTATTAATAAAATTTCTTTTCAACTCATAATAAAGCATAAAAAAATGTCAACAGTGGTCCCCTTGGTGGACATATGTGTATGGCGTCTTCACCAGATTCACCTCATGGTTTATTTTATTTGAGGGAAGGCAAATGCATTAGGAGTTGTCTTTTCCAGGTTTTATTATAATGGTATATGGTTTTTCCTTTTTTTGGTTTATTTTATTTGATTTTTTTTCAAAAATTTTATTTAAATCAAGATAAACCCATTGGAACACTTTTTTTCTTTTATTTCCGTTTGTTTGTTTTTATTCATTTTACTAGCTAAAGGGAAGTTGTGACCCAATTGAATTAATTCACAGATTTTAGAGAATGATTTGAAGTTTGGGAAAATAATCAAAAGTATAGTTTGAAAAATATTTCTTTCTTTCCATTCAAAAAATATATATTTCTTTCATTACAGTTAAGCACATGAGTTTCTGTCCAATAGCTTGTCACTATTAATCAAGGGATAAGACTATTAGAAGTGATTGTTTCAAATTGTATGAAGATGAAAAGAACACTTTAAAAAAATGTTGAAAAATGTGAGCAAGTTGAGCATTGCAACAGACATGTGGAAGTCAAGTCATCAAGTCATTGAATATATGGTTGTTATTGGACATTTTGTTGATGATATGTGGAATCTTTGGAAGAGAGTTTTTGAGTTTTGTTAAAGGGCTTGCTCCAAGACGAGGAGTAGATATAGCAAACGCAATTTTCAAGTGTTTGAGATCATGGGGTATTGAGAATGAAATATTCTTAGTTTCTATTGATAATGCCAGCTATAATGACACTTGCTTAAGAACTTTGAAAGAGAATTTGTCATTGAACCATAAGTTGGTACTTGGCGGGCAACTATTTCATGTTAGATGTTGCGCACATATCCTAAATTTGTTGGTGCAAGATGGCCTTAGCACCATTAAAGATGTCATTCACAAAATTCATGAAAGTGCCAAGTTTATAAATCTCTCAAATGCAAGGCTAAAATCTTTTTTGTGAAGTTGTGGAGTTAATGGGTTTGGAAGAAAGGAAGCTTATTCTTGATTGTCCTACAAGATGGAACTCTACATTCTTGATGTTGACGACTGCGATAAAATTCAAGCATACATTTTCTGCTTATAATGAAAAATAGCCCCATTATACTTACGCACCCAATCCTGAGCATTGGGAAAAGATTGAGAAGATTTGTCATCTCTTAGAAGTTTTTAATTATGCCACTCTCATGTCATTTCAGGTAGTTAATAACCTACTTCTAATTTATATCTTGCTGAAGTTCTTTGGGTGAAACAAGTGATTGATGATGCAATGGTGTCTCTTGACTTGTTCATGTATGAGATGGCAAAGCCTATGAAAGAAAATTTTGATAAATATTGGGGGGAATGCAACTTGTTCATGGCTATTGCAAGTGTTTTGGATCCAAGGATCAAATTCTTGGCTATTGAGATAAGCTTCCCCTTAATATACAAATCAGAAAATGAGGCTGTATGAAATGTGGAAAAGGCGAAAAATGCATTGGAGGAATTATATCTTGAGTATTTGGAGTTGCATTCCTCATCTTCTGCATTTGATAAAGTCAATATTGACAACATTGCCTTAACAGATACTAGTGCATAACAAAAAGATAAAGGAATGCAACGAATGTTGAACATGATTCATCAAAGGCATTTGATTCCTCCTACAAAATCAGAGTTGGAAACTTATCTTGCTGATGATCCTTATATTCCTTCTTCATCTTTTTGTGCTTTAGAGTGGTGGAAGAATAATAGTGCAAAGTTTAGAGTTTTATTAAGGATGGCATATGATATATTAGCTGTTCATATCTTAACTGTGAGATTAGAATCCACATTTAGTGCTGGGGGAAGGGTGGTTTATAAATATCATGCTAGATTAAATGAAGAATCTGTTGAAGTTCTTTTGTGTTATAAGGATTGACTTTGTCACAAATATGGATTGAAGAGAAAATTGAAGGTATAAATATTATATTGTACATTTATTTATTTTTATATTTGTTGCATGTTGGTTGGACTTGTATTAGGACTAGTTATTTATTTTAAATCAATTCTTTTATTTTGTAGGAGCCATCTGAACAAGTAGAGACTATACTGAAGCCTTGATGTTGATGTCATTGTGTTGTTTAATTATATTTTTTATACACAATTTTTATTATGGTGATATTATCTTTTTATGACATTTTTATATATTGCATCATGGATGTTGAATTTTTATGTTTATCACTATATTGATAGGAGTATATGTAGTGCTGAATTATAATGGATATATTTTTCTATTACTAATAATTCAGATTATTTTAATTTTATGTAGGATTTAAATAGGCTTTAAGCCTATTTAAAGCTACAATTTGTAAATATGTTGGCTAAACCTACTAAAAGCCTACTTATGGTCTTCAAGGCCTGCAACATGAGGCCTTTTTAAAGGCCTATATTGTAAGTAGGCCAATAAAAAGGCTTCAAGCTTGGCTAGGCCTCATGTAGGGTCAGGCCTGAGCCTAAGAAAAGCCTACATGTAGGCTAAGGCTTCAAATTCCCATTACAGACTCAGGCCTATTTAGTCAAAGCCTAACCTAGCCTGGCCTATTTTCATGCTTAGTAGTAACTCTTTCTCTCATATACTATATGATGCCTTGTATATATGTTTTACCATCCATGTGATTGTGTTTGAGCTTGTGAGTTTACTGGGTGAACGCCCGTTCCATCAAATCATGTAGCGGGTGAACGCCTGTGTTTATTACCAAATGTTGTGGTATGAGTTATTTATATGGCAAGTTGCATAATGAGATGTTAAATGCTCTAGATATGATCATTGTTTGTGGTGGTTCATATGACTTGCCTTGTTTGATTCATTTTATATGATTGAATGTATGTTACTATTGAGATTCTTCCAAATCTCATCCTTTTCGAAATTCATTATACAACAAAGTCTAGTGGCGTGAGGGGCAAAGAGGTAAACGCAGATAGATGAAGGGCACAAGCAAAGTGACAAAGTTATTTTTTCATTGTCTGTATATATTTTGGATATGTAATTTGTATAACTAAATACCCTGTATGACTGGCAGTAACACTACTATAAAATAGAAATTTAGCGGCGCTGAACTTATGGCACTTCTTTAAACAAATGCCAAAGGAGACTTCTATTTTTCAGAAAAGAAAATACATGTGGTAGCTGTGACGCTTTTTGTGGCAAGCGTTGTAGCTGCTGAGTACCTTATATGGCGCTTGCTTAAGGAAGCGCCATACAAGAAGTTATTTTTTTAAAAAAAATTAGACACCTTGTATGCGCTTACCCGGACAAGCCCCATAGCTAGGTACATACATTTAATGTCACTTTCTCTAAAAAGCACCATTAAAGGCATATATGATATGATGTAAGCATATATGCCTTTAAGACATGTATCCTATTAACTTTTAAGCTTACAAATATAATTTTATTAGTTATTACTTATTTAATTTGTTCAATGTCTTTTATATTTAATTTATTAAGAATTTTTTTAAAAACTATTTTCTATGGGAAGTGGCTTTCTTTAAAGGCCATACAAAGTGGGCTAATTTAAAAAAAAAATACAAGTCAAAACTTACAAATAAATCGCCCCTATTAAAAAATATTTTAATTTTTTTTAATAAAAGGCCTTGGATGGCTCTTTGCCTACCGAGCGCCATCCAAGGCACTACCTTAAATATATATTTAAGCACCTTGGAGGGCGCTTGGCAGGGAAAGCGCCGTCCAAGGCGCCTTATATTCAAGGCACAAGTGCCTTGAATATTTAAGGCACTGGGGCCTTGAATTTTAAGGTTGGGGGAGTTTAAAAAAAAATTTAAATTTTTTTAAGATTAGGAAAATGTAAAAGATACGTACTATGTTATTTTATTTTGCTATGGATTGTATTGTAAATTGCTGTGGATTTTGAATTGTAAATGAAGGTTTCTAACAGGAAAATAAAATAATTATAAAAAATTATTGTGGCAGTGTGGTGCAATTTTTTTTAAAAAATAAATCCCTTGAGTAAAAGGCTTTTATTTTTTAAAAAATAAATCTTTTGTACATACAAGTTCCGAAGGATACTTCTATTTTATTTAAAAAAATGTGGCACCTATAGCTGTCTAATATCTTGTATGGCACTTGCCTGAGAAAGCACCATACAAGAGGTCAAAAAGATAAATAACCCCAATTAAATTTTTTTAATAAAGGGCCTACCTTGGATGGCGCGGCGCTTTGCTTGTGAAGCGCCGTCCAAGGCACTCCCTTAATATATATTTAAGGACCTTGGATTTAAGGACCTTGGATGGCGGTTGATAGGGAAAATGCCATCCAAGGCGCCTTATATTCAAGGCACTTGTGCCTCGAATATTCAAAAATTGCCTTGAATATTCAAGGCACCTACGTGGTGCCTTGAATACAGTTATATCTAATGTTTTAGATATAGTCTTTTTTTTTTTAATATTGGGAAGCTACGGCGTTTTAATGAAAAGTGCCGCAGCTACTTCAACCTTGTATAGGGTGTTATTTAATTTTCACAACCCGCCGTTCTTATTTTCATTTTCATCTTCCTGCGTTTACTTTAGCTTCATCATTTTCTAGAACTCCATTGCAGTACAAAGCTTCCTCTCCCATGTGTTTTTTTCCTTGTCCCGACCTCCTTTAGAAGCTCCATAATATGTAAGTGTTTTTTTTTCAACAATTGGTTCATGTTTTCTTTTTAATTAAAATCTGTCATGAAACTTATATATATGCTCATCTTCTTGAACTTTCTATATATTGTAAGTTTTTTAATTTTTGAACTTACAAATATAATAATACTTAGTTTAATCCTCCGTAGAAGTAACGTGTATAGCTCAAGTTTAAGTAATTTAAATGCTGGAGTTCTTTTATGCTTAATACATAAAGACACAATATTGCAAAAGATACGTGCTATGTTATTTCATTTTGCTGTGAATTATATTATAAATTGTTGTTGATTTTGAATTGTAAATGGATGTTTCTATCAGGAATATAAAATAATCATGAAAAATTATTTTTAAAAAAACTTCCTACGGCGCTTCTTCAAGGAAGTGCCATTGGAAGTCATTATTTTAAAAAAAACTTCCTATGGCACTTCTCCAAGGAAGTGCCATTGGAAGTCAAATGGCACTTCATTGAAAAAGTGTCATAGAAAGTGTCACCTTCCTATGACGCTTCCCCGAGAAAGCGCCTTAGCTTTATATTTAAAAAAAAATTGAATAATCAAGTTATGACGCTTCCATATATTCAAGAAGCGTCGTAGTTTGTTTTAATGTTGCAGGAAGCTATGACACTTTTCAAGCACTATAGTATTCTTTAAATTAAACGCTGCAGCTTGTGTTTTTTTGTAAAAGTGTAAGCCTAATGAATCTTATATTGACGATGATAATAGAAATGATAGTATAAGTTGATATCAGTGTACCTAGTTATTTTATCAAAATTCTGAGAAATTTGGTAATAACAATACATATAAAGGTAACATCAATATCTAAGGTAAGGGTATTAATTAATACTCGAATGCGGTATCAGAATTATCAGAGAGTAGAGGTATCAGAGGGTACTACCGAGACACTAGTATCGGTATTGATTTACCTTTCACCTTTTTATATGAATCTCGTAATAACTCATGAGTTTTCAATTAAAGAGAGTGCGTATGAAACGGGGCCCACAGCGGAGCTCCCTAGATTGATATATCTATCATGAGAGTGTGATACCTGCACTGCGTGTTTATGCATCAAAAGCTATAATTAACCATGGTAGACCGTTCAGAGTTCATTTCTTTTCTACCTTGTTAAAATTTAAAAAGAGTGACGTCACACATTGAAATAAAATGTTTGAAAAATTCACGCCAATTCCAGAGAAGGTACGGTAGGGTGTTACAATTGTAAGGGAAATAGATTTTCAATTATGCTCCTTTTTTTCATTGTTTTCTTAATTCTTATTAAAGGATTTCATGTGAGATTGGAATTAGATTGATACTCTGAAGTACTAACACGAAATGGGAGTCTAAGGGAAATAAATTTTCAATTTTGCTCCATTTTTTCATTGTTTTCTTAATTCTTATTAAAGGATTTCACGTGAACTTGGAATTAGATTGATTCTCTGAAGTACTAACACGAAATGGGAGTACCGATATAGACTCCAATCACATTTATTCGATAGATTCACCATCCGAGAGAAGGGAGCTAGAGAGAAGTTCTTACAAAAGTTTTTCTATCGGTATATCTAACTTACTCCCACCCACAAACTGAAATATTCCCATATATCATGTACAAAAAGTTACATTGATTTGAATTTTAAATCTTGAAAATAAAATTCCTCCTTTACATCCATTTCTCTCTCAATGTTTACATAATAGCCCCATATGAATTGAGTTTGGGCCCTAATTTACCAAGAGTGGACTAGACATATTCCAAAACTTATAATCTAAAGTTTAAAAAACATCTTAACTCTCTAACTAATTTATGATGAATTATTTCCATTTATTTTTTAAGATTATAAATTTAAAAATAAGATTTTGATTTTTTTTAATGGGACGTATAGAGCTTGATTTCTTTGTTGATTAAAATGCACGGATGTTTCCTTCTTTTTTTTTGGATTTCTCCTCCGGTATTCCACGACAGGCCATCTTTCAGACACTACAACGGCCCTAGACTAATCCGGATCGCACCGGGAACCTCCACTTAAGGGCAAAGTGCTGGCCAAAGGGCAAGTTGCATTCCTAGGACTCGAACTCGAGACCCCTGGTTAAGCGGCGAAGTGATGCTACCACTACGCCAACCCGCTTGGTTGGATGTTTCCTTCTTCAAATAAAAGCATGTAGCTTGACAATTATGTGTGTGTGTGTGTGTATTTACCTAATCCATGGCATAAGGGATGAAAGAAATGAACTCGTGACAAACATAGAATTTTTTTTTAAAAGTTGCTTACTTTTAAAATTCATAAAATATTTATTAAACTTAAAAATACATAAGAATTATCTCACTAAATATGAAATAAATATACTAATAATGTTAAGAGATTAATACTTCTTAATATTCCATAAATTATATGACTAGTGTTGAAATTCAATTAAGAATTATTTTAAATGTTTCATGTTCACAAGTATATTAGACTTTACTTTCGTTTAAATATTATATACGTGGAGCGTCAATAGTTTATTTATAGTAATTAACTAATTATACGAGAACAATTAGCCATATAACATCCATCTTCATAGCAAAGGAAAGATGATGAATTGTCCTATGTTTCAATAGAGAGAGGGACCTCTCTATTTCCCTTACTGTCCTCTTCCCTCCACTTTTTTATTCTCATCACTAATTAGATTAAATTTGAACATTTAAGATTCAATATCCTATAAAAAATAAAAAAATATATAACACTTTTAATAAAAATATAAAGATATGAACTAATTATATCAAATTTTAAAGATTTAAATTTATTTATATATTTTTTTTGTTATTTAATATTATAATAATATTTTTATAGGATATTGAATTTCAATCATTCAGAGTTAATCTAACGGTGAAAATAAAAAAGGGAAAGTGAACCGTAAGAGAAATGAAAAGGCCCTCTCCCGTTTCAATATTATATATATAATCAAACAATAACCATGCTGATCAATGATTATATTACTACCACAATGTCCATCTGCGCATTGCACGGGGTTTGTACTCGTTCATGGAAAACTCGGGGAATGTGAGATAGGGGCAGATCTTCTCTTAAGTGAAATTGCATATACAGCTATATTCATGAAATCCTCACCCAACCACAAAAACAACAACAAATTGTAAGGTATGCATTCACCTATTAAATGTTAGAGAATCCGAATACTTTAATAAGTTCAAACTTTTTACACAATTTACAAAAAAGAAGATACATAGGATCAAAGATTTAAATGTGAATTGAAAGCAATGCGGGATAAATATTAAATACAAATAATCAATTTGAATTTGAATGCAGACCCTCAATTTGAACAGGCTAGAACATTACCATTTTTCAGCATTCACTAGCCCTATTTATTAAACCTTGTGGATATGTGGTCATGGCGGCGAGTGGCATAGCCAAAAAGCAGAAAACGAAAATGGACAGCAATTGTTGTGCCAACAACAAACTTGTGGCCTCTGTGCTTATGGTCTTGCTCCTTCTTTCTGCAATCATTGGTTTTCCTTATTTCATGAGTTCAGAACCTTCCTTGTTTTGGCTCCTTTGGTTTTCTTTTTTCCCTATTTTTACCTTCTTTTATGCCTTTTACCTGGTTATTTTTGTTTGGTGAAGCTAGCTTTAATCTCTCGCATAAGGTTGAGCCAATGTGAAGGAAATTTGGTGTTATAATCTCCACAAAAATGGTGAAATGTATCTACTTATGTTGAGGAGAATTGATAAAACAGTGAAAGAGGAGGTAACATTACTGAATTTGATGCTTTCCTTCACTTTGGATTTGTACGTAATATATTTTTTGTCTTGCCTTGGAATATGTTCGAATCCAGAAAAATCAGAAAAATGAACAAGGGCATAAAGAAAACGTGAATATATTAAAAATTCAAATAAAGGAAATTGTTGAAGATTAAAATTTTTATTTAATTTCATTTTCCTTCGTTGTTATCAGCATCGATGCAAATATGTCGCAAATAACTTTGTTGTAGGTAGATAAATGGAAAATTTACTACAAAATGTCATGGAAGTGATCCATTGAAACGAATTTGTTGTAAACTATATTCTTTGAACACAATTAATTACCGTTTCCCATTATTTTAAAATATTGTAGCTAAGTTCTCTATGGTTTGTTCTTGGTGTTTGTGCAAAACTAAGCTTTTCCCTTTTTCACTTGCGATTCATCGCTTTTCGTTATAGTAGCATTAGTATCTTTTATCGCGCAGGTAATTTTTAATTTTTGAGATCAAATCAAAAGAATAATTCCATTGTGTTAGAATTTCGGACGTATTTAGAATCTGAATGACTCGTTGAAGTACCCACATGAAACTGGAGTACTGATGCGGACCCCGATCACGTAGCAAATGCACCAAAGAAAGTAAGAAAAAAGAACATTTGTGTGAGGGATCTCTTTTCACTAGTGGAAAAATCCCTTTTTAGACCGCCACATTTAAACCAGTTTTGACGGATAAGGTCTTAAAAATTTGTGCGGTGGCAGTTCTGTAATTATATTGAGCTTCAAAGACCGGTTCTAGTCTAAATAAATTTTTTAAGATCGGTTCCAAAAAACACTGGTCTTAAAAAATTTATTTAGACCGGTTATAAATAAAACCGGTCTAAAAATATGAAAATATTTTAAAAATTAAAAATTTTAACATTTTAAAACCGGTTTCTATAAAAACCAATAACATTTAAATGATTAAAATTTAAGACCGGTTATTATAAAAACCGGTCTTAAATTTAAAACATTTTAAATTGTTAAAAATTTTAACATTTTAAGAAACCAGTGTTAAATGTACAACATTTAAGACCGGTTTTTATCTTAAATTTGAAATTTCACACTTTTAATACCGGTTTTTATCGAAAACCAATCTAAAAGGTAAGTTTTTTCACCCATATTTTTACTCCCTCGCCTAGATCACGAGCTCTATGAACCCTTTCTTCTCTTTGCACCATTTCTCTGTGAGCTTTGTCCGTGCTTGTTCTGAACTCGTCCATGGCATCCCATCCCTCATTTGCTTAACTCTCCTCTGTCATTACTGTTGCCATTGCTATGTTCGTCGTCGCTGTTCTTTGATTATCGTAAGTCTTCTCCGCCGCCACCTTTATTCTCCGTAGTGACCATTCTCCTATGCCTGGACATCCCTTTGTCAGTGTCGTGAATTTGAGGACTTCATTTTAACCTCAGTTGATGCCACCGTGACTTTGGGTTGAAGCTCACTCCTTGGTCTTCAATTAGGTTAGTACGTGTTCGATCTATTATTTAGTTGTACGTGGTTCAATAATTAAAAATGTTCTATGAAAAATGATCCTTGTTGTTGTTTTGAGCACTTAATTCCCACAAGTTGCTATTATAGTTTGTTGGAAATCCAACTGTTTTGTGATAACGTAATCTGGAAACAAATTTGCACATTGTTGTTAGATATATGCTCTGACTTTTAATTACATCCCTGTGATTTTTGGCTTGGAGTAATACCACTCTATGTTTTGTTTTAATTTAGTGTGATTGTTTGATTATTGTCAATGTTATTTGTTTGTTAAAACGATACTAGTTTCAAATGGTGCAAGTTAATTTCATTGAAATCTCTAAAACTCTATAGTTATTGTTTTTTTGTCTATCTTTTTGTTGTTGGATATAGGATGCTACAAGTGTTAAGTTATATATGGATCATAGTTGGATAAATGCTAAACAAATGAGTGGGGAATATAATAATGGGGTGAGGGGTTTTTTTAGACTTTGCCAAAAGAAATGCCAATGATGATTGTGGGAAGTTTTATTGCCCTTGTATAGTATGTTTGAATGAGAAGTGACTAAGTATTGCAGCTATATACGCACAGTTATTTTATGAAGGATTTTTGTCAGAGTTATACATTGTGGGTATAGCATAGTGAAGAATTAGAAATGTCAAGTTCATCTCAACAGGGGGAGTGAACTTTGATGATAATGACACGGATACAGATGATCGGATAGATGATATTATTCGTGATGTAGGAGAAGAGGCTTCTGAGCAATCACATGCATATGGTAATATGTGTAGTGATGCTGAGACACCGCTGTACCCGGGGTGTAAAAAATACCAATTGTTGAAAGCAGTATTGAAATTGGTAAGCTTGAAAGCACGACATGGATGGAGCGACTAGAGTTTTTCAGAAATGCTTGAGGCTTTTAAGGACATGCTTCCAGATGATAATGTATTGCCTTCTCGATACTATGATGCTAAGAAAATATTATGTCCATTAGGGATGAAGTATAAAAAGATCCATGCATTCCTTAATGATTGTATATTGTATAGAAAAGATCATGAAGAGGAACAAAAGTGTTCGATATGTGAACCCCTGAGGTACAAATCAAATAACGCTCCAGCAAAAATGTTGTGGTACCTTCCAATCATACCAAGGTTCAAGCGCTTGTTTGCTAATGAAAATGATGCAAGAAATTTGAGATGGCATGTGGATGAGAGGATATCTGATGGAAAGCTTCGACATCCAGCTGATTCTTCTCAATGGAAGAAAATCGATCAATTATTTCCTGTCTTCGGTGAAGAGCCTAGGAACCTTAGGCTTGGGCTTAGCAAGGATGACATGAATCCTTTTGCTAGCCTGAGTAGTATACATAGTTCATGGCCTATTCTGTTGGTATTTTACAACTTATCTTCTCTATTATGCATGAAACGAAAGTATATCATGTTGTCTATGTTGATTTTGGGACCAAAGCAACCCAGAAATGACATAGATGTTTACCTGAAACCTTTGATCGAAGACTTGAAAGAGTTGTGGGACAAAGGTGCTGATGCTTTTGACATGAACAAGAAGGGAGTTTTTAAAATGCGAGCCATGATCTTTTGTACTATAAATGACTTCCCTGCATATGGAAACTTTTCAGAATATAGTGTTAAAGGCCAAAAAGTATGTCCGATTTATGAAGAAGGAACATGCTACCATAAACTTCAACATGGAAGAAAGACAGTTTATCTTGGTCATAAGAGATTTCTTAGACGGGGCTACCCGTATCATAGATTAAAGAAAGCTTTTTTTGGTGGACAAAAGTTTGAAGATGCTCTGAAGGCATTGACTGGGGAGCAAGTTTATGAAAAGATGAAAAATATGAATGTTATCTTTGGTAAGACTACAAAGAATAGTAATAAGAAAAGTAAATGGAAAAAGAGGTATGTCTTCTTCAATCTTCCATATTAGACGAATCTTGATGTGAGACACTGTGTTGATTTCATGCATGTGGAGAAAAACGCTTGTGATAGTATTGTTGGGACACTGCTTAACTTACAAGGTAGTTTTAAGGATGGCGTGAAGTCAAGATTATATTTGCACGAAATGGGAATATGAGAAGAGTTGCATCCAAAGCCATATGGTAAGAGAACTTTTTGTCTTCCAGCTGCTCATACTTTGTCTAAGGTTGAGAAAAGAAGCTTTTGTGAGTGTTTACATGGCATGAAAGTTCCTTCAGGGTATTCTTCAAATTTAAGGAAGCTTGTATCGATGAAAGATTTGAAGTTAGTAGGGCTAAAGTCTCATGATTGTCATGTCTTAATACAACAACTACTCCCAGTAGCTAGTCGTGGCATTGCCGAATATGATCTTCAACATATTTTGACTAGACTTTGTTTCTTCTTCAATGCTATTTGTAGTAAAGTCATTGAGACAGAAAAATTAGATGAACTGAAAAATGAAGGATATTTGATCTTGTGCCAGTTTGAGAAGCTTTTTCTTCCTTCTTTTTTTGACATCATGGTACATCTAATTGTTTATCTAGTTAGGGAGATCAAGTTGTGTGGCCCTATCTATTTACGATGGATGTACCCAATTAAAAGAACTATGAAAATCCTAAAAGGGTATGTGAAGAACCCTAACCGGCTTGAAGCATCTATTGTTTAGAAATATGTTTATAAAAAGCCATGGAGTTTTGTCAAGATTACTTGTCAAATGTATGACATATTGGACTTTCTGAATGTCATGACGAAGAAGGCGGTAGACGCGGGGCTTCAATAAAGAGTGTGGATCTTGATGAATTGCAACAAGTCCACTTGTACATCTTGAATAATGTTGATGAAGTTCAAGATTACATTAATGTTCATAAAGAAATTGTACAAAAAGGAAATAGTCGAATGACTGAACAAAGGTTAATTAGGGAGCATAACAAACTTTTGCACATTGGTTCAAACAAAAAGTTGACAACGAAGAATATGTTTCTGATACAATTCAATGGTTAGCACGTGGTCCTGATGCTAATGTCATAAGTTGGACTTCATTTTTTATCAATGGTTATACGTTTTACATGAAGTTCCTTGATGATAGGAGCACCATCTAGAACAGTGGGGTTATGTTAGTGGCTGAATTTATGCACTTCTCTAGTTTGAAAGATAAGAATCCTAGATTAGCAACAATACCTTATTATGGGGTTATTGAAGATATGTGGGTGGTTGATTATGTTAAAGTTAAACTTCCTATTTAGAAATGCAAGTGAGTTGATGTCAACAATGGTGTGATGATTGATCAGTTGGGATTTACATTGGTTGATCTGATTAATAGAAGTTTTAGAAATGAATCTTTTATTATGGCATATCAAGCAAAAGAAGTGTTCTATGTTACTGATCAGCTAAATAAAATGTGGTATGTAGCTCTCCAAGGAAAAAGGGTCATTGATATTAATCAGGAAAGTCATTCAATGAATGATCTTCTTGAGACTCCTTCTTTTTCTATGGGTCTACCAGAATTGAATGAAGAAGATGAAGCAGACAATGATCAAGGCACAAGAAACGATCATCATGAAGGGATATGGGAGGATATCCCTTTATAAAACTACATTGAATGTTAGTTAGCTAAAATAATTATCATGAACTATATTTGAATTATGTATATTGTTATTGGTGTATATATAAAACTACTTTTTTTGTTGTCATCACAGGAAAATGAAGGATATGAGGTGTGCGTCTTAGTGTAGATTCTCCAAAGCTAGCTAGTGATCATCAGCCAGAGAAGAGTGTGTATAAAGTATTTTAGCCATAATGAATAACAGCATTATCATTAATATAATTTAATCTTTAATGTATGTATGTAAGTGAAAAGACAAGGAACTTGTTAAAAACAACATTGTCATGGTTGTATGATTTCCTTACATTATGATTTTGTCTTTGATTGTGAGTTTATTCATGGTTGTTTTCCTTGCTTTTATTTTGGCTAGCACTGTTTAAGCATAAGGGAGTTGAGTTTTAATTTGTTCCAATGAGTTTTGAGTGTCTCACATGTGTATAAGATATTAGTTATAATCTGTAAGAGAAGAATTTATTTGAATGTTGTTGAAATGGCTGCTGCTTGCTGAGTGAAATGTTTTAACAAGAGAAATTGCTTGCTGGGTAAATGTTTTAAATGAATTTTTTTAAAAAAACTACTTTTAAGACAGACCGGTTCTCTCCAAAACCGATCTTAAAAGTACATTTAAGATTGGTTTTGGAGAGAACCGGTCTTAAAGTAATAATTTTAAGACCGGTTTCATAAAAAACCGGTCTTAAAACTATTACTTTTAAGAGTGGTTTCCTAAAAAACCGATCTTAAAAGTATTACTTTAAAACCAGTTGGGTAGAAAATCGGTCTTAAAATTACAACCTTTTAGACTGGTTTCTCTGATAACAGATCTAAAAATATTTAGTTTTAGACCGGTTTTATAAATAACTGGTCTTAAAACTTATTTTTAAGACCGGTTCCATAACTAGTCTAAAATGTGGTAGACTTTTAAGACCGGCTGTATCAAGACTAGATCCAGAACCGGTGTAAAATGTCTTTTTTAACTGGTCTTAAAAGTGATTTTTCCACTAGTGTTTAGAGGAAGGAGAGCGTTATTATGTGTTTGCTATATTTGGACCTCTTTACTCCCTCAATCCCATATCCTATATATAGTGTACGTAGAGTCACATAGGAATATATGTAACTCTTAAGTGTATAGGTACGTAAGAATAGACATAACTATTAAACCCTAAAGGGATATTTCCCTATATGAACCTATGTCTCTCCATGATAGCCCCTCTTCAACTGGGCTTAGGCCCTAATCCACCCAGAGTGTATTAGTATATTCCAACATCTCCCACTCACACTTGATGGATTAGATGTTGTGGGCCAAGTCTCTTTCTCTTACTTGTTTCATACTGTAATATCCCAAAAAGCGATTAAGGGCTAATGACTTCAAACATGATGGGAATTTGGAACCATTGGGAACAATTGTGTAAAAGTTGGAAATTCTGTCTATTAAAACTCTGTACAGGGCAGTTGATTTGTATGGATGTTTTAAATAGGAAAATGTTGTCTAAAAATTCTGAAATTTTTCAGTCTTAATGATCACATGCCAATCTTCAAAACGGACATATAATTTGTGTCATTTCAATTTGTGAGCTAAGAGTTATGATTTTCCAGAGTTTGGGATGGAAACTGGAACCTGTTTTGGAGCAGTATGGACTTTTGTGCAATTCTGTATTTTTGAGGTTATGAGCTGCAGTGATCCATATTTTTCCAATAAAGAGGACTTAAATAGCTTTCCATTGGCTTTGGGATCACCCCATTTTGAGTTTTCTAGAATTAGTTATGAGTTTTCAAAGTTTCGGCAGAAATCTGCCAGAATTTTGTAAAAATCCGAAATTGATGGAAATTTAGTAAATAATTAGAAAATAATATTATATCATATTAAATCATCATCCACCTCCTCCATCAGCCTAAAACCGTGCCATTCAGCCGCAACAAGAGAGAGAAGGTGTGAGAAATTCTAGAGAGAGAAGGAGAAGAGGACTTGTATGGTAAGTCGATTTCTTCGGTAAATCCTTACCTAACGCGTATAACTCCGCTCCTAAGCTATTCTTCTATGCTCTTCAAGGTTTGTGGAGCACAAATTTGGGTGTTCTAAGGCTAGGGTTTTTAGCCACCTTGAGAAAAAGCTAGTGGGAGCTTGAGGTAACTTCCAAAGTCTCGTATATTGCTTATTCTGGCTGCTGTGGGCAATTTAATCGGTGAAATTTTGCCGGATTGCCATTGGTTTTAAAGTTTGGAAATGATATGGCCTAGGGGTTATGCTGCCTAAATTGGGTTTTAATGTTAGTTGTAACCTAATGTAATGGTTAGTAAAGTAATTAGGAGTAGAAAGAAACACGTCTGCGAAGCCGAAATCGAAAAACCCCAATTTTTCTTGGGGAACTGAGAATTTTGGCCAAGGCTAGTTTGGAGGGGTTAGAGTTGGATTTTCAATGATTTGATGGTTCCATTGAGTTCAGGAGTGAAAATTATGTGGGGTTACAGTTGGTCACTCTTTCGGAAAAGGCCAAAAAAGCATAATTACGAAAACGCCCCTGAAACCCTTAAAGTAGGGTTGCCAAGGGTAAATTTGTAATTTGACATTCAATTTGATAATTCCGAGTCCAAAATGGATTCCTTGGGCGGAATTATGTTAGTATAGCCCAGCTTAGAATTTCGGGAAAAGTGCAACTGGACCAGGTATGATGGGCCCGGGCCAGGTCCCCAGGGACATTTTTATAAATTTTCATTATAGACTCATATAACCCCAAGAAACACTATGGAAATGTCTAAATGGTGCATTTGGAATTGTAGGATTCGATATTTGCCTTATTAGTGATCCACCTGTGCTAGAGCACAATCGGAAAAAACAAGGTAGTGACTCTTTTCCCTTATACTACATTTGATACATGGTATGTTTGTTTGATCATTGTTTGTGAGTCTATCACCTGCGGCCCATCGGTGTTGATGGTAGGAGGATTGTACCTTCAGGGCGGCGGAATCCGAGGGATGAGACTTTGTGAAAGCTGTAAGGCTATATGTGAAAGCCGAAAGGCTATTTGTGAAACCTTCACCCGCGGCCCATCGGTGTTGACGGTAGGAGGACTGTGCCTTTGGGGCAGTGGAATACGGGGGATCACTAGTGGAAAATTGTTTTTTAGACCGGTTAAAAAAGACTTTTTAGACCGATGTGAATTAGGTCTTGTTACAGCAAGTCTAAAAATTCTGTTATTTTTTAGACCGGTTGTTATAACCGGTCTTAAAAGTCAACCGATCTTAAAGGTCACCTTTAAGACCTGTTCTGCCCGCAATAGGTCTTAAAGGTCAAACCTTTTAAGACCAGTTGTGCCCACAACCGGTCTTAAAGTACTTTTAAGACCGGTTATTACTACAACCGATCTTAAAGCTTCTATTTTTTTAAAAAACGTCCCTTTTATATATACACGTACTGGATGCTCCAATTTTAACAGCAGTACAGAACAATCACAGATTTCAATTTCAATATTCAAAAGCAGCAGTCTATAGCAGCAACAAATTTTCATACAAGCCAGTCACACATTGATGGTTCATTTGCGGCACTTTAATTACAATATGGAAAATATGGTAGCATTTTATGTAAACTCCATTGGCTCAATTTCAGCCTAAATGCACTTGTAGTTTCAGTCCCTAAGTCACAAGTAGAGTGCAAGCAAATTTGTCAACAATGCAAAATGCAAATTGGAGCAAAGGTAATGACCAACCTTAGTTTAGCACTAAATAACACCAATAGTGCAATTAGACAGTAAGGAGGACCAAATGACAGTAGTACAATACTGAATCTTGAAGCAACAGAGAACAATGCAAAATGCAACGGATGAAATGGAGTGCATGTATTTGTTTATCTATATGCAACTCCCTAAGTATGAAGTAAGTAACAGATTGCACAAAAGCAACATAACAGATTTCACAAAATCAATGACAGCAGCAAGATCAAACACAAGCACAAATAAAGGTGTAAGCCAGGTGACTTTAAATAAACTTCCAACAAATGGTAATTAGTGTAGAACAAGGTTCAAGATCAAATGTCACAATTTAAGCAACAAGTTAAAATCAGATTCTAGGAACTCCAAATTCACTCCATTTCTTGCAATTTCAATATGCAACATGAAGTTGTCTAAAACTAAAAACATGAAGGAATGTCCATACATAAGAATTTGCTCAGAAATGGATGCAAAACTTTGAAATGACAACGGCAGCAATAAAATTCAAATATTGATACAAGAAACAGCAAAAATTCCTCAACTTTACAGAATACAAAGGGAAGAAAAATTACAAAGGTCAGTCCCTCAAATCCCATGCCCCCTGTATCTCTCATATCACAGAAATTGTCCTACATAGATACATAAACCATGTTAGCAATACATATGAGAACAATAATGTACAATGTAACGTTCGATTCAAAAAATCACTATTTTTGTAATAGCTCATACATGAATTCAACACAACATGTGCGAATGAAATCAATATCTTCTTCAGGAAAGGGATCAGCAAGATCAAACATCTGTAACACCAAAACCAAATGAAACATTAACTTAGTAACTTAAAAACAATAAAGTAATACAAAAGTTCTGAAATATAAATTTACCTCTTGAGTAAAATCAGTCGTGCCTAGAGTGATAATATTGTAAATGTGTCTCAAAACATAAAAACCACATAAGTTCGACCCTTGTGGTTGCCTACGGCTCTGAGAAAAAACATGATATCATTAAAACAAATATAAAGGCATGCCTTATTACATTCTTTAAACAAATCAATATATACTAACCTTTGGCATGATCCATATAGGGTCCTTTAAGTCACGAACATGCTTACCACAAGCACTGTGTAGGAATGTCCGTATAGCCCTATAATCATCACAATGACAAAGGTTATTGGTTTTACACAAATTCCATAAACTTTGCATAGAAAAGGTAATAATGCAAGAAAACTAACTAGTTTATGGTCTTTTTCAAATCATTCCCTGGTTTGAAGTGGAGGGAACATAAGAGGATGATAGTATAACTACTCTTGTATAGAAGAAGCAACTGCCAATGATCACTGAAAAAGAAAGAAGAATATTAAGCAAACATAAAACATTATATAAATTATAAAATATCAATTTATGCTTCTTACCCATGCACATATGGAGCCAAGAAACACTCAGTTCTAGTTTCACTAAGCCTCTCTGATAAGTATCTATGTCTGATAGTAGTAGTGGTCCCTTTCTCTTGGATGTGATGGGGGTATAAGAATCCAAAATTTTAGCTTTTGCCAGAGGAGACCAACCTACGATGCATGTACCTACAATAATGCAAGCACATAAATAAAAGGTAAATTGTGAAACTTTTAAAATATTTACTTTGAATTGCAGAAGATACTTACAAAAAGAACAGTTGGACAATCCCAATCATAAGATTTTGTCTAGAAGCTACCAGGGATATCAAATTATCCCTCTCAAGATAGCATGTCACCCCTGACTGTACAACAACTGAATCCGCAGGCCAATCTCTTATTTGAAAGGATGTATCATATGCCATCAGAATCACTTGTTGCATGATATTCAATGGAGGCTGTGAAACTTCTTACAGAGTGAAGGGAGTTGGACTTGGTGGGGCTTTGATCGAACTTTCCTCGGCTCGAATAGAAAAAAGGTTCGTTGGCCACAAGATGAACGTACCCAGGATATCGCTTACAATCTTGAATTCATCAGAAGGGATAGGAACAAGTGCATCTGCAATGATCACCTCATCAACTGGCACTCAGACTTGATCAGCTTCTATTTATCGGTAGTGGACAGTTGATCCCAGGTTATGCATACTACCCTGTGCAACTAACCATCTCAGAGGATCCTCGACAAAAATATCACAAGGCTCAGTAATTTCTCTTGCAGGACCCTCTGATGACTGCCCGATGTTGCAACAACTCCCTTTAGTGCTCTGCTTATTAGGATCAATCGATTGTGGCTGGGGAGCACTGGTATCTTTTCTTGAGCTCATAAACACTATCATTTCCTCTTTCATCTTGCTTAACCGGGTCTCTAATAGTGCATCAAATGATGCTTCAGCCTCGGCCTTTGCTTCTGCTCTTGTAGTGGCCAACATAGTCTCCAATTCCTCCCTAGTCACGATGTTTGAGGAATGGCGTACGGGGGCTCCAAAGTAATCCCATATCCCTACCCCTCCTCCAACTCCCCTGATACGGCCTGGATACTCTTGTTTGCCAGTAGCAACTGTTAGAATATCATTCCTGCCCTCCGACTTAAAAGATCCCTCAACTTGTTTTTTCTATATTCCTCCTGTAAGATAATACAAAATAATAAACATAAGTAATGATGTATGTTTCTTATGTAATTAATAACATCAACGATATATACTTACAATTCTTTCACCTACTATACGAGATTGTTCACTCGTATAAGACCCACTCCTCTTTTGGTGGGCAAATTGCCATTTTTCTTCGCTACAAATCGGAGATGGTGGAGAAAGAAGAACAGAAGGATCAGATTGAGATGCTCCTTCCAATCTCTTCCGTTTGGCCGCCAACAAGTTTCTTTCAGCCTTTGCATAACCCCCACGAGACATTGTTTAAGGGCAACCATTCTTTCTACCACTCTCTTGTGCTTTTTGCCTTTTTACCTGTGAATAAGAAATGATACAAAAGGAAAGTGTTATAATCAATTAAGATAATTACTAAGTAAATAAAATGAAAAATAAGTCAACTAACCAAAGATTCTGGAGTAGTCCGAAGCCTAACAAATTCTTGCCAAGTTGCTTGATCAAGAAATGTATACTTGTCGCACGGATTAGGATGAGGTTGACCATCGTTCACCTCGATATGAATGTAATTGTTGGTCAGATTTTTCTTAAACTTGCTCCAGTGCTCATAACAATACGTCATTGTCTGGTTGTATAAGATCTCACTCTGAGGAATGTCGTACGTGAGCTGGAATGCATGCATTGAAGGAGGAAGTGACAAATTTGTGACATATTTGATAATAATTAATTACATACATAAGAGAATTGTATACCTGGATAGTGTCTCAAATATGTTTCTTCACCTTTTCATCGACATTTCTCCACTCCTCTATCAAGATGCTCGGCTTGTTGCATGCAAAGAGGCCGACAAAACTCCAATACCATTGGGCATTAGGACCAATTGGTGTCCAATATCTATCAAACTCAATCGGTATCTTTTGGCTTGCACTCTGACTGAGGGAAACGTCTGTCAACTGTGTACCATGTATACCCCTTCGTATAGACTGGCTACTACGCTCACTATGACCCTGGCTCCGAGCATTGCTAGGCTCACCCTGATTAACACTAGCTGGCTAACTCTCCTGAGCACTAGGTGGCTGACTCAGAGGTGTAGTAGGTGGCTGATCCTCTGCACTAGGACGTTAGGGATTCGTCATTTGCCTGTAACGACAATAAAGAAAGATAAATCCTAAACTATGACATGTGAAGACTATATTGATAAAATAACTAAACATATTTTTCGGATATAAATCATAATCTTAATTACTTTAATTAGTTAAGGTCAAAGTAGTATAATAAAGAGATATCCTCCCATATTCCCTCGTGATGATCATTTCTTGTGCCGTGTGCATTATCTACTTCATCTTCTTCGTTCAATTCTGGTAGACCCCTGGAAAAAGAAGGAGTCTTAAGAATATCATAATTTGAGTGACTTTTCTCGTCAATATCAATACCCTTTTTCCTTAAAGAGCTACATACCACATTTTATTTGCCTGATCAGTGATATAGAACACTTGTTGCGCCTGATTTGCCATAATAAAAGGTTTATCTCCAAAACTTCTACTATTCAGATCTACTAATGTAAATCCTAACCTATCGATCTTCACACCATTATTGACATCAACCCACTTGCATTTGAAAATGGGAAATCTAATTTTAACATAATCAACCACCCAAATCTCTTCAATCACCCCATAATAAGGTATGGCAGCCAATATAGGGTTCTTATCTTTCAAACTAGAGAAGTGCATAGATTCAGCCACTAATACAACACCATTGTTCTGGACGGTGCTCTTATCATCTAGGGACTTTGTGTAAAAGGTATAACCGTTGATCACAAATGAAGTCCAACTTATGACATCAACTTTAGGACCATGTGCTAACCAATTTATTGTGTCAGAAACACATTCTTCTCCGTCAACCTTTTGTTTGAACCAATGTGCTAAAGTTCTGTTATGCTCCCTAATTAACCTTTGTTCAATTATTCGACTATTTTGTTTTCGTACAATTTCTTTATGGGCATTCATGTAATATTGAAATTTATCAACACTGTTCAAGATGTACAAGTGAACTTGTTGCAATTCATCAGCATCTATGCTCTTTATTGTTGCCCTACGTCTACCCCCTTCTTGATCATGACGTTTAGGAAGGCCAATATGTCATACATTTGACAAATAATGTTGACAAAATTCCATATCTTCTTCAGAATTTTTTGAACAATAGATGCTTCAGGCCGGTTGGGGTTCTTCACATACCCTTTTAGTATTTTTATAGTTCTTTCGATTGGGTACATCCACCAAAAATAGATAGGACTACACAACTTTATCTCCCTCACTAGATGAACAATCAAGTGTACCATGATGTCAAAAAAGGAAGAAAAAGCTTCTCAAGCTAGCACAAGTTCATATATCCTTCATTTTCCAATTCCTCCAATCTTTCCGTGTCAATGACTTTACAACAAATGGCATTGAAGAAGAAACAAAGTCTAGTCAATATGTGTTGAAGATCATATTTGGCAATGCCTCGAATAGCTACTATGAGTAGTTGTTGTATTAAGACATGACAATCATGAGACTTTAGCCCTATTAACTTCAAGTCTTTCATCGATACAAGCTTTTTAAAATTTGAAGAATACCCTGAGGGAACTTTAGCGCCATGTAAACACTCACAAAAGCTTTTTTTCTTAACCTTAGACAAAGTATGAGTAGCTGGAGGACAAAAACTTCTATTACCATATGGCCTGGGATGTAAATCTTCTCGTATTCCCATTTCTTGCAAGTCTAATCTTGCCTTCACGTCATCCTTAGAACTTCCTTGTATGTTGAGCAGTGTCCCAACAATACTATCACATACATTTTTCTCCACATGCATGAAATCAATATAGTATCTGACGTCAAGATTGTGCCAATATGGAAGATCGAAGAAGATGGACCTTTTTTTCCATATATTTTTCTCATTTCTACTCTTTCATGACTTACCAAAACATAGTATTAATATTTTTCACCTTTTCATAAATTTTCTCCCCAATCAATGTCTCTGGAGCATCTTCAAACTCTTGGCCACCGAAAAAAGCTTTTTTAATCTACGATAAGGGTGGCTTCGTCTAAGAAATCGCCTATGGCCAAAGTAAACCCTCTTTCTTCCATGTTGAAGTTAATGGTAGCATGTGCCTTCTTCACATATCAGACAAGCTTTGTGGCGTTTAACGCTATATCCTGACAAGTTCCCATATACAGAGAAGTCATTTATAGTACAAAAGATCATTGCTCGCATATTAAAAGTCTCCTTCTTGTTCGCATAAAAAACATTGACACCTTTATCCCACAACTCTTTCAAGTCTTCGATCAAGGGTTCTAGGTAAACATCTATGTCATTTCCGGGTTGCTTTGGTTCCGAAATCATTATAGACAACATAATGTACTTTCGTTTCATACATAACAAAGGAGATAAGTTGTAAATTACCAACAGAACAGACCATGAACTATGTATACTGCTTAGGCTACCATAAGGATTCATACCATCTATGCTAAGCCCAAGCCTGGGATTCCTAGGTTCTTCACCGAAGCTAGGAAATAATTGATCGATTTTCTGTCATTGAGAAGGATCAGCTGGATGTCAAAGCTTTCCATCAGAAATCCTCTCATCTGCATGCCATCTCAAATTTTTTGCATCAATTTCATTGGCAAACAGGCGCTTGAACCTTGGAATGATTGGAAGATACCACAACACTTTTGCAGGGCTCTTATTTGATTTATACCTCGGAGTTTCACATATCGGACATTACTCCTTCTCTTCATGATCTTTTCTATACAATATGCAATCATAAGGGCAAGCATGGATCTTTTTATACTTCATCCCTAGTGGACACAGTATTTTCTTAACATCATAGTATCGACAAGGCAACACATTATCATCAAGAAGCATGTCTTTAAAGGCCTCAAGCATTTCTGAAAAAATCTTGTCACTCCATCCATGCCGTGCTTTCAAACCTACCAATTTCAATACAGCTTTCAGCAATTGGTATTTTTTACACCTTGGGTACAGCAACATCTCAACATCACTGCACATATTACCATATGCATGTGATTATTCAAAAGCCTCTTCTCCTACATCACGAATAATATCCTCTATCCGATCATCCATATCCGTGTCATTATCACATAAGTCACTTCCCCCTGTTGAGATGCACTTGGCATTTCTAATTGTTCACCATGCCATACCCATACTACATACGTCTTACAAAACCCTTCACAAATTAAATGTGTATATATATCTATAGCACTTAATCACTTCTCATTCAAACATTTTACACAAGGGCAATAAAACATCCTACTATCTTCATCGGCATTTCTTTTTGCAAAGTCTAAAAAACCCCTCACCCCAACATCATATTCAACACTCGTCCATTTAGCTTTTATCCAACTACGATCCATATATTCCAACACCTTTTATTTTTTTTTCTACTTTTTCCCCTGGAAAAGGAAAGAGTATAATGAGAGTAGGCACACCCAAGTACCTAGTTTAACTACTACATAATGAACAAGTAGAAGAGAGTAGAGAGATAGAGATAGAAGAAGAGTAATCTGAATAGTACAAGTCTCATTAACAATGCAAATCTGTCCAATACAATGGGTTGACTGCCATATACATTACCATTATGAACAGTAGAAATAGAATAGTACCATAGGGATTAGGGGTTCAGTAATTACTAATTGACTTAACCGTCAATCACTTGAACAAAGTCTTTGAAGGCCGGAAACTACACGAGAAAGATGAGCTTGGTATGATAGGGTAGATTGCACGCTGGAAGAAAGTAGGAAAGGTGGTTTAACGTTTTGGCCTTGACCTACTCAGCTTTAGCGATGGAGGCATCAGATTTGTGGCTTCATTCTCTTACAGTTTTCTGTGTGTCTTGTGTATATATATATATATGCATTTACTATTTAGGAAGGAGTACGTCCTTCACATTCTCATGTGACTCCAACTAGAAACAATGAATCATTTAAGTATAGATAGTCCCAGCAGCACTTAATTTATTTAGTATTCTCTCATTTAGAATCCACCCTATCAGCACATGACTTCAATTAACCATCTGTCACTTGTAATGCATGTATGAAACTTTTTCTTTGTGTGTGTGATAGAGGAGTTTAAAGGATAATCTGAGGTTCAAATATTTATGGGGTGCCTTTATAACTTTTTAGTAAAAGAAACTGAACCTTTATCATTAAAGGCGATTGACCCCAATTTCTAAATCACTGATGAATTATGAGCAAACTTATGCAAGTGAATATATTTTTGCTAAAGCAGCATAAGCTTGTAATGATGTTTACAGGGAAAGCAATATCGGGAGCCTTTGGAAAAATATACTAGGAAATAGGGGAACCATTATGACGAGTTTGGTTGAGAGAGATAGAGGAACAAATAAATAAAAAAACATAAGAATAAGGAACACAGAAGCTATCATAACGCAGGAATAGAATAAGGAACAGAGAAGCTATCATAACGCAAGAACAGAATAAGGAACATAGAAGCTATCATAATGCAAACCAATGTCTCATATAAAAGAAAGACCAGTAATGTTTCAGAAATCAGAACCACAATGGCCCCACATTTCCAATCTCCTAAATCATACCCAGGCCACAACCTTCTTCGTCAGCAATCTCACAAAAAAATATTAATAGATGAAGTAAAAAACTACCTAGAAGAGAATTAGGCTTCACCAAGTTTATTATCCAACTTTCGTAGATCGAGGGTGAATAAAAATGAGAACAGGGTGCGTTCAGCGCCGTCAAACGTCGACACTCAACGAAAAGATAGAGCACAGTACGCCCTAACACTGAGCAACGGGGATGCTAGCTCCAAGATCCTATTTTCATGGCACAAATGCAATACCAATCCAAGGTGAGACACTAATTCTGCTCTTGATTTGACGAATTTGGAGTTGCTGTTCGTTCTTGACTATTGCTGTTTAGCCTGGAAGAATTCAGAATGAAGAATGGCGCAGAACGTGAACCACGAATGGGATTTGGGGAAAGAGTTTTAAGACCGGTTATAAAAATAACCGGTCTTAAAACATTTTTAAGACCGGTTGTTCAAACAATCGGTCTTAAAATCTATCTTTCAGACCGGTTGTTAGAACAACCGATCTTAAAAACTTTTATTTTAGACTGGTTATTATATTAACCGATCTAAAATAAAATACTTTTTAGACCGGTTATATCTATAACCGCTCTCAAAACATTTTTAAATTTTTAAATTTTTTTCCTCTAATCCTTTTAGACCGGTTTAAAATCTAAGTAGGTCTAAAAGGTTTAATATTTTAGACCGGTTATGTAGAACCGGTCTAAATAATATTTTTTAGACTGGTTAATAGAATAACCGGTCTCCCAATTTGTTTATAATTACAAAAATGCCACCGCTCATTTCTTTTAGACCTCATCTGCTGTAACCGGTCTAAAACACCCTTTTTGTACTAGTGGATGAGATTATGTGATTATGTGCATATGTGGCAGCTGCGTGCTGTGCTTTATGCTGTGATACTACTTGATGATTTTCTTGTATGCTTTGTGATTACGTGTGGTATGAGTGATTTGTTACTACTGGGATTCTTTTGAATCTTATGATTTTCATTGACTAACCTTCAGACAGGGCAAGTGTCTCCAAGGGAAAGGAGACGACCAAGGGCGTATAGGGCTCCTTAAGGAGATTTATATTTTGGTGTTGGTTATCATGTTTTGTTGGGAGATCACCGTATATCTTATAAATGTTGTTTTGGAGACAGTGGTGTAATCCCCTAATGGGAATTTATAAACCTTTAGTTTATGTATGAAACCCAGGGGTTGCTGGGATTTTGTTGAACACTCTGATATGTAAATGTGATGTAACTGCAAAGGGTAATTATATTCGAGTTGTGGAATTTGAGACTAGGGTAAGGCAGAAATTTTCAAAATATTTGTGAAAACCCTTCCGTAAGGAAGGGATTGTAAATGAGTTTGATTATTATTAGTCTCTCTTTCATTTTAAAATATGTATTTTGAATCATAATTACGAAGGGGGTTACATTTTTTGTATCAGAATTGTAGTTCATGGTAATGGTAGAGTTTGCTAGGATAGTTCCCTTAGTCTTGGCTATAGTGGTAGAAGATGAATCCTATTAGTTTGTTATGTATACACATATGTGCTTTGTGTTGTGGATATGTATAAGACTTGTGAACTATGTGTATACATTATCTATGGAACTGACGTAGTGAATAAATTATAGAATGAAAAAGACAAAGGGCCATTCCAGAATACAATAGGTAGACCCTAAAGTGGAGGTGGTCAAAGATAATCCACCAAACCCTATACAAGAGTTGATGGATCTAGTTAAAGATCAAAGGGACATGATTGCTGAGCTGAGAGAGGAGCTAAGAGAAGAAAAGACTAAAAGAAATGAGGGACATGGTCTGTCCACATAGGAAGAGACCCAGGAGGGGATCCATAGAGAAGAAACTGCTGAAGGTTTGGCACGACCATTGGAGTCGCCACCTTATGCTGTTCTGAACCATAAATCACATGGCGTGCCAGCTGGAGAAGTAAGGGATCTCCAGTTTTGGGTCTCAAAATTCTGTAAGCACCTGCCTCAAGTGTTCAAAGGTAGATTTGATCCCCAAGCAGTTGAAGATTGGTTGAACCGACTGGAGAAGATATTTGAGGTCTTTGAGTGCCCAGATGAGGTAAAGGCATGATTGGTAGTCTATAAGCTCAAGGGTAATGCAGACCGTTGGTGGCAGAATATCGCCCTAACGTTGAAGAGCAGAAACGTGCTACTGACTTGGGGAGGATTTCAACAGCAATTCAATGAGAAGTATTTTCCTAAGTCTGTGTGGTTAGAGAAGGAGACTGAATTCCTTTCAATCAGGTAGGGTGACTCAGAGTCTTTTGATGAATATTTGTCTCGATATTCCTCATATCTACGAAAAATGGATGATGAGGAATAGAGTTCAGATATGCTCATCCGTGGGTTGCAGCTAGAACTAAGAAAGAAGTTAGCCACCTACTAGTTTACTGAGTTCAACAAGGCGGTTGAAGAATACAGAATCACTGAAAACAACTTGAGAGATCTGTTTCCGACCAAGGGTATTGGTAACCATAGTGAACCTAGTAAGGGTACTACCTTCCAGAAGTGGAAGGGCCAGGGATCTTCTTCATCTAGGGGCAGTGGTAAGAAGCCCTACCAACCCAGAGATCGTGAGCCTCAAAAGTCTTCGACAGAGTGGGTATGTCCCCATTGCAATAAGCCATACTATGGTAGAAATTGTTGGCGCGAAATGATCTGTTTTAATTGTAAGCAACCGGGGCACCTTTTTAGAGATTGTCGGGGGCCACAGGTAGAGCAGAGGCTGAGGACTCAGGGTCGAGTATTTGCCATGACTCACAAGAAAGCCCGAAAGTCCCTTGATCTTATTCAAGGTAAAATTCTCCTTGATGGTAATGTGTTACAAGCGTTGTTTGATTTGGGTGCAAGTCACTCTTTCATTTCTTATGATTGCATGAAACGCATAGGTATGCATATACATAAATTGCCCTTTGATTTAGTTGTGTTGACACCAATGGGCGTCAAGACTATAACTACCGAAGTCTACCTAAATTGTGTCATAACTGTGGAGGGGCACCAATCCATTGTTGATTTGATTTGTCTGCCACTCTATCAATTAGAAGTCATTTTGGGTTTCGATTGGTTAATGGCAAATAATGTACTATTAGATTGTGGGAACAAGAGGATAGTGTATCATGTTTCTTAAAGTGTTGAGGATGTGAATGGTAGTCTGAATTTGCTTTTGACGGCCAAAGCTGAGAAGTATTTAGAGAGATCGGAGAAACTTTGAGCAGTATACCCGTGGTAAATGAATTCCCTGAGGTATTTCCTGATGACATTAGTGGATTGCCTCCGGAAAGGGAAGTTCAATTCCCAATCGAGATTATGCCTGGAGCTGGTTCTATTTCAAAGGCCCTATATCGTATGGCCCAAAATGAAATGGCAGAATTAAAGAAGCAGATTGAAGACTTGCTTGAGAAAGAGTTCATTAGACCCAGTGTGTCGCCTTAGGGAGCTCTAGTATTATTCGTCAAAAAGAAAGATGGGAGTCTATGTTTGTGTATTGATTACAGAGAAATGAATAAGATTACTGTCAAGAACAAGTACCCTCTCCCAAGAATCGATGACCTTTGAGATCAACGGTCTGGTTCATGTGTGTTTTTGAAGATTGATCTAAGGTCGGGATATCATCAGCTACGTGTGAAAGAAGAAGATGTTCTGAAAATTGCTTTCAGAATGAGGTATGGGCATTATGAGTTTCTGGTAATGCCATTTGGGCTAACCAATGTACCTGCGGTATTCATGGATTACATGAACCGTGTCTTTAGACAGTATCTGGATCAGTTTGTGGTTATGTTTATTGATGATATTTTGATATACTCCAAGAGTATGGAGGAGCATGAGCATCATTTGAGGATTGTGTTGAACATCTTGCGTGAGAAGTAGCTCTATGCCAAATTGAGTAAATATGAGTTTTGGTTGCTAGAAGTATAATTCTTAGGCCATGTTATCTCGCAAGAAGGGGTCTCTGTGGATCCCAGTAAGGTCGAAGCAGTACTGGACTGGAAGAGTCCAGAAACTATTGCTGAGGTACGCAGTTTTCTAGGTCTTGTTGGTTACTACCAGAGATTCATTCAGAATTTCTCCCGTATTGCTTTGCCAATTACAAAGCTCACAAGAAAAGATTAGCCGTTTGTGTGGGATGAGAAATGTGAAAATTGCTTTGTGGAGTTAAAGGAGAGATTGACTACGGCACCTGTGTTGATTATGCCTAATCCCAGCTTGACTTATGTTGTGTATAGTGATGCGAGTAAGCAGGGATTAGGGTGTGTCCTTATGCAGCAGGGACGTGTGGTGGCTTATGCCTCTCTGCAACTCAAACCTCATGAAATGAACTATCCCACCCATAATCTGGAGCTTGCAGCCATTGTGTTTATTGTGAAAATTTGGCGGCATTATTTGTACGGTGTGACGGTAGAACTATACAGTGACCACAAAAGCCTCAAGTATTTGTATGATCAGAAAGAGTTAAATATGAGACAATGTTGTTGGATAGAGTTGCTTAAGGACTACAACCTGAAAATCAAATATCATCTGGGTAAAGCAAATGTAGTTGCGAATGCTCTTTTTCGAAAGACGGTGCTTGTGGCAGCAATGATGATACAAGAAGGGAAGTTGATAGCGGATTTTTGAGATTTGAACTTGTCGAATCAGATCAACTATGCCATCTATACTGTTTCTTAAGGGGAAAGTGACTTGAGAGCTGAAATTGATGAAGCTCAAAAGCAAGATGGTTGAATACAGTGTAATTGGCTAGAATTGAATGGGGAGAAGCTCAGGGCTACGATTTATCGCCTAGTAGACTAGTTTATTATCAGAAAAGAATCTGCGTTCCCTTTAAGGCAGAACTCAAGAAAAAGATTCTTGATGAGGCACATAAGAGTCGTTATACTCTTCACCCCGGTATAACCAAAATGTATCATAATCTGAAATCTATGCATTGGTGGCCGGGATTGAAGAATGATGTAACAAAATATATGGCACGATGTCTTACATGCCAGAAGGTAAAGATTGAGCACCAAAAACTGCCAGGTTTGTTGCAGAGTCCTGAGATTTCAGAATGGAAATGGGAAAGTGTGACCATGGACCTTATTGTGGGATTGCCCAGGATCAAGAACTACGATGCGATCTGGGTGATCATGGACCGGTTGACGAAGTCGGCTCACTTCATACTGATCAATGCTGGTTATTCTCCAGACAAAATAGCATAGATTTATATTTGGGAGATTGTGAAGCTCCATGGCATACCGAATATCATTTCCAACCAAAATGCCCGATTCACTTCAAGATTCTAGAGGGCTTTGCATAAGGCCCTAGGTACTCAGTTGAGATTTAGTATGGCTTATCATCCTCAGACAGGACTATTTAGACATTGGAGGATATGTTGCGAGCATGGGTCCTCGATTTTTAAGGGAATTAGGACTACTTTCTTCCACTTGCTGAGTTCGCCTACAACAATAGCTATCATGCGAGCATCCAAATGGCTCCATATGAAGCGTTGTATGGAAGGAAGTGCTAATCACCCTTGTGCTCGAATGAATTATCTAAGAGGAAGCTTTATGGGCCAGAGCTTGTTGATCAAACCTCAGCATAGATTCAAGTCATTCGAAAGACGCTCCTTGCAGCGCAGAGTCGACAAAAAAGCTACACTGACAAGAGAAGAAGACCTTTAGAGTTTGAGGTTGGTGATTATATGTTTCTGAGGGTATTACTAGTCAACGGCATCGGGAGAGCTATCAAGCAGAAGAACCTGAGCCTGAGGTATATAGGTCCTTTTGAGATTCTTGCAAGAATTGGGCCTATTACTTATCGAGTAGCCCTACCCCCAAACTTGAGCAGGCTCTACGATGTGTTTCACATTTCCCAACTGAAAAAGTACTAGCCGGATCCATCTCATATTATTAAGTATGAAGAAGTCAAACTACAAGACAATTTCACCTATGCGGTAGAGCCAAATCATATCATTGATAGAGAAGAACGACGGCTCAGAACCGAAGCATTCCACATGTGAAGGTGATCTGGAAGGGAATGACTCAAAGAGAGGCAACTTGGGAAGCGGAAGCTGATATGCGGAGGCATTATCCGGAGTTTATGACTCAAGTGGTGTGACAATTTTCGAGGATGAAATTTATTTTACGGGGGGAGAAATGTAATATCTCGAAAAGGGATTAAGGGCTAATTACTTCAAATGTGAATGTAATTATTGTTGAATAAACACTTTTGGAGAATGTGTGATAGGAATTTTGTTGTTTTAATTATTTCAATGTCTTCCTTGTGAAAATTCATGTGGGGAGAGTGTTTATTGTGAAATTGGAACCATCAGGAACAATTTTGTAAAAGTTGGAAATTCTGTCCATTGAAACTCTGTACAGGGCAGTCGATTTGTATGGACGTTTTAAATAGTCAAATGGTCTCTAAAAACTCGGAAATTTTCCAATCTTAAAGTCCACATGCCAAGCTTCAAAATGGACATATAAGTTGTGTCATTTCAATTTGTCAGCTAAGAGTTATTGTTTTCCAAAGTTTGGGATGGAAATTGGAATCTGTTTTGGAGCAGTATGGACTTTTGTGCAATTCTGTATTTTTGAGGTTATGAACTGCAGTGATCCATATTTTTCCTATAAAGAGGACTTAAATCACTTTCCATTGGCTTTAGGATCACCCCATTTTGAGTTTTCTAGAATTAGTTATGATTTTTCAAAGTTTGGGCAGAAATCTGCCAGAATTTTGTAAAAATCCGAAATTGATGGAAATTTAGTAAATAATTAGAAACTAATATGATATCATATTAAATCATCATCCACCTCCTCCATCAGCCCAAAACCGTGCCATTCAGCTGCAACAAGAGAGAGAAGGAGAAGAGGACTTGTATGGTAAGTCTATTTCTTTGGTAAATCCTTACCTAACGCGTATAACTCCGCTCCTAAGCTATTCTTCTATGTTCTTCAAGGTTTGTGGAGCACAAATTTGGGTGTTCTAAGGCTAAGGTTTTTAGCCACCTTGAGAAAAAGCTAGTGGGAGCTTGAGGTAACTTCCAAACTCTCGTATATTGTTTATTCTGGCTGCTGTGGGCAATTTAATCGGTGAAATTTTGCCAGATTGCCATTGGTTTTAAAGTTTGGAAATGATATGGCCTAGGGGTTATGTTGCCTAAATTGGGTCTTAATGTTAGTTGTAACCAAATGTAATGGTTAATAAAATGATTAGGAGTAGAAAGAAACACGTCTGCGAAGCCGAAATCGAAAAACCCCAATTTTTCTCGGGGAACTGAGAATTTCGGCCAAGGCTAGTTTGGAGGGGTTAGAGTTGGATTTTCAATGATTTGATGGTTCCATTGAGTTCAGGAGCTAAAATTAGGTGTGGTTACAGTTGGTCACTCTTTTAGTAAAGGCCGAAAAAGTATAATTATGAAAATGCCCCTAAAACCCTTAAAGTAGGGCTGCCAAGGGTAAATTTTTGATTACATGTAGTATAAGTGATTTGTTACTACTGGGATTCTTTTAAATCTCATTCTTTCCATTGACTAACCTTTAGATAGAGCAAGTGGCTCTAAGGGAAAGGAGACGACCAGGGGCGGATATGGCTCCTTAGGGAGATTTATATTTTGGTGTTGGTTATCATGTTTTGTTGGGAGATCACTGTATATCTTATAAATGTTGTTTTGGAGAGAGTAGTTTAATCCCCTAATGGCAATTTATAAACCTTTAGTTTATGTATGAAACCCGAGGGTTGCCAGGATTTTGTTGTACACTCTGATATGTAAATGTGATGTAACTGCACAGGGTAATTATATTTAAGTTGTGGAATTTTATACCAATATAAGGCAGAAATTTTGAAAATATTTATGAAAACCCTTTTGTAAGGAAGGCATTGTAAATGAGTTTAATTATTATTGGTCTCTATCTCATTTTAAAATATGTATTTTGAATCATAATTACGAAGGGGGTTACAAATACTACGTGCTTTGTGTGACCGCGTGGGCATGACAAGAAATCCCTTTTTTAGAGATCAGCACAAGAAACCCTATAGTGTAACTCGATATTGATATAATTCCAGGATGTCCTAGATTTACCAATATACACTTTTCTCATAGCTAATGTAATCTTTCTTGTGCCAATATAAAACTTATATTGTCTTCCTCCTATGCATAGTGTCCACACTTATGAAATCACAAAAAGATATCATAAGGGACTAGTCTCAGACACCAGCATAGTTGCATATATTTCAGGTAATAATCTTCCTTTCCCCGATATATCACTTTGACATGAATCAACCGCTTTCCTAATATGATACCTTTAGATCACATCAATCATGATCATAGGACAAAATGCTAAAATAGCAGATGTTGAAACATATTTCCATGATAATATCAAAGTCAAAGGATATCATTGAGAAGATTAACCTTTCTGGGACTCACACAACAATGAAGCAGGGATCCATTCACTTTCTTCCCATTTGTGTTTTTTCAGCACATGCAGTATAAATCTCATGCTACGGTGTTAATTTTATAATTTAAGAGCATATATCGTTTTGGTTTCATCATTAACACTGTACAGACTTAAGTCTAGACACTCCCAGTATAAACCCAAATTCTTAAACTCTACTCACATTACTTGACATTAATTTTGAAGAATTTGTTATCTAGCTACAGGTATCATGGACATGGGCTTCCATGATTCAATCCATATTTACAATCATGGATCTAATCCCAATTTACTACACTTTTAGTCGAGGTGACATATAGTTTGTGTTTCTTTTCTACCATATCAGCACTATTACTGCTTTATTGGTGAATGCAATTGTCTCATATTGCACACTCCTCCTGAGTGTCAAAAGGTGGTCGCTTGTGTGAGAAATCTAACCTCATCAACCTATACGGCACACTAGACATTGCACACCTACACACACATTTAAAGCTATAATGAAGTTTCTATTGCTTCTTACCCCATACATACTAGAGGACTTAACATGTTTCTAATATGTCATGTCCTTGGTCAGGGGACTTTGCATAGAAATTTACTTTTAATAACAACTTTATGTTCTATAGAATCTCTCATATAGTTATATCTTTGCATTCAGTCTCGCTATTATTTTTAGGGTCTTTTGTTTAGGCAATATTTGTGCACTCATAATACTTTAACACCATTTTTGAATTCTCATTTTCAAATCACACATGTTCCATGAACATTACTAGTCAATAGCCTCTTGTACTACCACCATACATACTTTGAGCATGCATAATCAATGTATTCTACAAGTATATCAAGATCATTTTATGAAGCCATCTAAAGTCTTTCACAATGGTTAGACAAAATGCTGACTTACAAGTCCTATCATGAGCATATGTCTAGTCTTGTATTCATCACTGCATACATCACACTGTTAACAGTATCTGTATGGAAATTCTTTTTCATTTTCTTCAAGGTTGGTTCAGTTAAGGAAACTTATCAAGACTTAAACTCACTCCTAAATCATTGGGGTATCCATGGAATTGTATTCACTTATTGTGAACCGTTTAAGAATCTTCTTAATTTGATTCTCTTAAAAGAGAGGACTCTTATTAAGCTATCTCTTTGGATCTCTAATCCATTTACTTTACCCATATACTTATTTTTCAAAATTTATTAGTACCATTCTTTAATAGGCACTACCAAATTCAAAATTATTTATGGCCAATAGTATATCACCCACTTAAAGGAATACAACCATTAGAAAAAGAAACACATTATTGTATGGATGATTCCTTCAATCCACAAAAGGACTTCTACAAAAACATATGAAGTCACCACTATATGAAATTGCAAATACTGCTTTTAGTGAAATCTAATAGCCACTACACATAGATTTCTTCATCCACATTACCACTAAAAATGTTGGTTTTACATATGCTTGATGTAAATCCAAAATCCAAATGGTTAACTATTGCCATATTAAGTTTAATTTAAATGCACAACAAGTAAGAAGGATACCTTCCTGTTATGCATACTTCTTTGTAACAAAATAAGTTTTGTGCATGCCAACTTCCTAATAGCATTTTTGACTTGGTAGTAGATCAATTGATTCTCAACTTGATTCTTTCTCAAAGAATTCATTTTCCCTTTCCATTGCTTTCTTCCATTCTTCCTTAACATAGCCTCTTGTATAAAACACAACTCATCATCCTCCTCTGGAACAACTATGAACATTTTTCATAGTTATTCCTTTTCATTGGACCTTCTTGCATTTTTTCTTTATTTTCTTAAGTCTGTTTATTGACTATTCTAAGCTCCTACTCACAAAAACAAGTAAGGATTGTCAGCTTGTTTTGTATTGTCTTGTCATTGTATCTTGCAAAGAGATATAGTGTGATTAGTTTCACCCTTATTTGAAAACTAATTAACAACAAATATGGTACTATTCTGTACTACCTTGCCATTGTGTCCTGCAAATAGATACAATGTGATTAGTTTCACCTTTATTTGAAAACTACTTAACAACAAATGTGGTACATTTCAATTATTTTTTATCACAATTCTATCTTCGTTTTCACTGTTGAAAATCTAACCCTCATGAGCTCTTACTTACAACAACTATAGGAATTCGCAAATGTCCCTTATAGTCTATGAAAAAAAGTCACATATGACTTTTGCTTAGTCCAACATTTATAGGTATAGAAGTGACCACTTTAGTTTAGAAGGCACATGGTTAAACTCAAATTCACATGCATCTAATAAAACCAAGGATTTGTGCATGTGTACTAATCCAACCAAGATTGACTTGATAATACGCTCCTACCACATTTGGTGGGTTAGCATGAACCATAATATGTTTAACCATGTCTGACAACATTCTATTACACCTTTATAAACTCCTTTTTAGTAATGGAGTGTCAAGGATAATTTACTATTTAATTATCTTCATTTTACAGAGCTCTGTGCCTTACCCTCATACTTATAAGACCACATGTAAAAAAACCAGAATAATTGCAATGTATACTCAATTCTAGTTCTCTTATTAAAAACCTTTCATTATGCAACTTCTAATATAAGGATTGACTAGCAAGACATTTATGTTGAAAATTGTGCCCTAAGGGCCAATCATTGTACTTTGAACATTATTATTTTAATGAAATTTCTCCATTCTGTTATCATGTTATTTGCATGTTAACTGTGATAATTGTATCCTTGGATAATTCATGAAGATTGTCCTAAAATGTCCCTGGTCGGTCATCTCTGCGGGAGCACAGATGAAACAAGACCCGTTTAACTTTGATAAGATATGGAGATATGAATCAAAGTCTTAGGCACTTGTAAGAGTACAAGGTGCTAGACCGACCCACTACGAGAAAGCTACATGGATCAAGTCATAAGCTTTTCTTATGTATAACCACAACACAATGCCCTTATGTAATCCCCTACCTTGATAACCGTAATTAAGATTCGAAAGTGCGTAATTTAAAAGAATTAGAGACCGACGGATATGTTTTTCTCAAATCTCTTTTCTAAAATTCGTTCAACATGGTCTCAGATTCATCTTTTGAATCTAATTACTCTACGTAGTTCAATCATATTCATACATATCAAAGTGTATAGGCAAACTCCCGGCAACTCCCGGGTTTCATACATGTATAAACTAAGGGTTATAAGTTCCAAATAGGGGATTACATGACCAACATCAACGTAATATCTATATTTCAAAAATAAATAGTAATTCCAAGTCCAAAATAGATGACCAACAACCTAACAACACATCTCTACAAGATCCTAGCCGCTCCTAGTGGTTCGTTTCTCCTTGGAGCCACTTGCCCTATCTAAAATGTTAGTCAATGGAAAGAATAAGATTCAAAAGAATCTCTGTAGTAACAAATCACTCATATAGTGTATAAACGCATACCATATATGATCATGTTAAGCAGCATCACAATGATATATGGCACATGCCATATATGACAACACTCATGGCTGTAAACACTATGCGTCATCTTTCGCTATGATCTCAAAGCATCACAATGCATGACAAACATACATATAATGTTTCACACATAGTATAAGAGAAGAGTCACTACCTGGTTCTTTCCAAACGTGCTCTGGCATACGTTGTTCACAATCAGGGCATATGTCGAATCCTAAAATTCCAATTGCACCATTTAGACACTTCCATAGTGTTTCTAAGGGTTATATGAGTCTATAATGAAAATTTATAAAAAAGCCCTTAGGGACCCGGCCCGGGCCTGCCGTACCCGGTCCGGTTGCATTTTTCCTGAAATTCTAACCTGGGATATCCTAACATATTTCCACCCAAGGAATCCATTTTTGGACTCGGAATTATCAAATTCAATGTCAAATTACAAATTTACCCTTGGCAGCCCCACTTTGAGGGTTTTAGGGGTGTTTTTGTAATTATGCTTTTTTGGCATTTTTTGAAAAAGTGACCAACTGTAACCCCACCTAATTTTCATTCCTGATGTAATATCCCAAAAAGTGATTAAGGGCTAATGACTTCAAAAGTGGATGTAATTATTGTTGAATAAACACTTTTGAAGAATGTGTGATGGGAATTTGGATATTTTAATGATTCCAATGGATTCCTTGTGAAAATTTATGTGGGAATGATGTTTGGTATGAAAATGGAACCAATGGAAGCAAAGATGCAAAATCTGAAATTCTGTCCAGTGAAATTTTATTCTGGGCAGTCCGTTTGTGTGAACGTTTTTAATGACCAAATGGTATCTAAAAATTCTGAAATTTTCCAGTCTTATAGTTCACATCTCAAGCTTCAAAATGGACATATAATTTGTTCCATTTTGTTTTGTGAACTAGGAGATATAACTGTCCAAAGTTTGGGATGGAAACTGAACTCTGTTTTGGGGCAGTGATGAGTTTTATGTAATTCTGGAATTGTGTGGTGATTTTTAGTAATGGTCCATATTTTTCCTATAAAGAGGACTTAAATACCTTTCATTTGGCTTTGGAATCACCTCATTTCAATTTTTCTAGAATTAGTTATGATTTTTCAAAGTTTGGGCAGAAAATCTGCCAGAAAATCCGAAAATGGGAATTATGACATCATCTCATTAAAAGATGATGTCAGCATGGAATTACATATGTTATCATCTTCCTCAGCTCATTTCTGTCGCACACAGCAGCTGAAGCAAGAAAAAAAACGTGGAGAGAGCTTGGAGAAAAGAGAGAAAAAGAGGAAGAAATCTCGCAAGGTAAGCCGATTTCTCCGACGATCTAGCTCCTAACGCGTATAACTCCGACTCTAAGCCACTTCTCTTTATTCTTTAAGGTTGTGAAGCTCAAAACTTGGTGTTTTAAAGAGGCTAGGGTTCAGCCAAATTTGGGAAAAGCTAGTGGGAGCTTGAGGTAACTTCCAAACTTTCGTATATTGCTTATTCTGGCTGCTGTGGGCAATTTAATCGGTGAAATTTCGCCGGATTGCCATTGGTTTTAAAGTTTGGAAATGATGTGGCCTAGGGGTTATGCTGCCCAAATTGGGTCTTAATGTTAGTTGTAACCTAATGTAATGGTTAATAAAGTGGTTAGGAGTAGAAAGGAACGCGTTTACGGAGCCGAAATCGTAAAACCCCGATTTTCCCTGGAGAACTCATAAATTTCGGCCAGCCCTAGAAATGGGTCTTAGAGTTGGATTTTCAATGATTTGATGGTTCCATTGAGTTCAGGGGCGAAAATTAGGTGGGGTTACAGTTGGGCACTTTTTCAAAAAAGGCCGAGAAAGCATAATTACGGAAACATCCCTAAAACCCTAAAAGTAGGGCTGCCAAGGGCAATTTCGTAATTTTACATTGAATTTGATAATTCCGAGTCCGGAAATGGATTCCTTGGGCTGAAATATGTTAGGAAAGCCCATATTAGAATTTCGGGAAAAGTGCAACCGGACCGGGTACGGCGGGCCCGGGCCGGGTCCCCGGGGGTATTTTTGTAAATTTTCATTATAGACTCATATAACCCCAAGTAACACTATGGAAGTGTCTAAATAGTGCATTTGGAATTGTAGGATTCGATATTTGCCGCCCTCGTGAGCCAACTACGCCAGCGAACGTCAGAAAGGAACGAGGTAGTGACTTTTCTTTTGTACCATATATGATGCATTGTATGTGTGTTATATCGTTGACTTGTAATGAATTCGTATGCTGCGACACCTGTGGATTTGTGTTAGCACTGTCATTCCAATAGTCCCTGAGTAGCTAACAACGGTTCGGGTTAGGACGGTGTGCCTTCCCGGCGGAGAAAGGGGATGAGGATGAGGTGTGATATATGTGATTATGTGAGCCGAAAGGCTATTTGTGGAGGCCGACGGGCCATTTGTGAAAGCCGAATAGCTGTATGGGCTATAAGGCTATATGTATGCACTGCCACGCCAATAGTCCCTGAGTAGCTAACAACGGTTCGGGTTAGGCGGTGTGCCTTCCCGGCGGAGAAAGGGGATGAGGGTGGAGTGTGATTTGTGGTGCTGCTGCTGTATGATGATTTGCTTACATGCTGTGTGCTTATGTGTGGTATAAATGTTTTGTTACTACTGGGATTCTCTTGAATCTCATTCTTTCCTTTAACTAACCTTTCAGACAGGGCGAGTGGCTCTAAGGAGAAGCGTACGACCCGGAGCGGTTAGAATCCTGTAGGGACATTTATTTTGGTTATGTTGGTTAAACTTGTTGGACAGGGTGTCTGTATATTATGTTGGTTGTAAAGAATAGTTGAACGTAGTTGTGTAGTCCCCTATATGGAGGTTGTAAACCCTTTTTGTGTATGAATGGAACCTGGGGGTTGCCGGGATTGCTATTAGATATTCTGATATGAATGAATGTGAATTAACTGCACAGGTGATTATATTCGATAATTGAACTTGAGACCGGAATAGGAAAGAAGTTTTGAAAATTTTATAAAGTCCCTACTTCACAGGGAGTTCTAAATGAGTTTTGAACTATTCGACGGTCTCTAAACCAATTTAATTACGTAATATCGAATTATAATTACGCTATTTAAGGCAGGGGGTTACACCTGAACTCAATGGGACCATCAAATCATTGAAAATCCAACTCTAAGACCTATTTCTAGAGTTGGCCGAAATTTATGAGATCTCCGGAGAAAATCGGGGTTTTACGATTTTGGCTCCGTAAACGCATTCTTTTTTACTCCTAACCACTTTATTAACCATCTAATTGAGTTCTTACTACCATTTGAACCAAAATTGGGAAGCATAACCCTTAGGCACATACATTTCTGAAGTTTAAAATCAATGGCAATTCGGTGAAATTTCACCGATTAAATTTCCCACAACAGCCAGAATGGTTAATATACGAAGGTTTAAAAGTTACCTCAAGCTCCCACAAGCTTTTCCTAGATATGGCTGAACCCTAGCCTCTTTGAACCATGAAATTCCTTACTTCAAAACCTTAATTCACATAGAGGAATAGCTTAGGAGATGATTATACACGTTAGGTATGAATTCACTGAAGGAATCGACTTACCTTATGAGATTTCTCCTTCCTTCTCTCTATTTTTCTCCAAGCTCTCTCACGTTTTGTTTTGGCTAGAAAATATGATGGGAAATGGAAGGGAAAGGGTTCTGTAAATGTTTTATATCATTAGGCTCATGTCATAGTATTGCTTGCTTATGTCATATTTAGCAATTTCTAATAATCCACTTTATGTACACAAACCCTTTTTGTACATATAAATGGTTCACAAGCCCAATTAAATTCCAACCACTCTTCCCTCTTCTTGGTCAGCCATATTCACGTCTAGGGGCCCAATTTTGTGCCAACATGGGCTGATCACAAATTATCCCATAATTACAAAGTTACCATAAAAAATTTTCCATTTTCGGATTTGTTGGCAGATTTTCTGACCAAACTTTGAAAAATCATAACTAATTCTAGAAAAATCAAATTGGAGCGATTCCAAAGCCTATAGAACCCTTATTGAGTCTAATTTTAAGGAAAAAATATAGACCTTTGCTAGTTGGAATCACAAAATTCCCAGAATTTTAATCTTTGCCTGCTGTTCCAGAAAATAATTAATTTCGCCGGGCAAACTTCAAGAATTTATAACGCTTAGCTCACAAATTGAAATAACACAAATTATTTGTACATTTTGAAGCTTGACATGTGAACATTAATACTGAAAAGTTTCAGAATTTTTAGACACCATTTGCCCATTCAAAATATCCATGCAAATCAATTGTCCTACACAGAATTACACTTAACAGTTTTTCAAATTTTCAACCAATGTGTCCAATGGCTCCAAAATCAACAATCAAACCTGTTCCCATACAATTTTTCACAAGGAAACCATTGGAATCACTAAAACCACCAAATTCCCATTACACATTCTCCAAAAGTGTTTATTCAATAATAATTACATCCACTTTTGAAGTCATTAGCCCTTAATTACTTTTTGGGATATTACATTTCTCCCCTCGTAAAATAAATTTCGTCCTTGAAATTTTTCACACGACTTGAGCCATAAACTCTGGATAACGTCTTCGCATATCCGCTTTCGCTTCCCAAGTTGCTTCCCTTTGAGTTATTCCCTTCTAGATCACCTTCACAAATGGAATGCTTCGGTGTCTGAGCCGTCGTTCTTCTCTTTCAATGATATGTTCTGGCTCTATCGCATATGTGAAGTTGTGTTGTAACTCAACTTCTTCATATTCAACAATGTGAGATGGATTTGGTTGGTACTTCTTTAGTTGGGAAACGTGAAACACATCGTGGAGCTTGCTCAAGTTTGGGGGTAGGGCTACTCGATGAGCAACATGCCCAATCCTCTCAAGGATTTCAAAAGGACCTATGTACCTTGGGCTCAACTTCTTTCGCTTGATAGCTCTCCCGATGCCAGTGACTGGTGATACTCTCAGAAATATATGATCACCAACCTCAAAATCTAAAGGCCATCTCCTCTTGTCAGCGTAGCTTTTCTATCGACTCTGCGCTACAAGAAGCCTCTTACGAATGATACGAATTGCATAGAGGTTTGATCAACATGCTCTGGCCCATATAGCTTCCTATTCGATAACTCATTCCAGCACAAGGGTGATTGGCACTTCCTCCCCTACAACGCTTCGTACAGTGCCATTTGTATGCTCGCATGATAGCTATTGTTGTAGGCAAACTCTGCAAGTGGAAGAAAGTAATCCCAATTCCCTTAGAAGTCAAGGACATAAGCTCGTAACATATCCTCCAATGTCTGAAGAGTCCTCTCTGACTGTCCATCCGTCTGAGGATGATAAGCCGTGCTAAATCTCAATTAAGTACCCAGGGCCTCATGCAACGCGCTCCAGAATCTTGAAGTGAATCGGGGATCTTGATAGGAAATTATGTTCTTCGGTACACCATGGAGCTTCATAATCTCCTAGATATAAATCTCTGCGAGCTTGTCCGGAGAGTAACTAGCATTGATTGGTATGAAGTGTGCCGACTTCATTAATTGGTCCACAATTACCCAATCGCATCAAAATTCTTGATCCTGGGCAATTCCACAACAAGATCCATAGTTACACTTTCCCATTTCCACTCTGGAACCTCAGGACTCTGAAATAAACCGGGTGGTCTCTGATGCTCGATCTTTACCTTCTAGCAAGTAAGACACCGTGCCACGTATTTCGTCACATCACTCTTCAAACCCGACCACCAATACATAGATTTCAAATTATGGTACATCTTAGTCATACCAGGATAAAGAGTATAGCGGCTCTTATGCGCCTCATCTAGAATCTTCTGTCTCAGCTCCGCCTTAAATGGAATGCAGATTCTCTTCTAATAGCGAACCAATCTACTGAGCGATAGATCATAGCCCTGAGCTTCCCCCTATTCAATTCTGGCCAGATTTCACTGTATCCAACTATCTTGCCTCGAGCTTCTTCAATTTCAGCTCTTAAATCACTTTTCCCTTAGGAAACAGTGTAGTTGGCACAGATGATCTGATTCGACAAATTCAAATCATGAAAATCTTCAATCAATTTCCCCTCTTGTATCATCATAGCTACCACAAGCATAGTCTTTCGACTAAGAGCATTAGTGACTACATTTGCCTTACCCAGATAATATTTAATTTCCAAGTTGTAGTTCTTAAGCAACTCCATCCAGCGACGCTGTCTCATATTCAATTCTTTCTGATCATACAGATACTTGAAACTCTTGTGGTTACAGTACAGTTCTACTTTCACACAATACAAATAATGCCTCCAAATTTTCAAGGCAAACACAATGGCTGTAAGCTCCAAATCATGTGTAAGATAATTCATTTCATGAGGTTTGAGCTGTCGAGAGGCGTAGGCCACCACACATCCCTGCTGCATAAGGACACACCTTAATCCTTGCTTACTCGCATCACTGTACACAATATAGGTCAAGCTGGGATTAGGTATAATCAACACAGGTGCCATAGTCAACCTCTCCTTCAACTCCACAAAGCATTTTTCACAATGTTCATCCTACACAAAAGGCTGATCCTTCCTCGTGAGCTTGGTCATTGGCAAAGCAATACATGAGAAATTCTAAATGAATCTCTGGTAGTAACCAGCAAGACCCAGAAATAAGTTTATGATTCTGATACATGTTATATATGGGATATGCACGTATGTTTATAAGAAACATCCAAACTTGTATGTGGTTTAGTTAAAATAAAATGGAACTATTTTAAAAGATGAGATCTTGAAATTCCACTGATTTTTGTTTTTGTTTAAATTGAATCTTGAAATTGTTTTCGTTTTTGTTTCCGAACATATATATCGTGAAACATATATGTGATTTTTGTTTTCAGATAGCATGAAATCGGGTAAGGTACCTGAGATCATAGTTGGCGCTGCTGATTACATAATTTCTATTTGAGATTATATCTGAAACAAGAATTTGTGGTTTCATTTTTGAACGGATTAGATCTTGTTCGTATGAAACCCTAGGCTTACATGAAATCGGGTAGGATACTTGAGATCATAGTTGGCTGCAATCCAATTGGGTCAAAGTTTGGATATCTATTCGGGTATTAGGGATCTAAAACTCTAGGGAATACAATGCGAATTAGAAGTGTTTTGGGCCGTTGTTGTGTTTTGAAACTAGGCCAAAATCCCTTTAGAACTGGACTGAAACAAATACTTTAAAATTTGAGTTCGAAATTTTTCAAATTTAAAATTTTTTCAAAGGGTTGTAATATTTAAATTTGATCACGACATTTATTGCTTTCCATATTGTGTGAATTCTTGTTGTGTGATAAGTAAAATATTTGCATATTTATTTTCCCTTATATGATGATTTTATGGATGATATTTGAGCTTAATGTAATATATTTGAGTGTAAAATAAATAGTATTTAAAAAATAATAAAAATATAAAAAAGTACTGTAGCGTCGGTCACTATTCATGACGGAATCACTGTAGCAGGGCGTTACTGTAGCGGACGGAGGTGACTGTAGTGGATGGAATCACCGTAGCAACATGGAAAAAACGCGTAAACCAACCGACAGGTTACTGTTCACTACTGTAGCAATGCGTGAAAAGAAGGCAAAACACTGTAGCATTGTGGAAAAAGTGACACTGCGTTGCCTATAAATTCAATGCGTCAGGCGCAGATTCGAAGGTATGGAGGTGGAGAATTTTCTCTGACAGTCAGAGATCCTCCTCTGACAAGGAGAGAATTTTCTCTGACAGTTCTGAATAAATTGCGTTATTTTTTATTTTTAATTTTATGTATTGTATTACTTTTTGCATGCCTCATACATGGAAGGCTTAGTATTATATTATTTTATGTATGCCTTCTACATGGAAGGCTTAGTATTGTATTACTTTTTACATGCTGCCTACATGGAAGGTTTTACCTCCTAAATGGACGGCTAGATTTCTCCAATTTTTTTTCATGTATATTTTTTGTTGTATATTTATGTTTGAGAATTTAATATTCAAGTTTATGCAGTATTTATGAAGATTTCATTCTAGTTTTATATAATGTCAATTTATTTTGATTTTATTTTTAATTTTATCATGAGTTAAATTTTCATTTTCCTAGGGTGATGACGTAGCTTACTAATGACGGATTGAATCTTAACTTATTAAATATAGTTTTAATTTATCCTTCATGATTGAGTATTAATTATTGTTCTTAATGCTTTCATTTGATTGGCCACCTTTTGAATGATTACAATATGCATGTTGAGACCGGAAGGAGATGTATGTGTGTAGATCCTATAATTAACACCATGACTTGCATATGAAATAGGAATATATTCATATGAGTTGTGTAGTCTTATTGAGTTTCATAAATCTTAATGCATAATTAATTGCTTAAATTCATATAGGAATATATTGGATTAGCAATTAATTATAGAATTGCTTGACCTTGGAAGAGGCTAGTAATTAAATTAAGGAAACTCGACTATCAATCATGTGGAATAAATTGGGCTAGAATAGATAAGTGATTCAATCCGGAATTTGTTAAGTGAAATCTAATCCCTAGGACTTTTTCTCATATTTGTTTTCATATCATCTGCACTCATATTTAATTGTTTTTCTTTTATTTGTACTCTCAATCACCAATTTATCGATCGACTAAATAGAATTAAAATTATCCATTTTGGTACTTAGTGATCAATCCCCGTGGGAACGATACTCTACTCACTTCTATATTACTTGATTACGACAGTGTACACTTGCACTATTTAATTGATCATCTAAACTCGTAACATTGTGGTTTATTACTTATACTTGTTTGGCTATGGTGAATAACATGGCTTTAGAATTTTACAAAGGGTTGTAATATTTATATCTGGCCTACGTGCTGTGCCTTCCTCTAAATACCCTCAATGTACATTCTCTTCTCATCTCACTCCCCTCGAATGTTTAAACGAGGTTTCTCTCAATGTATTTCTTTTCTTATTTAGAGAAGTCCTCTCATTGGCTTTGGAGGATTTTAGGTTAGGTAAGCCATGTTGTGCCATGTTTAAATTATGCTTTTGATTAGATCTTTGCATGAATACTTTTGCATTTATATGTATGAGATACGACCATGATTGCATTCATATAAACAAGACTAATTAATTGAGCCCTCTGAATCAAATCTTAAGTCATAATGCCGTCAATTAATGAATACTTGTCAAAACCTAGATCGCTCAATTATGGAAACCACCAAAGTGGAGTTATCTTGATGAGACAAGCTTGAGTAATGGCGCTGCTCATAATATTCAATATTGTTTTGACTTAATTGAGATTAACAAAATAGTTTTGAATCTCAAGTTATTAGATGGGGTTAAACATGCCGGATCATATGATGATTAAATCCCATTAAGATCTAAGAGTTACATGTGATGTAGTTGGTAAATAGGTTACCTACCTAAATAACTTGAATTTAAGCGCCTTGCCAAAGCGGACTTAAGTTTAAGCCAAATATGGATCTTAGCCCACTAATTATTATATTGAGGGTTGTTAATTTAGTGGGAGATTACTAGCTAACTTTGCATATTTTAATTGTAGAATCATGTCGACTAGTAATACTGCTACACTATCGTTGCGATCGGTCCTTGGGAAGGACAAACTCAATGGGATAAACTTTCTTGACTGGTTCAGGAACTTGAGAATTGTTCTCAAGCAGGAAAGAAAGGTTTATGTCCTACATCAACCCATTCCTGAGGAGCCTGCAACCAATGCTTCAGGAGCTCAGAGAGATGCTTACACAAAGCATAAGGATGACACTATGGATGTAAGTTGCTTGATGCTTGCCACTATAGTTCTAGAGCTCCAAAGAGATCTGGAACTTGTGGGGGCTCATGATATAATTGTCCATCTGAAGGAAATGTTCCAACAACAGGCAAGGCAAGAAAGGTATGAGACCACAAAGGCCTTACATTCCTGTAAGATGGCTGAAGGTGCATCAGTTAGTACTCATGTGTTAAAGATGAAAGGCTATATTGATCACTTTGAGAGGCTTGTTTTCCCATAAGCCAGGACTTAGCTACGGATTTGATCCTGAACTCACTCCCAGAGAGTTATGACCATTTTGTCATGAACAATATGGAGAAATCAATTTCTGAGTTGCATGGGATGCTCAAAATTGCTAAGCAAAGTATTAAGAAAAAGGCCAGTAGAGTTTTTGATGGTTCAGAAAGGAAAGGGTATGAAAAAGAAAGGAAAGGACAAATGGAAGGGTAATGGCTCAGGTGGTAAGACCAAAGAGTCAGACAAGCCCAAAACCAAGCCTATACCCAAGAAGGCAAAGCCTCCAAAGGAAGGAGTCTGCTACTTCTGCAATGAACCCGGTCATTGGAAGAGGAATTACAAACTCTACCTGGAAGATCTGAAAAAGAACAAGAAGGATAGCGGGGCTATCGCTTCAAGTATTTATGTTATAGACATTCATTTTTCAAATTCATCTACATGGGTATTAGATACTACATGTGGTTCTCACATTTGTACAAATGTGCAGGGTCTAAAGGACAGTAGAAAGCTGAAGAAGGGCGAGGTAGACCTATGAGTTAGAAACAGAGCAAGAGTTGCTGCTTTAGCTGTAGACACTTATGAGTTAGTTCTACCCCGTGGGCTTTTGTTAGTTTTGAACAATTGCTATTTTGTTCCTGCTTTGAGTAGTAACATTGTCTCTCTTTCTTATTTGGATAAGGAAGGTTATACTTCTATTACTAGGAATGGTAAATGTTCTATTTATCGTAATGACATTTTCTATACTGATGGTGATTTGCATGTTGGTTATTATATATTAAATTTGGAATATCCTAATAATGGGAATATCTATAACGTAACTATTAAAAGGATAAAATCAAACGATTTGAATCCGTCCTACCTATGGCATTGTCGTCTCGGCCAGATAAATGAAAAACGCATTTCTAAACTCCATCAAGATGGATTTCTTAACTCAATTTATTTTGAATAATATAATACATGCAAATCTTGCTTATTAGGAAAGATAACAAAGGCACCTTTTACTAGGCATAGTGAGAGGGCCACTGAATTTTTGGGCCTCATACATACAAATGTATGTGGACCATTAAATACAGCTGCTAGAGGAGGTTATGCCTACTTCATTACATTTATTGATGACTTAGTGGATATGGCTATATTTATTTAATGAAACATAAATCTGAATCTTTTGAAATGTTCAAAATATTCCAAAATGAAATACAAAAGCAACTTGGCAAAACAATTAAAACACTTTGATCTGATCAAGGTGGTGAATATTTGAGCCAAGAGTTCATTGACCATCTTAGGAGTTGTGGGATAATCTCACAATTAACTCGTCCAGGAACACCACAATGGAATAGCGTTTCTAAATGGAGGAATCGAACACTATTAGATATGGTTCGATCTATGATGAGTCAAACAGATCTTCCACCGTCCTTTAGGGGACATGCCCTAGAGACAGCTGCATTCACACTAAATCGTGTTCCATCTAAGGCAATTGAAAAGACACCATATGAGATATGGACTGAAAAGAAACCAAGTTTATCTTTTCTTAAGATCTGGGGATGTGAGGTCTATGTTTAGCAACAAGCCTATGATAAATTAGCACCCAGATCATCAAAAGTGCCTTTTCATGGGATATCCTAAAGAAACGAAAGGATACTATGTCTACAATCCCACTGATAACAAAGTGTTTGTTATTCAAAAAGATAAGTTTATAGAAAGAGAGTTTGTCTCTAAAATAACCAGTGGGAGCAAGGTACATCTCAAAGAAGTTCGAGAGTCACAAGATAGTACAGAACCACAGATAGAAATTAGAGAAGACTCACAACAAGTTGTTGAGCCTCCTCAAGTAACATAAGGTCCATGAAGATCTGATAGGACATGGCATCAGCCTCAGAGATATGGATTTCTGATTACTGAAGGCCATGATGTGTTGCTCATTGAGCAAAAGGAGCCAACCAGCGATCGAGAAGCCATAGTGGGACCAAACCTGAGAAATGGCTAAATTCCATAAAGTCTGAAATGCAAACCATGTACGACAATCAGGTATGGACCTTAGTCGATCCACCTAAAGGTGTAAAAACCATCGAGTGTAAATGGGTTTTCAAGGAAAAAACTGACATGGATGGCAATGTAAATTTCTTTAAGGCACAAATAGTTGCAAAAGGATTCACTCAAACTCATGGTGTAGACTATAATGAAAAATTTTCCCCAGTTGCAATGGCTAAATCAATCAGAATCCTTTTTACCATTGCAATATATTATGAATATGAAATATGGTAGATAGATGTCAAAACAGCCTTTCTTAATGGAAAGCTGCTTGAGGATATGTACATGACACAACTTGGAGGTTTTGTACGTCCAGAGGACTCTGGTAAAATTTGCAAGCTTCAGAGATCCATTTATGGATTAAAGCAAGCATCTCAAAGCTGGAATCATCATTTTGATGAAGTAGTCAAAGAGTTTGGATTCATTCAAAACATTGATGAACCTTGTGTTTACAAGAAGGTTAGTGGGAGCATAGTTGTATTTCTAGTGCTTTCTGTATATGACATCCTACTAATTGAGAACGACATTCCTACCTTATAGAGTATCAAATCTTGGTTAGGAAAGTCCTTTTCAATAAAAGACTTAGGTGAAGCCACCTACATCCTTGGGATTAGGATCTATAGGGATCGATCCAAAAGTCTAATAGGCCTAAGTCAGAGCACATACATTGACAAGATACTGCATAGGTTCAGTATGTAGGATTCAAAAAGGGGTTACATGCCCATGTCTCATGGCATCCATCTTAGCAAGGATCTGTGTCCTAGTACATCTGATCAATGAGATCACGTGAGTAGGGTTCCATATGCCTCAGCAATTGGATTCATCATGTATGCCATGTTATGTATTAGACCGGATGTCTCGTTTGCCTTAAGTATGACTAGCAGATATCAACAAGATCCTGGTGAGGGTTATTGAACTACGGTCAAGAATATCCTAAAGTACTTAAGAAGGACTAAGGACCTATTTTTGGTCTATGGTAGATTGGATGATGAGTTCTGTGTAACTAGTTACACAGATGCAAGTTTCCAAACTGATAAAGATGACCTTAAATTACAATTTGGATATGTATTCCTCTTGAATGGTGGAGCAGTAAGATGGAAGAGCTCTAAGTAGAGCACTGTAGCAGATTCTGCAACAGAAGCTAAGTATATAGCAGTATTAGATGCAGCTAAAGAAGCCATTTGGATTAGGAAGTTCATTATTGAACTAGGGGTGGTGCATACCATCTCAAATCCAATAGATTTGTTTTGTGACAATAGCGGTGCTATTACACAGGCCAAGGAGCCTAGGTCACATCAAAGGACCAAGCATATACTCAGGCGATTTCATATTACTAGAGAAATCAATGATAGAGGTGATATAAAGTATGCAAAGTAGCAGGAGAAGATAATGTTGCTGATCCTCTTACTAAGCAACTTGCACAGGCAAAGCATGAGCATCATGTTAGGGCAATGGGAATTAGGCAAATTAATAATTGTACCTAGGGTAAGTGGGAGGATGCTGGAAATTATGCCCTAAGGCCAATCATTGTCCTTTAAACATTATTATTTTAATGAAATTTTTCTATTATGTTATCATATTTTTGCGTGTTAACTGTGATAATTGTATCCTTGGATAATTTATGAAGATCGTCCTAAAATGTCCCTGGTCGGTCATCTATGTGGGAGCACAGATAAACAAGACCCGTTTGACTTTGATAAAATATGGAGATACGAATCAAAGTCTTAGGCACTTGTAGGAGTACATGTACTGGACCGACCCACTATAAAAAAGCTACATGGGTCAAGTCATAAGCTTTTCTCATGTATAACCATGTCACAATACCCTTAGACCTAAGGTCTTCACGGATTCCTTCATGAGAGGTTTTAAGCTTTGAACTAGTTAAAAGTCACTTTTGACCAGGTGATGATAAAGGCTATGATTAGGCTTGGTGGTTTTTTCATTCAAAGGAATATGAATGATCAATATGGAATTTGTCCCTCACATTAGTAGAGAGATATTACTGGGCCCCTCGATGTGTGGGTCTGAGAAATGTATGGCCATACAACAATGGAAAGGAGTTTCCATTTCTATTGTCAGGCTACTTAGGAATCGAGAAAGTAATGGTCAAGAACAAGAGGATGACATTATCCATGCCTTATCCTTGATCGATGTATCGTGTGACAAAAGGAATGTGACATGGTTGTATGACAGGTTGGCTCATGATAACGATCCTCATATGAATTGGGTAGTTGTAATGTCTTGCTAGAGGCTGCTCGCGACTTTTAGATTAGTACAGTTATTGGCCCACTGCCAACTTCATATGGGTCTACGAGGTCGCACACAAGAATGGCCCAATATGAGATAATGTTTAATTTAGGGTGGATGAATTTTATATTTATATTATATATATAATATAAAATTCATTAATAATATTTTATAGATATATATTTTCAAAATATATATCTTATATATTTTATATATATGTATATATATTATATGATATTATTATATTGTGTTAGTTTTAAATTAAATTTATTAATATATATTAAATTTAATAACTAACATGATAGAGATATAGTATCTCAGATTTAATTTATGAAGATAAATTAAATCTAATGGCTCTTTATTTATATTAAATAAATAGGTTAAAATTAAAACTGTTGGACAGATTTAATTTAAACTGAATTTATTTAATTAGCTCATCAAGATAATTAATTGTTGATCAATTTCAAAATTAATGATGATTAATTTTGAAATTTGAATATAGCCATCATAGGTTATAAACTTGATAGAGCAGATATACTCATAGTGCATGAGAATTCAGGGCCGCAAGGGAAACCCTAAGAGACGTTAAAGGTGCTAGCACACAGTCTCTGCTGGAGAACATTTGTGTGGATACCGGTAGAGGGAGTGGACCTGAGGTGTTTGCTCCTAGAGATCGTGAAAACCCTAAGTTGAAAAGGTACGAATCTTTTTAACTCTATTTAAACGCCGTTGATAAATCCTCGATTAGGATCGGTAAAATTTTGAAATTCTTCTGCTCTGTCTGCTGATCCTAACAATTTATTCTAGTCAATCCTTAAATTAGAAGAAATGGTGAAGCAATCAAGGACAAAGAATATACCAATTTGTCTAAATGACAGAGAAATTTCATGAAAGAAAAATTGAATCACACAACTGTACAATTTCATAAAGCAATTCATGCTATATTGGTTCCCTTTTCAAGCCATATAGGTCTCATAGTCTATTCTATGCTAAGCTGACATCTCAACTTTAGCGCTACCCTGACCCTTTGGTCAATGGCTTGACAACTACTTATTTTATATAATACTTTTCAATACCAGATATATTAATTTTCCTCATTAAGTTTATTAATTTCATTCTTGGTAGCCTTTCTTGGCTTAGTCACTAAAATCATTCCATACATAGGGTTACTCATAATTCATTTAATCCAAGAACTTGTCAATAATATAACACATCAATGTATAGAATGTCATGTATTTATATTATTCTTGATTAGAAAAATAATGACTTCCATGGGTCAACAATCAAGAGAATAAGTTTATACCTCCCATTACACAAACTCCAACAATGTTATTATCATCTATCTATAACTCCATACAAATACTTCAAATATCATGCTCAATCACGACTCTCAAAATGCTCATTTTCTAAGATCTCCCACTTAGAGCATACAACGCTCTTTGAACATTCATTTCCAAGAGCTCCCACTCAAAAAGAATACATGACATTTACTTTCTTTATGTTTTGTCTCTCATTGCATTATGTTCACAATGTCATATTAACCTCTTATCTGGGATTCAGTTTGACTTAACAGTTTGTCTAAGTTCTTTATTCAACACAATCTTCAACTTAAACAAATCCTCTAAACGGTTAAGTTTCCATGCTTCTCAAACCTAGTTTGATAGGGTTCTCGACAACTATTGTTTTCCTAAAAAAATGCAAACATTTTACTTATATTATTTCAGCAATATCCCAGAGTTTCTCTATATTTTCTAGAAGAAAATTTCCAAATTTCTTATTCAAATCATATTTGTTTCCTAAAAGAAACATTTAGTATGTTTTCATAAATATTTTATAGTTTTAAGTATTGGGGAGTTGGATTAGGCTTAGGACTCTATACTTCACTTCAAATGGGCCTTCACTCTTTACTCAAGGAGTGATATTTCTTTGAACTTCACCATGATCTAGAGTTTGGATATTAGAAAATCTCTTCATTTAAGATTTTCTTTTACTTTTAATCTGACACTACTACCTCAATATTTGATGTTTTACTTTTACTATAACACCATATTTTCGTGAAGGTTTGATGAGTTCTAACCATGTAAAATCTTTAAGTAAGGTCTCAAACCAGTTTGCAAATTCATTACCACTGATTAGTTTCAAATCCTCTTATTTAAAATATAGAGTGTTCTTTGACAATAGCCCGTGTAATTGTTGTTAACATATAGGCCTTTAGTATTTGGTCGCCCGATTCTAATTCACTTATAACATTTGGATACTAGCGTGTTTGTAGATGTGCTACCATACAGGTCACAACTAATGCGATTAGTGTTACTATTACTAGTACTGCTATAGCTATTTCTACTTAGTTACATTTACAATTTTACAACTATCCAAAATGAAAGATAACTAAAGGGACTTTAACTATTTAGCATGCACTTCACACGTCTGTGGTTACCTTCTTGCCCTTAGAGCTGCTCACCTTTGCTGTAGATCATTGGTTGGAAAGGTAAGATTCATAAGAATTTCAATAATAACACAAATCACTCATATGATATGCAGAATGCTAAGCATGTAAAGCAAATAATCAAACATAATACTTCCAGTATGCAGCAAACAAAAAACCTAACCAGTTCCTTACCATAGAATCATAGCGCTTGGTGACTATGAACTGGCAGCCTAGGGCATCTACCCCGTACAAGATATGTAGTGTAGGGTAACCCCCTATGTAGCAGCCTAGGGTAACTCCCTGTGCAACTTGTACTTACGGGTCTTACCGCCTAGGGACTAACTATCCCACACATAACCAAATGATAGGGAATTCATACAAAGCAACACATATGATATAAGGGATAACGTACTATTTGGTAGCCTTTCCAAACTCTATTCTTATTCCCAATCTCGTATGCATCCCGGGCAAAATTTAAATCCTATAAATCAGAATTCACGAACAACAAATTATTACTTGTCCCAATTCTTGATAACTCATAATACTTATGTTAGTTATCTTTAGGTCTTGTGCATTGTGTCACATAATGAGTCAATGTGTCACCACTAGCTTTATGGGCTTAATCCTACCCTTAGAAATGAACTTTATTACCAATTGCCCTAAATAGTTCATTTTCACCTAACAGCCTATTCTGCCAAAGTTTTCAACTGAATTAGAAAATTCATAACTTTGTTTAGGAACCACCAATTAGAGTTGGTCAAAGTCCTATGTGACTAATTTTGAGTCTATTTTAAGGCAAAAATGCCTTCCACTACCAATTATGTGTTTACAGTGTTGGAAATTATGCTCTAAGGGCTAATCATTGTACTTTGAACATTATTATTTTAATGAAATTTCTCCATTCTGTTATCATATTATTTGCATGTTAACTGTGATAATTGTATCCTTGGATAATTCATGAAGATTGTCCTAAAATGTCCCTGGTCGATCATCTATGCAGGAGCATAGATGAAACAAGACCCGTTTGACTTTGATAAGATATGGAGATACGAATCAAAGTCTTAGGCACTTGTAAGAGTACAAGGTGCTGGACCGTCCACTAGGAGAAAGCTACATGGATCAAGTCATAAGTTTTTCTCATATATAACCACGTCACAATGCCCTTAGACCTGAGGTAATCATGGATTTCTACATGAGAGTTGATAAGCTTTGAACTAGTCAAAAGTCACTTTTGACCAAGTGATGATAAAGGTTATGATCGGGCTTGGTGGTTTTTCATGCAGAGGAATATAAATGATCAAGATGGAATTTGTCCCTCACATTAGTAGAGAGATATTATTGGGCCCCTTGATGAGTAAGTCTGAGAAATGTATGGCCATACTACAATAAAAAGAAGTTTCCATTTCTATTGTCACGCTACTCAGGAATCGAGAAAGTAATGGTCAGGAACAAGAGGATGACATCATCCATGCCTTATCCTTGATCGATATATCGTGTGACAAAAGGGACGTGACATGGTTGTATGACAGGTTACATCGTGATAATGATCCTTATATGATTTTGGTAGTCGTAATGTCTTGCTAGAGGCCGCTTGCGACTTTTGGGTTAGTTTAGTTATTGGCCCACTCCCACTCATATGGCCCACAACGTCGCACACAAGAATGGCCCAACACGAGATAATGTTTAATTTAGGGTGGACGAATTTTATATTTATATATATATAATATAAAATTCGTTAATAATATTATATAGATATATATTTTCGAAATACATATACTATATTATATATATATATATGTATATGTGTATATATATATGTATTATATGATATTATTATATTATGTTAGTTTTAAATTTAATTTATTAATATATATTAAATTTAATAACTAACATGATAGAGATATAGTATCTCAGATTTAATTTATGAAAATAAATTAAATCTAATAGCTCTTTATTTGGATTAAATAAATAGGTTAAATTAAAACTGTTGGACAGATTTAATTTAAACTGAATTTATTTAATTAGCTAATCAACATAATTATTGTTGATTAATTTTGAAATTTGAATATAGCCATCATAGGTTATAAACTTGATAGAGCAGATATACTCATACGTGCATGAGAATTCAGAGCGGTAAAGGAAACCCTAAAAACATTGGAGGCGATAGCATGTGGTCTCAGTTGGAGAGCATTCGTGTAGATACTCGTAGAGGGAGCGGACCTAACGTGTTAGCTCCTAGAGATCGTGAAAACCCTAAGTTGAAAAAGGTACGAGTTATTTCTAACCCGATTTAAACGTTGTTAGATCGGTAAAATTTTTGAAATTCTTCCGCTGTTCCTGCCGATTCTAATAGTGGTATCAGAGCCAGGTTCTTGAAACCCCACATGGGTGCTGCCCCTTTACCCTACCCGTAACTGGCTAGCGGACCGCCGTGGCTACCTCTGCATAGCGCAATATAATCTAATCACGACAGTTATTGCTTTTCATAATGTATGAATTATTGTTGGGGTTTATTACTTATACTTGTTTAGGTATGGTGAAGAACATGGCTTTATAATTTTACAAAGGGTTGTAGTATTTAAATGTGGCCTGCTTGCCGTGCCTTCCTCTAAATACTCTCAATGTACATACTCTTCTCATCTCACTCCCCTCGAATGTTTAACCAAGGTTTCTCTCAATGTATTTCTTTTCTTATTTAGAGAAGTCCTCTCATTAGCTTGGGAGGATTTTAGGTTAGGTAAGCCATGTTATGCCACGTTTAAATTATGCTTCTGATTAGATCATTGCATGAATACTTTTGCATTTATATGTATGAGATACGACCACGATTGCATTCATATAAACAAGACTAATTAATTGAGCCCTCTGAATTAAATCTTAAGTCATAATGCCGTCAATTAATGAATACTTGTCAAAACCTAGATCGCTCAATTATGGAAATCACCAAAGTGGATGCACTTGAGTTATCTTGATGAGATAAGCTTGAGTAATGGTGCTGCTCATAATATTCATTATTATTTTGACTTAATTGAGATTAAGAAAACGGTTTTGAATCTCAAGGCATTAGATGGGGTTAAACATGCCAGATCATACGATGATTAAATCCCATAAAGATCTAAGAGTTATATGTGATGTAATGGTAAATAGGTTACCTACGTAAATAACTTGAATTTAAGTGCATTGCCAAAGCAGACTTAAGTTTAAGCCAAATATGGATCTTAGCCCACTAATTATTATATTGAGGGTTGTTAATTTAGTGGGAGATTACTAACTAACTTTGCATACTTTAAATGTAGAATCATGTCGACTAGTAATACTACTACACTATCGTTGTGATCGGTCCTTCAGAAGGACAAACTCAATGGGACAAATTTTCTTGACTGGTTCAGGAACTTGAGAATTGTTCTCATGAAGGAAATAAAGACTTATATCCTAGATCAACCCATTCCTGAGGAGCCTGCAGCCAATGCTCCAAGAGCTCAGAGAGATGCTTACACCAAGCATAAGGATAACTCTAGGGATATAGGTTGGTTGATGCTTGCCACTATGGTTCCAGAGCTCCAAAGAGATCTAGAACTTGTGGAGGCTTATGAGACGATTGTTCATCTCAAGGAAATGTTCCAACAACAAGCAAGGCAAGAAAGGTATGAGACCACAAAGGCCTTACATTACTGCAAGATGGCTGAAGGTGCATCAGTTAGTATTCATGTGTTAAAGATGAAAGGCTATATTGATCACCTTGGGAGGCTTGGATTTCACATGAGCCAGGAGTTAGCTACGGATTTGATCCTGAACTTACTCCCGGAGAGTTATGACCAGTTTGTCATGAACTGCAACATGAACAACATGGAGAAATCAATTTCTGAGCAACATGGGATGCTCAAAACTACTAAGCAAAGTATTAAGAAAAAGCCCAATACAGTTTTGATGGTTTAGAAAGGAAAGGGTATGAAAAAGAAAGGGAAGGGGAAATGGAAGGGTAATGGCTCAGGTGGTAAGACCAAAGAGTCAAACAAGCCCGAAACTAAGCCTGCACCGAAAAAGGCAAAGCCTCTAAAGGAAGGAGCCTGCTACTTCTGCAATGAACCCGATCTTTGGAAGAGGAATTGCAAACTCTACCTGGAAGATCTGAAAAAGAACAAGAAGGATAGTAGGGCTATCGCTTCAGGTATTTATGTTATAGACATTCATTTTTCTACTTCATCTACATGGGTATTAGATACTGCACGTGGTTCTCACATTTGTACAAATGTGTAGGGTCTAAAGGACAGTAGAAAGCTGAAGAAGGGTGAGGTGGACCTATAAGTTGGAAACAGACAAAGAGTTTCTGCTTTAGCTGTAGGCACTTATGAATTAGTTCTGCCCAGTGGGCTTTTGTTAGTTTTAAACAATTGCTATTATGTTCCTGCTTTGTGTAGTAACAGTATTTCTCTTTCTTATTTAGATAAGGAAGGTTATACTTCCATTACTACGAATGGTAAATGTTCTATTTATCATAATGACATTTTCTATGCTGATGGTGATTTGCATGTTGGTCATTATATATTGAATTTGGAATATCCTAATAATGGGAATATCTATAACATAACTATTAAAAGGATAAAATCAAATGATTTGAATCCGCCCTAACTATGGCATTGTCGTCTAGGCTATATAAATGAGAAACGCATTTCCAAACTCCATCAAGATGGATTTCTTAACTCAGTTGATTTTGAATCATATGATACATGCAAAGCTTGCTTATTAGGAAAGATCACAACGGCACCTTTTACTGGGCTTAGTGAGAAGGCCATTGAATTATTGGGCCTCATATATACAGATGTATGTGGACCATTAAATACAGTTGCCAGAGGAGGTTATGTCTACTTCATACATTTATAGATGACTTTAGTGGATATGGCTATATCTATCTAATGAAACATAAATCTGAATCTTTTGAAATGTTCAAAATATTCCAAAATGTAGTACAAAAGCAACTTGGCAAAACAATTAAAGCACTTCGATCGGATCAAAGTAGTGAATATTTAAGCCAAGAGTTCATTGACCATTTTAGGAGTTGTGGGATAATCTCACAATTAACTCATCCAGGAATACCACAATGGAATGACATTTCTGAACAGAGGAATCAAACACTATTAGATATGGCTTGATTTATTTTGGGGACATGCACTAGAGACAGCTGCTTTCACGCTAAATCATGTTCCATCTAAGGCAATTGAAAAGACACCATATGAGATATGGACTGGAAAGAAACCAAGTTTATCTTTTCTTAAGATCTCGGGATGTGAGGTCTATGTTAAGCAACAAGCCTATAATAAATTAGCGCCTAGATCATCAAAGTGCCTTTTCATAGGGTATCCTAAAGAAACAAAAGGATACTATGTCTATAATCCCACCGATAACAAAGTGTTTGTTATTCGAAATGGTAAGTTTCTAGAAAGAGTGTTCGTCTCTAAAACACCAGTGGGAGCAAGGTACATCTCAAAGAAATTTGAGAGTCACAAGATAGTACAAAACTACTGATGGATATTAGAGAAGACTCATAACAAGTTACTGAGCCTACTCAAGTAACACAAGGTTCACGAATATCTGATAGGACATGGCATCAGCCTCAGAGATATGGATTTTTGATTACTAAAGGCCGTGATGTGTTGCTCATTGAGTAAAAGGAGCCAACCAGCTATTGAGAAGCCATAGTGGGACCAAACTCCGAGAAATGGCAAATGCCATGAAGTCTGAAATACAATCCAAGTACGACAATTAGGTATGGACCTATTCGATCCACCTGAAGGTGTAAAAACCATCAGGTGCAAATGGGTTTTCAAGGAGAAAACTGACATGGATGGCAATGTAAATGTCTTCAAGGCACGACTAGTTGAAAAAGGATTCACTCAAACTCATGGTGTAGACTATGATGAAACCTTTTCTACAGTTGAAATAGCCAAATCAATCAGAATCCTTCTTGCCATTTCAGCATATTATGACTATGAAATATGGCAAATGGACGTCAAAACAACCTTTCTTAATGGAAAGCTGCTTGGGGATGAGTGCATGACACAACCTGAAGGTTTTGTGAGTCTATAGAACTCTAGTAAAGTTTACAAGCTTCAAAGATCCATTTATGGATTGAAGCAAGCATCTCGGAGCTGGAATCATTGTTTTGATGAAGTAGTCAAAGAGTTTGGATTCATTCAAAACATCAATGAACCTTGTGTTTACAAGAAGGTTAGTGGGAGCATAGTTGTATTTCTAGTACTTTATGTATATGACATCCTACTCATTGGGAACGACATTCCTACCTTACAAAGTGTCAAGTCTTGGTTAGGAAAGTCCTTTTCAATGAAAGACTTAGGTGAAGCCACCTATATCCTAGGGATTAGGATCTATAGGGATAGATCCAAAAAACTAATAGGCCTAAGTCAGAGCACATACATAAACAAGATACTGCATAGGTTCAGTATGTAAGATTCAAAAAGGGGTTACATGCCCATGTCTCATGGCATCTATCTTAGTAAGGATATGTGTCCTAGCACACCTAATCAGCGAGATCGCATGAGTAAGGTTCCATATGCCTCGGCCATTTGATCTATCATGTATGCCATGTTATGTACTAGACCGGATGTCTCGTTTGCCTTAAGTATGACTAGCAGATATCAACAAGATCCTGGTAAGGGTTATTAGACTGCGGTCAAGAATATCCTAAAGTACTTAAGAATGACTAAGGACCTATTTTTGGTCTATGGTGGATTGGATGATGAGTTCTGTGTAACTGGTTACACATATGCAAGCTTCCAAAATGACCAAGACGACTTTAAATCACAATCTAGATACGTATTCCTCCTAAATGGTGGAGTAGTAAGCTGGAAGGGCTCCAAGAAGAGCACTGTAGCATATTCTACAATAGAAGCTAAGTATATAGCAGCATCGGATGCAGCTAAAGAAGCCGTTTAGATAAAAAAAGTTCATTACTGAACTAGGGGTAGTGGCTACCATCTCACATCCAATAGATTTGTTCTGTGACAATAGCGGTGCTATTGCACAAGCCAAGGATCCTAGGTCACATTAAAAGGACTAAGCATATACTCAGGCGTTTTCATCTTATTAGAGAAATCAATGATAAAGGTGATATAAAGATATGCAAAGTAGTAGAAGATAATGTTGCTGATCTTCTTACTAAGCCACTTGCACAGGCAAAGTATGAGCATCATGTTAGGGCAATGGAATTTTGGCAAAATAATGATTGTACCTAGGGCAAGTGGGAGGATGTTGGAAATTGTGTCCTAAGGTCAATCATTGTACTTTGAACATTATTATTTTAATGAAATTTCTCCTTTTTGTTATCATATTATTTGCATGTTAACTGTGATAATTGTATCTTTGGATAATACAAGAAGATTATCCAAAAATGTCCCTAGTCGGTTATCTATATGGGAGAAGACATAAAACAAGACCAGTATGACTTTCATAAGATATGGAGATATGAATCAAGGTCTTAGGCACTTGTAAGAGTACAAGGTGCTGGACCGACCCACTATGAGAAAGCTACAAGGATCAAGTCATAAGCTTTTCTCATGTATAACCACATCACAATGCCCTTAGACCTGAGGTCATCATGGATTCCTATATGAGAGTTACTAAGCTTTGAACTAGTCAAAAGTCAATTTTAACCGAGTGATGATAAAGGCTATGATCGGGCTTGTTGGTTTTTCATGCAGCGGAATATGAATGATCAAGATGGAATTTGTCCCTCACATTAGTAGAGAGATATTACTGGGCCCCTCGATGAGTGAGTTTGAGAAATGTATGGCCATACTACAATGGAAAGAAGTTTCCATTTCTATTGTTAGCCTACTCAGGAATCAAGAAAGTAATGGTCAGGAACAAGAGGATGACATTATCCATGCCTTATCCTTGATCGATATATCGTGTGACAAAGGGACGTGACATAGTTGTATGTTAGGTTACATCGTGACAACGATCTTCATATGATTTGGGTAGTCATAATGTCTTGCCAGAGGCTGCTTGTGACTTTTGGGTTAGTATAGTTATTGGCCCACTGCCAACTTCATATAGGCCTACAGGGTCGCACACAAGAATGGCCCAACACGAGATAATGCTTAATTTAGAGTGGACGAATTTTATATTTATATATATATAATATAAAATTCGTTAATAATATTATATAGATATATATTTTCGAAATACATATCTTATATATTATATATATATATGTATATGTATATATATATATGTTATATGATATTATTATATTATGTTAGTTTTAAATTTAATTTATTAAGATATATTAAATTTAAAAACAAATATGGTAGAGATATAGTATCTCAGATTTAATTTATGAAGATAAATTAAATCTAACGGCTCTTTATTTGGATTAAATAAATAAGTTAAATTAAAACTGTTGGACAGATTTAATTTAAACTGAATTTATTTAGTTAGCTCATCAAGATAATTAATTGTTGATTAATTTCGAAATTAATGATGATTAATTTTGAAATTTGAATATAGCTATCATAGATTATAAACTTGATAGATCGGATATACTCATACGCGCATGAGAATTCAGAGCAGCAAGGGAAACCCTAAAAACATTAGAGGCACTAGCACGCGGTCTGGGTGTGAGAGCATTCGTGTGGATACTAGTAGAGGGAGCGGACCCAACGTATTGGCTCCTAGAGATCGTGAAAACCTTAAGTTGAAAAAGGTACGAGTTCTTTCTAACCCGATTTAAACGCCGTTGATAGATCCTCAATTAGGATCGGTAAAACTTTTAAAATTCTTCCGCTATGCCTGCCAATCCTAACATACAGTTCCAGAATTCCCAATTAACCATTACTGCCAAATAATCACGACTCACAATGTACTAATCCAATTGCCACTTGTTATATATCAATTTAAAGCTTATCATATCTACTATTGTCTTGGAAAGTTTCATGGCCATTGATCATATTTTGTCAATCCAAACATGCCATAATCAACCTGCCATGAATCTAGCAGTACTAAACCTAGGCAACATTGAATTCCAATTTTCATATTTTCTATACTACTCATCCAAATGTACAACCACAAGCTACCTCTATAATGCCCCAAAATGTGATTAAGGGCTTATGACTTCAAAAGTGAATGTAATTACGGTTAAATAAACACTTTTGGAGAATATGATTTGAATTGAGATTTGAATGTGTTACGATCAATGCCTAAACCCTGTATTTAAGTTCAATTGTGGATTAATATCTAAATTGAGTTAAAATAGAAGGAGGGCGCATCTTATGGTGAAATGGAATAATAAAATGTGTTTGGTGGTCATTCAGTAGGAATTGCCATAATCAGGGACAAAATGGGAAAAAGGAAAGAACCCAACTAATTAGTCAGTTATTAAAGAGGAAACTCATTAGTAACATAAGAGATTAAGAAGTGCGACAATTGTCTAAGTGTTATAGAGGGAATCCTCTCATGTTTGCGTGTTCATGGAAAGAGTCAGGAAGCTCAAGATCATGACACTTGTCAACATGTAAGCCATTGATTTTGGTCAAATTGGCAAAACTCTTCCCTCTCTCCTTACCTCTCTAAGTCGGCCAAGAGGGTCATTTGAAGCCCCAAAATCTGCTTATCTTCATCATCTTCACTCTCTCCCCCATTCCCTATTTTCGAACAAGAAGAGGAAGAAAGAGAAAGTAAAAGGTGAGAGTGTGGCTTTGTAGATGACCTCTTTAGCTCAAATGCTCTTCTTTAACTTTGATCATGTTGATTAGAGTTTTATCTCTATAGTTTTAGATTTTTAAAAGAAGGTGTTTGAGACCTTGAGGAAAATTGGAAGTGGTGGAATCGAAGAATAAACGTTAGAAAGTAAAAGAGGTGAGAAATGGCTATCTTTTGGTATACATATTATGACCATTAGTGGGATTTTGTAATTTTTGTATTTTTGACCTAAGTTTTGTACCATTAGGGTTTTTTGTATTTCATGGTATCTTGGTATTGGAATAGGTGTCTTGTTGCATGATTTGACTAATGAAATTGTTTTGGATTGGTTTGGAACATTAAATTGAAAGTTTGGCAAAATGGTGGTTTGTGCTGCAATGTGTTTAGAAATAGAATATATGTGTGTGTGATAGGAATTTGGTTGTTTAAGTGGTTCCAATGGCTTCCATATGAAAAATTGTGTGGGAATAGGTTTGGTTGTTGATTTTGGAGCCATTGGACACATTGGTTGAAAATTAGAAATTCTGCCCATTGGAACTCTGTGCAGGGTAGTTGGGCTGCATGGTCATTTTGAATGACCAAATGGTGTCTAAAATTTCTAAAACTTTCCAGTCCAATAGTTCATATTGCTAGCTTTAAAATGGACATACAATGGGTGTCATTTCGATTTTTGTGTTGGGAGTTATGATTTTCCAATGTTTGGGAATGAAACTGGAATTTGTTTTGGAGTAGTATTGAATCTTGTGCAATTCTATATTTTTATGGCGGCAGCTAGTGATAGTTCATATCTTTCCTATATAGAGGACTTATAGCTTTCCATAGGCTTTAGGATCACCTCATTTCAATTTTTCTGGAATTAATTATGATTTTTTGAAATTCAGCCAAGAAACAAAATTTTCTTAACCGCAGCCCAAAAGTTATTGACCAGCTTTTGGCCGCAGCCAGAAGACTCTTAGCCGCAGCCAAAAACTTTCTGACCTCTTTTTGGCCACAGCCAAAATCTCTCACTGTAGCCAAAAAGTTTCAGAGCTATTTTTGGCCACAGCCAAATACTTCTTGGCCGTGGTCAACTCCCAAAAATCAGCATTTTAGAACTTTTGAAAGTGGTTTTGATGTGGTTCCTCCCAAACCCTTTAGGCATGTGTTTAGGCTTCTAATAGCCACCTAAAGGTCTCAAATGATAACCAACTTTAAATGTTATAGAATCAAGAACTTGAAATAGAGATTAATTCATCGTCCTTGATATGTGCCATAGCACACCCGAAAAAAACAAGGTAGTGATGCTTTTCCTTATTCTATATGTGATGCATTGTATGTGTGATTGATCATTGAATTCTGATGATTTCAAATGCTGAAAAGCTTGTGGATGTGAAAGATTAAAGGCTATGCTATAGCCGTAAGGCTATATGAAAGCCAAAAAGCTATGTGTAAGCATAATGCTATATGTATGTTATGAAGACATGTGGAAGCCAAAAGGCTTTGTGTAAGCCGCAAGGCTATGTGTATGCTGTGAAGACTATGTGTATGCCGTTGATGCATTGTATATTGTGATCGTTGATGCTGTGCTAATTGATGATTTGCTTCATGCTATGTGATTATATATTGTATGAGTGCTTTGTTACTATTGAGATTCTCTTGAATCTCATTCTTTCCATTGACTAACGTACAGATAAGACAAGTGGCTCGAAGGGGAAACAAACAACCAAGGGCGGCTAGGACTCCTTTAGGGATATGATTTTGATAGTTGGTTGTCAAATCTTGGTTGGGATTACTGTACATATTGTGTATGTAAATTTTTATATGATCATATGTAATCCCCTAGTTGGGAAATTGTTAGGGTGGTAATGCCCATAAACCATTAAGTTATTATATGAAACCCGGGGGTTACTAGGAATTATGGTGTGCACTCTTATATGTATAAATACAATTGAATTGCATAGGTTAATTATATTTGAAATGTGAGTATGAGGCCGAATTAAACATGTTTTGAAAGAAAATTTTGCAAAACCCTATCCTACTGATAGGATTAGAAATAAGTCTAGTAACAGCTAAAGGTCTCTAATTCATCTTAATTACACATTTTTGGACTATTATTGTGGTTTATAAGGCAGGGGGTTATATTTGTGGTATCAGAGCTGTAGTTCCTGGCAAGGGTAGATTTTGCTAGGATAGCTCCCTTAGTTTTTTGCCTTCATGATAGAAGATAATTTGTGAATGGTTATTGTATACACATTAATGTTCCTGCTATTTATAGATATATGAGTCTTAGGACATATGTGTATACATTATCTATGATATTTACATGGTGAATCATTTGTAGAATGAGGAAAACAATGGTTCGCCCCAAAGTACAACGAGTAGACCCAGAGGTGGAAGTGGTTAATGACAATCCACTAGAGCCTATACAAGAGCTGATGGGTTTGATAAGAGAACAACAAGATATGATTATTAAGCTGAGAGAAGACCTCAAAAAGGAAAGAGCAAAACTCAATGAGGACAGGGTTCTATCCACACAAGAGGAGACCCAAGAATAGACATAACAAGAAGAAACTGTGGAAGGGGCTGCACAACCCTTAGAGTCCCCTCCTTACACAGAACCAAACAAAGAATCTCATGGGGTTTAAGTTAGGGAAGAGAGAGATCTTCAATTCTGGGTCTCAAAATTTTGCAGCATCTACCTCCAGTGTTTAAAGGGAGGTTTGATCCCTAAGTAGCCAAAGACTAGTTGAACCATCTAGAGAAAATCTTTGAAGTGCTTTAGTGCCCAACTAAAGTAAAGGCACGATTGGCTATGTACAAGTTGGAGGGAGATGCGGATCGGTTTTGGCGGAATATCGCCTTGACCTTGTGGAACAGAAACGTGCCACTGACTTAGGAGTTGTTTCAACAATAGTTTAATGAAAAGTACTTTCCCAAATCAATATGACTCAAGAAGGAGACTGAATTCCTATCTATCAAGCAGGGTGTTACTGAGACCTCCGATGATTATTTATCTCATTTCATCCGGCTGCCCAGGTATTCCTCTTATCTACGGTGTATGGATGATGAGGAATGGAGTTCAGATATGTTAATTCATGGGTTGAGGCGTGAATTGAGAAAAAGGTTAGCCACCTACCAATTCACTGAATTTAACAAAGCAGTGGAAGAATATAGAATTACAGAGAATAATTTGAGAGATTTATACCCCGCCAAGGGTGCTAGCAGCCGTAGAGAACCAGACAAGGGCAATACTTCCTAGAAACATAAGGGCCAGGGATTCTCCTCGTCTAAGGGCGGTAGTAAAAAGCCCTATCAGTCTAGAGACTATGACACTTAGAAATCACCAGCGGTGTGGGTATGTCCCCACTATGGTAAAGCACACAATGGTAGTGCCTGTCAAGGTCAGTTGCTCTGTTTCAATTACAAACAACCAGGGCATATTTCCAGTGAATGCAAACGGCTACAGGTAGAGCAAAGATCGAGGAATAGGGTAGGGTGTTTGCTATGACACAAAAGGAAGCCTGAAAATCTCCCAACCTGATTCAAGGTAATATTGTTCTTAATGGTAATTTACTTTAAGCTTTGTTTGATTAGAGTGTAAACCATTCTTTCATTGTTTATGATTGCGTGAAACACTTGGGATTGCATGTGCATAAACTGCCATTTGATTTGATTGTGTCAACGTTGATGGGTGTCAAAGCTTTGACCACTGAAGCTTGTTTAAATTGTGTAATAACTATTGAGGGTCACGAGTCCGTTGTAGATTTGATTTTTCTACCGCTCTATCAATTAGAAGTCATTTTGTGTTTTGATTGGTTGACAGTAAATAATATGTTGCTTGATTGTGGGAACAAGGGGATAGGGTACCCTACTTTGCATAATACTAATAATGTGAATGCCAGTTTGAATTTCATTTTATCAGCTAAAGCTAAGAAATATTTGGAGAAGGGATGCCAGGGGTATATAGTGTTCTTTTCCTTGCAATGAGAGGCAGAAGAAACTTTGAATTGCATTTAGTACACAAATGGTGTTTAAGACTGGCATATTTAAATCAGTTATAGCGGATAAGGTCTTAAAAAATGACCGGTGGCATTTTGATAATTATGATCAACTTTTAAGACCGGTTATACTAAAAACCGATCTTAGATATATTATTTAGACCGGTTTTATCAACAACCGGTCTTAAAAAATTAATCATTAAAAAAATTTTAATATATGTATGTCTTTTCTAGACCGGTTCTAAATGTAACAAGTCTAATATATTTTCTGAAATAAAGAAATTAAAAATTTATTTTTTAAAAACCGGTTATAAAAAAATAACTAGTCTTAAATGTTGAACTTTCAAGATCGGTTATTGATAGGAACAATTCTAAAATATTTTTAAGACTGGTTATACCAAATAACTAGTCTAAAATATAACTTTTAAGACTGATTGTTATGTATAACCGGTCTTAAAAATGCCCTAAAAATGAATCGCGCCTAATTTCAACTCTGAAATCTAGTGCTTCAAGCTTCTTACAAACACCTCCCTCCTTTCGTGGTAGCTCCTCCTTCCCACGTCGCTCCTCCATCCTTAACCTTCGCACCGTCAACGCAGAGGTTGGGTTGAAACATTATTGTAGGGCTCAGTGTTTGTTTCCTCCAATTGGTTTCTTCTTCAAGTGTGGTTACTTGACTCCCCTGGGTGTTGTCTTTAAGCTTGTCTTTCATATGTCTCTCCTACCAACACTGCCGGTAGACACAGAGCTACAATGGATTGTATTCCCTTGTTTCCATTGCTTGCCTCCCCTGGGTTTGTTCCTTAAGCTCGAACTCTAGGTTTTTATGTGATAAATTTTTCTTTTTCCGTTGCTTTCTCTGAGGCATTATTCTTCCTTTTGAATTATCTTAACTTGTGAATATTATATGTATAGCCTATCTTTCCTTTCTTAGAGCTACTTCTATGTCTCTCGGCCTTGATTAACTCTGTATTGTTGAATTATAATGTGAGTATTTCTATTTTGTAACTCTGTATTATTGGTTTGTAATGTGAATAATGTCTCTCAGCCTTAATTCTGTAACTCCATATTGTTCAATTATAATTAGAGTTTATTCTGGAACTCTATAGATCCCAGTAATGTGTTAGACAGAGTTAGATTTTATTCCTTATTATAGCTCCAATGAGTTTAGGAGGTGGAATTGTATAGGGAGAGCATGAGAAACAAATTGTTATAAGTTAGTTGCTGGAAAATTCCAGATTCTAAAGTGGAATTGTATTGTGCATTTTGATGCCCTGTATGATACTTAAGTGCTAACAAGGATATAACATAGTCTAGATGTTAATAAGTATTATATTAGCTATATATGAATTGTATTCCTCTTGCTGCATTTTCTATTTGAAATTTAAAGTGTCATGACCACATAGGAATATAAATTAGCTCATTCAATTTCAAGTAAGGATAATGAGCCCTCTTACTAAGGGTGCTCCAGAGCCAACTAGTGTTAATCAAAGTGAGGGTGCTCTTAGCAATACTCCAAGCCAGAATCAAAGTAAGCCCCGTAACCAACCCATACGAAGGGGTAGTAAAAGAGGCACCCGATTGAGAGACATTCCCCTTAATCGAAATACTAGGGAAAATATTTTGATTGAGTTTGAAAAATATACAAAAACAATCGGGCATCATGCAAGCCGGTATAGGAGTTTTGTCGGCCTCCTAGAATGCAACAAGCCTAGCATCTTGATAGAGGAATGGAGAAATGTGAATAAAAGTGTGAAGCAACATATTTGGGAAACTATCCAGCTCACTTATGACATTCCTAAGAGTGAAATCTTGTATAATAAGATAATGACGTATTGTGATAAACACTGGAAGAAGTTTAATTTCCAGAAGGTGAAGATTGAGCACCAAAGGCCACCAAGATTGTTGCAAAGTCCTGAAATTCCCTAGTGGAAATAGGAAAGTGTGACCATGGACCTTGTTGTAGGATTGCCCAGGATCAGGAACTATGATGCGATCTTGGTGATTATTTACCGGTTAACAAAGTCGGCACGCTTTATACTAGTTATTCTCTAGATAGGCTAGCAGAGATTTATATCCAAGAGATTGTGCGACTCTATGGCACACCAAAGAATATCATTTCTAACAGAGATCCTCATTTCACTTCAAGATTTTGGAGGGCTCTGCATGAGGCTCTAGGTATAAAGTTGAGACTTAGTACAACCTATCACTCTCAGACTGATGGACAGTTAGAGAGGACAATGTAAACGTTAGAAGATATGTTGCAAGCATGTGTCCTCGACTTTAAAGGGAATTAGGACTACTTTCTTCCATTTGCTGAGTTCACCTACTACAATAGCTATCATGCGAGGATTCAGATGGCTCCATATGAAGCGTTATATGGGAGGAAGTGACAATCACCTCTATGCTAGACAGAGTTATCTGAGAGAAATTTGTATGGGCTAGATCTTGTCTATCAAACCTCAGAGCATATTTGAATCATTCTTAAGAGGCTTCTTGGTGCACAAAGTGGACAGAAGAGCTACGGTGACATGAGAAGAAGACCTCTAGAGTTTGAGGTTGGTGATCATGTGTTTTCGAGGGTATCTCCAGTCATTGGCATTGGGAGAGCCATCAAATGGAAGAAGCTAAGCCTGAGGTATATAGGTCCTTTTGAGATTCTTTCTAGAATCAAGCTTGTTGCTTATTGAGTAGCCCTATCCCCAAACTTAAGTAGGCTCTATGATGTGTTTCATGTTTCCCAATTGAAGAAGTACAAATCGGATCTAGCACATGTTGAATATGAAGAAGTCGAGTTGCAAGACAACTTTACATATGCAGTAGAGCCAGAGTGGATTATTGATAAAGAAGAACGATGACTCAGATATTGGAGTATACCATATGTGAAGGTGATCTGGAAGGGATTGACTCAGAGAGAAGCAACTTGGGAAGCAGAAGCAGGTCTGCAGAGATGGTATCTGTAGTTTATGGCTCAAGTTGTGTAACAAATTTCAAGGGCAAAATTTATTTTACGAGGGAGAAATGTAATGCCCCAAAATGCGATTAAGGGCTAATGACTTCAAAAGTTAATGTAATTACTGTTAAACAAACACTTTTGGAGAATATAATTTAAATTATGATCTGAATGTGTTACGATCAGTGCATAAACCCTGTATTTAAGTTCAATTATGGATTAATATCTAAATTGAGTTAAAATAGAGGGAGGGCGCATCTTATGGTGAAATGGAAGAATTAAATGTGTTTGGTGGTCATTCAGTAGGAATTGCTATAATCAAGGGCAACATAGGAAAAAGGAAAGTTATTGACAATTAGTCAGTTACTAAAGAGGAAACTCATTAGTAACATAAGAGATTAAGAAGTTTGACAATTAACTAAGTGTTATAGAGGGAATACTCCTATGTTTGCATGTGCATGGAAATAGTTGAGAGGAAGCTCAAGATCATGACACTTGTCAAAATGTGAGCCATTGATTTTGGTCAAATTGTCAAAACTCTTCCCTCTCTCCTCACCCCTCTAAGTCGGCCAAAAGGGCCATTTGAAGCATGAAAATCTACTTATCTTCATTATCTTCACACTCTCTCATATTCTTCATTTTAATTCAAGACAAGGAAGAAAGAGAAAGCAAAAGGTGAGAGTTTGGCTTTATAGATGACCTCTTTAGTTCAAATTCTCTTCTTTAACTTTGATCATGTTAATGAGAGCTTTATATCTATGGTTTTAGATTTTTAAAAGAAGGTGTTTGAGAGCTTGAGGAAAATTAGAAGTGGTGGAATCAAAGAATAAACTTTAGAAAGTGAAAGAGGTGAGAAATGGCTATCTTTTGGTATGCCTATTGTGACCATTGGTAGGACTTTGGAATTTTCTGATTTTGCCCTAATGTTCTAGTAATTTGGTATTGAAATAGGTGTCTTGTTGCATTATTTGACCAATGAAATTGGTTTGGAACATTAAATGGAAAGTTTGGCAAATTGGTGGTTTGTGTTGCAATATGTCTGGAAACAGAATATACACGTGTGTGATAGATATTTGGTTGTTTAAGTGGTTCTAATGGCTTCCTTGTGAAAAATTGGGTGGAAATAGGTTTGGTTGTTGATTTTGGAGCCATTAGACACATTGGTTGAAAATTGGAAATTCTACCTATTGGAACTTTGTGTAGGGCAGTTGGGTTGCATGGATGTTTTGAATTACAAAAAGGTGCCTAAAAATTCTTAAACTTTCCAGTCTAATGGTTCACATTCCAAGCTTCAAAATGGACATATAACGGGTGTCATTTTGATTTTTGTGCTGGGAGTTATGATTTTCCAATGTTTGGGAATGAAACTAGAATCTGTTTTGGAGCAGTATTGAATTTTGTGCCATTCTGTATTTGTGTGGTGGTAGATGGTGATAGTTCATATATTTCCTATACAGAGGACTTATAGCTTTCCATAGGCTTTGGGATCACCTCATTTTAATTTTTCTAGAATTAGTTATGATTTTTTGAAGTTCAGCAAAGAAACAGATTTTCTTGGGCATAGCCCAAAAGTTTCTGACCTGCTTTTGGCCGCAGCCAGAAGACTCTTAGCCGCAGGTTAATTGAACTACACAGGTTAATTATATTCGAAATGTCAGTATGAGGCCAAATTAAACATGTTTTGAAAGAAATTTTTGAAAACCCTATCCTGCGGATGGGATTGGAAATAAGTCTTTTAACATTTGAAGGTCTTTAATTCATCTTAATTACACATTTTTGGACTATAATTATGATTTATAAGGTAGGGGGTTACAACCCCCACTCAATTTTTCATGTAGAATGCATTGGTGACCTCAAATTCACCAAATCATACTCCTCCTACATGCCCAATATCTGACCAAAAATCTTGTCCTAACCAAAATCCACAACTTTGCAAATTTCACTACCAAACCAAAATTGGGACAGCCACAAAAATTCACCACAATCAACCAATGAACAAGATACTTGGTTCAAATCAAAGCTTATACTTACATCTTGCCCTCTTTAGAGCTTGTTCTTTGTTTCTCCAACTTTGACACTTTGTAGACAGCACAAAACACCACCTTTTGAGAAACAAAAATCATAGAATTGTAGCTCTTAGCAAGTGGAACAATTTTTATGATGAGGTTTTAAGCATAAGAGGTGATTTAAGGGGTGAAAATTGAGCAAGATGATTTTACCTTGCTTCTTGATCTTCAAGAGCTCTTTCTCTTTCCTTTTTCTTTTTATAAAGTTTTTCTCTCTTCTTTTTCTCGACTAGGATGACTTTTGGGATGTTTAGGAGTGTGTAATTGTGTTTTATTTAATGAATCCTCAGCCCACAAAATACTTGGCCGAATATTCACACTAAGAAGCCAAGAAAGATGAGGTGTCACACTTACATGGTGTCTTGCAAAAGTTATGAGTTAATTTAACTACATCATGGTTGGGTCTGAGTCAACCTTATTCCTTCCCTCTTCCCTCTATCTTGACCGAATTTGGGCACATAAAAACGGGACAACTATGTTGACCAAATTGCTCTTGTAAACTTGCTTTTTGGTCAACCTACCAAGTTGTAACCAATTATAAGTTTTATTGACTTTTCTTCTCTTCTTCTTCCTTTGCTTTTTAACTAGTTAAGGCCTATAGTTTAATTTAAATTCTCTTTTAAGAGTCTTGACCAAAATTAATACTCAAAAAGGAGGTGGACTTGTTGACCAAAGCTTATATGTTCATGTGTCTAAGTTTGACCAAAGTCCTCTTGCAATGTTAGTTGACTTCTTGACCAATTCTTCTCTTCCTTCTTTGCCCCTCTTTGACCTAAATTTAACCCTTATAAGAGGAGGGTTAATTTACTTTTCCATCTCATGATTGCTCTTGCTTTTCATGACAAAATCCTAGCCCTTCACTTTGTCTTCCAATTTTAACCTCAAGATCAAGTGGCTATTAGAAATTATGCCCTTAGGGCCAATCATTGTACTTTAAGCATTATTATTTAATGAATTTCTCCATTCTGTTATCATATTATTTGCATATTCACTATGATAATTATATCCTTGGACAAATCATAAAGATTATCCTAAATGTCCCTGGTCGGTCATCTATTTGGGAGTAAAGATGAAGTGAGACCAGTATGACTTTGTAAGGTATGGAGATACGAATTAAAGTCTTAGCACTTATAAGAGTACAAGATGCTAAACCGACCTGCCATGGGAAAGATGCATGGATCAAGTCATAGCTTATCTCATGTATAACCATGTCATTATGCCCTTCGACTTGAGATCATCATGGTTCCTATATGAGAGTCGCTAAGCTTTGACCTAGTCAAAAGTCACCTTTGACCAGGTGATAATAAAGGCTACAATCGAGCTTGGTGGTTTTCATGCAAAGGATGTGAATGGCCAAGATGGAATTTGTCCATCATATTAGTAGAGAGTTATTACTGGGCCCCACAATGAGTGAATATGATAAATGTATGACCATACTACGATGGAAAGGAGTTTCCATTTTTATTGTCGGACTACTTGTAATTGAGAAAGTAATGGCCAGAAACAAGAGGATAACATTATCAGTGCCTCATCTTTAACTGAAATATCTTGTGACAAAAGGGACGTGACATGGTTGTATGATAGGTTGCATCGTGTTAATGATCCTTATATGAATTGGGTAGTCATAATGTCTCACTAGAGGCCGCTTGTGACTTGTCACTACAAAAAAACACTGAATTTTTTATGGAATTTGCCACGGAATTCAGAGTTTTCGATGGAATTTCTGACAAAATGGATTCCATCTCTAATAATAGCATGACAAACAAATTTCCAAGGGAATTCAAATTTCGTTGAAAATTTCCAACAGAATTGATTTCGTCAAAATTTCTGATGGACTTTCCATCGGAAATTTGCAATAGAATTCAGAAATTTGTGATGGAATTTCGGAAATTTTCCATGATCACAATTTCCGATGAAATTTAATTTCGCTGGAAATTGCCTTGCACAATTATTTTTTATTTTTAAAATTTTAAAAAGTCAAGTGGCAACTCTAGCAGCCGGCACCTCATCACCAGCAGTGGCGTATGGTAGGTCTGGCGGCCTTTACCTTATCGCCGGCACACATATCCGCCATGTGTCGCAGCCTCAATCCACTATTGTGGCAATCTTCTACCGCCACGTTTCGCAACCTCTTTATCCTAAAAATGCAACTCAACTTGCCCTCTTTTGGTTCGAACCCAAGACCTGTCTGTACGCGTGCGATGCCTTATTGGATGGATCGACTGCTTTGGCGTTTTTTTATTACATAATTATATATATAATCTTATTATATAGAATCAATTATTTATAAATATATATTTGTTTCTTATATATAAATGTAATAATAATATAAAGTAATTTTATATATTCTTATAATTTTTAATATAAATTAACTTCAAATTAAAAAATTTTACATCTTAAATAAATTTCATATGACTATATTTTGGTCTAATTTCTAAAATTAATTTTTTTATTAACAATAATTTATAAGTAATAAATAATTACTAACTAATAATTTTTTATTGATATTAATTAATAAATAATAAATTTTATTTTTTATGAATAAATTTTTGTATGACCATTTTGCCCCTACAAGAACCAAAACCTATGGTAGGAAACTTGAGGAGCCAAAACCAAAATGAGAAAAAACTTGAGGAAAGAAATATGGTATTAATCCTAATTTTTAAATATTTATATGGCTAATAATATCATAATTTTACTTTTTTTTATAAAGATATTTTTTTAAAATTTAATTTAATTAAATAATAATAATTTTTAAATTTTTCTATGATTGCATCAGAAATTCTATGGCAACAAATTTTACTACGGAAGTACCATAGAATTTTTTTCGTGGCTAATTCCACGAAAAAAATTCAGTTGGAATTGTTTCTGTGGCAAATTCCATCAGAAATTTAATATTGTTTTGTAGTGTGAGTTATTGCAGTTATTAACCTACTGCCAACTTCGTATGGGCTTACAGGGTTGCACACAAGAATAACAAAATACAAGCTATAATGTCCAGGTTCATTAAGTCTAAGATGTGTCTAAGATTGAATGAATACAATGTTTAATCTAGGGTGGACAAATTTTATACACACACACACGCATATGATATAAAATTCTTGAAAAAAATAATAATATTATTATTATGTAGTGTTAGTTTCATATTTAATTTTATTTCATAAATTAAATAACTAACATTGAAAGAGGTCTAATATCTCAGATTTAATTTATCTTTTATAAATTAAATCTATTTTTATTGGCTCTTTCTTCAGATTAAATAATTACGTTAAATTAAAATTGTTAGCCAGATTTAATTAAACTGAATTTATTTAATTATTTTATCAAAACAATTAAGTGTTAATTGATTTCAAAATGAATTAAGATTAATTTTGAAGATCCAGTCTAGCCCTTGTTATTAGTTATAAAAAACAAAAGGGAAGGATAATCTAGGCACAGCTGAGAAATAAGGAGCCGCAAGAAAAATCTTAGAGAGGTATTGGAGGCGCTAGCACGTAGTCTGTCTTGCAATCATGTACAATTCCTTCTAACTCGATTTAAACACCGTTGATAGATCCATAATTCGGATTGGTGAACTTTTGAAATTTTAAATTTTTGTTGTGCTTGCCAATCCCAACAGTGGCATCGAGGCCAGGTCAATTGTGCATTTAAATTGAGTTTATGTTCATATACATATGATATATATGGCACATATATGTATGTTTATAAGAAACGTCCGAATATGTATCTGATCTGGTTAATATGAAAAGGAATTGTTTAGAAAGATTTGATCTTGAAATTGTTTTCTAATTTTTGTTTTCAAAGAAATCTGTTCTTCTTCTATTTTTGTTTTTCAGATACTTCTGGTGAAATTGTTTGAATTATTTGCAATATGTTTCGTTTTGATTTTCACTGCTGGTTTCGCGATTTCTATTTTCGATTAGATCTGAAACTAAATTCATGGTTTTGTTTTTGAATTGTTTATGTGATTTTGGTCTACTTGAGATTTCAACTTTATGTGAAATCAAAGTCTTAGATCTTGATTGTAGAACAATTTTTCATAAAAGTTACCAACAAAATCATAATCAAACCCTAAGATTGCATGAAATCGTTACCTGAACTCATAGCTTGCAGCAATTCCATTGAGTCACTCCTAGGTTAGGAGTTGGTTAGGGTTTTGTGCTACTTAAACCCTAAATTTTTTTGGGCCAGAGAGTGTTTCAGGCCAAGACAAAAAAAATGAACTATTCGAGTAGGAGCAAGACCGTCGTGGCTAAATGTTCATAGTGTGATATAACCTAATCACGACATTTATTGCTTTTCATATTGTATGAACTATTGCTTGTTGTGGTTTATTTTCAAACTTGTTTGGGTATGTTGAACTGCATAGCATGCATTTGGAAATACTTTCTAACTCCTCCTTCTCTTTTCTTTAATAAAGGGCAAGCGAGTTATCCAACAACTGAAAATTTGGCATAAAGGTTAAATGGCACAAAAACCAAGTTTAAATCAAGTTCCTACAGGAAATGTATATAAAGGGAAGGGCATCAGACTAAGTACAGGAGAAGAACCACTTGAGGGCCTAATTCAATTAAGTCGCTACATTCAAGGTTCAATCAAATTGGGCTTCATGAAGAAGTATGGTGTAACCCCACCTTATCAAGGTCGAAATTTACGTTTCAAATTACATAATTATTTTGAATTAGAGACCACCGGATAATTGGAAAATTTTGAAATTTGTCTTCTCCCTATACAGGGTTTACAAAAAATTTTCAAAAACCTATTCACAACAGTCTCATTTTCATGTTACAAATAAACAATTGGCCTCTACAGTTCAATTCCATTCAAAAATATATGGTGCAATATAAATTCCCAACACACTCGGGTTCTAATAATCAACTAAGGGTTTACAGGGCATAAACGCCCATAATTTGTTTTCCATTCCAGGGGATTACACAAATACCATTCTATGGTCCACAATATATTATATACAAATGTCCATAATGATAACCAAAAACCAAACTAAGCTCCTGGCCTTGTGCTCTATCCGTCCTTCATCACCTGCTCCTCCTTGGAACTATTAGCCCTGTCTGAAATTTGTTTTGTGGGAGAGTGAGATTCTAAAGAATCCCCGTAGTAACAAATCACTCATAGTATGCACAATCACAAACCATGAAAGCAAATCATAACACCACACATAGCAATCACAATTGCAGTTACAGCGACAGAGATAGGTATAAAGTGCATCACCCTTACACCTGCTCAAGCTAAAGTGCTCAATCTGTATCGCATCATAACATGGTTCACATCATATATTTAACCACAACTAGGTTTCATAAAAATCATTTCACAATACATAGCCACACTAGTATGTTTCTCAAAGTAAGAGTTCATAATTCAAAAACACCGCCACGACACTTACAACGGCAATTCAACGGCAGGGGTAGGTGTGACATGCATCACTACCTACGACTGCTCATGCTGTAATGCACTAAGGCATAATTCACATTCACATTTTCACAACATCAACACAATGATAGGTCATGCATACCAATCATCATACACAATACAAGAGAAAAGTCACTACCTTGGTCTTTCCGTGCCTGCTTTGGCACTGGTTTCTCATAAACAGGGCAAATATCGAATCCTATAATTCATGATTAGGGACGAAGTGTTATTATTTATTCCAATACTTAATGACTTTACAACACTTAGATTTGGTTATCATTAATGTTTTTTAGGAAGCTACAAATGCCACTAACAAAAGCTCTAAAGGATTGGAAGAACTATACCAAAGACCCCCTTTTAGAAGCACAAGTGATGATTTTTCACTGTTGCACTCGAGTGAAGAAGGCCTCACTCGCATGATGAACTTGCACTTGACTCATGAAAAGCACACTCATGCTAGTTCTTGACAGAAAGCATAGACGGAGACAAGAAATACCTAGAGCATTCAAGCATAAAGGTCAATACTCGAGTGATAGATTAATGCTCACCTGAGTTCTACAAAGTGAGGTTCTTGAAGTGCTCACCCATGAGCAAAAGAAACTTTCAAAGAAGAAGAGCACTCAAGCAGAGACCTTTGTTGGAAATTATGCCCTAAGGGCCAATCATTATACTTTGAACATTGTTATTTTAATGAAATTTCTCCATTCTGTTATCATATTATTTGCATGTTAACTGTGATAATTGTATCCTTGGATAATTTATAAAGATTGTCCTAAAATGTCCCTGGTTGGTCATCTATGCGGGAGCAGAGATGAAACAAGACCAGTATGACTTTGATAAGATATGGAGATACGAATCAAAGTCTTAGGCACTTGTAAGAGTACAAGGTGCTGGACCGACCCACAATGAGAAAGCTACATGGATCAAGTCATAAGCTTTACTCATGTATAACCACGTCACAATGCCCTTAGACCTGAGGTCATCATGGATTCCTACATGAGAGTTGCTAAGCTTTGAACTAGTCAAAAGTCACTTTTGACCGGGTGATAATAAAGGCTACGATCGGGCTTAGTGGTTTTTCATGCAGAGGAATATGAATGATCAAGATGGAATTTATCTCTCACATTAGTAGAGAGATATTACTAGGCCCCTCGATGAGTGAGTCTGAGAAATGTATGGCCATACTATGATGAAAGGAGTTTCTGTCTCTGTTATCAAGCTACTCAGGAATTCAGAAAGTAATGGTCAGGAACAAGATGATGACGTTATCCATGCCTTATCCTTGATCGATATATCGTGTGACAAAAGGGACGTGACATGGTTGTATGGTAGGTTGTATCGTGATAACGATCCTCATATGAATTGGGTAGTTATAATGTCTTGCTAGAGGCCGCTTGCGACTTTTGGGTTAGTTTAGTTGTTGGCCCACTGCCAACTTCATATGGGCCTACAGGGTCGAACACAAGAATAGCCCAACACGAGATAATGTTTAATTTAGGGTGGATGAATTTTATATTTATATATATATATATAATATAAAATTCATTAATAATATTATATAGATATATATATTTTCGAAATATATATCTTATATGTATATATGTATATATATATTATATGATATTATTATATTTAATAATATTATATAGATATATATATTTTCGAAATATATATCTTATATATATATGTATATATATTATATGATATTATTATATTGTGTTAGTTTTAAATTTAATTTATTAAGATATATTAAATTTAATAACTAACATGATAGAGATATAGTATCTAAGATTTAATTTATGAAGATAAATTAAATCTAATGGCTCTTTATTTGGATTAAATAAATAGGTTACATTAAAACTCTTGGACATATTTAATTTAAACTGAATTTATTTAATTAGCTCATCAAGATAATTAATTGTTAATTAATTTTGAAATTAATGATGATTAATTTTGAAATTTGAAAATAGCCCTCATAGGTTATAAACTTGATAGAGCAGATATATTGATATGCACATGAGAATTGAGAGCCGTAAGTGAAACCCGAGGAGACATTAGAGGTGCTAGCACGCAGTCTCGGTTGGAAAGCATTCGTGTGGATACCGGTAAAGGGAGCGGACCTGACATGTTTGCTCCTAAAGATCGTGAAAACTCTGAATCATCAAAAAGGTATGGATCCTTCCAACTTGGTTTAAACGCTATTGATAGATCCTCGATTAGGATCGGTGAAAATTTTTAAAATTCTTCCGCTGTGCCTACCGATTCTAACAACCTTGGCACTTAAGTGATGGCTTAACACTCGTGAGTATTAGGACACACTCTTGAAAATTGACTGTGAGTGATATTCCGAGACACGAGTTCATAGTGTCAATCCACATGCACTCGAGTGAGACAAGATTCACTCGAGTGAGAACCCACAACACTCGTAATTGAGACAAACACTTTGCTTTTTGCATGGAAGTGCAATAGAAAAACTAAAGGAAAAGAAAAGAACATGCAATGGTGCACTCGAGTGAGACCCAAGATCACTCGAGTGATGCTTATTAGAAGCCAAAACGTAGCAGAGTTGACAGCATTTGCCAAGTTTTAACCATATGTTTCTAATGATCCTAAATTCTAATCTAAGACTATTCCCACATAATTTTTTACAATGAATCCAATGGAACCATCAAAACTACCAAATTCCTATTCCATTATCAAGCTTGGTTTTAGGCATTTAACACAAAATTGTCAAAATTGCCAAACTTGCCATTTCAACCTCAAACCTATATCTATTCCAACCACATAGCAAGACACCATTTCCATGACAAAAACATGCCATACACACAATGACCCTCATTTTCAAAAATTGGGCAAAAATTCCAAAAATTCAAGACTAAATCGAATGGCCATAAAACTCATATAGAAAGGTTCATTGCACTTACCTCAACAACTTTCCTAAAGGGATCCCTTGCATCTCCAACCTCTAGATTTCCTTAAGTGGTCAAAACACCACCAATGAAAAGTCTAAAACCATAGAAATGGAGCCGTCAATCCAAGGAACAAGAATACATAAGAGAGTGTTTACATTTGGGGTCATTGTCTTACCTTAATATCAATTTTTTCTTTCTCTCTCCTAAGCATCCATGGCTACTGAAAATGGGAAGGAGAGTGAAAGAGAAGAGTGATGAAGAAGATGCAATAATCACTCATCCATCCCCATGCCTCCTTGTCAGCCGAAAATGGGAGGGAAAGAGAGAGAAGAAAATGTTAAAATATTCCATTTGACTTTTCTCACCCACTCTCTCTTAATACCCACTTGCCACGTGTCCCATTTTCATTGGCTCTTATAAAATAAGTAACTAATTAGTTACTCTAACCACTCTATTAGCCATTTAGTCACACAAATCATTTCTTCCTAATTAGTAATTAATTTCTTCATTAATCATCGGCTAATTAACTGACAATTTTCCATTCTTTTTAATTTTCCATTGATTTTGGCACATTATCTTAAATTACCACATAACACATATTTAAATTCTTTTCCTTTTCTTCATCCACCATTTCCTTCATATTTATCCCAAATAATTATTTGTCATATAATTATGCTAAAATACAGGGTGTTGGGCATTTCCAATAATTAATTTGGATCTCAAATCAACTTTAATTTACCAAATCATTACAATAACTATCATTAGCCATTAATCAAAAATTGGGGCATTACATATGAAAATGTCATTGATTTATTTCACGTGCCTATGCATAATAAGGCTATCATAGAGCTAGGCCAGTATTAGGATGCCTTATTAAGATGCTTCACTTTCTCTGATTTTCAACTAGCCCCAACCCTTGAAGAATACCAGGAAATCCTTAGGACGCCAATTAAGAGGAGTGATAAGATCTACCATTATCCAAGTCGGCTACCTTCTCAGGAAGAAAAAGTGAAGCTGTTAAGGGTTCACATGGAAGAAGTATAGATTGTAGGCACCAGACAGGTCAAGGGGATTCAAAGGAGCACAGTAGAAGCTCGCTTAGCAAGATTAGCATAAAATAAAGATTGGGAGAGTTTTTGCAGGGTCTTTGCCTTTGCTATTTATGGCATGATCCTATTTCCTTTATCAGAAGGAATAATCAACTTTGGAGTTATCAGTATCTTTCAATTGGTTGAACATTACCAAATCAACCTGATACCCGCAATTTTAGCAGAGACCTACATGTCATTATCTCAGTGCCACCTAAAGAAGGAAGGTCGAATAAAATGTTGTCTTGCGTTACTTGAGGTATGGATGCTAAGTCACGTGTATGGAAATAAGAAGTACTTTCGAGGAAGGCATGACAAGTTTACTAATCCACTCATGGCTTTCAATCATCTTCAATTAAACAAAAATGATTGGAGGAAGGAGTTCTCATGGTTAACTGAAGATTCTTTTTTATGGAATATTTAATAGTGGGAGGATGAAGAGATTATCATTCATTACGGGGACTTTTCTAATGTGCCTATCATAGGACCAAGAGGACGTATTAACTACAACCCTTCTTTAGCATTAAGGCAATAGCATTTCAGCAAAAAATTTCCTTTAGGGAAGAAATGCAGGACAAACACTTCTTGGTCAGAAGAAGATAGTGGGAAGGACTTATGTCAAGAAATCAAAGATCTTGGAGCAAGATAGCATACAAAGGAAAGTCTGAGCTAGGGAAGCGAGAAATAGGTACAACTCTGGGCTATAAGGAATGGCTCAAGGACAAAATTAAAGGAGCCAATCCATCCTTTTCTCCCTAAGATCCTTTGTTAGGAAATGATGCCTAAGAAGAAAACAAAGCGTTGACAAGGCGCCTGGAAACGAGAGAACAGGAGCTGGAGGAGCTTTCTGTGATGGAATTGCAAAATAAGAGAGAGATGAGTCACCTGTAAGACAAATGTGCATCCCTTCAAGAAAAACTAGCAGAATAGAGAAAGAGAAGAGATTTAGAAGAACGCTCAAGGATCATGAAGCTGGAAGAAGAAGAAAAAAGCTTAAAAAGGGATATGCAAGAAAATGACAGGCATATGCAGAACAATAGAGTTTGACTATTAAAGATGACTACAGTAAAAGAGTTGTTGGAAGAGAAACTGCAAGACAATGCCCCTCTTAAGAAATTGCAAGGGAAACTTGATATTCTTACTCAACTCTTAGAAAATGAGAAGGGTGAATTGGTTACTGTAAGAGCTAGTAGCACTGAAACCATCCAGAGCCTCATGGACAAGTTGAATCATGAAAGGAAAGTTTTAGCCAACTGGGAACTCCTATGCCACAGACAAGTTGTTGTGACAGAAGAATGGGTAAAGAGGTATGGTAACTTAATCAACTTTGCTAACACCAGGATCCCAGAATTTGCTGGCACATACAAGCGCGCTGAAGGCATGATTATTCCTTTGAAGCCACTAATAGAAATTGTTGAATTTTTCAACTTATGTAATCAAATAGTAGAGGAACTAAAACTTGAAACTAAATTTTGATATTATCGAATAAAAGCATATCTTGCTCCTTTTACTATCATTATTTTAACATGCTTATTACTACGTTCAATAACAAGATCTTGGGATAGGGTAGGATTTAAGGTCCCCTTTGTCTCTTGATTAACTCTAGTTCTTTGAGGAGGATAGAGGACGCTCGTTCCAGAAAACTATGTGCCAACTAAGCACTCACCAAATGAAAAGATCTTGGCTAGGATGGGACTCAAGGACTCTCCTATTTAATGATCAACTCTAGTTCTCCCTGTGGAACGATAGATTCCATGAGGAAGCTAGAGGATACTAGTACCAGAAGCCCTTTATGCCAATACATCATGATCACTAGCTATGCTTACTTGAAATTGTAAGTTTTAATAAACTAATGGATATTTTGTTCCTTAATAAGCAGGTGATACAATATTGCTCCGTCTAAACGTCATAACTAGCTACCCCCTACACATTCATACAACATACGCTCACGTAGTCATCAGATGGTAGCTAATCCCAGCGAAGCTGAATCTAATATGAATCATCAGATGTCTCATATGGAGGCATAAATGGCATATTTTAAAGAAATGATTTCTACCTTGACTATAGCTCTTTAAGCCCATAATAATAAGAAAGAGTCAGGAACATCTGATCTATTGAAAAGTGTGAGATAAGTATACCAGAAAATGGCAAGAAAGAAAAAATGATAGAAGAGCCTCAGAGTAAACAGAATCCTTAAATTCTGAGACTAAGGAGGAGCAACCAGGTGAAGATTCAACATACTCTTTCAACATTCCCTCCCTATCAGCTGAAAAGGAGGGATGGAAGGAAGACTTAGGTGAAGTAAAAGACCAACTAAAAGCCCTCCAAGGACCAAACACTTGGGGTTCACTTGATTTAAAAGATTTATATGTGGCACCACATGTCTCGATTCCCAAGAAATTCAAGATGCCAAACTTTGATAAGTACAATGGCACAAGGAATCCGATATACCATCTTAAGGCCTATTGCATCAATATGCTTGTAGGGTCACAAGATGAAAACTTTTTGCTACTCTTCTTCCATGAGAGCTTAAAAGGGCCAACATTGGAATGGTATATGCAACTTGATCAAACAAAGATTAAGAAATGGAGAGATTTGACTGATGTATTCATAAAACAATATAGGTTCAATCTTGAAACTTCCCCCATTAGGGAATAACTAAAGTCAATGAGCAAGAAAGCCACTAAAATTTTTAAAGATTATGCCCAAAGATGGAGGACAGTCGCAGCACAAGTTCAGCCTCCCCTTATATCATTTGAGCTTAATTCTTATTTCATCCGTACTTTATAGGAACCTTACTATAGATACATGGTTGGAACGCATTCACTGACTTTTCCAGTTTGATTTCGATTGGTGAGCGAATCGACGCTAACATACGTGATGGCAGGATTCCTCAAAGCGAGAGCAACACCAAAAGGGGAAATAATGGGAAGAAGAAGGAAGGTGATATTAGCTTCATACAAACTACTAGACAACCCCAAACAATACATCAAGGTAATAACGATAGGTTTTGACAAATCAAGAATGATTCGACACCAAATAGGCAAAGTCAAGCTGGAGGATGAAGGAATTAGCAGCAACGAGATAACCGCCAATGGCCGGATTTTGGCAGGACAAATACTGAGCTGTATTGCCAACTTTTAGAATCTCAACTGCTAGGACCACATACTTACAAACAGCTTCAACCACTATACCCTGTCTGGTATGACTCCAATGCCTGATGTGATACCATATGGGAGCCCCGGGGCACTCAATAAAGGACTACACAACATTCAAGAGGAATGTATTAGACTTAATTGATTCTAATCACATCAATTGAAGAGGAATGACAACTCTGCTATCAACACCAATCCCCTTCCAAGCCATAAAAATAAAGTACATGTTGTTAATGAAATCGAGTTCTCTAACGATCACTACCAGTAGGAGAATATATCTATGCTTGTTTAAAGGCAGCAGGTTATATGCCTCGAGAGGAGAAAAAGGTAGGCATGATGAAAAAAGGACAAGTCGAGCTTTTATTAAGGACCCATATGAAAAAAGAAATTCCAATGTTGTTTCTTTTACCATCTTGACACCATTGCAACAGCCTTCAGTGACCATTAAGGTACCGACCCCTTTTCTATATCAGAGTAGTCACGCTGTACCATGGAGGTATAAAGGTTTTATTGAGAATCCCTCAAGGCAAGTAATAGAAGCTGAGGCTAGCAACGAAATAATTGTTCACCCAACAGGAGTAACATGAAGCAGGAAATCTTATCTGCCACAAAATGTTGGATTGATAAAGAAGGAAAAACAAGCCAATATTGATATTCCATCAAGTTCTGGTCTGAAAGACATGGAAAATAAAGATGAAGAATTCCTAAAAATCATAAAGCAAAGTGAATATAGCATGGTAAACCAATTGAATAAAACTCCCACCAAGATCTCAATTCTCTCTTTGATCTTGAGTTCTAAACAGTATCGACGTACACTACAAAAGGCCCTATATAAAGCATATTGTAGTCCAGTGTGACCCCAGAAAAGGTGGCAAGCATTATGAATGTGGCGAGGGCATTCTCTACCATCTCATTTTTAGGATAAGAAGTTGTTCAATCAGCCGTTGATCAGTATAAAGCCCTCTACATTTCCCTGAACTACAAAGGGTTCATTGTGGCTAAAGTGTTGATAGATGAAGGATTAGTGTTAAATGTTTTACCACTATCCATATTTGAGCAATTGTCAGTAGAGGCATCAAAGGTTTAAAAGAGTAACGTGGTGGTTAGAGGGTTCGATGGTACTTAGAGAGGCGTGTTGGGAACGATCCGTTTGCCTTTGCAGATTGGACCAACTTCATTCACAGTAGACTTTTAGCTTATGAACATTGATCCATCCTACTATATGGTATTAGGGAGACCATGGTTACACTCGGCTGGGACAGTACCTTCTACCTTACACCAGAAGGTAAAGTTCGTTGATAATGGGAAGATAGTAATAATTAAGGGTAAAGAAGAAATCATGGTCAGCAAGTCAAGTTATATTCCATACATTGAGGTAGCTGAGCATAAGGAAGGAATGATTTTCCAAGGATTTGAAGCAAAGGACTTAAGGGATATAAAAATGTCAACTCCAGAGTAACCAAGATAATGGAGAAGAATGGGTTTAAGCATGGTAGAGGATTGGACACTTACCTCCAAGGCATCAAATCCCCTATAAATCTGTAAGAGAATCACAAGCACCAAGGGTTGAGATACGAGCCACCATTACAAAGACAGTTGAAAGAGCAAGTAAGATTGAAGATAGGGAAGGTAGATAAGCTTTGAAATCCCCCACAAAAGGAAGACATTCCTGAGTCCTCTGAAGTGATAAACAGGCCAACTGTTGCAATGGTTTCAATAATAGGTAAAAAAACCTGTACATGGATTTCAGCTAAAAATTCTGGAAAAGCTCTGGAAAATTGGGAGTTTGAGGACAACTTCAATTCTATTATTTTAGAGTAACATGCCTAGCTAAAAGCTGTCCTTTTATGTTTTATATGCGCCTTTAGGTAAGTTCTTATATGAACCATGAATAAAGAATGATATGCGAGTAAAATTAACTTATTTATATCTATTCTTCCTTTTTTTTCCTTCTATTAATTCGTTGTTCATTTTTCACCTTCTAGGAAATCGATTTCCTTGGAAATCCTATCTAACACAGAGGTTTCTGAGTCCTTGAATGATAATTTGCTTGTTGCCATTGATATGTAGGATTACGAGTATGATAATCATGAGATAATTCAAGTATACAAAAAAAATCCTCAAATCTGACGACAATAAAATGTGCCCACATGAAGATGTAATTGAAGTCATAAATATGGGCACAGAGGAAGAAAAGAGATAACTAAAGATAGTAGATAACCCTGAAAGAGAGCAGATGGTTGAACTCTTCAAAGAATTTATTGATGTGTTTTCATGGTCCTATCAAGACATGCCAGGCCTTGATCCAGGGATTGCCTCTCACAAGATTCCCTTATTTCCAAACACCAAGGCTAAAAAGCAGAAATTGAGGAGGCTTACTTCCTATATGTCCTTAGTAGTTCGAGATGAGGTGATGAAGCAATTAGAAGCAGGTTTCCTGGAAGTAGCTTAATACCCACAATGGATAGCAAATGTTGTTCTTGTCCTAAAAAAGGATGGCAGAATTCTAATGTATGTTGATTATCAAGATCTAAACAAAGCTAGCCCAAAAGATGATTTTCCATTGCCTTATATTGATGTCCTATTTGATAATACGGCCCGTATCTATAGGTACTCATCCATGGATAGGTACTCAAAATATAACCAAATCCCTATGGATGAAGAGGACAAAGAAAAAACCACATTTATTATGCAATGGGGTACTTATTGTTACTGCGTCATGCCATTTGGGCTAAAGAATGCTGGGGTAACTTATCAGCGTGCTATGGTGGCAGTCTTCCATAATATGATATATAAAGAACATGAAGTTTACATGGATGATATGGTAGCTAAATCTTCTGAGGGAGAAAGCCATGTTGTGGTGTTAAGAAAGTTGTTTGAAAGGCTATGCAAGTACAAGCTGTGGCTAAATCCTAACAAACACGTCTTTAGGGCTTTATCTAGGAAATTGTTGGGCTTCATTGCAAGTCAAAAAGGGATTATAATAGTTTCTAAAAAAGTAAAAGTAATACGGGAAATGCCCCATCCTCAAGGAAGTTCAAAGCTTTTTAGGGTGGTTGAATTACATTGCACGATGCATTACAAACCTGACTACAAATTGTGAGCCGATATTCAAGCTTTTAAAGAAGAATTGCACAAGGAAGTGGGATGAAGATTTCCAGCAAGCATTTGATAGAATCAAGGATTATTTGATAAATCCCCTAATTTTGGCTTCCTACACCAAGACGAACTTTAATTTTGTATTTGACAATACAACCAAACTCTATGGGAGCCATGCTGGGGTAACACGATGCATCTAAGCAAAGAGAACAAGAGATTTATTACTTGAGCAAGAAGTTTAATGACTGTGAGTCACGTTACCAGATAATCGAGCAAACTTGTTGTGGTTTAGTCTGGGCTACAAGGAGGTTGAGGCAATACATGCTTTATTACACCAATTGGTTAATTTCTAGAGTAGACCCACTCAAGTACATCTTTGAAAGTCCGCATGTAGCTGAAAGAGTCTCTAAGTGGCAGGTAATATTGTTTGAATATGATATAAGATACGTCACTCAAAAATCTATCAAGGGTGGTACGATAGTCGATCACTTAGCGGAAAACCCCATAGATGAATGCTGCCACTAGATTTCAAATTCCCAAATGAAGATATATGTGCTACAGAGGATCCAATTAAGGAAAGAAAATCGAAGGAGTGGGAGATGTATTTTGATAGGGCAGCAAATATGCATGGCAATGGTATAAGGGTAGTAATAATATCCCCAGATGTAAAGCAATTTCTGATTGCTATAAAGCTAGGGTTTGATTGCACCAACAATATGGCAGAATATGAAGCTTGTATTAATGGTATCCAAGCTGCTATAGATCTTGGAATAAAAAGCCTAAAATTCTATGGTAACTCAGCTCTTATAATTTATCAGGTGACTGGCGAATGGGTACCAAAAACCTAAAGTTGATCCTTTATCAAGAGTATTTGTTAAAGTTAATCAAAAATTTTGAAGTAATCAATTTCCATCACATGGCCAAAGAAAAGAATCACTTCACTGATGCTTTAGCTACTTTAATAGCTATAATGCAACTCGATTGTGGGGTCTAAGTCAGCCAATGCAAATTAAGACTAGAAGATCACCATCATTTTGGTTTAATATTGGAAGAGAGAACGGTGAGCCACCTTGGTACCATAGTATCAAGATGTATATGGAACATGGTACTTACCCTCCAGATACAACACATAATGAAAAGAAGACCATCCGTTGAATGGCCATAGGCTTTTTTATTAGTAATAACATCCTGTATAAGAGGAGCTTTGATAGGACATTGCTTCACTGTATAGATATGAGGGAGATGCACAAGATTATGGTAGAGATACATGAAGGCATATACAGTACACATGCAAATGGCCACTCATTTACTAAACAAGCTCAAAGATCTGGTTACTATTGGATAACAATGGAGAAGGATTGTATCAATTATGTTAGAAAATGTCATAAGTGCCAGATATACGCTAATAAAGCTAATGCTCCTCCGACTCTAATACATAGTCTTGTTTCTCCATGGCCCTTTTCCATATGGGGAATTAATGTCATCGGGCTGATTAACCCAAAAGCTTCAAATGGTTATCATTTCATCCTCATTACTATTGACTATTTTACTAAGTGGGTGGAAGCTAAGTCCTTTGCTAGTATTACTAGAAGGCCTTTATCAAATTTTTAAAGGCCAATATCATTTATAGATATGAGTTGCTAGAGAGGATCATAACTGATAATGTACCAAACCTCAATGGGGCAACAGTTAAAGAATTATGCGATTAGTTCAAGATCAAACATCATAATTCTGCACTATATAGGCCATAGATGAATGGCGCGGTTGAGGCAGCCAATAAAAACATTAAGAAGATCATAGGCAAAATGACAGTGACCTATAAGGACTGGCATGAAATGATTCCATATGCATTACACAGATACCATACCATAATGCGTACTTCAATTGGGGCAACCCCTTACTCTTTAGTTTATGGCATGGAGGCTGTCACTACAATTGAAGTGGAAATACCATCCCTGAGAATCTTGGTTGAATCAGACCTAGAAGAAAGTGAATGGATATGCTCTCGGTTTGAATAATTAAATATGATCGAAGTAAAGAGACTCACAATAATATGTCATGGGCAGTTATATCAATCAAGGGTAGCAAGGGCGTTTAACAATAAACTGCAACCCAAGGGGTTTAAAGTAGGAGACCTAGTTCTCAAGAAGATCCTGCCAAATCAAGAAGATGATAGAGGTAAATGGGCTCCGAATTATGAAGCCCTATATGTTGTTAAGTAGACTTTCTCTGGAAGGACATTGATATTGACAAACATAAATGGCCAAGATTTACCAAGACCAATTAATTCAAATGCTATAAATAAATACTATGCATAAAAAATAGCTCGTTAAGTTGAAAACCCGAAAGGGCTGCTTAAGCAAAAGTTAGAGCAAAAAAAACGGAGAGAGAAAAAGGGCTCAGTAAGTTGAAAACCTGAAAAGGCGGCTTAGGCAAAAATTAGATCACAAAATTAGGAGCTCGTTGAGTCAAAAACCCGAAAGGGCAGGTAAAACAAATAATGAAGAATGTTATCAGTCCTAGCCCCATGACTCTCGTTACTTTGTTTATTTGGAAGACTCTGTAATCATTCATTGAAGTGCATATCTCTGGCAATTAAGCAAGGCACCATCAGGGGAATTACACGGAACTGAAAGTGAAGGACCTCCTAATAGCATCACGTCTACACCAATATATGCTCATCATTATGCATCTACTTGAATATTGGAAGATCATTTACTTTAAATGAATCTTTATCCTTAGTATATCTTTCCCTTCCATTAAATTGCATGTCAAACTTTGTGTCATGATTTGTATAAGGGTAACCCTTTTTAATGAAAACACAACTTTTTTCTGGATAAACACTCATGATGATATACATGGTGTCCTCTATTCCCATTTAACTTGTGTAATTTTGAGATCATTAGCGAAGGTACCAACTAGAATTTCTGTTGTGGGGTCAAACAGTTGACAAAGGGACATAATCTAAACTGAGGGTTCTAGGCTATAGCATCTATGTGAGTCTCATTATACACATCTTCATACATCTGACAAGACTGCGTGAGTAAGGGGTTTCTGGTTAGGCACCTAGACGAAGAAAAAGCAATATCACCTACCAGGCTATTTTTTAACACCACCATTATTGCATGCATTCTCATTAGCATTTCATCACTCCATTATCAACATAACTGTTAACATCATCATCATCATCACTACTATCATCATCATCATTAGCATTATCGTTGTATTCATCATCCTTATTAGGATTCCATCATCACTGACATCATCATTATTAGCGCCATCACCTTCATCATGACTTCACCATTTTGATATTCCCCTCATTATCATGGCCATTATCATCCTCTTTATTATCATCGTTGTCATCCTTATTAGGATTTCATTATCACTGTCATCATCATTATCAATGCCATCATCTTCATAAGCACTACTCTAAGGGGCATCACATATTTATGGCACCCTTTCAAAGCCCTGTACCGGCAGGAACCCTCAAAGCCTAATAACAGTTGGCACCCTTTTCAAAGCCCTATATCGGTAGGCACCCTCAAAGCCTAGTAACGGCTGGCACCCTTTTTAAAAGCCCTGTATCGGTAGGCACCATCAAAGTTCAGTACCGCTGGCACCCTTTCAAAGCCCTATACCGACAGGCAACCTCAAAGTCCAGTAATTGCTGGCACCCTTTTCAAAATCCATGTACTGGCAGGCACACTCAAAGCCCAGTACCGGCTGGCACCCTTTCAAAGCCCTGTACCAGTAGGCACCCTCAAAGCCCATAATGGGTGGCACCCTTTTCAAAATCCCTGTACTAGCAAGCACCCTCAAAGCCCTGTACCGATAGGCACCCTCAAAGCCCAGTAATAGCTGGCACCCTTCTAAAGCCCTATATCGGCAGGCACCCTTTCAAAGCCCTTACTGGCAAGCACCCTCAAGCTCAGTAACAACTGGCACAATTCTTTTAAATCCCTATAATGGCAGGCACTATTCTCTAAAAGCCATATAGCAGCAAACACTCTCAAAGCCCAGTAACAGTTGGCACAATTCTTTTATGCTCCACCAAAGTCCTACGTAACTAGGCACTTCACTTCCACCCCAGGTAATCATTTATCTACACCTGCTTTCTTCTCCCCTATGAACCAAGTAAAGAGGGGTATGGGCACTATATTTTGTCCAAACCCTCTTTGGTTCCAAGGGGGCATCTTATTCTTTTTGCTAGACAACATATATGTTCTTATCTTTACTTGCTTCATAGAAGAGAATCTCACTTTTCTTAGCTACGAAACAAGTAAAGAAGGGCAACTGTGAACACTTTATTTTGTCCGAGCCTCACTCAAAAATAAAAAAACTAATAAAAAATAAAAATAAAATAAATTCCTCTCATTGATGATGATTGGTGTCTAAATTGGCAATCATCATTAAAGGGAAAATTAAAAAATAAATAAAAAAATGAAAATAAAAAAATCCTCCCACTGATGATGATCGGTGTCCAAATTGGCAATATCATTGAAAGAAAAACAATTAAAATTAAAATTTGAAAAAATCCTCTCATTGATGATGGTTAGTGTCCAAGTTGACATTATCATCCATTAAGGGAAAATAAAAAATATAAAAAAGTATCTCCCATTCATAGGCTTTGAATTAGGAAGTTGCTTGTGGGGAAAATATAATAAATAAAAAATGAAAATATACAATAAAAAAATTTTCTCATTTATGTTGATAAGTTTAAATTAGGAAACCACTTATGGGAAGAATAATAAAAAAAATAAAACAAAAACTCCATTGATGGTGATTAGGTCAAGCTAGGATGTTTTATAATACAAAATACAAAAAAATTCAAAAATGAAAATTCAAAAAGGAAGAAGATTTATGAAGAAAACCCTACCTTAAAGTGGAATGGTTGAAGCAAGACACACAAAAAAAGGGGAGAGCAAAGACACAAGATTTTGACAAGAATTTTAAGAGACCAAAGAGGGAAGGTAGAGTGCTAATTTGATTTCTCATTCCATTGCTCCTTCTTATTCTATCTCGGGTTTTGAGAATTAGAAATTTGTTGGGATAACCTACCATTCTTCATGACATGTCTAGATGCTTGCCAATGAACATATCCAAGAGATTAAGGCACTTAAGTACAAAGCTTTAGGCGTGTTTTTGTTTGGTTTCCTTCTATCTTCATTGAATGTTCGAGTGTGCCCCTAACCATTTGATATTGCTATATTTAAACCCGTTACTTCACTTACAATTTTTTTTTGCATGGTGATATTTTGATGGTTAAAATGATTACATGCTCCCTCCTCTAATGCTAATACTTCATATTGCAAGAAAGCCTTTTTGTTTTGATAGGTTCTCACACTTTGACTCTTATATGCTTGACCAAATTTGATCTCTTGCCCCCAATATATGCTCGTCAAAATTGAAGGGATTTATAAGATGGATAAAAGAAAATGCAATGAATGGTGTGTTGATCTACCCATATGGTTTTCTCATCTTGTTTGTTTGAATAACTTTCAAGGATAAAAGATACGCATAAGTCTCCTCACCTTTGGCTTCCTTTTCTTTTAACTTGTGCTATTTTTTCTTCTTTTTTCTTTATCCCTTTCTTAGGTTCTCTTTCAAAAAAATAAAAAAAAAAATATTTCAACACATTTTTATAAATGAAAATAAAATGGAAAAACTCTCTTTCTTGAAAAAATAAAGAAATTGCTTTCATAAATAAAAAGCATAAACCAAATAAAAATCATTCTCTACAATAAATTAAAGTAACTTTTCCTCTAAAAAACACAAACAAAGTGACACATATTTCTACCCCTGAACTACATGGGCTTTGATACCTCTAAAGGGTACATAGGCTCTAGGTTTTCATCCTAGGTCAAGTCTAACTTTGTAAATAAATATATTTTTTCTTATTTTCTTTTTGTAAATAAATGTTCATTTTTTTCTTTAGTTTTCATTTCATTTATTTTTGTAAATATTCTCTTTTTATTTGGGTAATTATCATAAGATTATAGGCCATATTTACTTTTAAATAATTAACTTAGGGTAACCATTCTTATGAATAGGTGTTGTGAGGTGCCTAACACCTTCCCCATATACAATCGACTCCCGAACCCTAAATGGCGTTTGTAGACTAGTTTCCATTTTTAAAAAGGTTTCCAAAATTATCCTTTTCAAAATTTTAGTGGCGGCTCCTTGTTTTCCAAATTTCAGGCACTACGAATGGTTTCTAGTATTTATTCATATAACCTTCAATTATACAATTAGTTGTTTAATTCTCTTCTTTATGTATATTTGTACAATTTATTTGTAACTTTAAGTATATGGTGTATGTAAATATTATTCATACATCAATAGAGTTTACCTCATCAAACCTACCTCTATTTTCTTTTTGAGACTTGTACTTCCTTGTTGCACCATAGATTTTCCAAGAAACATTCAACACATATACTTCAACATCAAGGTACTTTCTTTCATTATTAGTTCTACTTTTCATTTTAGCTCTATCTTCCATCTCTTTTCTCCTCTTAAGCATGTGTAGTTTTTCTTAGTTCTTAAACGTTTTATTATTGAAAGGCATACAAATACTCAGCAATTTGTATTTTATTTTAGTATTGATAAATTATTGTCTTCTCTCCAAATTCATTGTATTGTCATTTCTTCTACTCCTTAGCATTCTCATATGATATGTGCAAGTTTCATACATTCATCATGATATAATAAAGAGTATAATGATATATATTGGAACCAAATTGGTTTTATGTGACATTTGTTAAAAAACAAAATCATATATCCTATTTGAATTAAGAGAATGAGAATTTATTTAACTTTATGAGAAAATTCATTATGAATAGTTTATGATTTGTTAGATAAAACCATTTTGTAATGTGCGGAAACTATATATTTAGTACAAGTCAAATTTATCGATGATCAAATAGTAGGGAATATTTGAAAGAAGACTATATATATCATAATTATTCTTTGTTTTATATTATAATGCATTTGTCTTTATATTTCTCTCAAATTAATTTTAACCCGTAAACATTATAAATCATTGCAATAAGATCTTTATGTATTTTGATTATGGATCTCCTTATATTTCTTCATATAGTGGAAAATTCTAAACATTTCATACTTTGAATATGCATCATAAGAGGCAAATTGAAGCATATTATTATTACTGAATAACGAAATTATATAAATATGCCATAATATATGTTGGTTCTTGAAGAACATCAATGTAACAAAGTCGATATAGTTCCTAGAAAACTAATATAGATTTTTCTTAATTCTATGGGCGGAAGAAGATATGATCATGTAATGTTATGACCCATAGATTTACATCAAAGTTTCATTCTATTAAAAGGTCTAAGTGATAGCCCAATGGACTGAAATCCACGATTGGTTGTGAGTTATGAAGTGATTGATCTTTCAAGTGAAAGATAGATTATTGGCTTACTATATGCTAGTTTGTCTTTGAAATATAGAAATGAAGAAAGTGTATTTATATGACTCACACTTGAGGGGGAGATTGTTAGAATATAAGTGTGAGTTAATATTGAAAATTTCTAGTCATATACTTCCTCATAAAACCTATTGATCTCCCAAAAATGGATGTCATATTGATATTTTATATCAATATCTTATGAAAATTGAAAATTTTGTTGTTGGTTAAGCAATATGTCACAGTAAACCAACAATTTACTAATATAAACAAATTTATTATTAGCATGACTTTTTTGATGATCCAAGTCATATATAAAAGATTATGTATGACATCCATTGAAGAACTAAAAGATTCTTCATGAATAACCAATGTATTATATAATTCAAGAATTATCATGTGCTGTTTGTTCTCAATAAAATTTGATTATAAGAGTATCACAAGTTATGATTTGGAATGGATCTCTATATTTCTGGAAATATGTCAAACTCATATATGGGTCCATTCAAATATCATGTAAACCATATAAAGTTCAATAATTTTGATAGATGCATCTATAAGATAATTGTGATTTACTATTAGTTTGCAACCTGAAGTTTACAGGAATGTTTGAATAACTTGTTATGTTAAACGCAATTTCCAGATTATATGATTCATTCATTGAAGCCTCCATAAAATTGCTAGATTAATACTTATGAGAACAAAATTTCTATTTCAATGTTTGTTTGATCTTACATATTGCAGCATTTATACTAGCCAACCAAATTCTCCAAATAAAATTGGCTTTTGGTCAGGAGCCAGTTATATTCCACCTTAAAATGTTTAAATGGTCATTTATATTGATCCACCACAATGCATATAGATGGATATTTAAAGGAAATTGAGATAAATGTTGGGTAAGAACCTCCTTCTTTTTGTTTGTCTCTAATGAAACAAAATGATGTTCCTAATAGAAGCAAATGGATTTAGGAAGCGTATACTGCTTGATTAGTCAATTGTTATTTGACAAAGTTTTCCTAATATGAGGGGGAGAAATTGAATAGCTAGAAAAGAAAACAAAAAGAATGCATTATTACTATTAAATATAAATCCTCAAATATAACAATATGAACAATAAGTTCATTAGGTTTTGCATTCATGAAATATTGCATAAAACCTGCCAAATGCAATTACTGACCTAAATGAGAATTACTAAATCTCATATTTCGACTGAAAATGCTCTAATCAGCATAAATAAAAGTAAGACATGCCCGAAGTATGAGAGAATACTTAGTTTCCAAAGAAAAGAGAAATCAACAAATAATCAAAATGATCATATTAAGAAGGAAGATACTCTATAAGTGGTCAAGACATAACTAATTGCAAAAACTTTAAAAGAGGTTCAAGTACCTGTAAGTAATAAAGAGATCTCAATGAATTATGTCACAATAAGAAAAATGAAAGTAAAAAGATAAAGTTGAAGACAATAGTGTTAGTAACAATATCATGTGATCAAATGAGGATCTTATACATAAATATGTCGGTAAAAAAAAGGTGATTGGCAAACTGAAAAAGTGGACAAGACGCAATGAAAAATATTCTTTCAATATGTGAAATTTATGGACTTCCAGTCCAAAACATTTGAAATATAAAGTTATTTGCGATTTATGAATATTCATGTGAAAACACTACTACAAAGAAGGACAGCTGTGGCACTTATTTTTAAACTAATTCTGACACTTAAGAAGTTCCCTATATCCCATCGCCACTAAAAGAAGTTGTGGCTCTTGGAAGCGCCATATCATATATATATATATATACACATATTTAAAAAAATAATACTTTGGGTGGCACGTTCTTGAGAAATGCCACAGGAAGTCATTTCATGTGGCACTTCCTCAAGGAAACGCCACCTAAAGTATTATTTTTTAAAAAAAATAAGTTTTTTCTATTTTTCTTTTAAAACCCTATAATTATAATTGATAACAAACTTTAAACACATTTTCATATTCACAACAAAATGAAAAAAGAAAATCACAATCAAATAACTCCAAAATGATATAAATTAACAAATAGCTAATTAACAAGATCACTACTAAGTAAAATACAAGTGTTAAAAATAAATAATTATTTTTGCGTGCCAAACCCATTTGGTACTCAGAATTGGGAATATAACAAAAAAAATGAAAAAAGATAATAAAGATATACAATGATATGTATGTTCATACTTTAAAAAATAATAGAACATATGAAAATTATCAATTAATAATTAAACAAATATAATAAGTATTGAAGAACAACGAGTGAAATGTATTGCTCTAGAAATGATATAACTTAAAATGTAAAATGAGTCTATAGAAAAGAATAACAGCAAAATGGTACTAAAATGCCTTTTATTAGTTAGTAATGACAGATAAAAGGCTGCTTTGCACTTGATGTGATGAATTAGTTGGAAAGCTTCCCTATACCAATCAGATGCATTGATGCCAACATTTTTAAGTTATAATTAAAAACGTACTTCTCTAAAAATGATATAACCACAAACCTTGAACCCATGGAGGTCTGTGTTGAGTCGTTTAACTAGCTGATAGAAGAATTGGAGTTCATCTGAGGTCAGTGTTAGGAACATCCTTATGTGTGTGGGGCTTAAAGATCTCCAACTCTTGAACTCCAACCTACAAGCCCAGTCCAAGTAAGCACAGTGTTGAACCAAGTATGACTTAATAATAAGCTCACACAAATGAATAAGTGAAAAACAACAAAAATCAATAAGGAAGAGTGATGGAACAAAGGAATAAAGAGGAAGTGGTGATTGAAGTGGGGACGGTGATGAGTGACAAAAAAACGAGAAGGAAAAAATTTGGGAACTAAAAGGATAAGGAGTGATGGCATGTTTTAGATGAGGGGTGGGGACTAAGAACATAAAAGCGGTGGAAGCATATCGCCGGAGAGAGAAGGATTTAAAAAAAAATTAAAAATATTAATTTGTGTGGCGCTTCCTTAGCCAAGTACCACACAAAGTACACAACAGTTGTGGCACTTCCTTGAACAAGCGTCATAGCTGCTGCTTCAATTTTTTCGAAAAGAAACACCTTAGGTGCACTTTCTCAAGGAAGTGCCACCTAAGGTCACTAAGCAGCTGTGGCACTTCCTTGAGAAAGTACCGCGTAAGGTGTTTTTTAAAAAAAAATCTTGAAAGAAAATGGCATTTCTTTAAAAAAAAGAGCTACAAAAGATGCGCTACTAATCCTCATTTTTGTAGTAGTGAAATAAAAATTTTCACAAGGTCTAATGAAGATTATGATGAGGTACAACATTTGATGGTGAATACAATAATTGTTTCATATATTATTAGTCCCGTGGTATAAGCAAAAGAAATAATGTGTCTATTAGACATCATTTTATATAGCATATGCATATGGATAGTAAATATTACATGAGAATTCTTGAAGGATCTCAAATGCCAGAAGCATATACAAGAAAATCATTCTATATATACAATGTTGCGGGAGTTTGAAAATAACTCAAGCATATATAATTGATTGAAATATATTTTGAAAAATGAGTAATTTTACATTTTACTTGACTTACAGATCGAATTATTAAATGCATCAATAATTTCAAAATCACATATTTTTGCCACAGTGAATTGTTTTGTAAGGATACATTGAATTTAATGGTCCAAAAGTACCTTATATGTTATGAGAATATTTTTGTATCATACTAATATTGTAGTTATTATGATTTTATTGATAAAAATTAGTTCTTGCAGGTGCACAATTAATTACAAAAATGGGATTTGGTGTGATAGTCCTATAAACATATTATATAATATTATTTTGTTCAAAATAAATTGAATATGTGGATACAAGATATATTATGATGATTTTCAGAATAATTTTTCTTCATTCTTTCCATAATGAATAAGATAAAGGCATAATATATTAATATTTTAGCATATCCAGAATATATTTAAGAGGAATACATCTAGTAGAACATTTGATGACAATGTATCATTCATAGTTTGCGGCCAAAAGAATGATATGCTTGACAATATATTGGATGTGATGTTCTTATCAAGGGGAGTAAAACTGATGTTATTATTGTAACACCACAAATTTTATTCCCCAATATGTCTTGTAAACATTTGTGGCATTTAATTAAATGGAAGGGTGAATTTTGAAGAATGTGATTATGCCGCCAGTGAAAACTTCCGATGAGGCAGTGAGTTTGTCTTGCCATTTTGGATGACCAAATGATGATCAAAAATGGTAAAATTTTATAGGGAAAAAGTAGACATCCTAAGCTTTAATGTGATAGGTAATAGGTAATTTTTGAGCTTTATACAAAAAGTTATGGATTTTCTAGGATAGTGTCCAAAAACTTAAATTATGGAAATTTTGAGCTTTCATTTGGCTAGGGCTATGTTTTTCCTTGAAACTAGATTTAATAAGGGTTCTATAGCCTTTAGAATCACTACAACACGACATCCATAAATTTAGTTATGATTTTTTAAAGTTTGGGCAGAAAATCTGTCAGATTTGCCATAAATCCAAAAATGAAGAAAATAATGTGATGGCAATTTTGAAATTATGAGATAAATGGGAAAAGCTATTTAGGCTGATTGAAGGACCTTTAGGGCGTCTTTTTGATGGACCAAGAAGAGGAAAATATTAGTTACAAGTTCAATTGGGCTTCTGTCAACATTACATGTACATGAAGTTTATGTACAAAAAAGTTAATTTTTAGAATTTTGGGTAATTAAAAATTGGAGCAAAAATAGGATATGACATAAAAACAATTTTCCTCATCTTCCTCCTACCATTCCCATCGGTTTTGAGCTCAAAGAAGAGAAAGAGAGAGCTTAAGAGAAAATTTAGAAAGAAGGATAGCAAAGTTGCAAGGTAAGCCTGATTCCTTCGGTGAATTAGCTCCCACTACAAAAAAAAATGTGATTTAATAGCGATTAAAAATGGTTATTAGTAGCGGTTTTAACCGCTACAAACAACATTAGTAGCGGTTCATAAAACCCCTACTAAATCATATGTTGCAAGCGGTTTTGTAATGGTTATACAAAACCGCTACTCAAGCAAAATAACCGCTACTTTATTTGTAGCGATTCAATCTCATTACTACAACATCGCCATAAGCAAAAATATTTTTCTGTGATATTTGTAGCGGTTATATAACCGCTAAAAATATCAAAAAGAGAAATTTCAAGGCGGAAAACGAAAAATGAAATTTTTTAGCTACTTTGTAGTGGTTCATAAACCACTACTAATATGAGAAAATTTAATTAGTAGCGGTTAATTTCATCAAAATTAAAAATTCACACAAAAAAATTAATTTCAGTTTCAAAAAGGCACATTAATTTGTAACGGTTTAATAACAGCTACAAAAATTAAGAAAACTTAAAAAAAATACAATCATTTGTTTCAGTTTTTTTGATATTAAATTAAATAGTTTATTTTTTTTAGTAGTTTAGCTAATTTAATTAGCTTATTATTCAATAGTTTAGTTCATTTATAAATTAAAAGGAATAATTTAATTTAGTTGGATAAGTATAAAGATTGTATTAATAATATTATTAAGGATACGTAGGTAATAAAGAACTATTATGTTGTCTACTATTATGTAATTGTGTATGAAAAATAGATGAAAAATAAGATAAAACTCTGAAATATGTAGAAAAAAAATGGTGAGAATAAATTTTATGTAAAGGAAAGAAGTATTCAAATAAAAAATTAAAAAACTTGTTACCATATTTGATCATATTGTTAAGCTCCTCAACTCATACAAAAAAATTTGTAAATGAGAGAAAATGAAAAAAGAGTAAGGTGAAAAGAAATGGGGAAGTGTTTGAAATGAGATGTGGTGGGGGTATTTATAGGGATCCGCATAGCATTTGTAGTGATTAATGTATCCATTTTGTAGTTGTTTTTAATTAGTAGCAGTTATTTTTATTTTTTTAGCGGTTAAATATTATTTTATTTTATTTTTAAATATTTTTCTCCATTTTTTAAAAAAAAAACATAATTTGAATTTGATCACTCATCCTCGTCATCCCTACAGAAATTGTGTAGAAAAATTATTGTTGGTGATGTATTATTAAATTAAAAAAGTTTAATTTAAATGATGTGGACTTGAAAAAACGCACCGTAGTAGAAGTAAATTGTCATCGCCATCAGGGAAGTAGTTTTCAAAATTGGCAAGCTGAAATGGCTCACTATCATAGGCGATGTTATCGCCTTCACCCACGTTGTAAAGGTCTTGTAGCTTTAAATGAACGGCCATTTGCCAATCCTTGTGCCTCTCGTCCTTAACATAATAAACCTGATGTGTCTCTGAAGCAACAATATACGGCTCATCATGTTGAGAAATACTAGTATGAATTGGCCTTGAGAAATTGACTTATGTGATCCCTGAGTCATCAGTGGTCAGTCCCCGAGAAGTAGTGGTATTTTCCCACAAACACTTGAACAGCGTCACGGTGAAACAGCCTTGATAATTAAGTTCAACCATATCAAGAAGCTTTCCATAGTAAGGGACGCGTCTCAACTGCATGTTGGCGTCACTACTACTCGCATAACTCCTTGTCTCAAATGTGCCATAAACACCCGAATTTTGAGTTTGCAATCCTTGATCCCGTGAAACCGTGAAAAATTTAAAACCATTAATATTGTATGCTGTGAACCTTTTCATATAATCAAGAGGGCCGATTGCGAGAGCTCTAAAATCTGGTGAGTGTGGGTTGTGGTCATTTAGTATTCTGTGCGTAAACCAGGTCGGGAATTCTTTGTAGACCTTTTTGTCAACTTCTGAGGATGTTTTTGTACTGATCCTGAGTTAACACTTAACATGACTTCTAAATTCCCTGCAATTAATAATGGAAAGGTGATAGTGAAATAAAGGTGAAAAATGTTAGAAAAGATATAGAATAACATGTGAGTGTACAATTCTTACTGTATGAAAGGTTCAACTTGAGTGCAATTAATCAAGACATGTCTATGTGCTTGCAACTTCTCAATTGTCGTTAGTTTAAAGTTATCAGTTGCTCCAACTGGTTTACCAACATGAGGGATAAATTCTCCTGATGTTGGTGCATGTTCAGGACAATCGTCCACACGAGGTGGGCGGTTGAAAGCCGTTTCAAGGTCATCAAAGTACCTTAAACAAAAATACAGCACCTCATCCCCTATATAGCCTTCAACTATAGAACCTTTCGGCCACGCCTTATTCCTTACGTAAGATTTTAATTTCCCAAGGAACTTACAAAGTAAGGAAGGGAAAATTGATACTAAATGCTGAAAAGGACGATTAGCAAACATAAGAACTAACAAAGAAGCACATATTTAAAATGAGTACCTCTCAATCGGATACATCCATCGATATTGTATTAGGCCAGCGAGTTTTGTTTCATTAACGAGGTGGACTGTAAGGTGAACCGTCATAGTGAAAAATTACAGAGGAAAGTGTTGGAAATTGTGCCCTAAGGACCAATCATTATACTTTAAACATTATTATTTTAATGAAATTTCTCCATTCTATTATCATATTATTTGCATGTTAACTGTGATAATTGTATCCTTAGATAATTCATAAAGATTGTCCTAAAATGTCCTTGGTCGGTCATCTATGTGGGAACAGAGATGAAACAAGACCAGTATGACTTTGATAAGATATGGAGATACGAATCAAAGTCTTAGGCACTTGTAAGAGTACAAGGTGCTGGACCGACCCACTATGAGAAACCTACATGGATCAAGTCATAAACTTTTCTCATATATAACCACGTCACAATGCCCTTAGACCTAAGGTCATCATGGATTCCTACATGAGAGTTGCTAAGCTTTGAACTAGTCAAAAGTCACTTTTGACCTGGTGATGATAAAGGCTACGATCGGGCTTGGTGGTTTTTCATGTAGAGGAATATGAATGATCAAGATGGAATTTGTCCCTCACATTAGTAGAGAGATATTACTGGGCCCCTCGATGAGTGAGTCTGAGAAATGTATGGCCATACTATGATCAAAGGAGTTTCTGTCTCTGTTATCAGGCTACTCAGGAATCGAGAAAGTAATGGTCAGGAACAAGAGGATGACATTTTCCATGCCTTATCCTTGATCGATATATCGTGTGACAAAAGGGACGTGACATGGTTGTATGACAGGTTGCATCGTGATAACGATACTCATATGAATTGGGTAGTCGTAATGTCTTGCTAGAGGCCGCTTGCGACTTTTGGGTTAGTGTAGTTATTGGCCCACTGCCAACTTCATATGGGCCTACAGGGTCGCACACAAGAATGGCCCAACACGAGATAATGTTTGATTTAGGGTGGATGAATTTTATATTTATATATATATATATAATATAAAATTCATTAATAATATTATATAGATATATATATTTTCGAAATATATATCTTATATATATATATATTATATTATATTATTATATTTAATAATATTATATAGATATATATATTTTCAAAATATATTATATCTTTATGTATGTATGTATATATTATATGATATTATTATATTGTGTTGGTTTTAAATTTAATTTATTAAGATCTATTAAATTTAATAACTAACATGATAGAGATATAGTATCTCAGATTTAATTTATGAAGATAAATTAAATCTAATGGCTCTTTATTTAGATTAAATAAATAGGTTAAATTAAAACTGTTGGACAGATTTAATTTAAACTGAATTTATTTAATTAGCTCATCAAGATAATTAATTGTTAATTAATTTTGAAATTAATGATGATTAATTTTGAAATTTGAAAATAACCCTCATGGGTTATAAACTTGATAGAGCTGATAGACTCAGGGTATATCAGAATTGAGAGCCGCAAGTTAAACCCTTGGAGACATTAGAGGCGCTAGCACGTAGTCTCGGTTGGAGAGCATTCGTGTGGATACCGGTAGAAGGAGCGGACTTGACGTGTTGGCTCCTAGAGATCGTGAAAACTCTGAATCATCAAAAAGGTATGAATCCTTCCAACTTGGTTTAAACGCCGTTGATAGATCCTCGATTAGGATCGGTAAAAAATTTTTAAATTCTTCCGCTGTGCTTACCGATCCCACAGTGGTATCAAAGCCAAATCAATTGTGCGTTTAAATTGAGTTTATGATTCTTATACATGTGATATATATGGGATGTGTACGTAAGTTTATAAGAAACACTCGAATATGTATGTGATTCTCGTTTTGGAACAAGCGTGAAATCGATTCCAAACATGTATATCTTGAAACATGTATGTGATTTTCGTTTTGAACAAGCATGAAATTGGGTAGGGTACCTGAGATCGTAGTTGGTGGCAATCAAATTGGGTCTAGGTTCGGATATCTATAGCGGGACCGCCGTGATCGCCTCTACGTAGCACAATATAATCTGATCATGACATTTATTGTTTTTCATATTGTATGAATTCTTGTTGTGATTATTATTTATCCTTGTTTGGGTATGGTGAACAACATGGCTTTAGAATTTTACAAAGGTTGTAATATTTAAATACGGCCTGCATGCCGTGCCTTTCTCTAAATACTCTCGATGTACATTCTCCTCTAATCTCACTCCCCTCGAATGTTTAAACGAGGTTTCTCTCAATGTATTTCTCTTTTTTTTAGAGAAGTCCTCTAATTGGCTTGGGAGGATTTTAGGTTAGGTAAGCCATGTTATGTCGCGTTTAAATTATGCTTTTGATAAGATCATTGCATGATTACTTTTACGTTTATATGTATTTATCTGTATGAGATACGACCACGATTGCATCCATATAAACAAAACTAATTAATTAAGCCCTCTCAATTAAATCTTAAGTCATAATGCCGTCAATTAATGAATACTTGTCAAAACCTAGATCGCTCAATTGTGGAAACCACCAAAGTGGATGCACTTGAGTTATCTTGATGAGACAAGCTTGAGTAATTGTGCTGCTCATAATATTCATTATTGTTTTGACTTAATTGAGATTAACAAAACGATTTTGAATCTCAAGGCATTAGATAGGGTTAAACATGCCAGATCATATGATGATTAAATCCCATAAAGATCTAAGAGTTACATGTGATGTAGTTGGTAAATAGGTTACCTACCTAAATAACTTGAATTTAAGCGTCTTGCCAAAGCGGACTTAAGTTTAAGCCAAATATGGATCTTAGCCCACTAATTATTATATTGAGGGTTGTTAATTTAGTGGGAGATTACTAACTAACTTTGCATATTTTAATTGTAGAATCATGTGGACTAGTAATATTGCTACACTATCATTGCGATCGGTCCTTGAGAAGGACAAACTCAATGAGACAAACTTTTTTTACTATATCAGGAACTTGAGAATTGTTCTCAAGCAGGAAAGAAAGGCTTGTGTCCTAGATCAACCCATTCCTGAGGAGCCTACAGCTAATGCTCCAAGAGCTCAGAGAGATGCTTACACAAAGCATAAGGATGACTCTGTGGATGTAGGTTGCCTGATGCTTGCCACTATGGTTCCAGAGCTCCAAAAAGATTTGGAACTCATGGAGGCTCATGAGATGATAGTACATCTCAAGGAAATGTTCCAGCAACAGGCAAGGCAAGAAAGCTATGAGACCACAAAGGCCTTACATTCCTGCAAAATGGCTGAAGGTGCATCAGTTAGTACTTATGTGTTAAAGATGAAAGGCTACATTGATCACCTTGAGAGGCTTGGATTTCCCATGAGCCAGGAGTTAGCTACGGACTTGATCCTCAACTCACTCCAGGAGAGTTATGACCAGTTTGTTATGAACAACAACATGAACAACTTGGAGAAATCAATTTCTGAGCTGCATGGGATGCTCAAAACTGCTGAGCAAAGCATTAAGAAAAAGCCTAGCACAGTTTTAATGGTTCAGAAAGGAAAGGGTATGAAAAAGAAAGGGAAGGGCAAATGGAAGGGTAATGGCTCAGGTGGTAAGACCAAAGAGTCAAACAAGCCCAAAACCAAGCCTGCACCCAGGAAGGCAAAGCCTCCAAAGGAAGGAGTCTGCTACTTTGCAATGAACCCGATCATTGGAAGAGGAATTGCAAACTCTACCTGGAAGATCTGAAAAAGGACAAGAAGGATAGCGGGGCTATCGCTTCAGATATTTATGTTATAGACATTCATTTTTCTACTTCCTCTACATGGGTATTAGATACTGCATGTGGTTCTCACATTTGTACAAATGTGCAGGGTCTAAAGGACAGTAGAAAGCTGAAGAAGGGCGAGGTGGACCTACGAGTTGGAAATAGAGCAAGAGTTGCTACTTTAGCTGTAGGCACTTATGAATTAGTTCTGCCCAGTGGGCTTTTATTAGTTTTGAACAATTGCTATTATGTTCCTGCTTTGAGTAGTAACATTGTTTCTCTTTCTTATTTGGATAAGGAAGGTTATACTTCCATTACTAGGAATGGTAAATGTTTTATTTATCGTAATGACATTTTCTATGCCGATGGTGATTTGCATGTTGGTCATTATATATTAAATTTGGAACATCCTAATAATGGGAATATCTATAACGTAACTACTAAGAGGATAAAATCAAACGATTTGAATCCAACCTACCTATGGCATTGTCGTCTAGGCCACATAAATGAGAAACGCATTTCTAAACTCCATCAAGATGGATTTCTAAACTCATTTGATTTTGAATCATATGATACATGCAAATCTTGCTTATTAGGAAAGATGACTAAGGCACCTTTCATTGGGCATAGTGAGAGGGCTACTGAATTATTGGGCCTCATACATACAGATGTATGTGGACCATTAAATATCGCTGCCAGAGGAGGTTATGTCTACTTCATTACATTTATAGATGACTTTAGTAGATATGGCTATATCTATCTAATGAAACATAAATCTGAATCTTTTGAAATGTTCAAAATATTCCAAAATGAAGTACAAAACCAACTTGGTAAAACAATTAAAGCACTTAGATCTGATCGAGGTGGTGAATATTTGAGCCAAGAATTCACTGACCATCTTAGGAGTTGTGGGATAATCTCACAATTGACTCCTCCAGGAACACCACAATGGAATGGCGTTTCTAAACGGAGGAATCGAACACTATTAGATATGGTTTGATCTATGATGAGTCAAACAGATCTTCCACCGTCCTTTTGGGGACATGCCCTAGAGACATCTGCGTTCACACTAAATCGTGTTCCATATAAGGCAATTGAAAAGACACCATATGAGATATGGACTGGAAAGAAACCAAGTTTATCTTTTCTTAAGATCTGGGGATGTGAGGTATATGTTAAGCAACAAGCCTCTGATGAATTAGTGCCCAGATCCATAAAGTGCCTTTTCGTAGGGTATCATAAAGAAACGAAAGGATACTATGTCTACAATCCCACCGATAATAAAGTGTTTGTTATTCGAAATGGCAAGTTTCTAAAAAGAGAGTTTGTCTCTAAAACAACCAGTGGGAGCGACGTACATCTCGAAGAAATTCGAGATCCACAAGATGGTACAGAACCACAGATGGAAATTAGAGAAGACTCACAACAAGTTGCTGAGCCTACTCAAGTAACACAAGGTCCACGAAGATATGATAGGACACGGCATCAGCCTCAGGGATATGGATTTCTGATTACTGAAGGCTGTGATGTGTTGCTCATTGAGCAAAATGAGCCCACCACCTATCGAGAAGCCACAGTGGGACCAAACTCTGAGAAATGGCTAAATGCCATGAAGTCTAAAATGCAATCCATGTATAACAATCAGGTATGGACCTTAGCCGATCCACCTGAAGGTGTAAAAACCATTGGGTGCAAATGGGTTTTCAAGGAGAAAACTGACATGGATGGCAATGTAAATGTCTTCAAGGCACGACTGGTTGCAAAAGGATTCACTCAAACGCATGGTGTAGACTATGATGAAACCTTTTCCCCAGTTGCAATGGCCAAATCAATCAGAATCCTTCTTGCCATTGCAGCATATTATGACTATGAAATATGGCAGATGGATGTCAAAACAGCCTTCCTTAATGGAAAGCTGCTTGAGGATGTGTACATGACACAACCTGAAGGTTTTGTGCGTCCAGAGGACTCTAGTAAAATTTGCAAGCTTCAAAGATCCATTTATGGATTGAAGCAAGCATCTCGGAGCTGGAATCATCGTTTTGATGAAGTAGTCAAAGAGTTTGGATTCATTCAAAACATCGATGAACCTTGTGTTCACAAGAAGGTTAGTGGGAGCATAGTTGTATTTCTAGTGCTTTATATAGATGACATCCTACTCATTGGGAATGATATTCCTACCTTGCAGAGTGTCAAGTCTTGGTTAGGAAAGTCCTTTTCAATGAAAGACTTAGGTGAAGCCACCTATATCCTAGGGATTAGGATCTATAGGGATAGATCCAAAAGACTAATAGGCCTAAGTCAGAGCACATACATAGATAAGATACTGCATAGGTTCAATATGCATGATTCAAAAAGGGGTTACATGCCTATGTCTTATGGCATCCATCTTAGCAAGGATCTGTATCCTAGTACACCTTATCAGCAAGATAGCATGAGTAAAGTTCCATATGCCTCGGCCATTGGACCCATCATGTATGCCATGTTATGTACTCGACCGGATGTCTCGTTTGCCTTAAGTATGACCAGCAGATACCAACAAGATCCTGGTGAGGGTCATTGGACTACCGTTAAGAATATCCTAAAGTACTTAAGAAGGACTAAGGGCTTATTTTTTGTCTATGGTGGATTGGATGATGAGCTTTGTGTAACCGGTTACACAGATGCAAGTTTCCAAACTGACCAAGATGACCTTAAATCACAATCTGGATATGTATTCCTCCTGAATGGTGGAGCAGTAAGCTGGAAGAGCTCCAAGCAAAGCATTATAGCAGATTCTGCAACAGAAGCTGAGTATATAGCAGCATCAGATGCAGCTAAAGAAGCCGTTTGGATCAGAAAGTTCATTACTGAACTAGGGGTGGTGCCTACCATCTCAAATCCAATATTTTTTGTTCTGTGACAATAGCGGTGCTATTGCACAGGCCAAGGAGCTAGGTCACATCAAAGGACCAAACACATACTCAGGCGATTTCATCTTATTAGAGAAATCAATGATAGAGGTGATATAAAGATATGCAAAGTAGCAGGAGAAGATAATGTTACTGATCCTCTTACTAAGCCACTTGCACAGGCAAAGCATGAGCGGCATGTTAGGGCAATGGGAATTAGGCAAATTAATGATTGCACCTAGGGCAAGTGGGAGGATGTTGGAAATTGTGCCCTAAGGGCCAATCATTGTACTTTAAACATTATTATTTTAATGAAATTTCTCCATTCTGTTATCATATTATTTGCATGTTAACTGTGATAATTGTATCCTTGGATAATTAATAAAGATTGTCCTAAAATGTCCCTGGTCGGTCATCTATGTGGGAGCAGAGATGAAACAAGACCAGTATGACTTTGATAAGATATGGAGATACGAATCAAAGTCTTAGGCACTTGTAAGAGTACAAGGTGCTGGACCGACCCACTATGAGAAACCTACATGGATCAAGTCATAAGCTTTTCTCATGTATAACCACGTCATAATGCCCTTAGACCTGAGGTCATCATGGATTCCTATATGAGAGTTGCTAAGCTTTGAACTAGTCAAAAGTCACTTTTGACCGGGTGATGATAAAGGCTACGATCGGGCTTGGTGGTTTTTCATGTAGAGGAATATGAATGATCAAGATGGAATTTGTCCCTCACATTAGTAGAGAGATATTACTGGGCCCCTCAATGAGTGAGTCTGAGAAATGTATGGCCATACTATGATGAAAGGAGTTTCTGTCTCTGTTATCAGGCTACTCAGGAATCGAGAAAGTAATGGTCAGGAATAAGAGGATGACATTTTCCATGCCTTATCCTTGATCGATATATCGTGTGACAAAAGGGACGTGACATGGTTGTATGACAGGTTGCATCGTGATAACGATCCTCATATGAATTGGGTAGTCGTAATGTCTTGCTAGAGGCTGCTCGCGACTTTTGGGTTAGTGTAGTTATTGGCCCACTGCCAACTTCATATGGGCCTACAGGGTCGCACACAAGAATGGCCCAACACGAGATAATGTTTGATTTAGGGTGGATGAATTTTATATTTATATATATATATAATATAAAATTCATTAATAATATTATATAGATATATATATTTTCGAAATATATATCTTATATATATATATATATATTATATTATATTATTATATTTAATAATATTATATAGATATATATATTTTCGAAATATATTATATCTTTATGTATGTATGTATGTATATATTATATGATATTATTATATTGTGTTGGTTTTAAATTTAATTTATTAAGATATATTAAATTTAATAAGTAACATGATAGAGATATAGTATCTCAGATTTAATTTATGAAGATAAATTAAATCTAATGGCTTTTTATTTAGATTAAATAAATAGGTTAAATTAAAACTGTTGGACAGATTTAATTTAAACTGAATTTATTTAATTAGCTCATCAAGATAATTAATTGTTAATTAATTTTGAAATTAATGATGATTAATTTTGAAATTTGAAAATAACCCTCATGGGTTATAAACTTGATAGAGCTGATAGACTCAGGGTACATCAGAATTGAGAGCCGCAAGTTAAACCCTTGGAGACATTAGAGGCGCTAGCACCCAGTCTCGGTTGGAGAGGATTCGTGTGGATACCGGTAGAGGGAGCGGACCTGACGTGTTGGCTCCTAGAGATCGTGAAAACTCTGAATCATCAAAAAGGTATGAATCCTTCCAACTTGGTTTAAACGCCGTTGATAGATCCTCGATTAGGATCGGTAAAAAAATTTTAAATTCTTCCGCTGTGCTTACCGATCCCACAGAAAGATCATCTCCAAATGACAAAGCGTAAGAATGATTTTGGACTGCAGCTGATCGAGCTCCTCAACGATTAAAACCTTAGAAAATAACTTCCAAATGAAAGAACAAAGTTCCACCAAAACGATGGAAACATCGGGAGGAAGTGCATTCTTTATAGCCAGAGGGAGTAACTGTTGCATAAGAACATGTGAGTCCTGATTCTTCAGGCCAGCAGCCTTTCCAACCTGTAAGTCAACACATCGAGAAATGTTGAGTGAATACCCATCATGAACTTTTAATTTCTTCAACGTCACGAGGAAAACTTCTTTGTTCGGTTTTGTGAGGGTAAACTTTGTCGACTGAAATTTGTCATGCTCATCTGGCCAAGCGTCTTCATGAACTCCCACAGCGTGTAAATCTTTCCTCACTTGAAGGCGATCTTTTGTCTTGCCGGGTTTGTTAAGCATCGTATACAGCACATTATCGCAAACATTCTTTTCAATGTGCATGACATCAAGACTGTGGCAAAGTAAATTAGATCTCCAATATGGAAGAGTGAATAAAATACTTATCTTCTTCCATTGCTGAGGTGCCAAAGTGCTATGCATCTTTTAGCGAGTTTGTGCTAAATCATCACTTTTTCCAAACTCGAAGTCAACATGCTCAAGCTTCTATAAGATATCTATACCGGATAAAGTCTGAGGTGGTCCTCTTTTTTCTGGTTTCCCATTGAAGCGATTCTATTGTAATATGAACTTATGCCTTCCATCGAGAAAACTCAGATGCCCCATAAAGCACCACTTTCGGCTGTGGGGAAGGGGCACTGCATCAAAGTCAAAATTACAAGCTGGATACACCGACCCAGTATGAACATTCCAACCAGATAATGTGCCAAGCCCAGGAAAATCACTAATCATCCACATCAAGGCTGCACGCAAGTTGAACAAATTCTTCTCGTAAGCATCGTACCTCTCCATGCCAATATTCCACAGGTCAAGTAATTCCACAATAAGCGGTTGGAGATACACATCGATGTTATTGCCTGGTGCCTTTTAGCCTGGAATGATCATAGACATAATGAAGGAGCTTTGTTTCATACACATCTAAGGGGTAAGTTGTAGGGAACTAAGACTACCGGCCAAATACTGTAACTTATGCTAAGATTCCCAGAATGATTGAAATTGTCAGTCGCTAAAGCAAGCTGAACATTTCTGGGGTCAATTGCCTAATCTGGAAACTCGTTGTCAAATGCTTTCCAAGCGTCTGCATACCGAAGATGTCTTAATTTACCATCTTCATTCTTATCAATGGCATACCACCTTATGTGCTCCGCAGTTTTAGATGACATAAATAATCTTTGTAGGCAAGGTTTCAAAAGGAAGTACCTAAGAATCTTTACAGGTTTCTTCTTCTGATTTTTCCCCTTTTGAATTGTCTTATACCTCGATATGTGGCATCTCTTACAAGTCTCTCTACTGGAATCGTCTCCCCAATACAGCATAAATCGTTGGGGCATGCATCAATCTTTTGATAGTTCAACCCCAACCTGTTGATAATCTTCTTGGCCTCGTAGAATGTTGTGGGAATCTCAGCATCGGGGAATGCATCTTCTAATAATTTGAGCAACATCGACATTCCCTTATCTGTGATTCCACACAAGCACTTGTATGATACAATTCGATCAAGAAAGATAATTTAGAATATTTTTGACAACCTTGATATAAAGGATGATCTGCTTCTTCCATCAAGCTGAAAAAATCCTGAGCTGTATCATTCCTCATGAACACCGGCTCAGAACCGTGTACTTCTTCGTTGAAGTTGTAGACTTGAAATCCAAATGCATCACGCACAACATCATTCACAGAATCATCTTCATCTAATTGAACTCTTACTTGCAAACTTTGAGGAAGAGCATCATCATATCTAATGTCGGCCTTCTCACCATGAATTGCCCAGAACGTATAGTCTTCCGGGAAAGGCTTCAATAGCAAATGTTCCTTAATTAACAATATTTCGTGCATGCCACTTCTTGAACTTGCATCTCCGACACGGACAGAAGATCTTGCCGTTACAGTTGGCGTGAGTCAATGCGAACTCCAAGAAATTGTTTAATTCATACAAATATTCCAGAGAATTATGTGGCAACCTGATCCATGACTTATCCATAGCTACTAGTGAGAGAGAAGAAAGTATAGTAAAGAAGATGAGTGAATAGAGAATGAGGAATACTTGGAACCTTATATTCTACAATTCCAACGTTTAATATTTTGTAGCAGTTTAAAAACCGCTACATTAACCGCTATGGTACTACACATTTGTAGCGGTTATATGTATTAAATCGCTACTAATTTTAGAGCCATTGGAAATCAAATTGAAGATTTAGTTTTAAACTTGTAGCGGTTATAAGAAAAACCGCTACTAATATTCATTTGTAGCGATATTAAATAAGTAACCGTTACAAATTTGCACAAAGGGGGGAAATTCAAAATTCAAAAGTTGAATATTTGTAGCGGTTATTTATGTAACCGATACAACTAGTCAACGTTTCAATTTTGAATTTCCCCCCTTTGTGCAAATTTGTAGCGGTTACTTATTTATAACCGCTACAAAATGGAACTATTTTTCTAAATCTAAAAAAAATAAATGATATATTTGTAGCGGTTTTATTGTATTAACTGTTACTAATATATTTATATTTGTAGCGGTTTTATAATAAAACCACTACAAATATATATAACTTATTTTTTTTAGTTTTAGAAAAATATAAATAATACTGTTGAAATTAATTCACAAATTCAACAACACCGTCTAAGAATATCAATATAACTATGTTAAATGCAATAAAAATTTAAGTTATGAAATAAAAAATTATATATATTTATTTACAAATGTTTCAACAACAAAAAATAAATATATCCTAAACTAAGTAGCTGGTGGCTGATCATCTGGTGCTCCCTCAAGTGGGGCTCCCTTAAGTGCTGTTGGATCAGGGCGCTGGGCAGAGTTAACAGCACCATTATCATCAGCAGGAGGAGGAGGAGGAGTAGGATGGATGACGAACCAGGGATAGGGGGAACTTGTGGATGCTGCTCGTTCGGGAACAGGTGACTCCACGACACTTGAGCATGTTGTTTGTGATATCACGCTACAAATTTTGAGACCTTTGAAATTCTGTAGCGGTTATAACTTTATAACCGCTACAGATAGGCTACCTTTCAAATTTTGTAGCGATTTAATTGGTTAAACCGCTAAAAATAATAGCTACACTGTTGGCATGTTTTGGTCGAGCCAAGTGGCATCAACTTTGTAGCAGTTATTATTTAGTAATCGCTACAATTTTTCTGCTACAAGTTTTGGTGGGAAATGCGTGCCATATTTGTAGCGGTTTTTTATACTTAACCGCTACCAAAAATGTTGCCAATCTTTTGTGCCACTTAGAGCATAGCTTGCCACTACAAATTTGTAGCAGTTTAGGTTATAAATGCTACAAATTTTAATATTTGTAGGTTAATTATAACCACTACAATGCCACCGCTACAAAATGCCAATTTTTTTGTAATGTCCCAACTTGTGTAATTCTTCCTCTAAGCTTCTCTTTTACATGGTTTAAAGTGTTTTGAAGCAAAAATTTCATTGTTAAGGGAGCTAAGGTTTTAGCCAAAGATGGAAAAGCAAGAAGGAAGCTAAGGTGACTTCTTAAACTTCAATCTTTAGTTGTTCTGGCTATTATGGTTAATTTAATCAGTGAATTTCTGGCTGAATTGCTGTGATTGTTAAATTTGGGAAATGCTAAACCCTAAACATTATGCAGCCCATATTTGCTCTAAATGGTGTTTATAATGTGATTAAATGGTTAATAAAGTGATTAAGAGTAAAAAGAAGCAAGTCTACAAAGTTAGAATTGGAAAACCCCAATTTTTTTGGAGAATTCTGGGTTTTGGCCAGTTCTAGTTTAGGGGGTTAGAGTTGGATTTTTTATGATCTGATGATTCCATTACATTCAGTGGGAAAATTAGGTAGGGTTACAGTTGATCACTTTTCCAGAAAAGGCTTAAAAAGCATAATGACCAAAACGCCCTTGAAACACTAAGTTAAGAGCTACCAAGGCCATTCTGGTCTTTTGGCAATGAATTTGGTAATTTTGAGGCCAGAAATAGATTCCTTGGGTGAAAATATGTAAGAATAGACTAGGTTAAAATTCTAGAAAAAGTCCGGTTGGACCGGGTAAATCGGGGTTAGGCCGGGCCCTCGGGGCATTTTGGTAAATTTTTACAGTAGACTCATATAACCACTAGAAACATATTGGAAGCACCAAAAATAGTACATGAATGGGGTTTTACCTAATTCTTATACATTTGACATTTTAGAACCAAGTTGAAAACCTAAGGGGTTGGCACGTATATCGAGACCCACTTTTCGAAGTAAACATTTTTTAAGCCAGTAACTCTATCTTTCATACATTATGTCAATGTTTATATACTTTTGTATGCCATCTTCCGTAATATGTATGATGCACAATGCCTACAGGTACACCGATATGCCTAGTAGGTGGTCTATAGCGCAGCTGAGGTACGGAACCAGTAGGGGTTGCAACAATGGTTGACTCTCAATGTTTCCGATCAAACCACATTATGTGTTATTGTAATATTGTTGTATACGATATCTGGCATATTCATTATTGCATTTTCTATGATCAATTATCTATTATTACTGAGATTTGTTTGAATCTCACCCTTTGTCATAAACAATAAAAATTACAGCAGGACCAGCAGCTCCAAGGGTAAAGTGGCAGACATGGGCAGTTGAAGTGCTGATCTCGACATAGGAGCTAGTTGGTTTATATTTAGTCTCTACTTTGGAATATTTTGGATAAATTTGTAAATATTATCAAACCTTGCGGGGACGATTGCTGTATGGAAACAAATACTTTTTATCAGTATAATTATGCTGCTTCTTTATGCCTGTAGAGCTATGCCTTTAACACTTTGCATATATTGAAATGTAAATGGGTGTTAACAATTATAATGGGGAGTAGATATGATATTATCATCATGTGAAGTAGAAACTGTTGGAAATTGTGCCCTAAGGGCCAATCATTGTACTTTGAACATTATTATTTTAATGAAATTTCTCCATTCTGCTATCATATTATTTGCATGTTAACTGTGATAATTGTATCCTTGGATAATTCATAAAGATTGTCCTAAAATGTCCCTGTTCGGTCATCTATGCGGGAGCAAAGATGAAACAAGACCAGTATGACTTTGATAAGATATGAAGATACGGATCAAAGTCTTAGGCACTTGTAAGAGTACAAGGTGCTGGACCGACCCACTATGAGAAAGCTACATGGATCAAGTCATAAGCTTTTCTCATGTATAACCACGTCACAATGCCCTTAGACCTAAGGTCATCATGGATTCCTACATGAGAGTTGCTAAGCTTTGAACTAGTCAAAAGTCACTTTTGACTGGGTGATGATAAAGGCTATGATCGGGCTTAATGGTTTTTCATGCAGAGGAATATGAATGATCAATATGGAATTTGTCCCTCACATTATTAGAGAGATATTACTGGGCCCCTCGGTGAGTGAGTCTGAGAAATGTATGGCATACTATGATAAAAGGAGTTTATGTATCTGTTATCAGGCTACTCAGGAATCGAGAAAGTAATGGTCAGGAACAAGATGATGACATTATCTATGCCTTATCCTTGATCGATATATCGTGTGACAAAAGGGACGTGACATGGTTGTATGACAGGTTGCATCGTGATAACGATCCTCATATGAATTGGTTAGTCGTAATGTCTTGCTAGAGGCCGCTTGTGACTTTTGGGTTATATAGTTATTGGCCTACTGCCAACTTCATATGGGCCTACAGGGTCGCACACAAGAATGGCCCAACACGAGATAATGTTTAATTTAGGGTGGATGAATTTTATATTTATATATATATATATATATATGTGTGTGTGTGTGTGTGTGTGTAATATAAAATTCATTAATAATATTATATAGATATATATATCTTCGAAATATATATCTTATATATGTGTGTGTGTGTGTGTGTGTGTGTATTATATGATATTGTTATATTTAATAATATTATATAGATATATATTTTCAAAATATATATCTCATATATATATGTATATATATTATATGATATTATTATATTGTGTTAGTTTTATATTTAATTTATTAAGATATATTAAATTTAATAACTAACATGATAGAGATATAGTATCTCAGATTTAATTTATGAAGATAAATTAAATCTAATGGCTCTTTATTTAGATTAAATAAATAGGTTAAATTAAAACTGTTGGACACATTTAATTTAAACTGAAATTATTTAATTAGCTCATCAAGATAATTAATTATTAATTAATTTCAAAATTAATGATGATTAATTTTGAAATTTGAATATAGCCCTCATAGGTTATAAACTTGATAAAGCAGATATATTCATACGTATATGAGAATTGAGAGCCGCAAGTGAAACCCTAGGAGACATTAGAGGCGCTAGCACGCAGTCTCGATTGGAGAGCATTCGTATGGATACCGGTAGAGGGAGCGGACCTGACGTGTTGGCTCCTAGAGATCTTGAAAACTCTGAATCATCAAAAGGTATGAATCATTCCAACTTGGTTTAAACGCCGTTGATAGATCTTCGATTAGGATCAGTGAAAATTCTTAAAATTCTTCCGCTGTGCCTACCGTTTCTAACAGAAACTATGTTGTACTCTTTTCCTTAACCAAGGTTTTGTACCATATGGTTTTCCTAGTAAGGTTTTTAATGAGGCATCTTCAATTTGTATTATATACTCTTTTTCTTTCACTAGCTAGGTTTTTGTCCCATTGGGTTTTTCCTAGTAAGGTATTAATGAGACATAATACTTGTTCATGGATATCCAAGGGGGAGTGTTGTAGAAATGCTAGATGATGTGGATGTCCGTAAACTCCCAACTCTTGGCATTTCACTTTCTACACTCCACAACCTCTCTAATAAATAGTCTTTAGAAGTCTTTATACCCATAACTCAAGTTACAATTTATGCACTCATGGGGATTAACTTTGCTATTTATTTTATGTAACTCTTAGTTGAGGTTGAAGGCCTATAAATAAAGCACTATGTACTACACTTTTGTTGTATCCAAATGAATAAGATATTGCTCCATTTTTCTCTCCAATTCTGTATTCATATCTCTTTATCTCTTTCATCTCAATATTTTAATTTATACCTTCTTGATTTCACAACACCTATGCCAATTTATGAATTTATTGATTTTGATGACCAACACAATGCAACAAACGCCGTAATTCGTGAATTATAACAGACCTTCGTTATTATTTACTACTAATACTCTCATTTCTACTATCCCTCGTATGCAGCAGCAAAAACTCATTTTTAACAAGCGTCGAATATAGTATTTTGCAATTATGCAAATATATCAAAATTGGCCATTGTCAATCTCAATCTCAATGCCAGCCCCTAAATATTACAAAAATTATATTTAAAATTTTTTTATTAAAATTCTAAATGAAAATTGCTTTGAAATAAAATCAAAACTCCAAAATCTACAATATATATATATATATATATATTCTTTAATTAACAATGTAGTATCTAGGATAGAGATGTTTTCTTATGGTTCATCTGACGGAAATAATGAGTATATCATTCCATAAAAAAAAAAAAAAAAAGGTAATGAGTATGTCATACCACTTAAATAAATTAATCAAAAGATGATTGAGAGTCTCGTGGGCTAACTTCTTTTGCTTCCTTTAAATCCAAGGCTTCCCCGGAGAGAGACGCTAACTTGACGAAAGCATTCCAGAATCATTTTCCTCATCCAAAAAGGATCAAAGGCCTATGATCAGCTTAGTTTTGTTAACATAATCAATTCTCATTTTGCACTTTACTTCTGCTTCCGAATCTGAAATCTGAATTATTCCACTTTTGTGACAAATTAGTGTGAAATTTAGGTTAAATGATGTGTTAAAGTAACAAGCAAAGCAGATTCTAGTTTCCATTAAGCTCCTCGTGTGACTTAGTTTTCGTTTTTAATTACTTTTTAACAAACAAGTAACGATGCTTCTTTTATAATAGTTAGCTATTTTGTCCCTTGGTTTTTCCCTTTTGGGGTTCTTATAAGGATCGCTTGATTAATTAGTTGATTTTATATGCCCCTTTTCACTTTTTGGATAAGGCATTACTTTCTTTCTTAACTAACACACTACATGCATGCAAAGTGCATGAAACTGAAAAGAGATACATGGTTGGTTAATAATTACGTGTATATCCGTCAATTATTATTTTTTAATTAAGATACATATTTGAATTCTTATAAAAATTATATATGCTTATTGTATTTGACTAAAAAAAGATACTAATCATTGTACCATATTAGCACTATTAATTTCTTGATTTAAAATAAAAAAGCTGTCATTAAATAATTAGTAGTGAAAATATTTCCTTGATTATATCACTAGTACAGAAAAGGGTTTTTAGACCGGTTAAAATCGACTTTTTAGACCGGTTTTAAATCCGGTCTTGATACAGCCGGTCTTAAAAGTATGTCATTTTTAAGACCGGTTTCGAAACCTGTCTTAAAAGTCTAACTTTTAAGAACGGTTGTATTAATAACCGGTCTAAAAGTAACAATTTTAAGACCGGTTGTCATAAGCACCGGTCTTAAAAGACCTTTGGGGGAAGGGGTTTTAGAGAAATTTTTAAGACCGGTTGTTAAAAATAACCGGTCTTAAAATTAAAAATAACCGGTCTTAACACTACTACAAAAAAGTAAAGTTGTGGCGCTTATAATTGCATTAACTGTGGCGCTAGAGAAGGCCACATATCTGGACGTCACTAAAAAAAGCTGTGGCGCTGTATTTTAAACTTTTTTTTAAAAAAAATACCCTCCTGTGGCACTTGTTTGAGGAAGTGCCACAGGAGGGGGGCCTCCTATGGCGCTTGCTGGAGCAAGCGCCACAGTAGGGGGGTCCTACTGAGCAAGCGCCACAGGAGGGTCCCTTTTTTTTTTCTTTTTTCTTCTTCTTCTTCTTTTTTTTTCCTGTGGCCCTTTTTTATGCTTCCTGATTGTGAAGCTTTATATAAAATGAGTGGCTTTCGTGTTTATCATCTCCGCAAATTGTCAATCTTTTTATTTTATATTTCAACCTATTATATTTATATATATATATATATATATATAATTTTCACATTTAAAATTCAAGTTCCCCAACAATAATGTTCTTACATTAATACTCTCCAAAGCTAACATAAAAAATATCACAATACAAGAACTTGATATGTGAACACAGTACATCAACAACTAATTAAGTAAATTAAAAGATTACTAAAAAACGCAAGTTTGTCGGCAAAAAAATTTAAAAAAAGCAAAATGGCAAACGAAACAAGCTAGGTTTTCAGTCTTTCCTATTAAATTAGGAACAAAAAGGCAAACGTTATATTACGGTTTATCTTGAATAAAAAAAATTTAAATAAAGCAAGTTAGAATGAAATAGTCTTCTTCTTACAAATCTATTAATTGACCAGCGCAAGGAGTGGGAGACCACGTTGGTGATGCTAGCTTGAGTGACGAGTGAGCGTGTGGGTGTGTTTTTTAGTGTGAAGATGATAGGAAATGGAGGGAGGGGGCCGACGGATCCACTAAGAAGATGAGAAAGGGAAAGTAGTTTAATGGAGGAGAGAGTAGTTAAATAATTAAAGTAGAGTAGTAGTCAAAAAGAGAAGGAATGGGGGGCAGACACAGGACCACTACGCGGGAAATGAAATAATTAAGAGATACACTATCCATTTGAATTTTTTTTTTAAAAAAGGGGGCAAGTGTGGCGCCTAAATAATTAGGCGCCACACATTGCCTCATTTCAGCTGTGGCACCTAAGCATTAGGCGCCACAGCTGAATTATCATGTGTGGCGCCTATTTATTTAGGCGCCACACATGCCCAGTTCTTTAAAAAAAATTAATGCTGCAATTGTGGCGCTTGGTGGGTTAGGCGCCACAGCTGCTTTCGTGGCCCTAAGTGTGGCGCCTGCCTAACACTAGGCCTCCTCAATTGTGACACTTAATCTATTAGGCGCCACAGTTGGTATCCAAAATTTTTTTAAAAAAATATAGATGTAAAAAAAAACAGAGAAGCTGTGGCACTTGTTTAAAGAAGTGCCACAAAATGTGCGCCACCTTTTATCCTTTTTGTAGTAGTGTAAAATTAAAATTTTAATTTTAAGACCAGTTCTACATAACACCGGTCTTAAAATTACTTTCAAGACCGGTTATTTTTATAACCGCTCTTAAAAGTGTTATATTTTGTTTTTTTTAAATGTGTGATTAGGCTTTTGTTAGAGCAAGTGTTTCACCCAAGAGGGGGGTGAATTGGGTGACCTTAGAATTTCGTCCGAAAATATAAAACTTTAACAGTGGAATTAAAACAGGAAAGAGTAAGGAGAAATATCACCGAAGTGTACACCAGGATTTATACTGGTTCGGCCACAACCACTTTGACCTACGTCCAGTCCCCAGAGCTTCTCTGAGAGTTTCATTATAACTTCCAAGATTCAGTGGGTTCTTGGCACCTCAGTACAAGCAAGTTCCTACACCTGGACACTCGCTCCCCCTTACAAGTTGTAATTCAATCCCAACTCAAGGTTCCACAACCTTAAGTTACCTCAATAACAAATATTGAGTTTGAATGAAATATCTCTCTTACAGAGTAAATAAGAATCACTGAAGCATATAATCACAACTACAATGGAAAACAGAGTAATGAACTTGATGATACGTTCGTAAGTGTGTTCTTGTATACCTCTCTGTTCAGATATCCACATATATATAGATACGTTGGTAATGATTGCTGGAACATATTTCTTCATGTCCGTTGGAGCGTGCGCAGCCATTATTGACTTTTCCAGTTTTTGAAAAACATACGTTATGGTAGTAGGTGACGGTCGGTGACATTTGAGCATTGCTTTTGACTTTCCTTATTTGGTAAGATCTCTTCATTGTTTACCTGTTGAAATGCTAAGTACACTAATATAATGAAAAGTAAATCAAATAGGAAACAGAACAATGACCGTTGAAATGATTTCAAACTTTCTGGGTCTGCTTACTCGAGTAGCTACTCGAGTATCACATGAAGGTTACTCGAGTATCATCAGGAAATATTAAATTAACTTCAAGTCAATGAGCAAATACAAGAATACTCGGGTAGTGCATGGAATAACCAATTTTCAAACCTTTGGAAATGTCTGTTTACTCGGGTACCTACTCGAGTAATGCACTCATAACTTTACGAGTTACTCGGGTACCAACTCCAGTAAACCTTCAAATAAACTAGTGGTTACTCGATGCTCTACTCCAGTAATGTTGGTAGGATTTCAAGGCCGAGAGCACTTACCTTGTTACTCGGGTATGGACTCAAGTAATGCACACATTTGTGCAACGGTTACTCGGGTACTACCTCGAGTAACTGTACTTTTTGTGCATCACTTACCCTGGTAATGACTGGAAGTTTACCTTGAAAATATTTTTGCATACTTGGGGACTTACTCGAGGAATCCACTTAAAATACAACATTAGATACTTGCATACTAGAGTAAGGACTAGAGGAAAATGACAAAAAGAAATCAAGTTAATCGGGTACTACCTTCAAGTTTTAACTTACCTTAGTGAGTTACTCGAGTAGCTCCTCGAGTAACATTAGCAGTAGTACTAAGTGCCGAGAGCTCCACATTTTCAGAAACAGGGTTACTCGAGTAGCTCCTCGAGTATCGTTGGAAACTTGAAGGCAACTGGAAGTTTTTCACCTGGTTACTCGAGTAACATTGGCAGGCCGAGAGCAACTCCAAGTTTTCGCCTGGTTACTCGAGTAGCTCCTCGAGTAACATTGGCAGGCCGAGAGCACCTTGAAAATACTTACACTATTACTCGAGTACTTACTCGAGTAACGTTGGCAGGTTACTGGAAGTTGTCTCTGGTTACTTCAAGTTTTGTCTCATTACTCGAGTAGCGCCTCGAGTAATGCCTTAGAAAACTTGCTTCTCATCAAGTTTCTCATATCTTTCTCTTGGCTTTTCTTCATTACTCCAATGCTTACCTCAAGCAATGCTTATCCCTGTTATTCATTTGTTCAAACTTGTTTATTAATCATTTCATTTTCAAACCATTCTTTTGTTATCATCAAAACATGGGATCTAACAGCTTTTACCAGAACGCATCCGTGAATTGCTACCTGCAATGCCATACTTGTTAAGTGCCATATGGTGTTCAGTTTGCTTCCACTTATAATGTCCTTTTGCTTTAACTTTCCACTTACCATTTCCTTTTGCTTTAACCTTCCACTTACCAGTTCCACTTACAATGTTCAGTAGGAATAAATGAATTCAACCATGTCATATATATCATGCAACTAACAAGCTAGTGAATTCATCAAAATATACAAAAATCATCTTAAAACCAACAAACATGTCAAATCATGCAACCAACAATATTTGCACCCAATTAACCACCATGTCAATTTATCACACAAAACAATTCCTCATTTTTACAAGAACTCACTATTGTAAAAGTTCATAAATGAATTCAGCATAACATTTGTGAATGTGCTCAATATCTTCTTCTGGAAAAGGATCAGCAAGTTCAGACATCTGAAACACCAAAGCCAGGTAAAACATTAAATTCACTTTAAAAAAATATTACAAAATTTTTGAAATATATATATATATACATTTACCTCTTCAGTAAGTTCTGTCGTGCCTAGGGTAATAATATTATACATGTGCCTCAGAATATACATCCCACACAAGTTGGACCCCGGTAGTTGCCTACGGGTTTGAAAAATAATATGATATCGTTAAAACAAGTATAAAATTAAAGCATGACTTATTATTGAATACATTCTTAAAACAAACCAATATGTAACTAACCTTTGGCAAGATCCATGTAGGGTCTTTTACCTCACGCATAGGCCCACCACAAGCAATGTGTTGGAATGTCTGCATAGCCCTATATCATCAAAATCACAAAGGTTACTTATTTTACACAAATTCCATAAATGTTGCACACGGAAGGTAATTAATAATGCAAGAAAACTTACGAGTTCAAGCTTTTCTTCAATTCACTAGTTGGCTTGCTAAGGGGGAGTGAGCATAAGAGGATGACAGAATAACTCCTCTTGCACAAAATAGCCAATTGCCAATGATCACTGAAAAAAGGGAAAACTTTTAAGCAAATATAAAATATTATGTATAGTATGAAATATAAATTTGTCTTACCCATGCAAATATGGAGCCAAGAAATACTCAATTGCGGTTTCACTAAGCTTGTTCGATAAGTATGTGTGTCTAATAGAAGAAGTGGTCCCTTTGTGGTAGAGTTGAACTGGGCATAGGAGTCCAAATTTATCGGTTTTTCCAGAGTCAACCAACCTGCGATGCATCAACCTACAATAATTCAAGCAGGGACATTAAATCAAAGTTTAACAGCGTAATTTGTAAAATATTAACTTCCAATTTGAGAAGATACTTACATCAAAAAGAGCTGGACAATCGAAATCGTAAGCTGTTATAGAAGAGCTACCAGGGACATTAAATCATCCCTCTCAAGATAGCAGTGCGCCCCTGACTTGCCAACAGCTGACTGACTCAGTAGCCCAATTTCTTGTTACAAAAGACGTATCATATGCCATCAGAATCACTTGCTGCATGACATTCAATGGAGGCCGTGAAATATCTTGAGTGGAGGGAGGCGGAGGCGGAGGCGGAGGCGGCGGGGATTCCTCAGCTTGATCAGAAAAAAGGTTCTTTGGCCACAAGATAAAAGAGTTGATGACATCGCCCACAACCTTGAAGTCATCAACAGGGATAGGGAGAGGTGCATCTACAACGATCACCTCTTCAACTGCACTCTGACTTGATCATCCTTTATTTCTTGGTGGTGGACAGTTCATCCCAAGTTGTGCACACTCCCCCATACAACCAATCGTCTCAGAGGATCCTCCACAAACAGTCACAAGGCTCACAAATTTGGCCACCAGGACCCTCTGATGACTGACCAATGCAACTCCCTTTAGTGCTCTGTTTAGGGTTTAGGGAATGAGCCTAGGGAGCATTGGTATTTGCTTGTCTTATGCTCGTCATGATCATCCATTCCTCCTTCATCTTGCTAAACCTTTCTTCAAATCGTGTATCAAATGATACTTCTGCCTCGGCCCTAGCTTCTACCCTCATAGTGGCCAATATACACTCCATCTCCACCCTAGTCACTATACCACTTGAGGAACGGCGTGAGGGTGCTCCAAAAATATCCCTTATGCCTACCCCTCCTCCAATCCCCCTGATACGGCCAGGATGCTCAGGTTTTCCTGTAGCTATAGTCAGGATGTCATTCCTCCCATCCACCCTAAACGATCCCTCGGCTTGTTTTTTTTTGAAGCTCCTCCTATAAAACAGATGACAAATGTTAGTAATGAAATTTGTTTACTAAATAATTAATAACAACTAGTCAACAACAATACTTACAATTTTCTCACCGACTACATGAGATTGTTCACTCGTATAAGACCCGCTCCTCTTTTGGCGAGCGAACAACCACTTCTCTTCTCGACGTATCAGAGATGGAGGAGAAAGAAGAATAGAAGGATCAGATTGAGCTGCTTCTTCCAATCTCTTCCGTTTGGCCACCAACAAGTCTTTTTCATCCTTCGCATACCCCCCACGAGACATTGTATGGGGGCAATCATTATTTCTACCACTCTCTTGGGCCTTTTTCCTTTTTTCCTGCGAATAAGAAATCAAAATTAAGTCATTGTAAATCAATAAAGACAATTCATAATTCATAAGCAAATCAATTGCAAAATAAGTTAACAACTCACCAATGCTTCTGGAGTAGTCCGAAGCCGTCTAAATTCTTGCCAAGGCTGTTCGTCAATAAAAGAATACTAATCGCACGGATTAGGAAGAGGCTGACCTTCTTCCACCTCGATATGCACGTAATTGTTGGCTAAATTTGTCTTAAACTTCCTCCAGCGTTCATCACAATACGTCATTGTCTTGTCATACAAGACTTCACTCTCAGGAATATCATAAGTGAGCTGGATAGTTTCCCAAATATGTCGCTTCACACCTCTATCGACATTTTTCCACTGCTCTATCAAGATGCTAGGCTTGTTGTGTGCTAGGAGGCCGACAAAACTCCTATACCGTTGGGCATTAGGCCCGATTGGTTTCCAATATCTATCAAACCCAATCTGAATCTTTCCCCCGGTATTCTGATTAAGAGGAATGTCTCTCAATTTGGTGGCTCTCCTACCCCTTTGTCTAGGCCGGTTACGTGGCTCATTGTGTTCTTGACTCAGAGCATTGCTAGGCTTGCTTTGATTTGGATTAGTTGGATTGGGAGTACCCTTACTAGGACAACTCATTGTCTAAAAACACTTTAAGAACACTATTTAAGGCAATTTTGCTACACGGTTCTTATTGTTATAACACGGCACTATCTACAAAGGCATCGTTCAAAAGCAATTTCCAAGTTATGCAAACATGAACAAATAATTGCAATGCACAAGTTGAAGGAGGAATGATTAATTGCAATTGCAAAAGCAATTCCCTAAAGCAAGTTTTCATATTGGTAAAGATTTTAAATTCAAATCACAGGGCCGAATCAAAAGAAGGAAACCAGAAGCTACAAAATCAATATAACAGAAGCAACAAGCTTAAACTAAACAAAACAATATAACAGAAGCTACACCACTAGAAGCAATAAGCTTAAACTATAGTCTTCAACGTACTAGGATCAAAATCATCACTACGACTCTCAAAATCATCACTTCCAAATGGAATAATTAACCCAGGTCCACTAGAAGTAACAAGCTTAAACTATAGTCTGTAATGCAAATGGAAAACCACCAAAATAAACCCACGTCCACAATTTCAGAATAATTCAACCGTACCTTAAACCTTTGCTTGAGGATCCTCTTATTCCTCTGGATTTGAACAGTCCTTGGCCACTTGCTACAGGAATCGAACAAAGGAAATGGAGGATAAGTAATCTCACAATTTCAATGAAAAACCCAAAAATGAAATGGAAACACAAACCTAACAATAAAAACGAGGTTGAGAATGAAACCAATCAGAGGGAACAAACGACGATAGCCTTCCGACAATGAATTCAACAGTAAATCTCCGTTGACGGCGGTGAAGTTAAGGACGGAGAAGAGAAGGGGAAAGGAGGAGCTGCCGCGAACAGACGCATGGGTTTCGCTGATGTGCTTGAGTCTTGAAATGAAATTTCAAAGCTAAATTTAGGCAGGTTTTGAAATCCAGGTCAGTTTTAAGACCGGTTGTCAATTTCAACCAGTCTTAAAAGTAATATTTAAGACCGGTTCTATTTTAAAACCGGCCTTAAAATATATATTTAAGACCGGTTATTAATAAATAACCGGTCTTAAAAATTGAAACTTTTTAAGACCGGTTATTAATTAATAACCGGTCTTACATTTTGAATTTTTAAGACCGGTTCTTATTTACAACCGGTCTTAAAAATAATAAACATTTTATTTTTATGATTGTCTTTAATTCAGATAATATTTTCTAGACCGGTTATTTTTAAAACCAGTCTAGAAAATATATTACATATTTTTATTTTTTTTATTGTATATATTTTAAGACCGGTTATTAATATAACCGGTCTTAATATTTCATTATAATTAAAAAATGGCACCAGTCATATTTTTAAGACCTTATCCAATGTAACCGGTCTAAAAACCCTTTTTTGTACTAGTGTATGTATATTTGAGCCACAAAAATCGTAATATAGTGATATCAAAGAAACGCAACAGAAAAGTTTAAATATAACAACTCGAGCAACAAATTAAATAGAATGAAATTTAAAATATTAAAAAGAATACAAATATGATTCCACTGTTTCTAAAACTAGAACGCCTTCTATATGAAGAGTTATCTTTCCTTGGAAGATGAGATTTATTTTTTTTGCCGGGGGAGGGGAGGAGGTAAAAAAAAAAAAAAACAAGCCGCCTCCATCAACAAAGTGATAAACAAATAACTTAATTATTGACTGAATTTTCTTAAATAACATGCATAGACATTATTCCCCTCTTTGATAAGGTGAGAGGTAACCTTCAATCCCATGCAATACCGGACATCTATATATGACTCCCAAAGGTAAGAGGTAATCTTCAATCTTAATAAAAGTCAAAAACTCTTCATTGTATAAATTATATTTTATTAAACAATCAATTAACTATTCTTAATTTTATAGTGAAAGTACGTACACAATTCACGAACAGTGAATAACATACTGTTTTTCTCTCTCCAAACTTTATATGATTTATTCAAATATCAACAAACAACTTTGTAATGTTTTTCATCCAACTTTTTCAAAGAGAACTATATGAATATGAAAAAAAATGTTATTCATTACGTACATACGTATGTATATATACATACGTACATCATATACATACATAATCATTTTGTCATCTTTTTACCGCATTTTAGTCGAGATATGTAATTAAACAGCTTTATTTTTAAAATATTAGTGTCATAAAAATAATAAAATAAACATAAGAATATCATCAGCTTTAATAAGTTACCACCTTAAAACAATTATAAGATCATTCGTCATTTAATTAATTCTTACATGATTATAAATTAAAACATAAAAACCATGGAGCAGTTAAGTGGAAATTATGCAAAAGTTATAAGATCGATCGGGCTGAAGAAGGTGATAATTGTGGGATTGATGTGCAAAATAGGCACATGAAACACATACACAACACAAGTTGATTGATAAGAGTTGGGATACGATATTGGAATAGTGTATATACATACAGAGAAGGTAATTTTTGTGCTGACTGGCTGGAGCCTGAGTCAAGATTTTGGCTTCCAGTTGCCAAGTAGCCAAGTCCTCCTCCTAGATTGCCTGAGCTATCTCATGCCTAAGACTAATGAGAGTACCTCGTAGTTTATCAAAAATTGAATTAAGCTCATAGGATTGATATAGATTTTGTTATACATACATGGCCACCTAAATTAAGGATGTTAACTTTTTTAATCTGCTGGGAAACTTGGATCCAATATCATTGTCTCATACATCAGTCACACACAGACAGCTTTGTCGGCATGCATGGCTTTAATGTCGTTTGAATTTGGACAACCCTTTGCTCAACAATTCAAACCCAACTAACTATATTTAGGAGAGCCAGTAATATTGATTGGGCTTAATATGGTGATTATATTTTGTTAATTGTATTTGTATGAACATTACTAATTAACTAGTTGGCTGGTATAGCTTTTGACTTTTGAGTTCTTATGTCATTGAATTAAGTCTTATTTATTTATTTTTTCATTAAGTTATCATTGAATGCTTTTATGGCATATTTGACCGTATCTTTTAAAACAGAAAAAATTCTTGTATGAACCTAATTTGTCATGTCATTTGTGGTTTGATTAGTCAAAGGGTAAAGTATAAATTTAGACCTTTAAGTTTGCACCACGTTCTAATTTACTTTTTTAAATTTAAGAAGGGTACTTTTAGTCTCTCATCTTAACACTGTTTTAACTAACGGAAAGCACTGACTCATTAATTATATGTTGACATGGCATACTTTAATTTTTAAAATAGAAAAATAATTATATGCTTAAATCAATCAAAATGTAACATCTAATTTAATTTTAATATACCTTCAATATTTTTTGAGAAATAGGAAAAAGATCTCATTCCTTTCTCCTCCCCTATCACCACCATACCGACACCCTTTTCTCAGTAACTCCCAACCATTCCTAACAAGTTCAATTAATGGCTAATGACTTCAAAAGTAACGTAATTAATGTTAATCAAATACTTCTGAAGCAAATGATGTGCATTTTGATATGAATGTGTTCCGATTAGTGTCCAAACCCTGTGTTTAAACTTAAATGTGTAACAGAGCTTAAATTGAACCCTAATGTAGGGTAGAGCGCATGTTTGAGTTAAATGAGTGATATAAATGTGCTTCATAGTGGTTTTATAGTGTTGGAAATTGTGCCCTAAGGGCCAATCATTGTACTTTGAACATTATTAATTTAATAAAATTTCTCCATTTTGTTATCATATTATTTGTATGTTAACTGTGATAATTGTATCATTGGATAAATCATAAAGATTGTCCTAAAATGTCCCTAGTCGGTCATCTATGCGGGATCAGAGATGAAACAAGACCAGTATGACTTTGATAAAATATGGAGATACGAATCAAAGTCTTGGGCACTTGTAAGAGTACAAGGTGCTGGACCGACCCACTATGAGAAAGCTACATGGATCAAGTCATAAGCTTTTCTCATGTATAACCACGTCATAATGCCCTTTGACCTGAGGTTATCATGGATTCCTACATGAGAGTTGCTAAGCTTTAAACTAGTCAAAAGTCACTTTTGACTAGGTGATGATAAAGGCTACGATCGGGCTTGGCGATTTTTCATGCAGAGGAATATGAATGATCAAGATGGAGTTTGTCCCTCACATTAGTAGAGAGATATTACTGGGCCCCTCGATGAGTGAGTCTGAGAAATGTATGGCCATACTACGATGGAAAGGAGTTTTCATTTCTATTATTAGATTACTCAGGATTTAAGAAAGTAATGGTCAGGAACAAGAGGATGACATTATCCATGCCTCATGCTTGACCGATATATCGTGTGACAAAAGGGACGTGACATAGTTGTATGACAGGTTGCATCATGTTAACGATCCTCATATGAATTGGGTTGTCGTAATGTCTTGCTAGAGGCAGCTTGCAACTTGTGGGTTAGTACAGTTATTGGCCCACTGCTAACTTCGTATGGGCCTGAAGGGTCGCATACAAGAATAGCCCAACACGAGATAATGTTTAATCTAGGGTGGATGAATTTTATATTTATATATAAAATATAAAATTAGTTAATAATATTATACATATATATATGTATTTTCAAAATACATATTTTATATATATGTGTGTGTGTGTGTATTATGATATTTTTATATTGTGTTAGTTTTAAATTTAATTTTATTAAGATAAATTAGATTTAATAACTAACATGATAGAGATATAGTATCTTAGATTTAATTTATGAAGATAAATTAAATCTAATGGCTCTTTATTTGGATTAAATAAATACGTTAAATTAAAACTGTTGGAAAGATTTAATTTAAACTGAATTTATTTAATTAGCTTATCAAGATAATTAATTGTTAATTAATTTTGAAATTAATGATGATTAATTTTGAAATTCGAATATAGCCCTTATAGATTATAAACTTGATAGAGCAGATATACTCATACACGTATGAGAATTCAGAGCAGCAAGGGAAACCCTAAGAGACATTGAGGTGCTAGCACGCAGTCTCTGTTGAAGAGCTTTAGTGTAGATACCGGTAGAGGCAGCGGACCTGACGTGTTAGCAGTTAGAGATTGAAAACCCTAAATTCGAAAATGTATGAATCTTTCTAACTCGATTTAAACGTCGTTGATAAATCTTCGATTAGGATCAGCGAAAATTTTAAAATTCTTCCGTTATGCCTGCCGATCCTAACATGTAGATGTTGTGATAATTAGGGGCAAAATAGGAAATTTGCCGACTAAGTGGTCAGTTATGGAAGAGGAAACTCATTAGTAACTCAAAGATCAATGGTTGAGATTTATTGTCAAGAGATTCATGGGGTGGAATCAAGTACTTTGAGCTTATGTGAGTTCATGGTAAAGGAAGCAAGATCTTACCAAGTGTAAAAAGGTGGACCATAGGATCTGGTCAAATGTTCAAAACATTCTCCTCTCTTCTCTCTCCTCTCTTAAGTAGCTATCTGAAGTGAAGGCACGTCTGGCCATATACAAGCTCGAGGGTGATGCAGATCGTTGGTAGCGGAATATCACCCTACCATTGAAGAGTCAAAATGTGCCATTGACCTGCGAGCTATTCCAACAACAATTTAATGAGAAATATTTTCCCAAGTCTGTGCGGTTGGAGAAGGAAACAGAATTCCTATCTATCAAGCAAGGGAACACAGAAACATTTGATGATTATTTGTCCCATTTCATTCGTTTGTCCTGGTATTCCTCTTATCTTCGGAGGATGGATAATGAGGAATGGAGCTCAGATATGCTCATACGTGGGTTGAGGAGAGAACTAAGAAAGGGCTAGCCACCCACATGTTCACTGAATTTAATAAAGTGGTGGAGGAATGTAAAACTGAGAACAACCTATAAGATTTGTATCCTGCCAAAGCTACTAGCAACCACAATGAACCCCGTAAGGGTAATACTTCCCAGAAGCAGAAGGGTCAGGGATTCTCTTCTTCATCCAAGGGTAGTGGTAAAAAGCCATATCAGCCCGGGAATTGAGAGCCACAGAGAGCTTACATGGGGTGGATATGTCCTCATTGTAACAAATCATACCATGGCAAAACCTGTGATGGTTTAGTATTATGTTTTAATTGTAAGCAGGTTAGGCATATGTCTAATGAATGCAACTGGCCACAGCCAGAGTAGAGACCTAGGAATCAGGGGAGAGTATTTGCTCTGACTCACGAAGAAGCTTAGAAATCTCTCGACCTGATTGAAGTTAATATCATTCTCAATAGTAATTTGTTACAAGCGTTATTTGATTCGGGTACCAATCACTCTTTTATTGCTTATGATTGTGTGAAGCGCCTGGGATTGTATGTGCATAAGTTACCATTTGATTTGATTATGTCGACACCAATGGGTGTTAAGGCATTGACTACTGAAGCTTGTTTAAACTGTTTGATTTTTGTTGAGGGGCACAAATTTGTTGTTGATTTGATTTGTCTGTCACTCCATCAACTGGAAGTCATTCTGGGTTTTGATTGGTTGATGACAAATAATGTGCTTTTAGATCATGGTAATAAGAGGATAGTATATCCTGCTTTGCAAAATATGAATAATGTGAATGCGAATTTGAACTTCCTCTCAATAGCCAAAGTTGAGAAATATCTGCAGAAGGGTTGCCAGGGGTATATGGTGATAGAAGAAACATTGAGTAGTATACCCGTAGTACGAGAATTCCCTGAGGTATTTTCGGATAATCTTAGCGGATTGCCTCCTAAAAGGGAAGTTCAGTTTCCAATAGAAATTGTGCTTGGAGCTGGTTCGATATCAAAGGCCCCATATCGTATGGCCCCAAATAAAATGGAAAACTTAAAGAAGCAAATTGAAGACTTGCTGGAGAAAGGGTTTATTAGACCTAGTGTATCGTCGTAGGGAGCTCCAGTATTGTTTGTTAAAAAGAAAGATGGAGTCTACTTTTGTGTGTGGACTATAAGGAATTGAATAAGATTACCGTCAAGAATAAGTATCCTCTCCTAGGGATTGATGACCTTTTAGATCAACTGTCTGGGTCTTGTATATTTTCGAAGATTGATCTAAAGTCAAGTTATCATCAGCTGCGTGTGAAAGCGAAAGATGTTCCGAAGACTACTTTCAGGACCAAGTATGGGCACTATGAGTTTTGGTGATGCCCATTGGCCTGACCAATACACCTGCGATATTCATAGATTACATGAACCGTGTCTTTCGACAGTATTTAGATCAATTTGTTGTAGTATTTATTAATGATATTCTAATATACTCCAAGAGTAGGGAGGATCATGAGCATTATTTGAGGATTGTATTGAACATCTTACGTAAGAAGCAGCTCTATATCAAATTGAGTAAGTGCGAGTTTTGGCTACCAAAAGTAAAATTCTTAGGCCATGTTATCTTGCAAGAAGGGGTCTCTGTGGATCCTAGCAAGGTGGAAGCAATACTGGATTGGAAGAGGCCAGAAACTATTACAGAGATACGTAATTTTCTGGGTCTTACTGGTTACTACCGGAGATTCATTCAGAATTTCTCCCATATTGCTTTGCCGGTGACCAAGCTCATAAGAAAGGATTAACTATTTTGTGTGGGATAAGAAATGTGAAAATTGCTTTGTAGAGCTGAAAGAGAGAATGACTACGGCACCAGTGTTAATTATACCTGATCCAAGCTTGACTTATGTTATGTATAGTGATATGAGTAAGCAAGGATTAGGGTGTGTCCTTGTGCCGCAGGGACGTGTGGTGGCCTATGCCTTCCTACAGCTCAAACCTCATGAAATGAATTATCCCACTCATGATCTGGAGCTTGCGGCCATTGTGTTTGCTTTGAAAATTTGGCGGCATTATTTTTATGGTGTGACGGTAGAACTGTACTGCGACCATAAGAGTCTCAAGTATCTGAATGATCAGAAAGAGTTGAATATGAGACAACATTATTGGATGGAGTTGCTGAAAGACTAACGCCTGGAAATCAAATATCATCCAGGTAAAGCAAATATAGTCGCTGATGCTCTTAGTCAAAAGACAGTACTTGTGGCAGTAATGAAATACAGGAGGGAAAATTAATAGAAGATTTTTGAGATTTGAATCTGTCAAACCAGATAGTTTGTGCCAATTATACTGTTTCCCAAGGGGGAAGTGATTTGAGAGCTGCAATTAAAGAAACTTAGAGACAAGATGGTTGGATACAGTGTAATCTAGCTAGAATTGAATGGGGAGAAGCTCAGGGCTATGATTTGTCACCTAGTGGACTAGTTCGTTACCAGAAAAGAATTTGTGTTCCACTCAAGGCAGACTAAAGGCGGAAGATCCTTGATGAGGCATATAAGAGCCTATATACTCTTCACCCCGGAATGACCAAAATGTACCATAATCTGAAATATGTGTATTGGTGGCCTTTGAAGAGTGATGTGACGAAATACGTGGCGCAGTATCTTACCTGCCATAGGGTAAAGATCGAGCACTAGAGACCGCCTGGTTTGTTGCAAAATCCTAAGATTCTGGAATTGAAATGGGAAAGTGTGACCATGGACCTTTTTGTGGGACTACCTATGATCAAGAATTATGATGCGATCTGAGTGATTGTGGACCGGTTAATGAAGTCGGCGCACTTCATACTGATCAATGCTGGTTACTCTTCGGATAAACTGGTAGAGATTTATATCAAGAAATTATGAAGCTCCATGACATACCAAAGAATATCATTTTGGACCGAGATCCCTGATTCACTTCGAGATTTTGGAGGGCTTTGCATGAGGCACTAGGTACTCAGTTGAGATTCAGTACAACCTATTATCCTCAAATGGATGGACAGTCAAAGAGGACTATTCAGACATTGGAGGATATGTTGCGGGCATGTGTCTTTGATTTTAAAGGGAATTGGAATCGCTTTCTTCCACTTGCTGAGTTCACCTACAACAATAGCTATCATGCGAGCATCCAGATAGCTCCATATGATGAGTTATACAGAAGGAAGTGCCAATCACCTTTGTGCTGGAATATCTGAAAGGAAGCTTTGCAGGACAGATCTTGTTGATTAAACCACAGCATAGATTTGAATTATTCAAAAGAGGCTTCTTGCAGCGCAAAGTCAACAGAAAGCTATGCTGACAAGAGAAGAAGACCTCTAGAGTTTAAGGTTGGTGACCATGTGTTTCTGAGAGTGTCTCCAGTTACTGGTATTGGGCGAGCAATCAAGCGAAAGAAGCTGAGCCCAACGTATATAGGTCCTTTTGAAATTCTTGCTAGAATCGGGTATGTAGCTTATCGAGTAGCCCTACCCCCAAACTTGAGCAGGCTCCACAATGTGTTTCATGTTTCTCAATTGAAGAAATACCAATCGGATCCCTCTCACATCATTGAGTATAAAGACATTGAGTTGCAGGACAACTTTACATATATGGTAGAGCCTGAGTGGATCATTGATTTGGGAAGAATGACGACTCAGACACTGAAGCATTCTATTTGTGAAGGTGATCTAGAAGGGAATGACTCCGAGAGAAGCAACGTGGGAAGCAGAAACTGATATGCATAGATGATATCTATAGTTTATGGCTCAAGTGGTGTGACAAATTTCGGGGAAGAAATTTATTTTATAGGGGGAAAATTGTAATATCCCAATTTATGATTAAGGGCTAATGACTTCAAAAGTAATGTAATTAATGTTAATTAAATACTTTAAAGCAAATAATGTTAATTTTGATCTGAATGTGTTCTGATCAGTGTCCAAACCCTGCGTTTAAACTTAAATGTGTGATAAAGCTTAAATTGAACCCTAATGTAAGGTAAGGCGCATGTTTAAGTTAAATGAGTGATATAAATGTGCTTGATAATGGCTTTATAGATATTGTGATAATTAGGGGCAAAATAGGAAATTTGCCGACCAAGTGGTTAGTTACCGAAGAGGAAACTCATTGGTAACTCAAAGATCAATGGTTGAGATTTATTGTCAAGAGATTCATGGGGTGGAATCAAGTACTTTGAGCTTATGTGAGTTCATGGTAGAGGAAGCAAGATCTTACCAAGTGTAAAAAGGTGGACCATAGGATTTGATCAAATTTTCAAAACATTCTCCTCTCTTCTCTCTCCCTCTAAAGTCGGCTATGCGGGCATGGGAGACAAGAAAATATGCTTCTTCATCAACATCTCGTTTTCTCTCTCATCATTCTCCATTTTTGTGCAAGTGAAGAAGGAAAGAAAAAGTGTAAAGGTAAGGTTTGCCTTGGTAAATGATCTCTTTGGCCCAAATGCTATTCTTTAAAGTTGTTCATGATAGTAAGGGCTTCATGGCTATGGTTTCAGATTTTTGAAAGGTGGAGTTTTAGGATTTGAAGAAATTTGAAGGTAGAAAAATCAAGAAACCAACCTTGAGAAGAGGAAGAGGTAGGAGTTAGTAGTATTTTGATCTAAATTGTGTAACCATTGAGTGAGTTTTGGAAATTCTGGAATTTTGCCCTGAATTTAGTGTCCATTTGGAATGTAAGAATTGGATAGTGTATAATGGTAAAATTAGTGGCATATTGAGTCTTTGAGCCATTAGAATTGGTTTGAAAATTGGAAAGGGAAGTTTTGGGTTATGGAGTAGTTTGGGTGTAGTGTGTTGACCCAAGACCACTTTGTGTTTATGGTGTGATTTTGGTTGTTTTAGTGTGTCCAATGGTTTCCTTATGAAATTTTAGTTGCGAATGAACTTTGGTATAAGTTTTGGAACCATTGGGATCAGATTTGGCGAGTTTAGAAAATTTTGTCAGCTGCTGCGTTTTGGCTTCTAATAAGCCTCACTCGAGTGAGGTAGGGTCTTACTCGAGTGCAGCAGTATATTTTCTATTTTTCCTTCAGCGTTTCAGTAGGATTCTCAGGCAAGTTCAAGTGTGCATTTCCTTACCCACGAGTGATATGGGGTATCACTCGAGTGCTTTAGGAGTCACTAGAGTGCATGTGTGTTGTGCATTTTGAGATTTTGCCTCGGGTTAACACTCGTAGTTAATTTTTCAAGAGTATGTCTTAGCACTTGCAGCTATTGGGTATCACCGGAGTGTTAGAGCTAGTGCTCAAGTGCACTCCTCATTCTAGGGTTCTTGTCCTCTTGGGTTGTCACTTTCTGTGTCTCACTCGAGTACTGGGTTTAGGACTCGAGTACTGTGACAACTTTCTATCTCAAATTGTGCTCTCAGCTAAACACTCACACGATTGATCTTCAGTGCTCGAGTATAGATCACTCCATCACTCAGTGAGGTCTTGTTCACTCGAGTGTCTGAGTCTAGGCTCCTAATGGCCACCTAAAGAGTTCTAAGGATAACCAACTTTAAGTGTTATGACAATAAGAATTTGGAGTAGAGAATTAATCCTTCGTTCTTGATTTTGGTTATAGCGTTCGACATTTGTCCTAATCGTAGACGTGCAGTGCCATAAGACGTCAGGAAAGAATAAGGCAGTGACTTTTTCTCTTATTCCATATGTAATAAATTGTATGTATGTTTGTCATTCATTGTGATGATTTTTGATGCTACCATATAGAGTATACAGTAGGAGGGCTTCGCCATTGTGATTACAGCGAAAGCTGTTGCATAGTGTATATAGCTAGGAGGGCTGTCATCATTTAGACTAAGTGAAAGCTGTCGCATTATGTTTACAGCCGTGAGTGCTGTCGTTTATAGCAACTGCCATTAATCATTGTGCATTGTGATGTTGCTACTAATTTTTTGCTTGCATACTATGTGTTTACATATTGTATGAGTTATTTGTTACTTCTGGGGTTCTTTCGTATCTCATTCTTTCCTTCGACTAACCTACAGACAGGGCAAGTGGTTCCAAAGAGAAGCGAACGACCCGGAGCGGCTAGGACTTTGTAGGGATATTTAATGTTGGGTTGTTGGTTATCCATTTTGGTTTGGGATTACTGTATATATTTGGTATGTAAATATTATTTTGGATTGGGTGATGTAATCCCCTCATTGGGAAAACTGTAAGGGGTGAATATACTCTGTAAACCCTTTTAGCTTGATGTAAAACTCGGGGGTTGACGAGATTTTTGTTTTACACTCTGATATGTTTAAATGTGATTTAACTGCAAAGGATAATTATATTCTAAACATGAATTTGAGACCAGACTCAGGGCAAAAGTTTTGAAAGAATTTATGAAAACCCTCCCATAAGGAAGGTTTTATAAAAGAGACATTTGTTGATTATTAGTCTCTATTTCATTTTAACTACGAATTTGGAATTATAATTAAGGTTCCCAGAGGCAAGGGGTTACAATTTGGGGGTTTTGAAATGAGATCACGAGTTGTACAACGACCCAAGAATGAGGCCGTTTGTGGAAAAGTTTCTGTCAGATGAAAACAACTTTCGGTTGGCATTTGGAATGAAGACTGGAAGGAAAGGAGAGATCAAGCAAGGATACGATCAGGTTAATTAATGTTCGAATTGAAGCCATGGGTATGCCAGGATTGTAATATTTTTGGGTTGAAAATTAATTCTTGGTTATGAGAATCAGATAGTGATAATTATTATCTCACACACACATCTATATATGAAGTTGATATATTTGAAAAGGTTGAAATGTAAATTAGATACATAGGGCCTGTTTGATTCTATTCTCTATTTTTTGTTTTCAAAAATAGTTTTATAAAACTGCTTTGAGAACAAGTTTTGAAAACAAAAAACAAAACAACTTGTTTGAATGATTTTTTTTTTTAAATAAGTTTTAAAAAAACTTATATAATTGTTTCTTGAAACAAGTTTTAAAAATAAAACACACAAAAATCTGCTTTTATTTATTTGGATATTTTATATAATAGATATTATTAACATTATTGTTTTAAAATTACTTAGTATGTTATTATATTAATAAACTAGTTTAATAAAAATCAAATAAAATCATCAATAAATAACACAAAAATGATTTACTATTAACATATTCTAATTTTACGCACCGCCTTTCGGCCTTGGGTCAACACCAATGCAACCAACGTGGTGGCTAGCCAGGTTGGCCATGCCGGGGTAATTGCCCTCACAAACAAGAATCCCCGATCATGTAGTCGAATTCGCCATCAGCTAAACTAGCTCTGCTACGACACACCTCAATCCCAGCTTGTTCACAAATATCACACCCACCCCGCCGGTAGCCTCGATCGGCAACCCTACCAGACGGCTCCGTCGGCAGCCTCAACCGGCAATCCGACCAACGGCACCATAACTCCCTCGCAAAGGAGAACGGGCGGACTCACAATGCACAATCTCATCAAGCTGGAACCGAGTATATCTGTCACCAATACTTATCCACATCATAAATCACACTTACTGTAAATTCGAACTTCTGCCCAGGGCAGCTTCTAAACGCATCACATTCACACGCTTCCGCTGCACACTCTGAGGTCTTTCTCCTCATTTGTGCTTTAACAATGTCAAGTTCATTTAACAGAAGTCCCATAGGAATCTCCCACCACAACTGACAACATTCACAACCTGTATTCATTTGTGCCAGACCTTGGCCCGATTCCACTTGAATCATTCAAAGCCACAACCAGCACTTCGTTGAGATCCCATACTCCCAACGTTCCCAGAGCTCTATTCTACGATTCAACGTCATGGCGAGTGCACACTAAGGTTCGTCGTCACGGCAGCTGCACACTAGGGTTTGTCGTCACGGCGGCTGTCACAATTTTTTTTATATATATTGTCACACCCCGATTTTACCCCCTGCCTACACCCTCTCTGGTGCGCTTGGTGGATGCCCAGTGCCGGTGCCCACCCCAGTTTTACCCCCGCTGGGGATGCCCCGCGCCGGTGGCTGGGTTACTCACATTTCACCCAGGACTCACATATCCCCCGTATCTCCACCGCCCCAAAGGCACGGTCCTCCCACTGTGTGCCATACACACCCCCAGTGGGTCGCAGGTGATAAACACACAAATAGCCGCTCCGATCAGACGTCGCCGTAGGTAGCCCTCTCTGATCAGAACTCCCCGTAGGTTGCCTTCTCCAATTCGAATCCTCGTAGATAACTCTTTCAAATTCAAATTCTCCGCAGAATCACTTTTCCCTGTGCTAGATGAACACTAGCAACCTCACGATACCTGATACACATTTCAATTCCAATCTAGTACCATATCCTGGTATCACAGACCATATTGGTCATATCAACTTCCTAAGAATCAGCCCAGCTATTGAGTCTGATCCTTGGATAACAGTTCATCTTGTAAACCTCAACCTCAGTTGAACCGGGAACTCACTTCCCTTAAATCCATGGAGCATCATCCACTCTAGCATAAACTCAAAAATCTCTGCCAGCCTAAGGCATATCAGCCCCTAGGTCTTAAGGACTTTAAACCACAAATTCAGGACAACCAAATAATGTATACACATAATCCACAAATCTCAAATATCCACAACACCAGAGATATAAATGTGTATACCACAAACAACCAAAATCACAAATCATTGCCTATTCCTTAGGCAATAATAACTCATCACTCATTCCCTAGCTTGGCCTAAGGGAAATATCCTAGCAAAATCCACCTTTGCCAGGAACTACAGCTCTGATACCAAAATGTAACCCCCTGCCGTAATTAATATTCAGATTATGCAATAAAGTGAAGTAGAGACCAATAAGAAACAAATAACATTTTACAAACCCATCTACCAGACAGGGTTTTCACGAATACCTTTTGAAATCATTCATAACCTGGTTTCACATTCACATTTCTGAATACAATTACTACACAAAGATAAATCACATTCAATATATCAGAGTACGCAATGTAATAAGTCCGGCAATTCCGGATTCCATTTATTTACTCAAGCTTCATAGGGCGCATTAGCCCATACAAGCCCTCATATGGGGATTACACAATAAACCTCAATACAAATAATCAAATCCTCTTCACATATATTCATTTAAATAACCAAATACAATTATCCAAATATACATCCTAACTAAGATAACCAACTACCAACTTCAATCCCGAAGGAGACCTCATCCCCCTTGGTTGCATGCTCAATCCTCGATCCACTACCCTGTCTGAAAGGTCAGTAGGGGAGGGTGAGATTCGAGAGAATCTCAGTAGGTAACAATATCAATATGCACGTACGATACATGTTTAATGCATGACATGCTTGCATCACACAACTCATGATAACACAATGACAATTTACAAGCTCAATGCTTCGAACAATATACCTATGGCCATAGCATAAATTGAAACATAGCTTAAAATTACTCACAATTATGCAAAGCTAAGACATGCACCAACACACTAACACATATATCAAATACAAGCAGAAGAGATATGTTCCCTACACTCTTTCCACGTATGCTCCAACTCTGCTTACTCGTGATCAGAATGAATACTGAACCACAACCAGGGCGATCATCAACCCTATAATCAAAGCAAGGACATAGGGTTATTCTCTATTCCAAACTCTTACTTTCATATCACTTAAAGTTGGTTATACCATTCATGACCTTTAGGTGGCTAATCAAAGCCTAAACATATGCCTAAAGGCTTGGGAAACACTTGAACAAAGATCACCTTTTAAAAGTCCAAAATGCTGATTTTTGGGGGTGGGCCACAGCCCAAAATCCATGGGCTGCGGCCCAAAACTGTCCAGAGATGCTCAGAAACATTTAGGCTGCGGCCCAGAATCCACGGGCTGCGGCGCAAGAAAATCCAGTTTCTGGCTGAACTTCCAAAAATCATAACTAATTCCACAGAAATTGAAATGAGGTGATCCCAAAGCCAAATGAAATCTATTCAAGTCCTCTACACAGGAAAAATATTGGCCACAACTAGAAATCACAACACAAATCCAGATTTACACAAAATCCAACATTACTCCAAAACAGAGTCCAGTTTTGATGCCAAACTTTGGACAGTTCAAACTCCCAGCTCAGAAAGCGAAATGATACAGAATTTATGTCCATTTTAAAGCTTGGGATGTGAAATTTAAGATTGGAAATTTTCATAATTTTCTAACTTCATTTGCCCAGTCAAAACGTCCACACAACAAGACTGCCCAGACAGAACTTCCAATTGACAGTTTTTTTCAAGTTTTGCACAATTGGCTTCCAATGGTCCCATTTCACATCAAACACCATTCCCACAAAAATTTTCACAAGGAATCCATTGGAATAACCAAAACAACCAAATTCACATCACATTGACATGTTTTACCAATAATCATATCAAGTCATCACAAAACCACAACACAATCACACATTGTCATTCCTTTCATTCCAAGTTCTCAAACCAATTCCAATGGCCATGTCACACAACAAAATACCAATTTCACCACAATACACAAGGCAATTCCTCAAATCCAAAATCACATGAAAATCAGGGCAAATTCGAAATTCACAAAGCTCATCCATAAATCACAAAACTTAGATCAAAAGGCTTCAAATACTCACCTCTTCCTCTTTCCCAAACCAATTTCTTGATTCTCCATCTTTCCAAATTTCCTCAAGCCATCAAACACCTCCAATCAAGAATCTAAAACCATAGAGATGAAGCTCTCATCACTATGAACAACTTTATAGAAGATGAATTGAGCATTAGAGGACAAGAAGCCAACCAAAATCTCACCTTTTGATTTCTCTTTCCTCCCTCCCAAGCTTGCGTCCATGGAGAACCAAGAGAGAGATGAGATGATGAGATGAAGATGATGAAGTGATGCAGATTTTTGGGGCCCAAAAACGTCCAAATAAGGGAGGAGAGGAGAGAGGGAAGAGTTTGAATCTTTGACCCAATCCAAGGGCTCAAATTGTGACACTTGTCACACCCTTAATCCATCTCCATGAGCTCACATAGGCACTTGCACACATGATTCCACCCTTTGATCTCTACACAAATCAATCTCAACCATTGATATTGAAGTTACCAATGAGTTTCCTCTTCGGTAACTGATCAATCGGTCGGTAACTTTATCGTTTTGCCCCTGATTATGGCAATTCCTCTTGAATCACCACCAAATACATTTTCTCATTCATTTTCTTTCACAATGCGCCCTCCCTTCTATTTTAAGTCAATTTAGAGGTTAATCCATAATTGAACTTAAATACAGGGTTTCGGCGCTGCTCAGAGCACATACGAATCACATCGGGTGCCAACTCACACCAAAATCTCCAAAAAGGTTCATTTGTCACTAACCACTTCCACTTTTGGAGTCATTATCTCTTAATCACAATTTAGGATCTTACTAAACCAAGGCTTAGCAGTCCACTAATCTCAGGCTTATTCTCTAATCTCGAGTCTCAAAATTCGGGGTTTACAACTCCCATGGCACGTAAATCTTTCCTTGCTTGAAGGCGATCGTTTCTCTTGCCGAGTTCGTTAAGTAGCGTATATAGCACAATATCACAAACATTCTTCTCAATGTGTATGACATCAAGACTGTGACGAAGTAAATTAGATCTCCAATATGGAAGAGTAAATAAAATACTTATCTTCTTCAACTGCTGAGGCATCGAAGTCATGCGCATCTTTTTGGCTAGTTTGTGCTGAATCGTTGCTTTTTCCAAACTCGAAGTCAACATGCTCAAGCTGCTATAAGATATCTGTACCAGACAAAGTTTGAGGTGGTCCTCTTTTTTCTGGTTTCCTATTAAAGCAATTATGTTGCAATCTGAACTTATGCCTTCCATCGAGAAACATCCGATGCCCCATAAAGCACCACTTTCGACTGTGGGGAAGGCACATTGCATCAGAGTCAAAATTGCAAGCTGGACACGCCGACCCAGTATGCACATTCCAACTAAATAATGTGCCAAGCCTAGGAAAATCACTAATCGTCCACATCAAGGCTCACACAATTTGAACAAAGTCTTCCCGTAAGTGTCGTACGTCTCTATGCTGACATTCCACAGGTCAAGCAATTCCACAATAAGCGGTTGGAGATACACATCGATGTCATTGCCCAATGACTTTTTTCCTGGAATGATATAGACATAATGAACGAGCTTTGTTTCATACACATCCAGGGGGTAAGTTGTAGGGAACTAAGACTACCAACCAAATACTATAACTTGTGCTAAGATTCCTGAAAGGATTGAAACTGTTGGTCACCAGCACAAGCCGAACATTTCTGGGGTCAGTCACAAAATCTGGAAAGTCGTTGTCAAACGTTTTCCAAGCATCTGCATCCTAGGGATGTCTTAATTTACCGTCTTCATTCTTATCAATGGCATGCCACCTCATGTGCTCCACAGTTTTAGACGACATAAATAATCTTTATAGGTGAGGCTTCAAAGGGAAATACATGAGAATCTTTATAGGTTTCTCCTTAAGCTTTTTCCCCTTCCGAATTATCTTCTACCTCGATGTATGGCATCTCTTACAAGTCTCCCTGCTGGAATCGTCTCCCTAATATAACATACAATCGTTGGGGCATGCATCAATCTTTTGATAGTTCAACCCTGACCTATTGATAATCTTCTTGGCCTCGTAGAATGTTGTGGGAATCTCAACATCGAGGAATGCATCTTGTAATAATTAGAGCAACATCGACATTCCCTTATCTGTGATTCCACACAAGCACTTGATATGATACAATTTGATCAAGAAAGATAATTTAGAATATTTTTGACAACCTTGATATAAAGGATGATCTGCTTCATCCATCAAGCTAAAAAAATCCTGAGCTGCTTCATTCCTCATGAACACCGGCTTAAAACCGTGCACTTCTTCGTTGAAGTTGTCGCCTTGAAATCCACATGCATCACGCACAGCATCATTCACAGGATCATTTTCATCTAGTTGAACGCCTACTTGAGAACTTTGAGGAAGAGCATCATCATATCTAATCTTGGCCTTCTCACCATGAACTGCCCAGAACGTATAGTCCTCCGGGAAAGGCTTCAAAAGCAAATGTTCCTTAACAACATTTCGTGCATGCCACTTCTTGAACTTGCATCTCTGACACGGACAGACGATCTTTCCATTATAGCTGGCATAAGTGAATGTGAACTCCAAGAAATTATTTAATACGTACAAATATTCCGGAGAATTACATGGCAACCTGATCCATGACTTATCCATAGCTACTAGTGAGAGAAGAAAGTATAATGAAGAAGATGAGTGAATAGAGAATGACGAGTGCTTGGTGTTGGAAATTGTGCCCAAAGGGCCGATCATTGTACTTTGAAATTATTACTTTAATGAAATTTCTCCATTCTGTTATCATATTATTTGCATGTTAACTGTGATAATTGTATCCTTGGATAAATCCTAAAGATTATCCAAAAATGTTCCTAGTCGGTCATCTATGCGGGAGCAAAGATAAATCAAAGTCTTAGACACTTGTAAGAGTACAAGGTGCTGGACTGACCCACTATGAGAAAGCTACATGGATCAAGCCATAAGCTTTTCTTATGTATAACCACGTCACAATTAGAGGTGGTAATTACCTGCCAGCCCGCCCCAAATAAACGGGTTCAGGCCACCAAAATGGCGACCCATTAAAATTCGAGCTAAATGGTCTGAGCCCGTTTAGCCCTCAGGCTGGCCCGCAGGCCCGCATTAATTTTTTTTTTTGGTTTTTTTCCACTTATTTTTATATTATATTTATTTATTCTACTATTATTAAATTTAAAAGAGATGTGTTTATATAGTTTTGTGATGTGAATAGATAAAAAAAAGAAAAGTAAGAATGAAATTGACTTCATAACACAAATTTATAAAAGAAAAGAAGTGTGATATGAGCGGGTGAAAGAGAAATAGAGTAAAAAATTTTAAAAAAGAGTGAAATTATAAAATTAAAAAAAATTGGCGGGCCAGACCGCGAAGGGGACGAGGTATGCCAGCCCGCCCCGCTAGACCCACCAGCCTACGTGTACTGGTCCGTAACCCGCGGGCCAGCCCATATTACCACCTCTAGTCACAATGCCCTTTGACATGAGGTCATCATGGATTCCTACATGAGAGTTGCTAAGCTTTGAACTAGTCAACAGTCACTTTTGACCGAGTGATGATAAAGGCTACGATCGGGCTTGGTGGTTTTTCATGCAGAGGAATATGAATGATCAAGATGGAATTTGTCCCTCACATTAGTAGAGAGATATTACTAAGCCCCTCGATGAGTGAGTCTGAGAAATGTATGGCCATACTATGATGGAAAGGAGTTTCCATTTCTATTGTCAGGCTACTCAGGAATCAAGAAAGTAATTGTCAAGAACAAAAGGATGACATTATCCATGCCTTATCCTTGACCAATATATCGTGTGACAAAAGGGACGTGACATGGTTGTATGACAGTTTGTATCGTGTTAACTATCCTCATATGAATTGGGTAGTCATAATGTCTTGCTAGAGGCCGCTTGTGATTTTTGGGTTAGTACAATTATTGGTCCACTGCCAACTTTATATGGGCCTACAAGGTCGCACACAACAATGGCCTAACACGAGATAATGTTTAATTTAGGATGGACGAATTATATATATATATATATATAAATTCATTAATAATATTATATAGGTATATATTTTCGAAATACATATCTTATATATATGTGTATATATATTATATGATATTATTATATTGTGTTAATTTTAAATTTAATCTATTAAGATATATTAAATTTAATAACTAACATGATAGAGATATAGTATCTCAATTTTAATTTATGAAGATAACTTAAATCTAATGGCTCTTTATTTAGATTAAATAAATAGGTTAAATTAAAAATGTTGGGTAGATTTAATTTAAACTGAATTTATTTAATTAGCTCATCAAGATAATTAATTGTTAATTAGTTTTGAAATTAATGAAGATTAATTTTAAAATTCGAATATAGCTCTCATAGGTTATAAACTCTATAGAGCAGATATACTCATACACGCATGATAATTTAGAGCCACAAGGGAAACCCTAGGAAACATTTGGAAGCATTAGCACGCAGTCTCTGTTGGAGAACATTCGTGTGGATACTGGTAGTGAGAGCGGACCTGAGTTGTTGGCTCTTAGAGATCGTGAAAACCCTAAGTTGAAAAAGGTACGAATCCTTCTAACTCAATTTAAACGCCGTTGATAGATCCTTAATTAGGATCGGTAAAAATTTTAAAATTTTTTCGCTGTGCCTGTCTATCCTAACACTTGGAACTTTATATTCTGAATTTCCAACGTTTAATATTTTTTAGCAATTAAAAACCGCTACAGTAACCGCTACTAATTTTCAAACCCTTGGAAATTAAATTAAAGAATTAGTTTTAAACTTGTAGCGATTTTAAATAAAACCGCTACTAATGTATATTTGTAACAGTTATATATATGTAACCGTTACAAATTTGTAAAAAATATAGGGAAATTCAAAATTGAAAAGTTGAGTATTTATAGCGATTATTTATATAACAGCTATAAATCGTCAACAATTCAATTTTGAATTCTACCGCGCACATGTCTTTACATTTGTAGCGGTTTTTGCATTAACCGCTACAAATAAGGAACTATATTTCAAAATATATATATATATATATATATATATTTGTAGTGGTTTTATAATATAACCACTACAAATATATATATATATTATAAAACCACTACAAATATATATATATATATATTAGAAATATAAATAATACTGTTGTAATTAATTCACAAATTCAACAACGCAGTCTAAGAATATAAATATAACTATTGTAAAAGCAATAAGAATCTAAATTCTAAAATAAAAAATTATATATATTTATTTACAAATGTTTCAACAATAAAAAATAAATATGTCCTAATCTAAGTAGCTGGGGGCTGATCATCTAGTGCTCCCTCATATGCTACTGGATTGGGGCGCTGGGCAGAGTTAACCGCACCATCATCATCAGCAGGAGGAGGAGGAGGAGGAGTAGTAGTAGTAGTCTAAACGACGTATCGATGGACAGGGGAAACTTGTGGATACTGCTCGTCCGAGAACAGGCGACTCCACAACCGCTCGAGCATGTTGTTCGTGATATCACACCACTATGTCTGCTGAGAGTAGATAAGATTGGCCTGCTGCTGTATCTACTGCTGCTGCTGAGCCACTACAGCCTATGTCCGCTCCAAATTAGACCGTAACTACTCAACATACTCGTCCCTCGGACGTCTAACCTCTCTAGAGCTGCCAGCCTCAGAGGCGGCGCTCCTGCCATAGACCATACTAGGTCTGGCACCTATCCCCATCCCCCGCACGCGTCACGGGTGCTCAGCCTAACCTAGACCTGCCTTCAAAGGAGCCGTTGGGTCCACTGACCCCTGTAACTCCTCAGCCTAGGCTTCTCGTAGCTTAGCCTACGATTGCTGCATCCGCTCCTGCCATTTTATGAAACAATTATTTATTAGAATTTTTAATTATTAAGTTTGTTTTATAAAAATTATAATAATGTAATTACTTAAAATGGCCGCCTCTGCCTACTGAGAGGTCGGAGTCCCGTCACGGTGTCTTTGTGTGATAGCGTACAGATCCCCATAGTCTGTCTGACGGTTCTCTTGCTGTGCCTTTCTCTCCTATAACAATTACAAAATTCAATTAGTATTATAAAATAACCAGTTAAAAGTCAGTGATATTATGAATAGTTAGCATCTCGCTGTAAGTGACAGCAAAGGTCTTTGATCCTACTGTGTGGTGGATCGTCTACTGCCTACGGCACCTAGTATTCCTCTAAGAAAGCGCTTGGAAAAAAATATTAAATGTATTAAAATAATATAAAACATTTAAAATTAATAAAGTTCAAATTAAAATTAATTAAATTTAAATTATAATTTAATAATTAACAATTACAAATTATATATAAATAATCTAATAAATACATTACCTGCCCCTCAGCGCTCCTTCTGAACTGACGAAACTCGGCCGGTCGTTCGGCGAGATGCCGTCTGGAACGCTCTCGATCAGCTACTCCAAAGGCAACGTCCCATCTTTATCCACACTATGGAAGAGACGGTTCCTCCTATTGCTCCAACCGTCACCCATCTTCACCAGGGTGTGCCTCTTCCGGTAGGCCCAGGCGGCAAACCATAGCTTCAAAAAAATTATTTAAATATCAATAATGACAGAAATCCTATTAAAAAATATTAATTAAATAGAATTAATTACAAAAAATATTATTTAAAAACTATTAATTACCTACATCACCTCCTTTCAAGCCAGGTCCTTCGGTCCCTTCGGAACGTGCCTCCACGTCCTGAAGTGAAGGGGGAACCGCATCCAGTTCGAGCCCAGGTCGTTCAGAAAGGGGTTGAACAGGTGACCCCCATTGTCGATCGGCTAGTCCATGCCCTCATTCCACGGCACTACAACTCATAATGTCCGGTCCATGCTATTCAGATTGGTCATGTCCAGCCTCCTTGTGGACACATTCCCCTGCTCATCTGCACAATTTATCACACGTTAGATAAATTGTAATTCCAATTTAACATTTTGAATTTAAATAAATAATTTATTAAATAAAAAAATTTATTTACCTTGGACCTGCATCTCAAACCCAGTAGACCGCGAAGACGACCCTCGTGGGTTGTTCTGCTCCCGCGCCTCCTCCTCATCGAGGAATTGCTCCATCTCTCTGATCCCAACTGGGATGTCAAAGTCCTCATTCGCGTCATAGTCCTCAACGCTGATATCTGCCTCCCCCAAATCAGGCACCTCTAATGCGGTCGTCTCCTGTGGGATCTTCTGTGGTGCCTGTTGTAAGGCCGACTCTTGTGGGAGGATGGGCTGAAATGCTGCGTTCGCCCTTCCTCCGCGTTGCCCCCTCCCTCTACCCCTTGCTCTACTGCTGCCACCCCACAAAATCGGTCTGGGGACCTCGGGCTCCTTCCCTCTATCTTATCTTGAAGCCATATCAACTACAAAAATTCAAAAAAAAAACATTTTAGTCACATTATTATGCAAAGATATAATACAAATACAAATACAAATAAAATACGTATTGTTTCCGTACCTCAAGTACAAATAATGAGAAATACTATAGCAAAAAACCTTCCACAAACGTCTGAAGCCCAAACCTAACTTTATAACCGCTACAGATAAGCGACCTTTAGCATTTTGTAGCAGTTTAATTGGTTAAACTGCTACAAATAACCGCTATACTGTTGGCACGTTTTGGTCGCGCCAAGTGGCGGCAAATTTGTAGCGGTTATTATTTAGTAACCGCTACAATTTTACTGCTACAAGTTTTGGCAGGAATTGCGCGCCATCTTTGTAGCAGTTTTTTATACTTAATTGCTATAAAAACGTTGCTAATCTGTCACGCAACTTGGCACGTAGCTTGCCATTACAAATTTGTAGCGGTTTAGGTTTTAACTACTACAAATGTTAATATTTGTAGCGGTGAATTGTAACCGCTACAATGTCACCGTTACAAAATACCAATTTTTTTGTAGTGTGATATTCTGAAAAGAAAAGGAGACAAATGATTTTGAGATGATCCTCTTTGTATTTTAATTGGTTAAATCATATATGACGTGACCAACCAGGTTTATACAAACAATTTCTCCTAAAACACATTGTTTCACTAATTTTGAATGAGACTTTATTTTTAGAATTGAAAAGTTGTGTTTTTTCTGCTTCAGTCTTGAGAGTGAATTCTCTCTAGTATTCTTGAACTAATTAACAGACTTATCAATGATTGATTAACCTTGTAGCATTTAACCTTAAGTTGTCTTCAATCTAACTCACTGACCCTTAATCTTGATTCTTTGGTTCAATGGCTGGTCCCTTTTTTTTTCACCTTGATTTTAAAATTTTTGTATCTTTTAATATAAATAATAATAACTTTAGTTTTTATGTTTTTGTTTATTTCATTATGTTGCAATGACTTCATTTATGCATTGTACTGAAACACGAGCATAAGTTAAAACGGCTACCATGTATGGTGTACGAATGCTGGTATTGTACGTTATTTATTTCAATTAAAGTTATTGTTTTTGCTTCTGCATGAAAATTATCTCGTATTCATTGCAATAAAAAATAAAATTATATTATATTAATAAAATAAAATTACAGTATAAAAGATATATATATTTTACTATATTAATTATAATCCACCAACTCAAATTAACATTTAAAAATGAGCGGCCATAAAGAGAATCAATCGAAGCTTAATTAGCTTGACCGCACTTTTCATCACATCATCACTATCAAAATTCAAAACAGCGTTTGGTGATAGAATAATTCGTTGGCAAAAGAGAAGGAAAAGAGATAAAATAATTGGATCAATAAAACATAAACTCCAAATTCTATTTTTCAAAACCCCTTTGACCCTTTTACGAGTAAATTTAACTATGTACTAATACGTAACTGCGGTTAGCTTGTTTTACCCAGTTACAACGTGACTACCGACTAACATGTATGGTGTATGAATGTTGGTATTGTACGTTATTTATTTCAATTAAAGTTATTGTTTTTGCTTCCGCATGAAAATTATACTCGTATTTCATTGCAATACAAAAATAAAATTATATTAATAAAAAAAATTACAGTATAAAAAAATATTTCGCTATATTAATTATAATCCACCAACTCAAATTAACATTTAAAAATGAATGGTCATAAAGAGAATCAATCGAAGCTCAATTAACTTGACCGCACTTTTCATCACATCATCACTATCAGAATTCAAAACAGCGTTTGGTGATAGAATAATTCGTTGGCAAAAGAGAAGGAAAAGAGATAAAATAATTGGATTCATAAAACATAAACTCCAAATTCTATTTTCCAAAACCTCTTTGCATTACTACAGAACATACCTACAACTACCCTAAAGGACGTCCCTTTTTAAAAAAGGGACGTCCAAAATATGATCAGGTTCAAATTATAAAGATTGGTGCGTCTGAAGACCTTTAAACGTCATAAAAAAAAAAAAAAAGCCTTTAGACGTCCCCAACTCAGCTAGGGACGTCTAAATGCTACCTTTAGCGTCTAAAGGTATATTTAGATGTCCCCAGCTGTGCTGGGGACGTTGAAACTCACTCACATGCACTAGAATTGACATGACCGGTGCATGTGAGCATGTCAGACCCCTTCCTACTCCCCTACTGCATCTATCTCTCCTCCTCCCACTTTACTCAATCACTCCCGTAGCTGCATCTCCGTCCCCATTGGGTCTCATCTCCACTTCTTTTTTTCCTTCTTTCTCCGTCCCCATTCACTCCCCTGTTGCATCTCCTCCCAAATTCATCACTCCATCCCCATTGATCGGTCTCCTCTCCCTTTCTTGGTTTTTTCTTTCTCCAAAGCTTCACCACTTCCGTCACCACCTTCTTTGCTCTGGGTTTGCAGAGTTTTTTCCCCATTCGATCTCCTCTCCACCGTCAACCTCCTCTAAAGTTTCAAGTTAGCATTTTCTCTCTGATTATTCTTTGCTTTTTCGCTAATATTTCTTTCATTTACACCTTTTTCTTTTATACATTCTCTTATATTTGACAGAATTGGTTCATTTTCACACTTGTTTTGATTATACAATTGTGGATTCTCTGTAACAGTGAGCTAATCCTTTGAAAATAATACAGAGATAGATTGCATTTTAGTACATTTACATATGGTTCCTAAGTGATTATCTCACAAACTGTCTGAATCAAAGTGATGGAAAGGAAAAGAAAAGAATTTGGCACATGATAATGCTGTTTAATTAGTAAAGAAAGGAAAAGAAAGGAGAAAAGAATAAAGAGAAACTAAAAAAATAAAAAATCTTGTAGACACACACATTAATATATATATTTAGTGCTAGAATTAGGCAATCTTGTTGTAACTTAGTGTACGTAGACATTAATATAAGAAATTCTCGTACTTGCATTTTTTTTTTCAATTTTTCATTAAATAAATTTTAAATAGATTGAATAGAAAAAAAAAATTTAACACGACATGTGCTGTTCCAAAATGAATAGGACTGCAATAAAAGAAGAAACATCTATAATCTTAGTGTAACTTAGTGCTAGAATTTGGTAGAAATTAATCTAGACATTAATATATATACTTAGTGTAGACACACATAATTAATCATGTTGTAACTTAGTGCTAGAATTTGCTTGCTATCATTGACTCCTGGAGTGTGAATTAATTGTTTAAGTTCCACTTTAATTTGTTGATATAAACCTATTCCATTTGTGACTTAGGATTTTTGGAACTTCATTGGTGTGATCAATCTTGGAACACTTCTGAATCAAAAAATTGTCGTGTGGAAGAAAAATATAATATTGCTGTTGAGATTTGCTATTCGCTAATTGAACTTGGGAAGAATTTTTTGATGTCACATATCTAACTCATGGTACATATCTGATTTAATAATTTGGTTGCTAAAATATAAGTGTATTATGTTTGTGCTTGGTGCTAGAAGCTAAAGTTTTGTTTCATTTAAATTAAGCTGAGATGGTTTGTTATTTTGATTTTGGGATGTCTCACTTTTAAGGGGAAATGCTTTCAAAATTTTGAAAAACAAAATAGTAAATAGCATTCCTAGTGTTGACAATTATTCTTAACTTGAGTGTGAATGGGAATGACGTAGGTGGTAATAAAATGGATCATAGTTGGATGAATGCTTTGAGAACAAGTGAAGAATATGAGAATGGGGTTGAAGAGTTTATTGAATATGCTAGAAGGAATGCTCCAGCCAGAAATGGCATGTATTTTTGTCCTTGTGTCAATTGTTTAAATGAGACAAGATGGGATGTTGAAGTTATAAGGGATCACCTACTTTGTGATGGAATAAATCTTCGATATACAAGGTGGATATGGCATGATGAGGAAGTAACTGATTGTCCGTCGCACAAGAAGGAAGCTGTGGATGTCATAGATAAAGATACAATGGAGAGAATGATTCATGATATTGAGGTAGAATCCTTTGCGTAGTCGCATGAATATGACAGCCTGCGGAGTGATGCAGAGACACCATTGTACCCAGGGAGTAAATACACACGGCTGACAGGAAGTGGGAGTTCGTGTCACGAAGTATTTTGGCTGAGCCTCACATCCTTATTCGTCACAAGATGAACCCAGTAGGGGGCTTGTGGCCAAGATTCGTCAGGAAGTCTTACAAGAGCTCGAGGCCAACCTTCACGACAAGCTCCGACAAGAGCTGTTGCTAGAGCTACGTCTTGAGTTGATGCCTGAGCTACGAGCTGAAATGATGAAGATGTTTGAATTGCAGAAGGCAACTACCAAGCGTAGAACCCATTCATCCCCGGCCTTCCACAGCACCAAAGGAAGTTACAACCCGGCGGAGGAACCACTTGGCGACCCTTCTCCCACTCCAGCATAGGGAGAACCTGCCATCCTCTCTTTGGATGCCCCAGTGCTGCGTGTAGTTGCAGATGCTCTCATTCACACAGAAGATACTACCCACCATAATCAGCAAATTCCACAGCATTTGCGTAGGGTGATTGTGATGTGTGTTTGAGAGGGGGAAGAAGGTACAGCCATCCCTATTCTTGATGACGAGATTGCCAGATAGCTCAGGCGAGAGGATCTTTCATCCTTTGGACTGTACATCTTATTGGCTTATTACCACCAACACCTCCAATGGTATGGAACTACCTCACTTTTACTTGAGATGTGTTGACATCCTACTAACAGTACGTGTTTTTATGTTCTAAAAGAACGAGCAGGAAGCAGAGAAATGGCCCTTCTTAGCACAACTGCAGCATATCTATAAAGGCATTCGCCATATTGATTTGCATATGCCTACAGGGATTGTGGGCAGGAATTAGAGTATCACTTCACAATTGATAAACAAGATCTTAAACAGTTCATTAAGTTTGAGGAGCTAGATGTTGGATGGGGCAAATTTGCAATCCTGTCAGTTTTTTATTTCCCATTTTTTACTTCATTTAGTTAAGTTGATTTTAACTAGCTAATACATTCATCATTTTAATTCTATTATAGCTCCTTCCGTCGTATATGCATTGACTCTCAAAGAGTTGATTTATATGGATTCTTGTCTCCTGCACATACGGCAAGGATTAGGAATACATTGAAAAGAAGGATGAACTATATGGGCTTCACATTGGCTGAGGACGACTATCGTTGTTATCTAACACTAATTGTTCAACGGTACACATTTTAATTTTGTGTATTTGAGATTTTTAATAAATAATTGCCTTGCCATCTAACTTCTTTTTAATCTGTATATGTTGTGATAGTTATCACTGGAGTTTGTGTGTTCTCTGTCCTCGGTCCCACGTTGTTTACTGGTTTGATTCCTTACATAGAGGACCAGACAAAGAAACTAAAAGCGTCTTCAACACGTAAGTTATTTTTTTGTATTTCATTGCTTCTTGATTCTTGACTTAATGAATTATTCTAATTTATGTTGGTTTTCATTTTAATGATAGGGCATGCACGACGTATCGAGCGCTTGGCAGGCCACGCAAACGTAGAGGTGGCAAAGATCCGATATGGTTGTTTTCAAAGGTACGTAGTTTCAAATTAAGTTCTTTTGATTGTCGGTCGTTTTAGATATGCCTTTATTGATTTTAACCATTTTCTTTTGATTTATAGTGCCCTCGACAACCTGGCGGCTGGGAATGTGGATATTATGTCTTACTTTATATGTTTAACATCATTCAGGCATTACGACAAATTTTGAACGAGTAATCGCTTCTTCATTAGAGGATAATATTCTTGATGTTCTAATTCAATGGCAATTCATTCACTTGATTCATTATTTCATCTAAGCTTATTTTCTAATTTACAGATTTTTGATAATGAAGATGCCTACTCATATGAAGACCTAAATATGACAGAGACTTTTTGGCTGGACATCTTCTTCAACGTATTCCAGAGTAAAGTCTTTAGTAGTTTGTGTAGGACATACTTTTGTGGTAGTTCTATATATTGTATATATAATTAGCGTTATTGTTGTTGGATATAGATTGAATTTAGTCTTGATTATTGTACAAACTGGGGACTTGGATATAGTCTTTTTAGTGCAATAACAAACTTGGATATAGATTGTTGTGTAGTTCGTGTGATTTGTTAGTTAATTAGTTTGCTACTCCTTAAAATTATTGCATGTAGTAGAGCCTTGGGTTGATCACTGTGTTTCAAGTTGTTGTTTCCATTCTGCTGAACTGCTGTTGTTTTATTCTGTTGTTGGAATCCTATTTCTATAGTTTACATTTTCCAGACAGTGCAATATATAAAAGGCCATTTAAAAAAAAAAACTTTCAACATTCTTAAATAAAAAGGGACGTGGTAGAGTGGGGGCGACACTTTAGATGTCCCAAGTTAAAACTGGGGACGTCTAAAAGTCCCCTTAGACATCCCTAGTTGGAACTGGGGACGTCTAATGTAACCCCCTCCATAATTATATCCAAAATACGCGATTAAAATGAAATAGAGACCAATAATAATCAAATAACATTTACTAACCCATCACATGATGGGGTTTTCAAAAATACCTTTCGAAATCATATATAAACTTGGTCTCATATTCACATTTCGAATATAATTACTACGCGAAGATAAATCACATTCATATAAATATCAGAGTGTAGAACATAATCATCCCGGCAATCTCGGGTACATACCTTCACTAAAGATATATAGGGCATAATTGCCCATTACAATTCTTCAAATGGGGATTACACAATCTCATCTCAAATGAGTCCTGCCGCTCCCTCCACGAGCTACTTGCCCTGTCTAAATTGTTGGTAAGGGAGGGTGAGATTCGAGAGAATCTCAATAGGAAAACATTATCAATATGCAGGCAAGATAAGTGTTTAATGCATGACATGCTTGCATCACATAACTCATGCACACATACAATGACAAATCTATAAGCTCAATGCTTCGAACGATACACATATGGCCATAGCATATATTGAAACATAGCTTCAAATCATTCATACATGTTCCAGATAATCAAGCAAAGCAATAACATGCATCAACACATTAATACAGTTATCAGAGCATGCAGGAGAGATAAGTTCCCTACCTCCAGTCTTTTCTCCTTGATTTGCGTGCTAGCAACTCGGGGCTTCACATTCGATCCTACAATGTCAAATGTACTATTTAGACACTTCCATAGTATTTCTGGGGGTTATATGAGGCTATATTGAAAAATTACTAAAATACCCCCGGGACCCGGCCCGGCCCCGCCTGTACTTTTCCTGAAATTTTGACTTGGGCTATTCTGACATATTTTCGTCCAAGGAATCCATTTCCGAATTTGAAATTATCAAATTCAATGTAAATTACAAAATTACCCTTGACAGCCCTACTTTAAGGGTTTCAGGGGCGTTTTCGTAATTATGCTTTTTCGGCCTTTTCCGAAAAAGTGCCCAACTGTAACCCCACCTAATTTTCGCTCCTGAACTCAATGGAATCATCAAATCATTGAAAATCCAACTCTAAGACCCATTTATAGCCTTGGCCGAAATATACATGTACTCCGGGAAAAATTGGGGTTTTTCGGTTTCGGCTCCGTAAACGCGTTCCTTTCTACTCCTAACCACTTTATTGACTATTCCATTAGGTTACAACTCCCATTTAGTACCAATTTGGGCAGCAAAACAGCTCCACACACCCATTTTCCATTTTTGAAACCAATGACAATCCGGCGAAATTTCATCGATTAAATTGTCCACAGCAGCCAGAATAGTCAATACACAAGAGTTTGGAAGTTACCTCAAGCTCCCACTAGCTTTTCCTTGTCTTGGCTGAAACCCTAGCTATTTTAATACCAAAGGAAGAGCTTCCAAACCTTAAAGAACATAAAGGAGTAGCTTAGTATCAGAGTTATACGCGTTAGGAGCTAGATCATCGGAGAAATCGGCTTACCTTGCGAGTTCTCTTCCTCTTCTCTCTCTAAAACCCCCTCTCTCTCTTTCTCCATGGTGTTGCACGGTTTTTTTCTGATGGAGGAAGATGATGATGACTTTATAACATTTAGCTTATGTCATCTTTAATTATGATGATGTCATAATTCCAAAATTGGCATTTTCGGATTTTCTGGCAGATTTTCTGCCCAATCTTTGAAAAATCATAACTAATTGTAGAAAAATAAAAATGAGGTGATCCCAAAGCCAAATGAAATGTATTTAAGTCCTCTTCATTGGAAAAATATGATCCATTACTAGAAATCACCACACAATTCCAGAATTACACAAATTTCATCACTGCCCCAAAACAGAGTCCATTTTCGACCTCAAACTTTGGACAGTCATATCTCCCAGTTCCCAAAATGAAATGGCACAAATTATATGTCCATTTTGAAGCTTGAGATGTGAACTTCAAGACTGGAAAGTTTCATAATTTTCTGACATCATTTTCCTTGTCAAAACATCCACACGAGAAGACTGGCCATACAGAATTCATACTGGACAGCATTTCCAGTTTTGCAACCAATATGTCCAATTCAATTTAAATCAATTCCAATGATTAAATACCACAACATGACACCATTTTCATCACAATACCCCATTCTATTCTTCCCTCTATTCTAAGTCAATTTGGATGTTAATCCACAATTGAACTCAAATACAGGGTTTCGGTGCTGCTCACAACACACACGAATCATATTCGAGTGCCAAATCACATCATATTCTCCAAAAGGGTTATTTATCACTAACCACATCCACTTTTGGAGTCATTAACCCTTAATCATAATTTGGGATCTTGCTAAATCGGGGCTTAGCAATCTACTAATCTTAGGCTTATTCTCTAGCCTCGAGTCTCAACATTCGGGGTATTACATCTAAAGTCCCACTTAAACGTCCCCAGTTCCATCTGGGCACGTCTAAAGTCCCACTTTAGACGTCCCCAGGTGAAACTGGGGACGTCTAATGTGGACTTTAGACGTCCCCCATTTACGGACGTTATTGACTTTTTTTCCACGACCTCAGATAGACGTCCCTCATTTTTTAGATGTTAAAAGGCCAAAAAAAGGGACATTAAAATCATTTTTTCTAGTAGTGTTGACTCTTTTACGAGTAAATTTATATAGACACAGACACATACTGAAAGAGGTATCAACTAGCCCTGGCTGTTGCTATGGATATGCAGTCAATTTTACAATGATAGAATATCAAGACTCTTTGATAAATTGTTATTGATCATTGGAGTTTTATTTATTTATTTTCTTTTTGTAATATCCTGAATTTTGATATTAGAGGCTTGAGAATAAGCCTAAATTAAGAAAACTGTTAAGCCCCAGTTTAATAGGTGTCTCGAACTTCTTCCCTAATGTTTATTATATCTTTGAGATATTACAGGAAATAAAATGGTGAATTAAAGAGTATGGGAAATTTGGTGAATTAAAAAGTATGAGAAATTTATATACAAAAATGGAATTAACTCTTAGATTTTCTAGAAAGCCCAATATTGAGGTTCAAATTAGAGGAATACAAGAAAATAATATTTGGCCAATACTAATGTTAATTTTGGTCATAGGATATTAGAAATTAAAGGTAAACAACGTTTTTGGTGAAATCGCCTATGAGGCAGTGAGCTTGTCATGTGATTTTGTATGACCAAATGATGAGTAAAAATTATGAGCTCTTAAAGGATGAAAGTAGACATTCTAAGCTTTAATTTAATAGGTCATATGACTCAATTAAAGCTATATACAAAAAGTTATGAACTTTTTAATTCAACCTAGAAAAACTGTGAAGTTTCTGGAATAGCATATAAAGATTAAAAATCTGAGAATAATGTGCTTTCAACTAGCAAAATGCTATAATTTTTTCTTGAAACTATACTCAATAATGGTTCTATAGCCTTTTGAATCACTCCAAATCGATGTCTACAAATTTAGTTATGATTTTTCAAAGTTTGGACAGAAAACTGCCAGAAATTTCGAAAATAAAGGAAAATGTAATGGCAAAATTGTAATTTTGTCAAACAATTGCTAAATAAATTATTTTCTGATTAATAAAGGGGAAAAATATATTTAGAATATTTTGATCAATTAAATATGAATTTATGGAAAATTCGAACAAAAATGTATATTTGACCAAAATTGAGACTTTATGTGTATATGTAATCGGAAAAAGTTGTAGAGCCAATTGAGACTGAAGAAAGGGACCCTTAAGTCTCTCCTACATATAGCATGAGGATGAAAATATTAATTGGGCTTAATGGACAAGGTTGCATATACATAGGCTTATGTACATAAAGATTGATTTTTGTAATTTTGGAATTTTGCCAAAATGATTAAATAAAGGCATAAAGTATTATAAAATAATTCTCCATCTCCTTCCTCTAGCCTAAACAGACGTGAACAAGCGGAAATAAGAGAGAGGAAGTGCAGCCATTTTCTAGAGAAAGAAAGGAGAAGAGAACTTGTACGATAAGTCAATTTCTTCGGTAAATTGGTTCAATTCCTAACGCGTATAACTCCGATCCTAAACTACTCTTCTCTGTCAATTTAGGCTTAAGAAGCTTAAATTCTCTTTTTCAAGGACCTAGTGTAATACCTTGAATTTTGAGACTCGAGGCTAGAGAATAAGCCTGAAATAAGTGGATTGCTAAGCCCCAGTTTAGCAAGACCACAAATTATGATTAAGGGTTAATGACTCAAAAAGTAGAGGTGATTATTGGTAGATAAACCCTTTTGGAGAGTATGATGTGATTTGACATTCGAATATGATTCGTATGTGTTATGAGTAGCACCAAAACCCTGTATTTAAGTTCAATTGTGGATAAACATCTAAATTGACTTTAAATAGAGGGATGGAGCATATTGTGGCTAAAAGAATGAGAAAATGTGTTTGGTGGTGATTCAGGAAGAATTGCCATAATCAGGGGCAAAACGGTAAAGTTATCAGCCAATTGGTCAGTTACTGAAGAGGAAACTCATTGGTAACTTAAAGATCAATGGTTAGGATTGCTTGTGTAATATATCAAAGGGTGGGATTATGTATATGTGTTCATGTGAGCTCATGAGAGGTAAAGCTTTAAAATCATGACAAGTGGCACCATGGGATTGAAGTCAAAAGGTCCAATTTATTATTTTAGTCAAAATTCTCTTTCTCTCTTTTCTCATTTCGGTTAAAGGCATGGAGGCAGCTGAAAATCATCATCTCATTGCACTTTTCTCTCTCTCCTTAAGCTCCCAAAGTCGGCCATGGAAGGAGGAGGAAAGAGAAAGAGTTAAGCTTAAAGGTGAGCTATTTTGACTAAGTAAATGAGCTCTTTTGTTCAAAACCCCTTCACTAAACTTGTTCCTCTTGGTGTAAGCTTCATTTCCATGGTTTTAGATTTTCAAGAGGAGGTGTTTTGTGAGTTCAAGAAAAGTTGAAGATTGTGGAATCAAGGAATTGGTTTGGGAAAGAAGAAGAGGTGAGTATTTGATGCCTTTTGATCTAAGTTTTGTGGTATTTGAATGAGTATTGTGAATTGTGGAATTTTGCCCTGATTTTGGTATAATTTCGTGTGGCATGTAATTGGTGGAATTGAATTGTGTTTTGTGTTGAAAATGGTGCCATGTTGTGATATTTAGTCATTGGAATTGGTTTGGATGGGATTGGACACATGGGTAGCAAAACTGAAAATCTGTCTATTGAAAGCCTGTGCTGGGCAGTCTGTTTTTGAGAACGTTTTGACTAGGCAAATAATTTCATAAAATTATGAAACTTTCCAGTCTTAAATTTCACATTCCAAACTTCAAAATGGACAAATAATTTGTGCCATTTCGTTTTTTGAGCTGGGAGTTATAGTTGTCCAAAATTTGGGATTGAAATTGAACTCTGTTTTGGAGCAGTGTTGAGTTTTATATAATTCTGTATTTTTTGGTGATTTGCAGTAATGGACCATATTGTTTCTATGAAGAGGACTTAAATATATTTCATTTGGCTTTAGAGTCACCTCATTTTGATTTTTCTAGAATAAGTTATGAATTTTGAAAGTTCAGCCAAGAAACAGAATTTTCTTGGACGCGCTAGAAGGTTTTGGGCTGCGACCCAAATGTTTCTGACCTGTTTTTTGCCGCGGCTAGTGAATTTGTGGGCCGTGGCCAACCCCTAAAAATTAGTATTTTGCACTTTTGAAAGGTATTTTTTGGTATAGCCTTTCCCAACACTTTAGGCATATGTTTGAGCTTATAGTAGCCACCTAAAGGTCTTAAATGATAATCAACTTTGATGTTTGGAAGTTGAGAAATTGGAAAAGGAAATAGCCCTATGTCCTTGATTTGATTGTAAGGATTTGGTATTTGCCCTGATCATGATTTATTTGTGCTGGAGCACACGTGGAAAGAATAAGGTAGTGACTCTTTCTCTTATACTGTGTATGAAGCGTTGTTTGTATGTTTGTCATGCATTGAGATACATTGAGATACTTTGTGATAAATTGAGATACTTTGAGATCGCAGCGAAAGTTGAGGCATAGTGTTTACAGCCATAAGTGCTATCGTTTGTGGCGTGAGCCATGAATCATTGTGATGCTGCTTAACATGATCATATATGCTGTGTTTATGCACTGTATGAGTGACTTATTATTCCTAGGATTCTTTTGAATCTCATTCTTTCCATTGACTAACCTTTCAGACTGGGCAAGCGGTTCGAGAAGAAGCAAGTAACCAAGGGCAGGTTAAGTTCCTGGTTAGGAGCATTAGTTAGTAGTTGGTTATCATAGATTGATAGTGTTGTATAATTTGTATTCATCTTTGGATTTGGGATGTGTGTTTGGATATATATCAAGGATGATATATATACTCTTTAAAGAGTATATGAAACCTGGGGTTTGCCGGGGAATTTATATACTCTTTAAAGAGTATATGAAACCTGGGGTTTGCCGGGGATTGTGTTGTGTGCTCTGATATATTTGAATGTGATTTATCTTCGTGAGGTAATTGAATTCGAAATGCAAATATGAGACCAGGTTTATTAGATTTTAAAAGAAGTTTTTTTGAAAACCCTATTGTAAAGATGAGATTTTAAATGCATTTTGAATTTCTATTGATCTCTAATTTGTCATAATCACGTATTTCGAATGATAATTACGAAGAGGGTTACACCTAGGGTTTTAGCCAAGAAGAGGAAAAGCTAGTGAGAGCTTGAGGTAACTTTCAAACCTTCATATATTTACTATTTTGGATGCTATGGACAATTTAATCGGTGAAATTTTACCGAATTATCTTTGTTTGTAATCTTTGAAAAATGGATTTCCTTAGGGGTTATGCTACCCAAATTGGTACTAAATGGTAGTTGTAACCTAAAGGAATAGTCAATAAAGTGGTTAAGAGTATAAAGGAACATGTTTACGGAGCTAAAATCGCAAAACCTCTATTTTTCCCGGAGTTTTAGTATTTTAGCCAGGGCTGAACTAGGGGCTATGAGTTTGATTATCAATGATTTGATGATTTCATTGAGTTCAAGAGGGAAAATTAGGTGGGGTTACAGTTGAACACTTTTTTGGAAAAACCTGAAAAAGCATAATTACGAAAAACACCCTTGAAACCCTTAAAGTGAGGCTGCCAAGGGCATTTTTGTCTTTTGATATTGAATTTGGTAATTTTGAGTCCAGAAATGGATTTCTTTGGTGAAAATAAGTCAAAATAGCCCTGATCAAAATTTCAGGAAAAGTACAGTCGGACTAGCTACGGCAGGGCCGGGGCAGGTCCCGTGAGGCATTTTAGTAATTTTTCAATATAGACTCATATAAACCCCAAAAACATTATGGAAGTGTCTAAATGGTACATTTGGAGTTGTACCGAGCGGAGAGCTAAGCTGCGACACATTTTATAAGGCATGTAATTCGATGCAAAAAAGGTTTAAGATAGGGGTCTCACCTTACTTGCATGTATTTGATATCTCTACTTGTGTAGTGATGTATGTGATTTTTGTACTTGATTGTATATTGCATATTTGAATAAATGAAACTCTATTTCTGTTTTCGCTATGGTCATAGTTTTGTTACATGAAACATTGAGCATGCAGAATTGTCATTATGGGGCATACATATAGTTAAAGCTAAAATGTCATACACATAGCATCTATCATTCATGCATTATGATATATATTTCCTACTGAGATTCTCTCGAATCTCACCGTCCCCTACCAACAATTTAGATAGGCGAAGACGGGAAGAAGCCTCCGTTTCATTGGGATAAGTTTACACACCATAGTAGCCCTGTGCGGCTACCTTAATTATAAGTATCATATATAAACCCCTAAGAGAAATTTCTGTAATCATGCATATATTATCAGTATATTTATGCTTTTTCTATATTGTTCACCAAATCGCATATAATTTTTTGTTAATACTTAAAAAAATGTGAAAATATGATAAAGATGCGACAGTTTTGCTTTCAGTGCTGAATATTTTGTTGTTGGTAAAAGCCTTTCTTTTTGTCGTGTATCAGAAGAAGACCTTTATTCCAAGAATTGCCAAATGGCTTTAGCCTTTATATTAGGAACAGATGGATGCTTCAATTCCCTCACCTTATCTTTCATTTTAAATTACCTAATTATTAACTACACTTTAAAGTAAAGATGACAACTGTTAGAAGTATATGCAACAGCATTATTTTAATAAAATTAAAGGTATATTTTGTGTGTATATTTTATTGAAATGGTGACGTCTACCTTCTATCCTCTGGATTAAAAATTTTAAAAGTACACATAATTTGATAAAAATATACTTCTTACTAAAAAATATTTAAATTATTTTTTATACATAATTAACACCATTGATAAGTTTTCACTTATTTATTTTTCAACAGCCATCATCTTTAAGACTAATAAATAAATATTTATGTTTCACAGACTAGTCAATACATATATTTGTAACAAAAAAATAAAAATTTTATTCCGTTTATAAATTATAAAACTCAATAATAATTGACACACAAATCTTGTAAAACACCAAAAATACATTTCTTTCAATATTTTTTGGAGGTTGAGAGATCTCAAAATAATGAAATCTTTTAATTTTAATCATTTTTAAAAAGTTAATAAAAAATTGTAAAATCTTTCAAAGGTGACTCTAACTTCTATAAATAATTTGATGGTGTGGATGAGATATTATCATATATAATTCTTATTTAAAAGTGGTTTAATTGAATTTCAAAATTTTATCAATATGAATTTCTATTATTAAAACCAATCCATATACTAAGATTTAACTGGATAATTAGATTTAATAAATATAAGTAAATGGACCTCTGTTCCTATTCATTCCTTTTTCTCTCATTTATTATGTTTCTTCGTAAATAAAGGAATTTTTGAAAAATAAAATACTTTTTCTACACATCTATCGCCTTTAATTAATTTGAACCAATTTTTTTTATCTCTGTAATTGGTTATTTGTATCTTATGTATAGAACAAGAGCTAGTGAGAATTACTTTAAAAAAAAAAAGGCCATATTTAATAGAGTATTTCAAAATGAAACAACTGAAAAATATTATTCAACAAATTGTTCATGAGTCAAATAATATGGCTTATTGTTTAAACTCCTATTCGCCGACTCACACTAGGTACACTCAAACAATATATAATATGTATTCTATAACATTATAGAAGTTAAAATCCGATATTTAAAAAAAAAAGAAAATAATGTTTGAGCTAGGAACACTTGGACGCCACTTTAGATTTATGATGATTGCTTTTAAATTTTAAGCAATGGTTACCAAATTTTGTTGGATATGGCTACAGGATCAATCTTTTTTCATGTATCAAAGTAAAAGGAGAAAGAATGATAAAATAAAATCGGATTTCACGCTTAGCAATTGTATAGTCCAAAATGGTATCTTTCATTTGATAATTACACTTCAATTAGTATTATAAGGTTCAATTGTTTTTAGTTAGGAGCTAATTAGAAGAAAATAAGCCCTCCCTAGAATTAATGATAATGATAATACCTGCCCTCAATGATTCAATATAATGTATGTAAGAAAGGCATTAGATGGTGAAGAATAAGATCTTTTAATTATGTTCTATTCGAGTTTGAAGCAAATAATAATATTGTGTGAGAGCCAGAAAAACTGAGAGATCTGATTAAGGAATTAATAAAAGATTGTAACTAATTAATATAATGCACTATTATGGTTAATCTAGTCGAACATGATTGATGTTTAACTTTGTTTGCCCCTATTGCTATGTGAAAAGATGCATTGGGTGGATCAACATAATTGTTGGGTTTTTTTTGTCATAATTATTTTACCAATGAAAAAGGGAAAATAACATAAAATACTGTCAAAATATGTAAAAAGCAAATAAAGGTGGTGAATTTCAATAATTTTAAATTGACTGATTTGGAATTTTGAAATATTAATAAAAGTGTGAAATTATATAAGTGCCCTTACTTTTTTTTTTTTCAAAAAATCCTTAAAACCCCTTGCCGGCCGCTGGAGCTTCGGTTACCACCCTTCACTGGAGCTCTGGCATCCTTGCCAGTGATCGGCAACTGGAGCTCCGTTGCCGGTGACCGTTCACCGAAGCTCCAATAGCCTAATATTGGTTTTTTTTTTGAATTTCTCAAACAAAAATTTGTCAATATGATACTTGAGTTGTTAATAGATATACTAAAGTTGTAAACAGTGGCCTAATATATATATTTTTTGAATTTCTTAGACAAAAGTTGACAATATGGATATTTGTGTTGTTAATAGTGATACTAAAGTTGTAAATGAGATATTTGTTGAGTATTTCTTAATAACTTTCATCGAAGCTATGACGCGCTCTCTCTCTCTCTCTCTCTCTCTCTCTCTCTCTCTCTTGCATTTCTTAAGTAAAGTTTGTCAATATTGATACTTGAGTTATTAATAGTGATACTACAGTTGTAAATGAGGTATTTGTTGAATATTTTCTAATAATTTTCATCGGAGCTCCGACGGTCTAATATTTTTTTTTTCTCGCATTTTTCAAGCAAAAGTCATCAATGTTGATACATGAGTTGTTAATAGTAATACTAAAGTTATAAACGAGATATTTGTTGATTATTTCCTCTTTTACCGGATCTCCGGTAGTCTAATTTTTTTTTTTACATTTAAAAAAATCATCAATATTGATACTTGAGTTATTAATAGCAATATTAAAGTTGTAAATGGAGTATTTGTTGAATATTTCTTAGTAACTTTCACTGAAGCTCCAACGGTTTAATACTTTTTTTAAAAAAAAATTTTCAGGTAACAGTTATCAATATGGATACTTGAGTTATTAATAGTGATACTAAAGTTGTAAACGGGGATAACTATTGAATATTTTTTATTAACTTTGACCGGAGCTCCAGTGGTCAAATATGTATATATATATTGCATTCCTCAAGCAAAAGTTATCAATATTGGTACTTGATTTGTTAATAGTGATACTAAAATTGTAAGCGAGATGTTTGTTGAATATTTCCTAATAACTTTTCCCAAGCAAAAAATGTCAATATTGATACTTGAGTTGTTAACAGTGATACTAAAATTGTAAATGGAATATTTGTTTAATATTTCTTAATAACTTTCACTGGAGCTCCAGCGGTCTAATACCTTTTTTTAATTTCCCAGGTAAAAGTTGTCAATATGAATACCTAAGTTGTTAATAATGAAATGCTCCATTTATAACTTTAGTATTATTATTAACAACTCAAGCATCCGTATTAACAGTTTTTGCCTGAGACAATAAAAAAAAAATTAAGCAACCGTTTATAACTTTAGTATTGCTATTAACAACTCAAGTATCTATATTGACAACTTTTGCTTAAGAAATTAAAAAATTTATATTAGGCCGCTGGAGCTTTGGTCATCGGTCGCTAGTCGCCGGCAAGGACACCGTAGCTTAGGTGACGAACCGCCGGCAACTAGCAAAGGTTTTTTGATTGTTTTTAAAAAAATAAAAAGTAAGGGCACTTATATAATTTCATACATTTATCAACATTTTAAAATTCCAATTCTGTCAACTAAAAATCATTATAATTCATAATCCTTATTTATCTTTTACATATTTTAATAGTATTTTTCTATTATTTTCCCAATGAAAAAGCCTCCCGACACTACAAAAAAAATGTGATTTAGTAGCGGTTAAAAATGGATATTAGTAGCAATTCTAACCGCTACAAACTAGGTTAGTAGCGGTTACTCAAACCGCTACTAAATCGTACGTTGCAAGCAGTTGTGTAGCGGTTTTATAAAACCGCTACTCAATCAAAAATAACCGCTACATACTTTGTAGCGGTTCAGTTTAACTGCTACAATACCCAAGGATATTTGTAGCGGTTATATAACCGCTACAAATATAAAAAATTATATTGAAAGCTAAAAAGAGAATTTTTTATTTTGTAGCGGTTAATAAACCGCTACAAATATAAAAAATTGAAAATTTGTTGGCGAAAAAAAATGACATTTTTTTTATTTTGTAGCAGTTAACAAACCGCTACTAATTTTGAATTTCATGAAATTAGTAGCGGTTTTTAAAACCGCTACTAATTTCATGAAATTCAAAATTGGGGCCAAAAAATTTAAATTGAGTCGTAAAAAGGCGCGTTATTTAGTAGCGATTTAATAACCGCTACAAATATTTAAAATTTTTTTAAAAAATATACAATGATTTTTTTTCTGTTTTTTCAATATTATATTAAATAGTTTATTTTGTTATTATTTTTTCTATTTCAATTAGTTTATTATTCAATAGTTTAACTTATTAATAAATAAAAAGAAAAAATGTAATTGAATAGGATTAGTATAAAATTTATATTAATAATATTATTAAGGATAGCTAGGTAATAAGGAATTATTATGTTTTCTAATATAATGTAATTGTGTATGAAAAATAGATGAAAATGAGATAGAGTTATGATATATCTAGAAAAAAAAATGATTAGAATAAATTTTATAGAAAGGAAAGTATTCTAAAAAAAATTGAAAATCTTGTTACCATATTTGATCATATTATTTAGCTCCTCTACTCATACGAAAGAAGTTGTAAATGAGAGGAAATGAAAGAAAGGTAAGATGAAAAAAAATTGGGGAGTGTTTGAAATGAGTTGTGGTAAGGGTATTTATAGGGATCCACGTACTATTTGTAGCGGTTAATGTAGCGGTTAATTTAGCGGTTATTAATTAGTAGCGGTTATTTATATTTTTGTAGCGGTTTAATATTCATAGTGCTATTTGTAGCGGTTAATGTAGCAGTTAATGTAGTGGTTATTAATTAGTAGCGGTTATTTATAATTTTGTAGCGGTTTAATAACCGCTACAAATATTATTTTAATTTTTTTTACTATTTTTTTTTACATTTTATTTTAACAAATTTTTTGCATTTTTTGTAAATACAAATTTTTTACACTTGAATTTGATCACTCATCGTCGCCATCCCTACAGAAATTTTATAGAAAAATTATTGTTATTGATGTATTATTAAATTTAAAAAATTTAATTCAAATGACGTGGACTTAAAAAAACTCACCGTAGTAGAGGTAAATTGTCATCGCCTTCAGGGAAGTAGTTTTCAAAATCAGCTAGCTGAAATGGCTCACTCTCGTAGACAATGTTATCGCCTTCACCTATGTCGTAAAGGTCTCTTGGCTTTAAATGAACGACCATGTGCCAATCCCTATGCCTCTCGTCCTCAACATAATAAACCTGATGTGCCTCTAAAGCTAGAATATACGGCTCATCATCTTGAGAAATACCAGTATGAATCGGCCGTGAGAAATTAACTGATGTGATCCCTAGGTCGTCAGTTGTCACTCCTCGAGAAGTAGTGGTATTTGCCCACAAACACTTGAACAGCGTCACGGTGAAATGGCCTTGATAATTAAGCTCGACCACATCAAGAAGCTTGCTATAGTAAGGGATGCCTCTGAACTGCATGTTGGCATCACTGCTGCTCGCATAACTCCTTGTCCCAAATGTGCCATAAACACCCGAATTCTGTGTTTGCAATCCTTGATCCCGTGAAACCGTGCAAAACTTAAAACCATTGACATTGTATGCTGTAAACCATTTTGCATGATCAAAAGGGCCGATTGCGAGAGCTCTGAAATCTGGTGAGTGTGGGTTGTGGTCATTTAGTATTCTGCGTGCAAACCAGCTCGGGAATTCTCTGTGGACCCTCCTATCAACTTTCGAGGATGTCTGTGTACGGATCTTGAGTTGACACTTCACATGACTTCTGAATTCCCTGCAATTAATAATGGAAAGGCGTTAGTGAAATGAAAGTGAGAAATGTTACGAAAGATATAGATCAAATAACATGTGAGTGTACAATTCTTACCTTATGAAAGGTTCAACTTGAGTGCAATTAATCAAGACATGTCTATGTGCTTGGAACTTCTCAGTTACCGTTAGTTTGAAGTTCTCAGTTGCTCCAACTGGTTTACCAACATGAGGGATAAATTCTCCTGATGTCGGCGCAGGTTCCAGACAATCGTCAACACGAGGTGGGCGGTTGAAAGCCGTCTCAAGATCATCAAAATACCTTGAGCAAAAATATAGCACCTCATCCCCTATATAGCCTTCAGCTATAGAACCTTCTGACCACGCCTTATTCCTCATGTAAGATTTTAATTTCCCAAGGAACCTACGAAGTACAGAAGAGAAAATTGATATAAAATGATGAAACGGATGACTAGCAAACATTAAATACGGACAATAAATGAAAGCACATATTTAAAATGAGTACTTCTCAATTGGATAAATCCAACGATATTGTACTGGTCCAGCGAGCTTTGTTTCATGAACGAGGTGGACTGTGAGGTGAACCATCACAGTAAAAAAGGACGGAGGAAAGATCATCTCCAAATGACAAAGTGTAAGAATGATTTTCGACTGCAGCTGATCGAGCTCCTCAATGATCAAAACCTTAGAACACAACTTGCGAAAAAAAGAACAAAGTTCCACCAAAACGATGGAAACATCGGGAGGAAGTGTATTCTTTATAGCCAGAGGGAGTAACTGCTGCATAAGAACATGTGAGTCGTGACTCTTCAGTCCAGCAACCTTTCGAGCCTGCAAGTCGACACATCGAGAAATATTGCTTGAATACCCATAAGGAACTTTTAATTTCTTCAACGTCGCGAGGAACACATCCTTGTTCGGTTTTGTGAGGGTAAAATTTGCCGGTGTAAATCTGTCATGCTCATCTGGTCAAGCGTCTTCACGAACTCCCATGTCGCGTAAATCTTTCCTTGCTTGAAGGTGATCTTTTGTCTTGCTGGGTTCGTTAAGCAGCGTATACAGCACATTGTCGCAAACATTCTTTTCAATGTGCATTACATCAAGACTGTGACGAAGTAAATTAGATCTCCAATATGGAAGCGTGAAGAAAATACTTATCTTCTTCCACTGCTAAGGCGCCGAAGTCCTGCGCATCTTTTGGCGAGTTTGTGCTGAATCGTCACTTTTTCCAAACTCGAAGTCAACATGCTCAAGCTGCTGTAAGATATCTGTACCGGACAAAGTCTGAGGTGGTCCTCTTTTCTCTGGTTTCCCATTGAAGCGATTCCGTTGCAATCTGAACTTATGCGTTCCATCAAGAAACCTCCGATGCCCCATAAAGCACCAATTTCGGCTGTGGGGAAGGCGCAATACGTCAGAGTCAAAATTGCAAGCTGGACACGCCGACCCAGTATGCACATTCCAACCAGATAATGTGACAAGGCCAGGAAAGTCACTAATCGTCCACATCAAGGCTGCACGCATGTTGAACAAAGTCTTGCTGTAAGCGTCGTACGTCTCCAAGCCGACATTCCACAGGTCAAGCAATTCCGCAATAAGCGGTTGGAGATACACATCGATGTCATTTCCCGGTGCCTTTTTGCCTGGAATGATCATAGACATAATGAAAGAGTTTTGTTTCATACACATCCAGGGGGTAAGTTGTAGGGAACTAAGACTACCGGCCAAATACTGTAACTTGTGCTAAGATTCCCGAAAGGATTGAAACCGTCGGTCGCCAACGCAAGCCAAACATTTCTGGGGTCAGTCGCAAAATCTGGAAAGTTATTGTCAAACGTTTTCCAAGCAGCTGCATGCCGCTGATGTCTTAATTTACCGTCTTCATTTTTATCAACAGCATGCCACCTTATGTGCTCAGCAGTTTTAGACGACATAAATAATCTTTGTAGATGAGGTTTCAAAGGAAAGTACCTAAGAATCTTTGTAGGTTTCTTCTTCTGCCTTTTCCCCTTCCGAATTGTCTTGTACCTTGATATGTGACATCTCTTACACGTCTCCTTGCTGGAATCGTCTCCCCAATACAGCATACAATCATTTGGGCACGAATCAATCTTTTGATAATTCAACCCCAACCTGTTGATAATCTTCTTGGCCTCGTAGAAGGTTGTGGGAATCTCGGCGTCGGGGAATGCATCTTGTAATAAGTTGAGCAACATCGACATTCCCTTATCTGTGATCCCACACAAGCACTTGATATGATATAATTTGATCAAGAAAGATAATTTAGAATATTTGCGATAACCTTGATATAAAGGACGATCTGCCTCATCCATCAAGCTGAAAAAATCCCGAGTTGCTTCATTCCCCATAAAAGCCGGCTCAGAGCCGTGCACTTCTTCGTTGAAGTTGTCGCCTTGAAATCCAAACGCATCACGCACAGCATCATTCACAGGATCATCTTCATCTACTTGAATGCCTACTTGAGAACTTTGAGGAAGAGCATCGTCATATCTAATGCCAGCCTTCTCACCATGAACTGCCCAGAACGTATAGTCCTCAAGGAAAGGCTTCACAAGCAAATGTTCCTTCACAACATTTCGTGCATGCCACTTCTTGAACTTGCATTTCCGACATGGACAGACGATCTTGCCGTTACAGCTGGCGTGAGTGAATGCGAAATTTAAGAAACTGTTTAATCTGTACAAATATTCAGGAGAATTGAGCGGCAACCTTATCCATGATTTATCCATAGCTACAAGTGAGAGAGAAGAAAGTATAGAGAAGAAGATGAGTGAGAAGATAATGATGAATGCCTAGAACCTTATATTCTGAAATTCCAACGTTTATAATTTTGTAGCGGTTATTAAACCGCTACACCAACCGCTACAATTATAAAATATTAGTAGTGGTTATATATATAAAACCGCTACTAATATTCAAGCCGTTACACATTGGTGAGAAATTCAAAATGTACTTGTTGAATATTTGTAGCGGTTATATATATAAAACTGCTACTAATGTTCAAGCCGTTACACATTGGTGGGAAATTTAAAATTTGTTGCGTATTAGTAGCGGTTATATATATATAACCGCTACTAATATTAAAGCCGTTGGACATTAAATTTAAAAATAATTTTTTAATTTGTAGCGATTATACATAACATAACCGCTACAAATGTGCACAAAGGTGGCAAATCTCAAAATTTAAATGATGAGTATTTATAGCAGTTATTAGTGTATAACCGCTACAAACATATATATTTGTAGCGGTTTCTCTTGGGAAACCGCTACAATTATATATATACATTGTTTTTTTAAAAATTTAGATATAAATAATTCATAAATTAAACAATGCGATCTAATAATATAAATATAATTATATAAAACACAATAAGAAAGTTCTGAAATAAAAACTCATATATATATTTACAAATGTTTAAACAAAAAAAAATGTCCTAAACTAATGAGCTGGGGGCTGATCTTCTGGTGCTCCCTCAGGTGGGGCTCCCTCATATGCCGCTGGATCGGGCCGCTGCGCAAAGTGAACCGCACCATCGTCATCAGCAGGAGGAGGAGTAGTACTCGGGATGATGTAGCGAGGGACAGGGGGAACCGCTGGATGCTGCTCGTTCGGGAATAGGCGACTCCATGCTCCCTCGAGCATGTTGTTCGCGATCTCACGCCACTGTGTCTGCTGAGCGTACAGCATATCAGAGTGCATCTGCAGGTGTTGCTGCTGCTACACCTGCATCTGCTCCAAATCTGACCGCAGCTGGTCAATAAACTCGTCCCTTCGACGTCTGACCTCTCTAAAGCTGCCAGCCTCAGAGGCGGCGCTCCTGCCGTAGACCATGCTGGGTCTGGCGCCTATCCCCATCCCCCGCACGCGTCTGGGGTGCTCAGGCTGAGCCAGACCCACCTTCAAAGGAGCCGTAAGGTCCACTGACCCCTGTGACTCCTCAGGCTGGGTCTGTCGCAGCTCAGCCTGCGACTGCTGCATCCACTCCTGCCATTTTATGAAACAATTACTAATTAACGTTTTTCATTATTAACTTGGTTTTATAAAAACTATAAATATAAAATTACTTACAATGGCCGCCTCTGCCTGCTGAGAGGTCGCAGTCCCATCACGGTGTCTATGTGTGATGGCGTACAGCTCCGCATAGTCCGTCTGACGGTTCTCCTGCTGTGCCTTCGTCTCCTGAAACAATTACAAAACAATAATTAGTATTATGAAATAATCAGCTAAAAGTAAGTGATACTTTGAAAAGTTACCAGCTCGCTGTAGGTCACAGCAAAGGTCTTCGATCCTTCTGTGTGGTGGATCGTCTGCTGCGCCCGGATCTCGGTGTTCCTCTGAGAAAGCTCCTAGAAAAACAAATAATTAAATGTATTATAATTTAAAATTAAATACAAATTAAATTGAAATTATAATTTAATATTTACCAATTATAAAATTATATATAAAAAATCTAATAAATACATTACATGCGCCTGAGGGCTCCTCCTGAACTGGACGAAACGCGCTCAGTCGTTCGACGGCATGCCGTCCGGGACGCTCTCGATCAGCTGCTCCAGAGGCATCGTCTCGTCCTTATCCACCCTATGGAAGAGACGGTTCCTCCTGTTCCTCCAGGCGTCGCCCATCTTCACGAGGGCGTACCTCTTCCGGTTGGCCCGGATGGCAAACTGCAGCTGAAAAAAAATTATTTAAATATCAATAATTATAAAAACCATAATTAAAAAAAATTAATTAAATAGAATTAATTACAAAAAATATTAATTAAATAGTTTTAATTACCTGAACCACCTCCTCCCAAGCTTGGTCCTTCGGCCCCCTTGGAACGTGCCTCCACGTCGGGAAGTGAAGGGGGAACCGCATCCAATTCGCTCCCAGGTCGTTCAGGAAGCGGTTGAGCAGGTGATCCCCATTGTGGATCGGCTGGTCAGTGCCCTCATTCCACGGCACTATAACTCGCAAGGTCCGGTCCATGCTGTTCAGACGGCCACATCCAGCCTCCTCGTCGACACGTTCCCCTGCTCATCTGCACAGTTGACCGCACGTTAGATAAATTATAATTCAAAGTTAACATTTCTAATTTAAATAAATAATTTACTAAATTAAAAAATTAATTTACCTTCGACTTGCACCTCAAACCCAGTGGACCGCGAAGACGACCCTCGTGGGTTGTTCTGCTCCTGAGCGTCCTCCTCATCGAGGAACTGCTCCATCTCCCTGAACCCAATCGGGATCTCGAACTCCTCCTTGTTGAGGAAGTCCTCAACGCTAATATCTGGCCTCTCCACCTCAGGCACCCTGGTGCGGTCTTCGCATGTGGGATCGTCTGTGGTGCCTGTGGGGGGATGGGCTGAGATGCCGCGGTAGCCCTGCCTGCACACTGCCCCCTCCCTCTGCCCCCTGCCCGGCTACTGCCACCACGTAAAATCGGTCTGGGGACCTCAGGGGCCTTCCCCTTATCCTGTCCTGAAGCTATATCAACTGTAAAAATTTTTAAAAAAAAATTAGTCACATTATTATGCTAAAATATAATAAAAATACAAATATAAATAAAATACGTGTTATATATGTACCTCAAGTGCAAATACTGAGAAATATTGAGCAAAAACTCCTATAGAGACGTCTGAACGCTCAAATCTCGAAGAAATCACTTAGAGAAACCTCAGGAAACAAAATGAGCAAAAAGAGAAATGAAGGATGTGGGGGTTTAAATAGGCCAGATATTAGTAGCGGTTATTAAAATAACCGCTACTCTAACCGCTACAAATAATTAAATTTGTAGCGGTTCTTCAATAATCGCTACAAAAGTTCACAACGTTTGAAATTCTGTAGTGATTATTGCCCAGAACTGCTACAAATGTTGAGACTCTTGAAATTTTGTAGCGGTTATAGGGGCATAACCGCTACAAACTTCTAACCTTTGGTATTTTGTAGCGGTTTTGTTGCTATAACCGCTACACTGTTGGCGCGCCAACTGGCAGGAATATTGTTGCGGTTTCTGTGCATTAACCGGTATAAAATCACCGTTACAAGTTTTGGCGGGAATTTCGCGCCAAATTTGTAGCGGTTTTTTGTAGGAAACCGCTACAAAAAATCTTGCCGCTACAAATTTGTAGCGGTTTAGTTAAAAACCGCTACAAATACTATAATTTGTAGCGGTTTAATATAACCGCTACAATTGCACCGCTACAAAATACCTTTTTTTTTGTAGTGCGAGTACCCAAAAAAAAGTGAAATTATCAATGTGAGCACAATTTCTATTTTGTATTCTATTGACAGATTTTCTTTTGTATTTTTATGTTTTATTTCAAAAAAATATAATAAAAATACTTTTTACGGGAAAATTTCCTAAAAGAATATGAAGTATTGAAAATTATTTATTAATTTGCTAATAATTCTGAAAATAGCAATCCTTTAGAAAAGTAGTGGCATTGAATTCCCAACTTTTAAATATACGAACTTAGTTGGAGCTTAGTTGATTGTACAAAATAGGGTACAACTTTTGGGAATCTCAAGACGGGCGAAATTAATGGCTTGTTTGGTATGTGGGATGGGACAGGAAAACGAGCGGGAAGAAAAATTGTTTGGAGTTGGATTTAGAAGAATAAGAAATGAGGCGTTAAAAATTATAAATTAATTTTTTTATTCTTTAATCTTACATCATTTCTATTAAAATTTTGTAACTCTACTTCTCCAATTTTTTTAATGATTAATGCGTAAAAATATATATGTGATTTTCCTTAAAGTATATTCAACACCAAATATTTTTTTTAGGTGCAACAGTGACTATGTGGTTACAAAATATGTGCAAAACTACCATTTGACCTTTAGTTTGACTTTTTTATCCTGAAAGTAATGACATGTATGATGACATGGACGTTAAAGTGACATTCTAGAAAAAAAACTTGCTGGAAATCAAATTTTCCTAATAAATCATGTAATTTAATAAAAATTCGTAATATAATATATGTATTATAATGATTTTAATTTAATAATATTGGGGATCTAGGGTTGGGAAAAAGTTGAGCAATCAGTATGTTTTTTAGGGCAGCAGTTCTGCTGAGTGAGTTAAGCACGTTGCATTCAGATTTGAATATACTTCTGCAAAGGTGGTACTGAAATAGTGAAATGTGGGTAATATTAATTGCAAAGCTTCACCACTTAGCAAGTTTTTTTTTTCTTTTCAGAATGTCACTCCAGCATCCATATCATCGTACATGTCATCACTTTCAGGGTCAAAAAGTCAAACTAACGATCAAAGGATAGTTTTACACTTATTTTATAACCATATAGTCACTGCTACACCTAAAAGAAATATTTAGTATTGGGTGCAATTTGAGGAAAATCACATGTATAATTTTACAACTTACCCTTTTTTTAAATTCAACCCATAAAGGAAAATGTGGTTTTCATGGTGAACTGTGGATTTATCCCATTTATTAACAGCTGAGCCTTTATCACAACAGTTAATACGAGAATTTAAACTTTTGAAACAAATTTAGAATTTTAAATAAAATAATTACGAAAAAAAAGGGGGTAATTAAGCAGAAAAAATTGAAAGTAACCGTTACTGATAAGAACATAAACCAGCAGACTTGGCCGGCTTCTCCGTCATCCTATTCTCAAGTATGCTTCACCGAAGAGGAAACTCATTCCTCTCTTCACCGTCAATTTCTTGTACGAATCATCATCTTTCTTGTTCAACACTAACCCCATTTTCTCTTTCTTAATTATACACACTCACACACACTTGCTTAACCCTCTTCACTTGCTCTTCAGTGCAATTCATCATTACCCTAATTAAGAAGCTTTATTGCAGTTTCAAAAATGGTGGGGTACGAAGAACATCATGCTGCGGAAGATCTTCGTCTTGTTCAACCTGACCCCTTCGTGTTGGAGATTGATCATTTGCAAAACCAACTCAAAGGTTGGTTCTTTCATTCATTTATTGATTTCATCTTTGCCATGTGCGTTCTTGAACTTAACGAACTTGCTTAGTTTTCCTGTTTATTCTGAAGTTCAGTTACTGTGTCATAACGTTGTTTCTTCATTTCTTTTTCTTTCTTTCTTTCTGATTCCTGTTGGTGATGCTTTCTGTAACTGACAAAACGTATCGTTCTTTTCATTCAAAAGTGTTGTAGCTGTGCTATTCTATTATGGGGTTCGTGTGGATTTATTTTTGGAATATGATTATCCAAAAGTTTCTGTCAGTATTTAAGTTTGAATAAAGTGCCTCTCTTCTTTGAAATCGATTAACTGTTTGATTCTTCTCTGTGTTTTCTGTTTCAGTAAGAACAGGGGAATGATAGCTCCTATCATTGTTTCTCAATGATGAAAGCTTTTTAATTTGTTTTTCAACTCGTTGTAAACAAATAAAATTAATAATTATATCATTTCAGAAATAGTCAGGGAGCTAGCAACTTGCCAGAGTGAAATCAAGGCCTTAAAGGCAACCGAATCACTGAAGGATAAGGCCATAGAACAGGTACTTTCCTTTTAATTCTCATCAATCACAATCCTTGCGGGTTTCTTTGGTGTGAGGGGAGGGAAGGAAAAATTCTTTTGAGTTGGATCTAAGAAAAAATTAGAGTAGTGTGCTTTAAAATGTTCAATTAATATTTTTTATACTCTTTTATCTTACATCTTCTTTGTATTAAAATTTTATGACATCACTTTTTCAATTTTTTAATGTCCTTCTCATAAAAATTCTCCTCCCCTTCCCTTCAAGTCCCTCGTACCAAGCAAAGCCCGACAAAATTTAATATTTGATGTTGAAAGCTATATTTTAATCATTTAACCCATGATTAATGGTAGTTTTAGTCCTTTAAAATTTCTTTCTTGTTGTTGTTTTTTATTTGTCGTAAAGGATTTCGGGCGTATCTGCAATCCGTTGACTCGCTGAGTACTCACATGATACACTTTGATCACTTTCATACGGCAGATTCACGATTGAAGAGAAAAAGAATTGGGAGAGAAGTTTTTTGTGGAAGTTTTTCTATGTGTTTCAACTTACACCCATAAACCCATATCCTTCTTTATAATTCATATGGGTAGTTACTTTTATTTAAAATTTGAACCATAAAGATAAAACTTCATATTTGGACCCATATTTTTCTATAATTACATAATAGCCTTCATTTGTATTGGATTTGGGCTCTAATCCACCAAGGGTGGACTGGGCATATTCCACCATGTTGGTCAAAAACAACAAGGTAATTCCTGTCACAAAAACAAAAAACAAAACAAAAGAAAAGTAAAAACAGTTTTGAATGACTGAATTATATATTTCTAGGTCTCTGGGGTCCAAATAATTGAGACGTTTTCAAGGGCAAAAAAAGCACATCTGCTCAAAACTATTACATGATATTCTTCACTAATATTGTTTCAAATGCAGCTGAGAAATGAAGTGAATAAACTGGAAGAAAAACTGAGAGTTACAGAGGATATTGTTGAACACAAGGTGTGCTAAGCTACTATTTTTTTTCCCCTTGGAAACACGTCCCAACTTGCTTGAGCAATACTCTAACATGAATCCACCATCAAAACGCTTTCATATGCAGAATCTAGAAATCAAAAAATTGAATGATGAGAAGAAGGATGCTTTGGCTGCACAATTTGCTGCAGAAACAACTCTTAGAAGGTTACACGCAAATCAAAAGGAAGATGAATGTGTTCCAGTTCAGATTGTCATTGCTCCTCTTGAGGCTGAGATCAAAATGAGCAAGAATGAGGTGTGAACTACATTAAGAAAGTGAATGTGAGGATTAATTATTATAAAATATAGTTATATATATTGCATGTCCATGCATGTAGATTACAGCTTTACAGGAAGATAAGAAAGCTTTGGAACGGCTCATGAAGTCAAAAGAATTGGCATTGCTTGAAGCAGAGAGGATTCTGAGAAGTGCACTAGAGAGGGCTTTAATAGTTGAGGAAGTTCAAAATCAGAATTTTGACTTGAAGAGACAGATAGAGATTTGTCAGGCATGGTTTTCAATATTCCTTCGTTTGTCTGATAGAATTCTTAGGATGTTGAGAATTCTTAGCAAATTTGAGCATTTCATGGACAGGAGGAGAACAAAATCTTAGAGAAAACCCATCGCCAGAAGGTTGTGGAAGTTGAGAAACTCAGCCAAACCATTGAACAACTTGAGGAGGTCATCTTGGCCAGTGGAGGCACGGCTAACGCTGTTCGGGATTATCAACGACAGATTTCTGAGTTGCAGGTGCTTTTCTATTTTCCTATCTCCAAATTTGTAAGGCTTTGTGGCTGATCTGATCAGTGTATAATTTAACAGGAAGAGAAAAGAACATTGGAGAGGGAGCTAACAAGGATAAAAGTTTCAGCCAACAGAGTAGCTACTGTTGTAGCTAATGAGTGGAAGGATGAAAATGATAAAGTCATGCCTGTCAAGCAATGGTTTGAGGAGAGAAGGATTATGCAGGTAGGTAAAATCCTAAATTTTAAGCCTAACTTCCCTAAAACAGAACAAAAACATTTACATGGTCTCTAAAAGATTGATAATATTCCCTCTTATTCTTAATGTAAGACCTATTTATCTAATTTGATTATATTAATGATACGTTTTTTCTAAAATACTTAATTATTCAATATCTCTCTTACTTGATTATTGTATCAATAATGATAAATTAATAAAATATGGATAAATATGAGAAGTAGGCCTTCCATTAAAGACCAAGATCAACCCTCAATTAGGTCTTACATTAAAGGACCAGGGTGTAACTTTTAGTCCTTGGGCAGAAAAGTAGTTTCTAACCTCCTTTAATGAGATTTTTGTCGAGTTTATGTCATTCGATGCAATTTTCCCCGAAAGTTAAGAATGTCCTTCCTTGTGCAGGCAGAGATGCAAAGGATGAAAAGCAAGTTAGCGATATCAGAAAGAACAGCTAAGGCAGAAACACAGTTAAAGGTAAAATATTGGATTATTCTATCTAACATTATATGGCCTTCCATTGAACCATGTAGTAAGTTTTAGTTATAACTATATTTTCTCTGGCATTATTCTTCTCTTCAGGATAAACTAAACCTGAGGCTAAAGACACTGGAAGAAGGAATGAAGAATTTCTCAAGTTACCCAATGAATTCTGCTGCAGCGTCTGGGTCTCCAAAAATAGAAAAGTCTAACATCTTCGGTTTCCTAACTACTAGTGGTGCTCTGAGAAAGAGATCCACATCACAACCAAGAGCATCTTCTGTTGGAAGTTCTCTCTTTCACCAGACAAACATCAAAATCAACACCAGATATGGTTCTGCAGAAAATGCAATGAAGAAAGGTATATGGGCATCTTCAAGAAGTAAAGTTGCTGGCAGTGGAGAGAAAGAGAATGAAACCGTAACACTGATGCATAATGTTAATGGCAATAATAGTAATGTGGTTGAAGAGCCCAAATGCCAGAGAAGTGGTGAAGTTGGAGGGGATAATGAAGATGTGGTCTCAGGTTTTCTATATGATAAGCTTCAGAAAGAGGTCATCATCTTGAGAAAGCATTGTGAAGCTAAGGACAGTAGTTTGCAGGCCAAAGATGAAGAAATAAAGGTAGGATCCTTCCATTTTCTCACTTTTTTTTGAAAAGGATTAATTTCGCATTTGAGTTGTAATTTCATTAAAATTCTTAGTGAGGTTATATATTATGTGTGTATACATGTTGATCTTTTAAATTGGGAGTTCAGAAGCTCATGAAGAAGGCTGAGGCACTGAGTAAGGCCATGGAAATTGAGTGGAAGAAAACAAAAAGAGAAGCAGCTGCGAGGGAGAAGGGTACTGCAACGACAAAGGCTGATGATATCAAGAAACGCAGAAGCATGATGCCGTCTAAAAGGTAGTTTTCTGTGTTCCAAAACCCGGCTGAGTGGTGTAATTTTTTTTTGGTGTATTATGTTCATTTTTCCTAATACCATATCTTGTCATTGTTATGCTATTGCAGCAGAGTGACGAAAGAAAGATGAAAATTCTTGATTTGATTTGGAGTGTTTAGGGAGATTGGCTATGCACATACTGTGAGGTTATTTCTTGAATTTAAATTTCATTGATATTTTGATAAAAGGTAGTTTGGGGATATGGCTTTGTGCAAACATATAAGCGTTTTGTGTTTCCCTCTACATTCAGCTTTGAGAGTTTCTATCAAATACGTCATTAGAGAGATGGTTTGGCATTGTTACAATATAAGCTTGTATACACAGAGAAAATAATCCTTCTGTGCTTGAGATTTGTCATGATAACAATTATAATGTATTTGCTTTTGTAAACTTAATGTAACATGACTTTGGAGTCATTTATTTATATTAAGCATTATTAATAATCCTTCAGAGTTCACACATAGCATTTGTTGTATAACCAGGCTCCTATAAAGATTTGAATCTAAGTATATTGATGAATTCTGGCAATTACTTCACCAAAAACAAGTAAAAGTTGTTGGGATTGGCAAACACAGAGAAAAATTAAAATTCAAAATTTATCAATCCCAATTGTGGATCTATCAATGGCATTTAAATCAACTAGTAAGAATCATACCTTTTTGAGTTTTAGGGATTGACAGACACAGGAAAATTAAAATTCAAAATTTACCAATCCCAATTGTGGATCTATCAATGACGTTTAAATCAACTAATAAGAATCGTACCATTTTGTGTTTTAGGGTTTTCGATCTCCAGGAACCGACACTTAAGATTAACTCCCTCTACTGGTATCCACACGAATATGACCCCAACACGGATTGCGTGCTAGTGCCTCTAATGTCTGTTAGGATCGGTAGGCACAGCGGAAGAATTTTAAAAATTTTACCAATCCTAATCGAGGATCTATCAACGGCGTTTAAATCGAGTGAGAAAGAACTCGTACCTTTTTCAATTTAGGGTTTTCACGATCTCTAGGAGCCAACACGTTAGGTCCGCTCCCTCTACCGGTATCCACACGAATGCTCTCCAACCGAGACTGCGTGCTAGCGCCTCCAATGTTTTTAGGGTTTCCCTTGCGGCTCTGAATTTTCATGAGCGCATGAGTATATCTGCTCTATCAAGTTTATAACCTATGATGACTATATTCAAATTTCAAAATTAATCATCATTAATTTCAAAATTAATCAACAATTAATTATCTTGATGAGCTAATTAAATAGATTAAGTTTAAATTAAATCTGTCCAACAGTTTTAATTTAACCTATTTATTTAATCTAAATAAAGAGCCATTAGATTTAATTTATCTTCATAAATTAGATATGAGATACTATATTTCTATAATGTTAGTTATTAAATTAAATATATCTTAATAAATTAAATTTAAAACTAACACAATATAATAATATCATATAATATATATATATACATATACATATATATATAATATCTAAGATATGTATTTCGAAAATATATATTTATATAATATTATTAACGAATTTTATATTATATATATATAAATATAAAATTCGTCCACCCTAAATTAAATATTATGTCATGTTGGGCCATTTTTGTGTGCGACCCTGTAGGCCTATATGAAGTTGGCAGTGGGCTAATAACTACACTAACTCAAAAGTCGCAAACAACCTCAAGCGAGACATTACGACTACCCAAATCATATGAGGATCGTTATCACGATACAACATGTCATACAACCATGTTACGTCCTTTTTGTCACACGATATATAGATCAAGGATAAGGCATGGATAATGTCATCCTCTTGTTCCTGACCATTACTTTCTCGATTCCTGAGTTGCCTGACAATAGAAATGGAAACTCCTTTCCATTGTAGTATGGCAATACATTTCTCAGACTCACTCATCGAGGGGCCCAGTAATATCTCTCTACTAATTTGAGGGACAAATTCCATCTTGATCATTCATATTCCTGTGCATGAAAAACCACCAAGCCCAATCATAGCCTTTAACATCACTCGGTTAAAAGTGACTTTTGACTAGTTCAAAGCTTAGCAACTCTCATGTAGGAATCCATGATTACCCCAGGTTTAAGGGTATTGTGACGTGGTTATACATGAGAAAAACTTATGACTTGATCCATGTAGCTTTCTCATAGTGGGTCGGTCCAGCACCTTGTACTCTTACAAGTGCCTAAGACTTTGATTCGTATCTCCATATCTTATCAAAGTTATACTGGTCTTGTTTCATCTCTACTCCCGCATAGATGACCGACCAGGGACATTTTAGGACAATCTTCATGAATTATCCAAGGATTCAATTATCACAGTTAACATGCAAATAATATGATAACAGAATGGAGAAATTTCATTAAAATAATAATGTTCAAAGTACAATGTGTAACCCCCTTTAATAATCAGGCTGGGATTAGTGTTTAATCACATTGAATAATCGAATGAGAAATCCGGAACAATTAAAAACTTTTTATGGAAACTGTATAAATGGATCTCCATTCATTTCATTCATTAAAATAAATGGCCTGTTTGGTCTGTTACATATACAATATCAGAGTATCAGCACAATTCCCGACGTTCACCCAGGATAATAACATTTAATCCAAAATATTGTTCAGGGCATCATCGCCCACCTCAGTATCCATACCGGGGATTACATAAAACTATAGTACTATGATCTTTACAATATATTTACATTGATCCAAACTGATAACCAATTCGATATAAAACCAAAATATCTAACTAAGACTACCGTTGGTAGCTCTAATCGCCCTTATCCACTTGCTTGCTTTTCGATCCACTTGCCCTGTCTAAAAATGTTATTTGGAAAGAATGAGATTCTAGAGAATCCCAGTAGCAACAGTTTATTTATATGATGCATATATATAAAGCAAGTCACATATATCACAATGCAGCAATCAATATTCGAGACAGAGCTTTCGCCACGTTCCCTTCACTATATACGAGGTTGGGCTTACGCCACGCCCCTTTCATTTTATCTATATTCGAGTCCGGTCTTTCGCCACGTCCCCTTCACTTTCACTGTAATCGAGTCCGGGCTTTCGCCACGTCCCCTTTACTTTCACTGTAATCGATGACTAATGCAAACAAGCAATGCAACACACATGATATAGGATAAAGTGTTACTACTTTTGTCTTTCCTTCCTTGAGCAAGCACAGGCCTTCTATGCTCCGGGCAGATATCAAATCCTAAAGTCATAATTAAGGATGAAACATTATTCTCTATTCCAATACTCAATTGACTCTTCAACACTTAGATTTGGTTATCAATAATGACCCTTAAGAAGCTATAAATGTCTCTAATAAAACCCCTAAAAGGTTGGGAAACAATAGGTTGAAGATCTCTATTCAAAAACTCAAAGTGTTGGAACACAGGGTTGGCCACGGCCAGCCCTTCCTTGGGCCGCGGCCAAAATATGGTCAGAAGGCCACTGGCCACAGCCAGCCACTCATGGGCCGCGGCCAGAATCAGGTCAGTAGGGTTTGGGCCACAGCCAAGAAATTCCTTGATTCTTAGCTGAACTTCCAAAATTCATAACTAATTCTAGAAAAATCAAAACGAGGTGATTCCAATCCCAAATGAAAGGTATTTAAGTCCTTTTGCAAGGGAAAATATGGCTCATTACTTCAAATCATCAAACAAATATAGAATCACCAAAAACCAAACACTACTCCAAAACAGAGTTCTGATTCCATCCCAAACTTTGGACAATCATATCTCCCAAAATAATAAACAAAATGACACAAAATATATATCCATTTTGAAGTTTAGGATGTGATATTTAAGACTGGAAAGTTTCAGAATTTTCCAACACCATTTGGTTATTCAAAAAGCTCGTGAAAACTGACTTCCCAGACAGAGTTCACACAAGACAGATTTTCCAACTTTTCTACTAAAGCATACAATGACTCCAAAATCAACAATCAAGCCTATTCCTTACACTAAAACACTCAAGGAATCCAATAAAACCATTTAAACAATCTAATTTCCACTACATTAGCATGCTTTGGTCCATGGCAACATTAAACACTAATTTTTCAAACTTTCCAATCTCATTCCTTTCTTTCCCAATCAATCCTATCTATCCATTCACCTTCCAAATATACCATTTCTATACCTTTAACATGCCAAATGACCAATGACACTCATTTTCGAAAATGGCCAATAAATCCCAGAAATTCAAAGCTACCTCAAATGGCACAAAACTTAGATGGGTAGATAGGTTTCACTTACCTCTTTAACTTTCTCAAAGTGACTTTTCAATTCTCCAACTTTCACAATCTCTTAAGGTCACAAACTAACACCAATGAACACATTACAACCATCAAAATGAAGCTCTTTATTCAAGGATCAATATTAGAGAAGGAAGTTTGAGCATTTGAAGAGATTTCCCCTTACCTTTTGAAGCTTTTTCCCCCCTTATTTTTGCAACAATGGCGCCAAGAGAGAGGAAAATGAGAGAGATAAGAGATGGAGTGTAGAGATGAAGAATGATGATAATAATACCCCCCTCCATGCCTCTTCATTGAAAATGGGAAAGGGAAGAGAGAGAAGAAACAATAAAATACACTTATTGACTTTTTCCCTTAACCTCTCTCTCACCCATGCTTGTCACGTCCACTTATCATTGGCTCTCACACACTTAGTCTCCAATTAGCTTCTCCAATGCATCCATTAGCCATTTAATCACACTTCTCACTTTTCTTTTAGTTAGAAATTAATTTCCCCATTAATCACCAACTTAGAGCCAATAATTCCATCCTTTAAATTTTCCATCAATTATGACATATAAATTAATATTGTCACCAATATACATTAATTCCACTTTAATCCGATAATTATCCTCAATAATTATCATTAGGCCTTAATCAAAAATTGGGGCGTTACACAATGATTGGCCCTTAGGGCACAATTTCCAACAATGTCTTCCGTCTCCCTAGGGTTTCTTGTGGCTCCTTATTTTCTCATCCCTACTAGTGTTATGCTACCCATTCGTTTTTATAACTGATAGGCCTATATTGGATTTTTAAAATTAATCTTAATTAATTTTGAAATCAATTAACACTTTTGATGAGCTAATTAAATAAATTTGGTTTAATTAAATCTGTCCAACAATTTTAATTAACCTATATAAAGAGCCTATAGAATTATATTTAATTTATCTTTATAAATTAAATTTGTCCAACAATTGTTTTTATTATGTTAGTTATTAAATTTAATTTATCTGATAATACTAAATTTAAAACTAACACAATATAATAATATTATCATATAATATATATACACATATATACATATACACATATATAAATACATACATATCAATATATATATATATGTGTGTGTGTGTGTGTGTGTGTTTTAAAAATATATATATATATATATATATAAATATATAATATTATTAATTTTCTTTTTACGACTTCTATACCATATACATATATATGAATATAAAATTCGTCCACCCTAAATTAGGCATTGTATTCATTGAATCTTAGACACATCTTAGATTCAATGAACCTAGACATTATAACTCATGTTGGGCTATTTTTGTGTGCGACCTTGTAGGCCCATACGAAGTTGGCAGTGGGCTAATAACTGTATTAACCCACAAGTAGCAAGCGGTCTCTAACAAGATATTATGACTACTCAATTCTGATAGCTAACATGATGCAACTTATCATACAACCATGTCACGTCCCTTTTGTCACATGGTATTTCGGCCAAGGATAAGGCATGGATAATGTGAACCTCCTATTTCTGACCATTACTTTCCCTATTCCTGAGTAGTTTGACAACATAAATTGAAACTCCTTTATATCGCAGCATGGGCATACATTTCTTAGACTCACTCATCGAGGGGCCTAATAATATCCCTCTACTAATGTGAGGGACAAATTCTATCTTAACCATTCACATTCCTTTGCATAAAAACCACCAAGTTCAATAATAGTCTTTATCATCACCCGGTTAAAGTTGACTTTTGACTAGGTCAAAGCTTAGCGACTCTTATGTAGGAATCCATGATGATCTCAAGTCGAAGGGCATTGTGACGCAGTTATACATGAGATAAGCTTATGACTTGATCCATGCAGCTTTCTTATAGTGTGTCAGTCTAGCACCTTGTACTCTTATAAGTGCCTAAAACTTTGATTCGAATCTCTATCCTCATCAAAGCCATATTGGTCTCATTTCATCTCTACTCCCGTATAGATGACTGACCAAGGACATTTAGGACAATTTTTATGATTTATCCAAGGATGCGGTTATCATAGTTAACATACAAATAATATGATAACAAAATGGAGAAATTCATTAAATAGCAATGTTCAAAGTATAATGATTGGCCCCTAGGGCACAATTTCTAACATCCTTGCACTTACACTAGGTACAATCATAAATTTTCCTAATTCCTATTATCCTAACATGACGTCATGCTTTGCCTGTGCAAGTGGCTTGGTAAGCAGACCAGCAATATTATCTTCTCCCGCTACTTTGCATATTTTTATATCACCTTTATCCTTGATTTCTCTTATGAGTTGAAATTGCCTGAGTATACGCTTGGTCCTTTAATGTGACCTAGTCTCCTTGACCTATGCAATAGCATCGCTATTGTCATAGAACAAATCTATTGGATTTGAGATGGTAGGCATCATCCCTAGTTTAGTAATGAACTTTCTGATCCAAACGGCTTCCTTAGCCATATCCGATTGTGCTATATACTCAACTTCTATTATAGAATTTGCTACAGTACTTTACTTGGAGCTCTTCTAGCTTACTGCTCCACCAATCAGAAGGAATATGTATCCAGATTGCAATTTAAGGCCATCTTGGTTAGTTTGGAAACTTTCATCTGTGTAACTGGTTACACAGAGCTTATCATCCAATCTACCATATACCAAGAATAAGTCTTTAATCCTTCTTAAGTACTTTACGATATTCTCAACAGCAGTTTGATGACCCTCACCAGGATCTTATTGATATCTGATGGTCATACTTAATGCACATAAGACATTTGGTTGAGTATATAACATGGCATACTAGGACATAGATCCTTGCTAAGATGGATGCCATGAGACATGGGTATGTAACCCCTTTTTCAATCATGCATACAGAACCTATACAGTATCTTGTCTATGTATGTGTTTTAACTTAGACCCATTAGTCTCTTGGATCTATCTCTGTAGATCTTAATCCCTAGGATGTAGGTGGCTTCACCTAAGTCTTTCATCAAGAAAGACTTTCCTAACCAAGTCTTGACACTTTGCAAGGTAGGAATGTCATTCCTAATGAGTAGGTATCACCTCTCACTAAACTCTCATACTTACCCTAAGTTGAGAGTTCAAGTTGTGGGGAGGTGAGAAAAATCTATAAGAGGTGTGGAGATACTCCTTGTGAGTCCACATCCGTGGCACGGTGTGGAGACACACTGTTGCTATGCTAGATAGAGGAGATTGAGACTCCAGTGGGGTGTGACAATAAAAAAGTTTGGCTAGAGGTGGCACCATTGAGCTAGCTAGCTCAATGGTGCCACCTCTCACTAAACTCTCATACGACCCCAAGGTTGAGAGTTCGAGTCATGGAGAGGTCAGAGGAAAGCGCAAGGGGTGAGCTTATATCCTTGTGAGTCCACCTTCATCCCACCAGGTGAGAGCTATGTGCATCGCTAGTGGTGTGCCAAGCTGTCGAAGCAGGTGGTGGAGTGTGACAATAAAAAGGTGCCTTTTTATTGTCACACCCGCCACCCATGTCTCCGCGGTGTGGCACACCACCAGTTGTGTCTCTGTACCTTAGTAAGACGGAGGTGGACTCACAAGGATATAAGCGCATCCCTTGCGCTTTCCTCTCACCTCCCCATTGAGCTAGCTGGCTCAATGGTACCACCTCTCACCAAACTCTCACACTTACCCCCAGGTTGAGAGTTTGAGTTGTGGGGAGTAAAGAGGAAAGCACAAGGGCTGTGCTTATATCCTTTTGAGTCTGCCTTCATCCCACCAAGCTACGGAGACACAGCTGGTGGTACGCTACATCGTGGAGACATGGGTGGTAAGGTGTGACACTCCCACTGGTTCTTTTAGAGATAAACTCTCTTTCTAGAAACATACTATTTCAAATAATAAATACTTTGTTATCGGTGGAATTGTAGACATAGTATCCCTTTGTTTCCTTAGGATACCTCATGAAATGGAACTTTGAAGATATAAGTGCTAATTTATCTGAGGCATGTTGCTTAACATATACTTCACATCCCCAAACTTTGAGAAAGATAAACTAGGTTTCTTTCCAATTCATATCTCATATGGTGTCTTTTCAATTGCCTTAGATGGAACACAATTTAGAGTGAATGCAGCTATCTCTAGGGCGTGGCCCTAAAAGGACATTGGAAGATCTATTTGACTCATCATAGATCGAACCATATCTGATAGCCTACGATTCCTCCTTTTAAATACTCTATTACATTATGGCGTTCTTGGAGGAGTTAATTGTGAGATTATCCCACGGCTTCTAAGATGGTCAATAAACTATTGGCTCAAATATTCACCACCTCGATCAAGTCAAAGTGCTTTAATTGCTTTGCCAAGTTAGATTTGTACTTCATTTTGGAATAATTTGAACATTTCAAAAGATTCAGATTTGTGTTTCATTAGATAGATATAGCCATATCTACTAAAGTCATCTATAAATGTAATAAAGTACATATTACCTCCTTTGGCAGTTGTATTAAGTAGTCCATATACATCTGTATGTATGAGGCCTAATAAATTAATGGTCCTCTCACTATGTCCATTAAAAGGTACCTATGTCATTTTTCCTAATAAGAAAGATTCACATGTATCATATGATTCAAAATCAAATGAATTAAGACATCCATCTTGATGGAGTTTAGAAATGAAATTCTCATTTATATAGCCTAGATGACAATGCCATAGGTAGGTCAGATTCAAATTGTTTGACTTGATCCTTTTGGTAGTCACATTATAGATATTTCCACTATTATGATGTTCCAAATTTAATACATAATGACCAACATGAAAATCACCATCAGTATAGAAAATGTCATTATGATAAATAGAACATTTACCATTCCCAGTAATAAAAATATAACCTTCCTTATCCAAATAAGAAAGAGAAATAATGTTACTACTCAAAGTAAGAACATAATAGCAATTGTTCAAAACTAACATAAACCCAATGGGCAAAACTAATTCATAAGTGCCTACAGCTAAAGGAGAAACTCTTTCTCTGCTTCCAACTTGTAGGTCCATATAGCCCTTCTTCAACTTTCTACTATCCTTAAGACCCTGCACATTTGTACAAATGTGAGAACCACATGCAGTATCTAATACTCATGTAGAGGAAGTAAAAAAATAAATGTCTATAACATAAATACCTAAAGAGATAGCCCCACTATCCTTCTTGTTCTTTTTCAGATCTTCAAGATAGAGTTTGCAATTTCTCTTCTAATAACCGGGTTTATTGCATAAGAAGCATACTTCTTCCTTTGGAGGCTTTATCTTCTTGGCTGAAGGCTTGATTTCGGCTTGTTTGACTCTTTGGTCTTACCACTTGAACCTTTGCCCTTCCCCTTCCCCTTGCCTTTCTTTTTCATACCCTTTCCTTTTTGAACCATCAAAATAGTGCTGAGCTTTTTTTTAATGTTCTACTCAGTAGTTTTAAGCATTCCATGCAATTCAGAAATTGATTTTTCCATATTGTTCATATTGTAGTTCATGACAAACTGGTCATAACTTCCTGGGAGTGAGTTCAAGGTCAAATCTATAGCTAACTCTTGGCTTATAGGAAATCCAAGTCTCTTAAGGTGATTAATGTAGCCTTTCATATTTAACACATGAGCACTAACGGATGCACATTTAGCCATCTTTTAGGAATGTAATGTTGGAAATTGTGCCCAAAGGGCCAATCATTATACTTTGAACATTATTAATTTAATGAAATTTCTCCATTCTGTTATCATATTATTTGCATGTTAATTGTGATAATTGTATCCTTGGATAATTCATAAAGATTGTCCTAAAATGTCCCTGGTCGGTCATCTATGCGGGAGCAGAGATGAAACAAGATCAATATGACTTTGTTAAGATATGGAGATACGAATCAAAGTCTTAGGCACTTGTAAGAGTACAAGGTCCTGGACCGACCTACTATGAGAAAGGCTACATGGATCAAGTCATAAGCTTTTCTTATGTATAGCCATGTCATAATGCCCTTTGACCTGAGGTCATCATGGATTCCTACATTAGAGTTGCTAAGCTTTGAACTAGTCAAAAGTCACTTTTGACTAGGTGATGAGGCTATGATCAGGCTTGGCGGTTTTTCATGTAGAGGAATATGAATGATCAAGATGGAGTTTGTCCCTCACATTAGTAGAGAGATATTATTGGGCCCCTCGATGAGTGAGTCTGAGAAATATATGGCCATACTACGATGGAAAGGAGTTTCCATTTCTATTATTAGAGTACTCATGATTTAAGAAAGTAATGGTTAGGAACAAAAGGATGACATTATCCATGCCTCATCCTTGACCGATATATTGTGTGACAAAAGGGACGTGGCATGGTTGTATGACAGGTTGTATCATGTTAATGATCCTCATATGAATTGGGTAGTCGTGATGTCTTGCTAGAGGCCGCTTGCGACTTGTGGGTTAGTACAGTTATTGGCCCACTGCCAACTTCATATGGGCCTATAGGGTCGCACACAAGAATGACCCTACATGTGATAATGTTTAATTAGGGTGGATGGATTTTATATTTATATATATATGTATATATGTAATATAAAAATTTGTTAATAATATTATATAGATATGTATTTTCGAAATACATATTATATATATGTATGTATATATATATTATATGATATTATTATATTGTGTTAGTTTTAAATTTAATTTATTAAGATAAATTAAATCTAATAACTAACATGATAGAGATATGGTATCTCAGATTTAATTTATGAAGATAACTTAAATCTAATGGCTCTTTATTTGGATTAAATAAATAGGTTAAATTAAAACTGTTGGACATACTTAATTTAAACTGAATATATTTAATTTAATTAGCTCATCAAGATAATTAATATTTAATTAATTTCAAAATTAGTGATGATTAATTTTAAAATTTGAAAATAGCCCTCATAGGTTATAAACTTGATAGAGCAGATATACTGTGATACGCATTTTAGAATTGAGAGCTGCAAGGGAAACCCTAGGAGACATTAGAGGCACTAGCACGCAGTCTCGGTTGGAGAGCATTCGTATGGATACCGGTTGAGGGAGCGGACCTGACGTGTTGGTTCCTAGAGATCCTGAAAACCCGAATCATAAAAGGTACTAATCCTTCCAACTTGGTTTAAACGCCGTTGATAGATCCTCGATTAGGATTGGTGAAAATTTTTAAAATTCTTCCGCTGTGCTTGCCGATCGTAACATGTAAGTCATTTATGGTCTCATACATTTCTTGCCTTGCCTGTTGCTATAAATTTCCTTGAGATTCACAATAAGCTCATGAGCCTCCATAAGTTCCAGATCTCTTTAGAGCTTTGTAACCATGGTGGCAAGGATCAGGCAACCTATATCCACAGAGTCTTCCTTATGCTTCGTGTAAGCATCTCTGTGAGCTCTTGAAGCATTGGCTAGAGGCTCCTCAAGAATGGGTTGATCTAGAACATATGCTTTTCTTCCATGCTTGAGAACAATTCTCATGTTCATAAACTTGTCAAGAAAGTTTATCCCTTTGAGTTCCTTCTCAAGGATCTATTGCAATGATAGTGTAGCAGTATTACTAGTTGACATGATTCTAGAATTAAAATATGCAAAGTTTGTTAGTAATATCCTACTAAATTAACAACCCTTAATATAATAATTAGTGGGCTAAGATCCATGTTTTGCCTAAATTTAAGTCTGCATTGGCAGGATGCTTAAATTGAAGTTATTTAGGTAGGTATCCTCTTTGCCAATTACATCACATGTAATTCTTAGATGTTTATGGGTTTCGATCATCATATGATTTGGCATGTTTAATCCCATCTAATGCCTTGAGATCCAAAACCATTTTGTTAATCTTAATTAAGTCAAAAAAATAATAAATTTTATGAGTAGCACCATTACTCATGCTTGTCTCACCAAGATAACTCAAATGCATCCACTTTGGTGGTTCCTACAACTGAGAGATCTAGGTTTTGACAAGTATTCATTAATTGACGGCATTATGACTTAAGATTAGATTTGGAGAGCTCAATCAATTAGTTTTATTTATATGAATGCAATCATGGTCGTATCTCATATAGATAAATACATATAAATGTAAAAGTATGTATGCAATGATCTAATCAAAAGCATAATTTAAATGTGATACATTATGGTTCACCTAACCTAAAGTCCTCTCAAGCCAATGAGAGGACAACCCTAAATAAGAAAAGAAAATACATTGATAGAAACCTCAGTTAAACATACGAGGGGAGTGAGATGAGAAGAGAATGTACATTGAGACTATTTAGAGGAAGGCACGACATACAAGCCATATTTAAATATTACAACCCGTGTAAAAAAAACTAAAGCCATGTTGTTCACCATACCCAAACAATTTTAAAGAATAAACCATAACAAGTAACAATTCATACAATATGAAAAATAAATGTTGTGATTAGGTTATATTGTCTCTGCCCAGTTTTTTAAAATTTTGGACCAAAACACTTGTCTACCCAATGCATAAGGAAAAAGGAAAAAAAAAAGCTCAGCCCAGTTTCAAAAATGGTCCAGAACACTTCTGGATTGAATGAAACTGTGCGTCAAAGGGAAGAGGGAGAAACGACATCGTTTTGCATTGTTGTCTAAACACTTCAGCAGCATACACAAAACGACATCACTTGGCCTTCTTCTTTGAGATTTTGGATCCCTAAAATCTGATTAGAGATTCGAACGTGACTCGTACACTATGATCTTCAAAAAGCGATTTCAAGTGATCCAGCGAGCTCGACGACTGATGATTTCAGCCTCTTTTTAGAAATCATAAACATAGCATGATCTAGATCTTGATTTCGCACATAATCAAAATCCAAAACCAAAATGAAATCGTAAAAACATATTTACTCACAGAAATAGATTGAAACAAAACCAAGAATTCCAGTTTCATGATCAAATCCAGTTTCAGATCTTTTGAAAACCATAGCAAAAAATGAAACAAAGCATATCACATATCCATTAGAATCCAAAAACAGAAAAATCGCATGTCATATATCAAGTTTCGAATACATTCATGATTTACTTCAGAACACAAATCGTACCAGATTTAATGAAAACCATATATATCACATGATTAAGAACATAAACTCAATTTAAACGCACAATTGACCTTGCTTTGATACCACTATTGGGATTAACAAGCACTGCAAAAATTTAAAATTGTAAAAGTTTACCAATCCCAATCGCGGATCTATCAACGACATTTAAATCGAGTAGTTGGAACCGTACCATTTTATGTTTTAGGGTTTTAATCTCTAGGAATCGACACTTCATATCAACTCCCTCTACTGATATCCACACAAATATAACCCCAACACGGATTGCGTGCTAGCACCTCCAATGTCTCTCATCTCCCTAGGTTTTTTGGCAGCTCGTTATTTTCTCATCCAAGCCAGTATTATGCTGCCCATTGTTTTTATAACTGATAGGGCTATATTGCATTTTCAAAATTAATCTTAATTAATTTTGAAATCAATTAACACTCAATTATTTTGATGAGCAAATTAAATAAATTCAGTTAATTAAATCTGTCCAACAGTTTTAATTTAACCCATTTATTTAATCTGAATTAAAAGCTAAGGGAAATAGATTTAATTTATCTTTATAAATTAAATCCGAGATATTATATTTTTATCATGTTAGTTATTAAATTTAATTTATCTGATAATACTAAATTTAAAACTAACACAATATAATAATATTATCATATAATACACACACACACACACACATGTTTTTCAAAAATACATGTATATAATATTATTAATTTTCTTTTCATGAATTCTATATCTTATACATACATATATACATATATATATATATATATGAATATAAAATTCGTCCACCCAAGATTAAAAATTGTATTCATTGAATCTTAGACATATCTTATATTCAATGAACTTGGACATTATAGCACATGTTGGGCTATTCTTGTGTGCTACCCTACAGGACCATACGAAGTTGGTAGTGGGACAATAACTGTACTAACCTACAAGTTGCAAGCAGCCTCTAGCAAGATTTTATGACTACCAAATTCATATGAAGATCGTTAATACGATGCAACCTATCATATATCCATGTCACGTCCCTTTTGTCACATAATATTTCGGCCAAGGATGAGGCATGGATAATGTCAACCTCTTGTTCCTAACCAATACTTTCTCGATTCCTGAGTAGTCTGACTATAGAAATGGAAACTCCTCTCTATCTCAGTATGGCCATACATTTCTTAGACCCACTCATCGAGGGGCCCAATAATATCTCTCTACTAATATGGGGACAAATTCTATCTTACCATTCACATTTCTCTTCAAGAAAACCACCAAGCTCGACAATAGCCTTTATCATCAACCGGTTAAAGGTGACTTTTAGCTAGGTTAAAGCTTAGCGACTCTCATGTAGGAATCCATGATGATCTCAAGTCGAAGGGCATTGTGACGCGGTTATACATGAGATAAGCGTAGGACTTGATCCATGTAGCTTTCTCATAGCGAGTCGGTCCGGTACCTTGTACTCTTACAAGTGCCTAAGACTTTCATTCGTATTTCCATACCTCATTAAAGCCATATTGGTCTCACTTCATCTTTGCTCCTGCAAAGATAACCGACCAGGGACATTTAGGACAATCTTTATCATTTATCCAAGGATACATTTATCATAGTTAACATGGAAATAATATGACAACAAAATGGAGAAATTCATTAAATAACAATATTCAAAGTATAATGATTGGCCCCTAGGGCACAATTTCTAACAAAAGTATCAACTGAAACTAGAATAAATTTTTAAGAAAGACTCTTTCCCATCCCATCCCCATTCCCACCTTATATTACTAAGCACAACATATAAACCCTAACCACTTGATATGTATAATTAGTTAATCAATTTCTAATTATAACGCTACTCAAAATTACAGTTATTCCTTAAATAATTACTAAAGTTTTGCTTAACATGTTATTCAATTCAATTATATAATTTGTCATCGGAAGAAATTTCTACTTGAAAGATCAAGAACACAACTGATTTATACATCTAAATGCATACTTTGAACACATAAAACAATCATGTGAGGAGTAAAGATATAAACAAAGAATATCAAATTATAAAATAGAAATCAAATAACAAATGTTAGATCACAATGAAATTTGTCTTAAAACCCCAAAGTTTCAATAAATGAAATTTCAAATCCTAACTATCTAGGAACATAACTACAAAAAATAGCTTTAATTGCAGTTATTTTCGACCATACATCATGGTTCCAAAGTCTTTATGTGTGAAGGCGTTATATATTCTTAGCGCAGATGCATAACGATTCTGAACCATGATGTATTTAGTAACATATATAACAGTTCTAATAAAACACTCGTTATGTATCGGGGCTTTGTGAGGCCATGATATGAGTAATGCTAGCATAATAAATAATGGGCATAAGTAAACAAACATTATATATTCAGTAATGCTGGCATAATACATAACGGCCTCACATAAACAAGCTTTATATATTAAATTTTATAAATAACGGTTCTTTCACAAAATATGTTATGTATTTAAAGTAATGCTAATGACTTTACTTAACCAACTATTATATATAGTTGGCCTGTATAATGGTTGTTAAGCAATAATCATATAGTTTTTAAATACATTACAGTTGTTATATTATAACTGTTACGCATCGATTTACATACATAATAGTTGTTAAGTAATAACCATGATGTATTGAAGCTATTTTTTCCTTTAAAAATGGGGGTTTATGCCTTCGATATCCCTCTTGTATATACATTTGTACAGAGTGAATACAAACTTGTATATATATTTATTGTCATTATTCATGTATACAACAAAATGATAAATCAGAATATATTACATTTATTCATGTACACACACACACACACACATTAAAACTAATAGTTTAAAACAAACAAATCAAAATATATATTTATAGTTAAGACATCACCCACTAAAGATGAATTGTTGTCGCCAACTCTTCAACCACTTCTGTAATTTGTGGCCGGCTATACATCTTGCAGTATACATCCTCAAAATAATGTGTGCAAAAGAAAAAAAAATAGATCAAGTTAGATTTTGTAATATAAACCTTTGCATGATCGATTTCATTAGGATTGTGCATGATTATGTTCTCCATGTACCTTTTGTACCCACAGTCGTAGCTCCATTCTAGTTGCCTTGGGCACTATAAAAGAAATGAGATGAAAAATGTGTTAGTCAGTCATATATAAACTATATGTGCTTCAATAATATATATATGTCAACCAATATTATAGTTAGTCGTGAATAATATATCTTTGCTATCAGCCATTGAAAAGCATTTTTGAAGTGGCCACTGGTGAGCTTTTAATTGGTGCGTGCATTCAAGGTTATTTTGGTGATTTCATTGAGAAATAAAAGTAATGAGGAGAGGTGGAAAAATATCCTAGGGATAATATTAAATTGTATGTTGATTTAGTCTAACAGAATCTTTCTTATGAATTAAACAGAGTAAAGAGATTCGCATATGATTAGGTGGATTTATAATAGCTCCCTAATCTTTAATTTGTGGGGACTTAAAATTTTTTCTATTATATTTTATTGGAAAAATACACATTTGAATATATTTTTTTGGTCAAATACACATTTATGATTTAACATAAAATCCCTTATTTCATTACCTTTGGGAATTGGGTTGAGAAATAATGGTGCTACGAAGAACTCAAAAAGGATCCTATTGGCAATATTAAATTGTTTGTTGAATTAATGAAAACTAAACTAAACTGAGAGAAAAATATTTTGACCAATTATTTTTTGAGTGGAATCAACATTTTAATTTTAAATCCCTTAGAAATCTTGACAACTCTCAATTATAGTAACTCCTTCATCCTTTATTTATGGGAATTAAAACTTTTGTCTATTAGAATTCTTAGTCAAATACGCATTTAAATATAATTTTTCGTAAGATACACATTTAAGTTTAAATAGATGATTATAAAATAATTATAGGATTTATTATGATTACAAATAAATATTGCTTACTGTGCATACAATAAAAAAATTGCTCACTGATAAAGACTAAATTATATAAAAAATATTATACACCTTATAAAGCAATGCTTAAAATCAATATTCTGGCAAAAAAAAAAAGGCTTTAAATCAATAAACTATTCTTTTGTTCTTGCAGAAGCTTAGGAAACTCAAAATGCTATATAAGAACTTTCCCGTGCAAGTCACGGGTAGCAATACTTGTTAAAAAAAATCATGAAATCAGCTGATTTTTAAAAAATATAAAATAATATAAATAAAGTATTCTAGGTTTAGCCTTAATTAACCTTTATGTTAGGTTGTAACAGGTTTTATAGTTGAATAACATGTCAGAAAAATTAGGTTAGTTGTATAAGCAAATTTGGACACCTGCAGAGGATGAGTTGTTAATTCGTTTCATGCTAGAATTACATGAGAGTGGTGAACTTGTTAGTTAAAATGGTCTTAAGTCCAGTGTCTTGAACACATTGAAGGAAAAATTTCATGAGGCGATGTCTAGATGTTGTATTATGGCCCATCCTCATATCCAATCTAGATATAAAAAGTTAAAAACTCATTATGGTGTGGTGTATGACCTTCTCAAGTTATCTGGTTTTGGATGGAACTCTGACATGAAATGTGTGACAACTTCTAAGAGAGTTGGGATGACTATATAAAGGTAAGTGTAATTAATTATTTATATATAGAGTTTATTGCCAATCAAATTTTATGAATACTAATGTCAATTTTATGTAATTTTCTTATAGGAGAATAAGGATGTTGCTAAATTCAAACATATGCTTTTCCCTTATTATGAGGAGTTCAACTTATATATGGTAAGGATCATGCTCAAGGTAAGGAGGTTGAACAATATGATGATGCAGTTGAAGGGATAAATGATCAATCTGGTTTGGATATGCACAATGTTAGGGAGAAACATACGTCCCATGAGAACAATTTACGACCAGAGTAGACTCTAGCTTGGTAGACTCCTAATGAACTGTTAGTTTCTATAATGTTTTGATGATAACAAATCTTGTTAGAAATATCTTTGCATGTGTTCTTAATAGATATGATTGATAAGTGTACATTTTAATGATAAATCATGTGTGAATGTGATCTATAAAATAGATCACTTGAATGATTCTCAGAATCACTTGAAGTGATTGCAATAAATACAGATCACTCAACTGATATTGTCCATCACTCTAGTTAAAGTAATAAATTGGCAGATCATTTCCAGTAAAGGCCCAATGCACTCGATTGATATGTTAAAAGTTGACATATCACTTTAAGTGATTCTAAGAATCACTTGAAGTGATTGCCAAAATATTAGATCACTTCCAGTGAATTCTTAGTGCACTTGAGTGAACATTAGAATCACTTGAAGTGATTTAAAAAAAAACAGATCACTTCCAGTGAATGCTTATTGAACTTAAGTGATCATTTGAATCACTTGAAGTGATTGTCAAAATACCAGATCACTTCCAGTGAATATTAGAATCACTTGAAGTGATTGCAAAAATTAACAGATGACTTTCAATGAATTCTCATCGCACTCCAGTGATGTAGAAAGTTAATTAGATCACTTCTAGTGAAGTAATAATTCACTCAAGTGAAGTTTAAAATTAGTCTTGACAGATTAATTACAGTATTAACCTTTTCTTCTGAGTGTGTTATAGGAGATATGCAACAGATCAAAATTCAAAGTCTTCTTCGACAACGGATCATTTTGCCACTGTATGTAACATAAAGGAGCCTATCTTCGTCCTTCTCATCATATGCAATTTGCCAATTGATTAACTCTACATTGAAGGCATCATTCAATAGCTGTAGAAATGGATTTCATTCCATATTTATAAGTTATGTGCATTTGCATGTCCAAGAGCTCAAGTATGTCTACACATTTTATAGAAGCGAATACTACACTTGATATTGCTTCCTTCAAATCAGTGGGGCAGATTCTATAGAAAATAGAAATATGCTCAACTTAATGAACTAATGAAACCATGCATGAACAATTCATTGTGTTCAGGAAGTGTTAGACTTTGGGTTTAAGTTTGCCCTTGATGGGCTGGACTATTTGATTAGGATATATGTAGTATCCTAATCAAATAAGAAATAAATTAGCATTAATTGTAGATTGGGAAACAGTTAGTATTGATTATGAGGTCGTTAATTGAGAAACAAGTTATCATAATTCAAGAAATTAATTGAGAATTAATTCTCTTGATTACTAACTTGGAAGGCAAGAAGGGGTGCACATTATTTCCTAATTAGTAGCCACCCTAAACCACTATAAATAGGATGTGCCTCTTTCAATTATAACCCACCCCTGCCATTGAGGTATCTGGCAATCTCTCTTCTGTCTTGCCATCTTTCTTGTTATGGTAATTTGCTGTGCCAATCTTAATTAGGCTCTAGTAGTCTAATAATTGCGTGAGCATTATTATGTTCGAGTTATGGAGCTTTGACCCGGATCATAACATGGATTTGCCCCGATACGCAAGTCTATTCTCTCTCCTTATTTTCCTATATTGGCATCAGAGCTGTATGATCCTAAAGCCATAATTATTCTTTGTGAATAAGCATATGATATATATTTTGTTTATATCTCTATCATAATTATTAATTACCACTGTGCTAATTAAATATGCTTTTTTGCATAATTTTTTTTGGTTTGCAATATATGAATATTGCATTACTCAATAATTTTTGCATGAATATGTATACATATTATTGGTATGACTTCCTCTTCTTCTTTGCATATACACATTTTTTTTACTATTTAAGAAAAATAATTTATAACGCCTTCCTTTGTGAAGTATATGAGTATGAATACATGGTGCAATGTTCTTTCTATTATAAGCTATGCCTTCATATATATATATAAGATTATATATTTTTGTTTAAGCCCGTGAGAAATCTTCCTCTTCTTTTTTTTTCCTATTCTTGATTGAAGGTTTATAACGTTTGCTTCATCTCTGCTACCTGTTTCGAATATGTGCTCTACCTTCAAGCAGCGATGATGTTGCTATATGAATCTATACTTTTGTGCATATAAAACTGGGTTCTTGAGTTTAAAGCTTACTGTACAAAACTTCATTTTTCCTCTTCTCCTTATTTCTTTGATATAATAAGAGGTGAGTTTTTGAAACCTTTGTGTAGAAGAGCTCTTAAAACATACAAGACACATATCCAAGTTACGTTATGGAGTGCCATTGACATCGGTGAAAAATTGGGTTGTTGAAAGTAAGTGTTTTTGCCCAAGGTAAGGCCATGTGGGTGTAGAGCTCGAAGAGACAATTCCAATGACACTTAGAATGCGTCAAACAGAGTTCGGATAAGGAAGAAACAAAGGAAATGGTGCAAACCCATATGGGAAGATCCCACGAACCCACAACCATTTTGAAATATACGCACCCCAAGAAAGTTAAACACATATTGACGATCCACTTGAACCCTTGAACATGAAAGAATAACAACCCAAAGTGTTGGAAGATGCCACAAAGTTGATCAAGCCTTGATAAGTTTATTAGTTTTAAGAAGAACCCTAGAAAGAATCCACTCTCAAGAAATAAAGTGCAGAAGTGCAAGTTTCATTTATCATTCAGATATGAAATGCATCATCCCCTACAAATGAAGAAGTACCAAGGATTTAAAGAAAACATTGCAACTTAGAAAACAACGGCCACAAACTCTAATACAATGTGCTAGGAATCCCAATAGTCTAATACAATGTGCTAAGGAATTCAAAAGTCTAATACAATCTTCTAGAAAAACACCAAAAGGCAAATCTGGCAACTACCTACTTATTTTCGCACAAATAAAAGCTATAAAATGTAATAAGCATTTAAAGCTCAAAATATGCTTATTTAAGCCTAAATGAGTCCTCATATATGTAGTACTAGGCCCAAGCTCTTCAATTTCAATACTCCAAGCCTAAAACTTAATCAGTATCTCCATTTGTAGCCCATATGAAGTTAGTGACATTTTCAACATTTTTGTTCAGCTTTGCTGCTTGATTTGCAACAACTTCTTGAACTAGCCCAATCAATACTTCCTTGACTATTTTAGCTTGTGCTCTCATGATTCGTCTAGCTAGAATTTGAAAATGATCATTTTAAGTTGAAGAGTTGTCACTTGAATTTGAAGAGACAACTTGTTGATTTTAGATTGTATCATTCTCTCTCTCCTCAAAAGGATTCATCCTCGAATCTTCTCTTGAATTTGGAGAGACAATTGCTGATTCTGGGTCATATCAGGAAAGAAGTTGATAGGTCACCTTATCACCGCCACTAATTGACTCATAATTTGATCATTGAAAAAGATATATTTAGATCAAATAAAAGCCATGTATTTGTAGTTTGTTTAGTGAAGATTCCAATAACATCAAGAACACAAAAAACGAAGCTAAAATTAGGAAGATATGACCTTTTAAAGTTTACGAGTTGTGATAACCCGCCGAAGCTCCAACCGGGTCAAGTTAACTCGGTTGGAGGTTGAAGATGATGATGTGGCAGTCAACTAGCCACATCATCGTCAAATGAACCACGTGGCATCAATGATAGAGTACTGTAACCCCCTCACCGTAATTACATCCGGATTATGAAATTAAAGTGAACTAGAGACCAATAAGTACAAAAAAAACATTTTCAATTTCCTATATTCTAGATAGGGTATCTACAAAACAGTTCAAAATACTAGTAATTTGGTCTCATATTCAGTTTCGAATATAATTACCTGCACAGGTTAATCGCATTTATAAATATAAGAGTGCACAACTAAAATCCCGACAAGTCTCTGGGTTACATATATATGTTCGGTGTATCATTTTTCCCAAAAGTGGAGATTACATAACCAAAGTAGTATTTACAACCCCAAATATATACAATAATCCTGTTCTCAAAATAGATAACCAACAGTTTCAAGTCAAATATCTCTAAGAAGTCCTATCCGCTCTTGGTTATCCGCTTTTCCCTGGAGCCACTTGCCCTGTCTGAAAGGTTAGTCATAGGAAAGAGTGAGATTCAAAAGAATCCCAGTAGTAACAAATAATTCATATCACACCTAAACACATAGCATGTAAGCAAATCATCATATAGCAGCAGAATGAATTACACTCCACCCTCATCCCTTTTTACCGCCGGGAAGGCACACCGTCCTAACCCGAACCGTTATTAGCGACTCAGGGACTGTTGGCATGGCGGTGCTTACACATATCCACAAATGTCGCAGCATACAAATTCATCACAAATCAATGATATAACACACATACAATGCATCACATATGGTACAAAAGAAAAATTCACTACCTTGTTCTTTCCGATTGTGCTTTGGTGCAGGTGGATCACGAGCAGGGAAATTACCGAATCCTATAAACCAAAATTAAGGACGACGAATTATTACCTATTCTAATTCTTTAATAACTCATAATACTTAAGTTGATTATCACTATGGTCATTTAATCAAGTCAACTAAGGAGCTAAAGTGGTCAATTAACCTAAAAGGCTAATTTCTAACCTCAAAGTTCCACAATATTACATTATGCCATAAAATCTTCAATTTTCGCATAGGTGACCAATCTTCCAGAATTTTCCAACATCTTTGAAAAATCATAACTAATTCTAGAAAACTCAAAATGAGGTGATCCCAAAGCCTATTGAAAGATCTTGAAGTCCTCTTCATAGGAAAAATATGAATCATTACCAGAAATCACCACAAAATTCCAGAATTACACAACATTCCACACTGCTCCAGAATTAGGTCCAGTTTCGACATCAAACTTTGGGCAACTAGAACTCCCAGATCAAAAAACGAAATGACACAAATTATATGTCCATTTTGAAGCTTGGAATTTGAAATTTAAGACTGGAAAGTTTCAGAATTTTTAGACACCAATTGCCCATTCAAAATGTCCCTACAAACTGACTGCCCTGCACAGAGTTACACTTGACAGTTTTTCCAATTTTCAACCAATGTGTCCAATGGCTTCAAAATCAACAACCAAACCTATTCCCACATAATTTTTCGTGTAGAACATAATGGTAACATCAAAATGAACAAATTCCAACTCATTCCCCATGTCCTGTTTTGGCAGAATTTTAGGGTATTTCACAACAAACAACCACTTCACTATCTAATCACTAAGCTTAGCTCATTTGCCTGCAAACCAACATATAAGCACATATATAGGATGAAAGCTTCATGATCCCTAATATACCCTAAAAAATGAAATTAGGTCTGTCACAATAGCCCACCACAACTCAGCCAATTAAAGCATCATATACATCAACATAATGCTCTTACTCACCTCTTTCTTCTTCTTGTGTTCTTTTCTTGATTCCTCAACTTTTTTTCTTGCAAGGTGGCTGAAAACTCCTCTTCTTCAAAAAAAAAAACCATAGAAATGAAGCTAAGGAAGAGAGGAACAAGTTTCATGAAGGTCACTTGAGCCATAGATGAGGTTAAGGAGTTGAAAATCCATGTAGAAGATCTTACCTCAACTTTGTTCTTCACTTTCTCTTATCTTTCTGAACTTGGCCGACCTTGAGAAGAGGTGAGAGAGTGAATTATGATCAGTTTTTCTCTTCTCTTATCCTCTTAATATCTGACCGAAAATGTGGCCCAAAGAGAAAGAAAAGTTGTGGTGGAAAATAATTCTTTTTACACAAGCTTATGCCATGTTGACTTTGGTCATTTGATTAAGGTTTCTCTTGCCTCTTCTCTTCTTGCTTTTGGACGTGATATGGGCTGCACAAATGGAGAATTATTATTGACCAACATGTTCTTCAAAAGGAGGAAGAAAGATTGACCAATTGCATGAACTTGCATAGCCATTGGTTACACAAATTTTCTAGTTGCAATTTTTGACTTTTCAAAGACAAAAGTGAAGAAGTGTATGAAGTAAATTTCTCTTTCCTTCCTCTCTTTAAAATTTGACCGAATATGGAGGCTTGAAAGAGGTTAAAGCTTTATAAAATATCTCTTGGCATTTCTTCCATTTATCATATGTAATTGCCTTTTGTTGCAATTGTTGACCAAGTCATCATCCTTTTATAACTTGGTCAAATTGTCTCCTTATGTCATATTTAGTAGCCAATATGTATTTACTCTTACTTTTCCCTCTTGTCATACGTGAATCATGGCCTTTTGAAGAAGAAGATGATCTTGTAAAATATCATCTTGCAATATAATATTTAATTGCCAATCTTGCATGTGAAACTTGACTAAAGTCATAACAAAATTTCCAGAAGTAATTTTGTCGTTAATCCCACCATCTATTCTGTACATTTAGCTCTTGAATACATTTTGGGATATTACAGTACCACATCAGCGTCCAGAGACACGTCATCTGTCAATGCAAGGCCACGTCATCCATTGACCAACCACATAGAATGAGACATGTCAGTACCACATCATTAGTCTCAGTTAAGTGTTGATCGTTGACTAGTCAATGGTCAACCATTGACTTTGACTAGTCAATGGTCAACCATTGATTGTTGCATTTTTTTAAAAATCCCAGATGACCGTAGGGAGGCGTGTGGTACAAGGGTCTATCCCCACCGCTAGTGGCCCAACCAGGCTGGTAGACAAACCACAACTAGCAGCCTAACCAAGGATATCTACCGGATTCAGGACCTACCACCAGGCCACTCTCGGCCCACGGCCAGAATATCTCTGCTTCCCTTACTAATTTCTTTCTCCTTCCTAGGACTGAAAGGCATTACCTGGGCTCTAATGGTACCAGGTCTCAGATAACGTTTTTACTTAACCCCAGGTAGTGCCTTCGAGTCCTGGGAAGGCGAAAGAAATATGTAAGGGGGCGGAGATATTCTGGACCTGGGCTAGGAGTGGCTTGGTGGTGGGTCCTGAATCCGGTGGATCCTGGATCTAGTAGATATCCCTGGTTAGGTCACTAGTGATGGGTTTGGTCTACCAGCCTGGTTGGGCCACTAGTGGTAGGGATAGTCTGTTACATGTGGAATTAGGGACATCGTGTTAGAATCGGCAGGCACAACGGAAGAATTTCAAAAATGTTCACCGATCCTAATCGAGGATCTATCAATGGCATTTAAACCAAGTTGGAAGGATTCATACCTTTTATGATTCAGGGTTTTCACGATCTCTAAGAGCCAACATGTCAGGTCCGCTCCCTCTACTGGTATCCACATGAATGCTCTCAAACTGAGACTGCGTACTAGTGCCTCTAATGTCTCCTAGGGTTTCCCTTGTGGCTCTCAATTCTCATGTGTATGTCAGTATATCTGCTTTATCAAGTTTATAACCTATGAGGGCTATTTTCAAATTTCAAAATTAATCATCATTAATTTCAAAATTAATTAACTATTAATTATCTTGATGAGCTAATTAAATAAATTCTGTTTAAATTAAATCTGTCCAACAGTTTTAATTTAACCTATTTATTTAATCCAAATAAAGAACCATTAGATTTAAGTTATCTTCATAAATTAAATCTGAGATACCATATCTCTATCATGTTAGTTATTAGATTTAATTTATCTTAATAAATTAAATTTAAAACTAACACAATATAATAATATCATATAATATACATATAAATATATATATATATATAATATGTATTTCGAAAATACATATCTATATAATATTATTAACGAATTTTTATATTACATATATACATATATATATATATATATAAATATAAAATTCGTCCACCCTAATTAAACATTATCTCGTGTTGGGCCATTCTTGTGTGCGACCCTGTAGGCCCATATGAAGTTGGCAGTGGGCCAATAACTATACTAACCCACAAGTCGCAAGCGGCCTCTAGTAAGACATCACGACTACCCAATTCATATGAGGATCATTAACACGATGCAACATGTCATACAACCATGTCATGTCCCTTTTGTCACACTATATATCAGTCAAGGATGAGGCATGGATAATGCCATCCTCTTATTCCTGACTATTACTTTCTTAATTCTTGAGTAGTTTGACAATAGAAATGGAAACTCCTTTCCATTGTAGTATGGCCATACATTTCTTAGACTTACTCATCGAGGGTCCCAGTAATATCTCTCTAGTAATGTGAGGGACAAATTCCATCTTGATCATTCATATTCCTCTGCATGAAAAACCACCAAGCCCGATTATAGCCTTTATCATCAGCCGGTCAAAGGTGACTTTTGACTAGTTCAAATCTTAGTAACTCTCATGTAGGAATTGATAGAGGCAAGCTTCACCCAAGAGGGGGTGAATTGGGTGATGTGATAAATTTTTCGGTTGATGTGGTGATATGGTAATAGTTGTAACTAGAGTAGAGTTGAGAAGATAAGCACACAGAGAGTTATACTGGTTCGGCCAAAAACCAGGCCTACGTCCAGTTCTCAGAGATCAAGACCTACTAGATTTTCACTATTCTTTCAAGATTCAGTGGGCTCTCAGAATGACGCAAGACAACAATTGTCCTTGAAAGGACTATGAGTAGAAATACTAGAAATTTCTCTCCCCCTTACGACAAGTCTTATGTGCAGAAAAACAAACCTATGACTTTTTCTCTTGCTTACGTATACAAGTCTTATGAGCAGCAACATTCGCTCCTGCTTACACCACTGTAAGTCTTACGAGCAGCAACATTCTCTTTTGCTTGTATCTTATAAGTCTTATGAGCAGAAAGTCCTATTAGGAATTTTCTCACCGCTTCTCTCGTAAGGAAATCTCCCCTCTCAAGGTCCCAGTATCTTGAGATCAAATGAAAATAGAATTTGAAGTGTATACAGACTCTCTTATAGAGCAAATATAATAAACACTGAAGAATAATATGAATACAGAGAAAATGTGAATAATAAAGACTCATGAATTTGCTTGTGTGAATTCTTGCACTTCGTTATGTTTTGGATGGTCTCTGGAACTTTGTATTTATAGATATTCGGTTTTGCCCGTTTGAATAATGATCATTGTGGAGTGGGGCATGTTACTGGGGAACGGCATGCGTTTGGTTGAAATCTTTGAACGCGGTAGGTACGTGCTTGGATGGTCATAATGATGCTATCTGCTGTTGTTTGACTTCCTTTGTGTCTTTCTAATTCAAACGTTCAAACTACTGTATCACACTCATAATATATGTTAAATGATGTTATATAATAATAATAAGTGAAAATAAAATTAATAAATATCATTAAACCATATTCGGATTGAATGCTATAAGACTGGTGCGTTTTGACTTCTGGCAGAGTATCACTCGAGCACTGTGATATCTCACTCGAGTGCAATACCATATTTTCACCTTTTGCTTTAATTTTTTATCACTTGCACTTCCACGGATTTTAAGAGAGTGCATTTTCTCACTTGCGAGTGATATGGGTCCTCACTCAAGCACTGGTCCCCTTGCTCGAGTGCTACTTCATTTTACATTGTGAGCCACGTCTCTGGACAACACTCACACCCAGTTTTATCAAGAGTGTGATTTTCTACTCGCAGGTCATGTGGGCCCTCACTCGAGCATACCTACTCCTACTCGAGTAAGAAGAATATTCTTCTATAATATACTCTTGTCTTCAACACTTGCATCAGAATTGAGAGAGTTAGATTTCTCACTCGCGAGTGCTGATGTATCACTCAGGCACATGAACTCTTACTTGGGCATGCTTGTGCTTCTCTGTTCTGCATGACTCTCGGCCAAACACTCACAGTCACTCACTTGTTAGGACTCGGGTGCAGATATTACCATCACCGAGTACAGAACCTGTGCTCGAGTGAAGTGTTGATATCTTGTTCTGACTTTGTTCTCTGTCAAACACTTTCAGTGCAACACTTTCATATGCTCGAGTGTAAAACAGCTTCAAGCTCGAGTGTTGATTATAGTGCTCGAGTGCATCAGTAAAATTGACAGCAATTGCTCTCTATCAAACACTTCATGTCCAACACTTGCTTGTGCTCGAGTGCAAAAGAGGTTTATGCTCGAGTGTTAACTCTTTTACTTGAGTGCATCAACAAAAAATGACAGCAGACATCTCTAAACTTTGCCATATGCATTTGGTAACTTTGCAATCATTCTTTAGACTTGTAAAAACATACATTGCACGCAATTACCTTTTGTTATCATCAAAACTTGGAATCTAACGGGAATCCATGATGACCTTAGGTCAAAAGGCATTGTGACATGGTTATACATGAGAAAAACTTATGACTTGATCCATGTCGCTTTCTCATAGTGGGTCGGTCCAGCACCTTGTACTCTTACAAGTGCCTAAGACTTTGATTCGTATCTCCATATCTTATCAAAGTCATACTGATCTTGTTTCATCTCTGCTCCCGCATAGATGACCGACCAAGGACATTTTAGGACAATCTTGATGAATTATCCAAGGATACAATTATCACAGTTAACATGCAAATAATATGATAACAGAATGGAGAAATTTCATTAAATTAATAATGTTCAAAGTACAATGATTGGCCCTTTGGGCATAATTTCCAACACATCGGCATGTGTTATCGGCCGATAACCGTAGGTAGGTGCGTGTACCTCTACTGAGAGTGGACTTCACTGTAATTTTCCAAGTTTTTAGGATTTTTTGATCCAGACACCTTCTAGGGACACGTGTGGGCTCGTGAGACCTCTGATTGAGATGCGATTTGTTACTAAAAATCCCTAAATTTGAGAGCTTCAATTTGATATATAATTTGCATATGTTTGAGGCATGTTTGGATTTGATTTAAGTAAAAAAGGTGTATATATGCACTTTGAGATTCCCATAAACGTTCAAATTAAGTCTATACTGATTTGTTATATTTGGGATAAGTTGGTTCACTTATTAAGAGTATTTCAGCTGCAACACAAGGTTAATGTTGAAAAATTATTTAAAATGAGAAATTATTCAAATGAGTTTTTGAATATGAGATCTTATTTATCGTTGACTCAAAATTCTTGAAGATAAAACTTGAAACTTGCAGCATTTTGAAATTATTAAATAATAATAAGTACTTTAATGCTTCTAACCATAATGAATTAATTGGGATTGAAGCAGTGACTTCTAAGTCAACCCTTTTTGACAAGTGTTGTACTAAGGACAAGATAGATAGAGATGTAGGAATCATCTCATCAAGCCGGAGGTATGCTGCAAATACATCCAAATGAGTGAATGTAAACATGGCTAAAGGAACTTGACATTGTAGCTAGATGCTATATGAGTTTAAATGGTCAAAAGGGCCTATGAGAGGGAGAACCTAGCTAAGAGATATCAATATGAGGAATTTTTTTTTAAATTTTGAATGTTCTTTCTTCGTTGAATTTATGATTAAAATTCTTTGCTTTTAGATTTCAATAAAGCATATTCTCTTCTTTTCATGAACATGCATGTTGTTATTATAACTACTATGATTTAGTGGGAGTTTTTGGAACATATCTAGAAATCCAAAGGGGAATTTTTTCAATAAAGGCCATGGTTAAAAGGATAATGAGCTAACTAGCTTGAGTGGGATGGGAGTCAACATAGTTTTCTCCTAAACATGAAACTAGTGAACTTATTATCTAATTATCCTATGTCTTATTTGAACAAACGAATATGATTTTGTATGCCATAATCGTCTAAGTGGCCAAATTATGACCAAGTCTATTTGATTGAGCTTATGAAGACAAGCTTAATGGAGATATCTATAGAGTTAGAAATTCCTAAATTTCTTGCATTTAGGAAGAATGAGATGTCAGGGACATCCTACCAACTAGTCCTCAACATCTAGATGCTAAAGAAACCAAAGGATAAAGAAAGCTTATGCTATTAAGCATAGAAAGAACAAGATTACTTAAATTTATGATGATATGAGCAATATAGCTCTATCCAAGTTGTATGGATAGTGTTGGAAGATGATGGAATTGGAGATCTTCTTCTATAAATTTCAAAACTAAGTTAAGCTTTAACATGGTGTATAAGTCCTAACATGTCGTTTAGGCAACATTTGAGAAAAATGTCAAACTAAGAAGTTGAGACAAACAAGCCAAGTTCTTTCTAACAAACAACAAGAGTGTAACCCCTTACATTAAAAGCGGTAATTATAGTTAAAAAATGTTTCATTATGTTAAATTAGAGACCAACGGATAATTCAAAACTTACTAACGGTTCCACTTCAAGACAGGATCCTGCCTTGAGATAAAGTGGGCTTTCAAAAACGTTTCCCAAAGCCTGTTCAATACGGTCTCACATGCAAATTTTCAAATATATGTGGCATGTGCAGTTTGATTCCATGCATAAATATCAGTGTGTAAATAAAATTCTCGACAACATTCAGGTTGCATCTATTCACAAAAGGATTTACGGGGCATATATGCCCCTTTCAATTTCCCATGCTGTGGATTACATAACACTATCCAAACTTATAACATTTACAACATGTACAATAATCCCAAAATATGATAACCAACTAACAAAACTAAAAATCCTAGTTGGGAGCACTAGCCCCCCTTGGTCGCTTGTTTCTCCTTCAACCCGCTTGCCTTGGCTGTATGTTAGTCAATGGAAAAAGTGAGATTCGAATGAATCTTAGTAGTAATAATTCACTCATATAATATATAATGACACAACATGTAAGCAAATCATAAAGCAGCAACAACAGCAACAATCATAGTGATGCATGACTTTAATCACAAATGACAACTCTTAAAGCTATATCCACATGATACGTGAGTTATGTCACAAACGACAGCTCTCACAGCTATATCTACATAATACGTGACTTGTATCACAAATGACAGCTTTCATGCTATATCCACATGATGTGTGACTTGCGTTACAAATGACAGCTTTTATGGTTGTATACACAAAGCTTTCACAGCAACATACATTGTAGCATTTGAAATCAACACTATTCAATGATAAGACGCACATTCAATGCATTATACATAATATAAGAGAAAGTGTCACTACCCTGTTCTTTCAGCTCGTGCTCTGCCACCGGTTTATCATATACAGGGCAAACGTCAAATCCTATACTTCATAATTAAGGACGATGAGTTTTTTCCTATTTCAAAACTTAGGATTGGTTATTATTTGAAACTTTTAGGTGGCAACTAGAAGCCTAAATAGATGCCTAAATGGTTGTGAAAAAATAGACGAAAGACCATCTTTCAAAAGTCCAAATTACAATTTTTGAGGGGTTAGACCACAGCTAAGACCCTTTTAGCCGCAACCAAGAACTGGTCAGATGCTTTTGGGCTGCGACCAAAACTCCTGGCCGCGGCCAACAACTGGCCTGTTACCTGGCTGTATTCAAACGACCATAACTTTTTGCACAATTATCAAAATGAAACAAACTTTATATCATTGGAAAGCTTGAAATGTGTACTATAAAATTAGAGAATTTCATAACATTTTGATGCCATTTGCTATTTGAAAACACTATGCAAAGTTGGTCCTCTGCACAAAATTAAGTTGATAGAATTTTCAAAAATTTTAGTTTTCGTATAGATGTTTCTAAATTCACAACCAACACTACTCCTACACAAATTTTCATATAGAATCCAATGGAAACATTTAAACAGCCAAATTCCCATTAGTTCACATGTTTTTTTTACCACAATGCAACACAAAATCTCACATTTTGGACAATTTCATATTCAAAACTTTAGGCATTGTCATTGTCCATAACATAACATAAGACACCATTTCAACAATCAAAACCCCATGAATCCTCTAAAACCCTAGTTACATGAAAAATAGGGTAAAAATCCAAAATTTGAGAGTATCAACTAATGGTCACAATATATATATATATATATATATATCAAAAGGTAGCCTTTACTCACCTTTTTCACTTTCCCAAGCTTGTTCTTGGATTCTTTGACCTCCAACTTTTCTTGAACTCACAAAACACCTCCTTTTAAAAATCTAAAACCATAAAAATGAAGATCACATCAAGGTGGCCAAGATTAAAGAAGAGATCTTTAGCATTCAAGGTCATCTTTATGGTCAAATAGAACAAACTTACCTTAATTTTTCTTTCTCTTTCCTCCTACACCATGTACGACCTTAAGCTTGGAGAGAGAGTGAGAAATGATGTTGAGATCAGTTTTTCTACCCCCTTAAGCCTTTTATCAGACCTTAAGGAGTGAGAGAAGAGGAAAATGAGTTTAAAAATTTGACTTTTATCTAAAGGCCCATGTGATGCCAAGTGTCACCATCTTGTAACTTCTTCCATGTGCTTGCACCCATGTGATTATTCTCTCTTATTTACTTGGCAATTAGTCACACTACTTAATCTTTAAATTATTAGTGGATTCCCTCTTAGGTTGTTGACTAATCGGATGATAACTTTTCTTTTCCTCATTTTGCCCCTGACTATAGCAAGTCCTATTGGTTTACCACTTAACACATTATTTGACCCATTTCCTCAAGCCATGCACTCTACCTTCTTTGTTGATTCATTTTAAGTCTTGACACATAACTAAGCTTAAATATAGGGTTTGAACATTGACTACTGCTCATTCAGATCATAATTCACCTTATATTCTCTGAAGGTGTTTGTTTAACATTAATTACATTCACTTTTGGAGTTATTATCCCTTAATCATATTTTGGGTCATTATAATTCTCCCCCCATATAATAAATTTTGTCCCTAAAATTTGTTACACAACTTAAGCCACAAAGTTCGGATAACACCTTTGCATGTCCACTTCTGCTTCCCATGTGGCTTCCCTTCCAGACCACTTTCACAAATAGAATACTTCAGTGTCTAAGCCACCTTTCTTCTTGATCAATTATTTATTTTGGCTCTACCGTATAAGTGAAGTTGTCTTGCAAGTCAACATCTCCATACTCAATGACGTGCGTGGGATCTAGTTGGTACTTCTTCAGTTGTGAAACATGTAATACGTCATGGAGCCTACTCAAGTTTGGGGGTAGGGCTACACGATATGCTACGGGTCCGACTCTTGCAAGAATCTCAAATAGACCGATGTACTCTGGGTTCATCTTCTTCTGCTTGATTGCTCTCCTAATGCCTGTGATCGGAGACACTATCAAGAACACATGATTGCCCACTTCAAACTCTATAGGTCTTCTTGTTGGCATAGCTCTTTTGTCCACTTTGCATTGCAAGGAGCCTCTTTTAAATGATTTTAATATGCTCTGTAGTATGATAAAAAAGATCCGGCCTATACAATCATCTCTCATATAGCTCTGTCTAAAACAAAGGTGATTGGCACTTCCTTCCATATAGTGCTTCGTATGGAGCCATTTGAATGCTCGCATGATAGAAATTGTTATAGGTGAACTCAGCAAGTAGAAGAAAGTAGTCCCAATTCCCTTTAAAGTCTAGGACACACGCCCTCAACATATCTTCCAGCGTTTGAATGGTCCTTTTTGACTGTCCATCTGTCTGTGGATGAAAGGCCGTGCTAAACCTCAATTTCGTACCTAGAGCTTTATGTAAAGCCTTCTAGAATCTTGAAGTGAAATGAGGATCTTTATCTGAAATGATACTTTTTGATGTACCATATAGTCTCACTATCTCTCAAATATAAATTTCTGCTAGTTTGTCTAGAGAGTAGCTAGCGTTGATTGATATAAAATATGCCGACTTCGTGAATTAGTAAATAATTACCCAAATCATATCATAGTTTTTAATCTTGGGTAATCCCATAATGAGGTCTATGGTCATACTTTCCTACTTCCATTCTGGAATCTTAGGACTCTGTAGTAATCCTAGAGGTCTCTGGTGTTTAATCTTTAATTTTTGGCAAGTAAGACACCGCGCCACTTACTTTGTTATATTACTCTTCAATCCCGGCCACCAATACATTGACTTCAAATTGTGGTATATCTTGGTCATTCCAGGGTGAATAGAATACCAACTCTTGTATGCCTCATCTAAAATTTTCTGCCTCAAGTCAGCCTTTAGTAGAACACAGATTCTCTTCTTGTATCGTACCAGTTTACTAGGCGAAAAATCATAATCCCGAGTTTTTCCTCACTCAATCATAGTCTGAATGGACTTCATTTGATCATCTTACCTCTGAGCCTCTTTAATTTCAACCCTCAGTTCACTTTTCTCTTGAGAAGCAATGTAATTAGTACAAACGAACTGGTTCGACAAATTTAAATCTCAAAAATCTTCTATCAGTTTCCCTTCTTATATCATTATTATTGTAACTAGCACCGTCTTTCGACTAAGGGCATCTGCTACGACATTAGCTTTACCCAAATGATACTTAATCTCTTGGTTGTAGTCTTTTAGCAACTCCATCCACCGGAGTTGTCACATATTCAAATCTTTCTGATCATATAAATACTTGAGACTCTTATGGTTGCAATATAGTTCTACTACCATACCATACAGGCAATGTCGCCATATCTTCAATGCAAACACAATCGCCGAAAGCTCCAGATCATGAGTGGGATAATTCATTTCATGAGGCTTCAGCTGTTGGGAGGCACAGGCCACCATATTTCCTTGCTGTATAAGGACACACCCCAACCCCTGCTTACCCGTATCACTGTACATAACATAAGTCAAGCTGGGATCAAGTATAATCAACACTAGCACCGTAGTCAACCCCTCCTTCAGCTCAATAAAACTATTTTCACAATGTTCATCTTACTTAAATGGTTGATGTTTTCGTGTGAGCTTAGTCATCGGCAAGGTGATATGGGAGAAATTCTAAATGAATCTCCGGTAGTAATCAATTAGATCCAAAAAATTGCGTATCTCAGCAATAGTTTTTAGCCTCTTCTAGTCCAGTAATGCTTTAACTTTACTGGGATCCATTGAGACCCCTTCTGTGATATAACATGACCAAGAATTTTTACTTTTGAAAGCCAAAACTCGTACTTACTCAACTGGCATAGAGCTACTTTTAATGCAATATCTCTAGCACTATTCTTAAATGATGCTCATGCTCTTCATTGCTCTTAGAGTATATCAGAATGTTGTCGATAAACACTACCACAAATTGATATAAATATTTCTGAAAGACACGGTTAATGTAATCTATGAATACAGTAAGGGCCTTGGTTGGGCTGAAGGGAATTACTAGAAACTCATAGTGCCCATACCTCATCCTAAAAGCAATCTTTAGTATATCTTATGCTTTCACATGCAGTTGATGATAACCTAACCTTAGATCAATCTTTGAAAACACATAAGAACCAGACACTTGTTCTAAAAGGTCATCGATTCTTAGGAGAGGATATTTGTTCCTGATGGTTATCTTATCCAATTCTCTGTAATCCACACATAATCTTAGACTCCCATCTTTCTTCTTAACAAACAATACTAGAGCTCCCCACAGCGAGACACTGGGTCGAATAAACCCCTTTTCAAGCAATTCTTCACTTTGTTTCTTTAGTTCTGTATCTCATTTGGATCCATTCGGTATAGGGCTTTAGATATAGAACCAGTTCCAGGCATAATTTCAGTTGGAAACTCCACTTCCCTTTCCAGAGGTAATCCGTTAAGATTGTCTGGAAACACCTCAGGGAACTCTTTTACTATGGGTATACTATTCAAAGTTTTCTCTATCGTTTACTATATGGAAAAGAATACCATATACCCTTGGCAACCCTTCTCTAGGTATTTCTTAGCCTTAACTGTTGAGAGGAAATTTAGATTAGGATTCACATCATCATTCCTTTGTGAAGTAGGATAACTTATTCTTTTCTTCCACAATCCAGTAGCATGTTATTCACCGTCTACCAATGAAAACCCAATATGACTTCTAATTGATAAAGTGGCAGACAAATCAAATTGACAGTAGACTTATGCCCCTCAATAGTTATTACACAATTTAAACAAACCTTAGCCGTCACAGCCTTAACACCCATCGGCGTCAACCCAATCAAATCAAATAGCAGTTTATTAACATGCAATCCTAGGCGCTTTACAGAATGATAGGTAATGAAAGAATGGCTTGCACTTGAATCAAATAAATCTTGTAGTAAACTACCTTTGATAAAGATTTTCCTTTAATCAGGTTGGGGGACTTCTATCCTTCCTAGTGTGTCATAGCAAACATCCTGACTTGATTCCTAGGCCTTCACTCCACCTATGGCTATTTACATTTGCTAGCAATGTATCATAGCTGTTTGCAGTTATAACAGATTACTTGCCTCGTACAGGTTCTGCCAGGATATGACATACCATAATAGTACGTGTCCATACAGTTGAGAATTCTGGGGTTCGCGGTCTTCAGGTTTAAAGGGCTTCTTATCACTATCCTTAGATGAGGATCCCTGACTCTTCCACTTCTGAGGAGTACTTCCCTTACTAGGTTCACCGTGACCAACACCCTTGGTTGGATTCAAATCTCTCAAATTATTTTTTGTGATTCTGCACTCTCCCATAGCCTTATTGAACGTCGTAAACTATCAGGTGGCCAACCTTTTCTTCAGCTCACGCCTTAAGCCTCAAATCAGCTTGTCAGATTCTACTCCTCATCATCCATATAAAGCATAAAAGAATAATATCAGGCTAGTCGGATGAAGCGAGAAAGGTAGTTATCGAATGTCTTTACATCACCCTGCTTAATGGGCATGAATTTTGATTTCTTCTCTATCCTCATAGATCTTAGGAAGTATTTATCACTAAATTGCTCTTGGAACAACTCTTAGGTCACTGGCACATTCTGGGCCTGTAGGGTTAAAGCAATATTCCGCCACCACCTGTCGGCATCCCCTTCAAGTTTGTAGATGGCTAATCGTGCCTTCACCTCTATTGAGCAGTCTAGCACTTCAAAAATCTTCTCCAGTCAAATTAGCCAATCTTCAGCTACTTGGGAGTCAAATTTTCCATTGAACACTGTAGGCATAAACTTGTAGAATTTGGAGACCCACAACTGGAGATCTCTCTCATCTTGGGCCGGTACCCCATGTGACTCCTTATTCAGTGTAGTATGAGGCGGGGACTCTTGAACTCAAATCAACCCTTCTGTTATATCTTTAGGATATGTCTCCTCTTGAGTTTCTTCCTGGGTCGAATGGACCCTATCGGCATTGCAGTTTTCTTTCTCCTCTTGGAGCTCTTCCCTTAGCTCATTGATCATATCTCGCTGCTCCATTAACATACCCATCATTAGTTGCATAGGATCAGGTGGGTTGTCATTAATTTCTTCTACCTCTGGCTTTACACATCACACTTTTAGGTAAACCATTGTTTCTTTTCACTCTACAAATGATTCACCACGTCAATATCACAGTAAATGTATACACATATTCCTTAAAACTCATACACCAACAATAACAGGAATATTCATATGTATACAACAAACAATCATATGCCAACTATCATCGCTTAAGCAATAACTATTACAACTATCCTAGCAAAACCTACCCTTGCCAGGAACTACAGCTTTGATGCAAAAAATGTAACCCCCTACATTAAAAGCCATAATTATAGTTTGAAAATGTGTTATTATGTTAAATTAGAGAACAACGGATAATTCAAAACTTACTAACGATTCTACTTCAAGACAAGATCCTGCCTTGAGATAAAGTGGGTTTTCAATAACTTTTCCCAAAGCCTATTCAATACGGTCTCACATGCAAATTTTCAAACATATGTGGCCTATGCAGTTCGATTCACAAAATTCCCGACAACACTCAGGTTGTATCCATTCACTAAAGGGTTTATGGGGCATATATGCTCCTTTCAATTTCCCATGTTGGGGATTACATAACACTATCCAAACTTAACATTTACAATATATACAATAATCCCAAAATATGATAACCAACTAAAAAAATTAAAACTCCTAGTTTGGAGCACTAAATGCCCTTGGTTGCTTTGACCTGCTTACACTGGCTGTAGGTTTTTTAATGGAAAGAGTGAGATTCGAATGAATCTCAGTAATAACAATTCACTCATATAATATATAATAACACAGCATGTAAGCCAATCACAAAGCAGCAACAATCATAGAGATGCATGACTATCATCACAAACGATAGCTCTCACAGCTGTATCCATATATGTGTGACTTATATAACAGATGATAGCTCTTATGGCTGTATCAACATGATACATGACTTGTGTCACAAACTATAACTCTCACGGCTGTATACACATAGCTTTCATAGCAACATACACCTCAGTATTTGAAATCAACACTATTAAATGATAAGACATACATTTAATGTATTATACATAATATAAGAGAAAGAGTCACTACCTTATTCTATCTGCTCGTGCTCTGGCACCGGTTTATCACATGTAGGGCAAATGTCAAATCCTATACATCATAATCAAGGATGACAAGTTATTTCCTATTCCAATCCTTAATTCCAAAATATTTAGGGTTGGTTATCATTTGAGACCTTTAGGTGGGTACTAGAAGCCTAAACAGATCCTCAAAGGGTTGGGAAAAACTGGATGAAAGACCATCTTTCAATAGTTCAAATTGTAGTTTTTGAGGGGTTGGTTGCGACCAAGCCATTCTCTGGCCACAGTCAAGGGATGGTCAGAAAGATTTGGGCTATGGCCAAGAACCACTTGCCGCAGCCAAAATTAAGTCAGAAACTTTTGGCCTAAGGCCAATATCCACTGTCTGTGGCTAAGAACAAGTCAGAGAGTTTTAGGCTACAACCAAGATCCTTTTGGCCACGACCAAGAACAGGTTAGATGCCTCTGGGTTGTGGTCAAAACTCCTAGCCACGGCCAACAACTGGTTTGTTATTTGACTGTTTTCAAATGACCATAACTTTTAGTACACTTATTAAAATGACACAAACTTTATATCATTAGAAAGCTTAAAATGTGTACAACAAAATTAGAGAATTTCATAACATTTTGACACCATTTGCTATTTCAAAATGCTACACAAAGTTGGTCCCTTACACAGAATTTTCCAGAATTTTCAGTTTTCGCACAGATGTTTCTAAAGGTTCTAAATTCACAACCAACACTACTCCCACACAATTCTCCACAAGGAATCTAATAGAAATATCAAAATAGCCAAATTCCTATTACTTTCACATGTTCTTTTTTTACAACTTTGCAACACAAAATCTCACATTTTGGACAATTTTGCATTCAAAACTTTAAGTAATGCCATTGTCTATAACACAACATAAGACACCATTTCAATAATCAAAACTCCAAGAATCCTCTAAAATGCTAATTACATGAAAAATAGGGCCAAAATCCAAAATTCAAGGGTCTCAACTAATGGTCATAACATATATATCAAAAGGTAGCTTTTCCTCACCTCTTTCACTTTTCCAAGCTTGTTCTTGGATTCTTCAACCTCTAACGTTTCTTGAACTCATAAAACACATCCTCTTAAAAATCTGAAACCGTAGAAATGAAGCTCTCATCAAGGTGGTTGAGATTAAAGAAGTGGTCTTTGGCATTCAAGGCCATCTTTAAGGTCAAATAGAACACACTGACCTTGATTTCTTCTTTCGCTTTCCTCCTTCTTAGAGAGAGAGTGAGAAATGATGTTGAGATCAGTTTTTCTACCCCTTAAGCCTCGTAGCTGACCTTGAGAAGAGAGGGAAGAGAAAAATGAGTTTGAAAATTTGACTTTTATCTAAAGGCCCATGTAATACCAAGTGTCACCATCTTTTGACATCTTCCATGTGCTTGCACCCATGTGATTATTCTCTCTTATTTCACTTAGAAATTAGTTACACCACTTAATCTTTAAATTATTAGTGGATTCCCTCTTTGGTTGCTGACTAATCGGTTGATAACTTTTCTTTTCCCCATTTTGCCCTTAACTATGGCAATTCTTAATTGATTTCTACTTAATACATTATTAGACCCCATTTCCTTAAGCCATGTGCCCTCCCTTCTCTTTTAATTCATTCTAAGCCTTGACACACAACTAACTTAAATACAGGGTTTGGGTACTAACTATTGCTCATTCAGATTATAATTCACCTTATATTCTCTCAAAGTTTTTGTTTAACATTAATTATATTCACTTTTGGAGTCATTAGCCCTTTATCATATTTTGGGGCATTGCAAAGTATATGTTGTGATAAAACATCTCCTAGTGAGTGGGAGTAAGCTTTGTCTCCCAGTGAGTTGGAGTAAGCTTTGTTTTCCAATGAGGGGGAGTATGCAAAAGCAAATACTATTCATGATATGTATATTGTGACCTTCGACAGTGTGATTTACCATATTGAACTTGAGTATGAAAGACTGAATGATCCGAGATCCGTCAGTCAGACAAACTTAGCTAATGAGTGGGAGGATTCATCCTTTAAGCCTAAGGGCTAGAACCCTATGAGGTAAACTTGATCTAGAGGAGCTTCATCGTTTCTACAAAGATGAAAGGCTACATTGAAAGGATGTAGAAGAAATAATTTGTATGAGTAGTGGATGTTTCACATAAGTATATGGCTTAATGTTGGATGCAAATCAAAAAAGAGAAAGAATTAAAGGATTGGAACATGCACTTTAACTCTGCATACATAAGCCACCCTGATTCACTCCATATAATATGCAACTGACAAAATTACATCTTTGTTATCTCTTTAGTTAATGATCGATTGGACTGTGACTCTCGAATTCTTTGTTGGATTTTGATGTTTCCTTTTGGAGATAATAATTCTATTTCTTGCAACATACACATATTGATAAAAAGAAATTATCAAACTAGCAAAAGAGAATTTGCAAAATAACATATGCTAAAGGGTTAATACCCTTGTAAGTAGTTGAGAACCTAGTCTAACTAGCAAGAAAGACAAGGAAACATTTTGAGAAAATATCCTCTACAATTAGCAAACTATGATGTTTGTGAACTAATAAATGTGGGGGCAAAAAATAGAGCTTTGTGTTTCATTAACGTTATGGACATTTGCTCAAAATATAATCATGTTTACTTGATTTAGCAGGCCAAGTGTAAGGCTATTAGATGATGGCTAAATCTACCCAGGAATCAATTAAAGTAAAAGGATAATACCGTTTTGAACTAATAAGGGTTAAGAACACCCATATGATCAGTTCAAGGTCTTCTGTGTACAAGAAAAGGATTGTTAGGTAACTATCAATACCTAGAACACTTCAACATAATAGAGTTATTGAAATAGAGAGACAGACCTCTCCTTCATGTGGTTGAGTAAACACTAGCACAAGTGAAACTATTAGTCATATGCTAACATGTAAACTCATAGTTATTGTCTTTGTACTTAACCAAAAGCCCTCCAAGTCGGTCACAACCTTACCCTGTGAGCTGTGGATAGTGTAACATCCCATTTTATTCACCAATACCCTTTGTAAATATTTATGGAATTCAATAGAATAAAATAGGGAATTGTGGTGCAATTGGAATAACAACAATAAGCCTAGTCACGGTTACAAGTAAATTTGGCAAAAACAAGAAATAAAGCCAATATTTGTCTTCCAAAAATTTCATAATTAAAGTACCAATTTTAAAAAGAGCATAATTTTTGACTCAATTAAAGGGGTGATGGATGGCTAAAGTGAAGGGAAAAGGAAGAAGCGATGATTTAATACAATAAATCACAAAAATGTATTTGCAAAATAGTCATTTGGCTAATAAAAATTTAAAAGCCCATATTTTCCCTTAATATTGTAGTTGGGACATCCAAAAAGAAGAGAAAAAGGGAAAACAAAATACTTGGCATAAATTAAATCAAGGAGGAATAAATTTTGTAAAAGTCAAAAAGTAAAAATGGTAATTAATTGATTACTTGAAGAACAAGAAGCTTGATAATTTATGAAACAATTTCATTTCCTTTTTCTCATGGTAATTTCGGCCAAAGAGGGAAATATTTGGAAAATATGAAGGCTTTGACACTAAATATGCCATGTGTCATCATCTTTGGCCAAGTTAAAAGATGAAGTCATAAGGAAATATTCACATGGGAAATTAGCATTAAAAAACAATATTAGGTTAAGGAGGTACATGAAGATATTTTTTTAAAGTCTTCATATCCTTTCTCTTGGCTCATTTTTGTCCAAAGCTAAGGAAAGAGAGAGAGAAAGAGCTTTGAAGAACCTAGGCACCTAGGCACAAAGAGAGCTCAAGAAGGCAAAATCCAGGGTAAGTGCTTGTGATTTCAAATGTTCTTACCTTCTAGCTTGTGTAAAACCTTTTCTAACCTCTTCTCCTCCATAAATATCATGGTTAGCAAGCAAAATTTGAAGAGAAGAGAGGGTGAATAATGATGCCTAGATAGAGAAAGCCAAGAGATCAAGAGGTAATCTCAAAACCTGAATCCTCTTAGTTAGTAGGTTGTTGTGGATATTGGCTTGGTTTTGTTGATTTGGTGAGGTTTGGATAATGAAACCCTAAAACGTTATGCTGCCAAAATTTCCATGAATCATGTTTATTAAGTGGTTAATCATGTGAATATAATTAAAAAGGAAGTGTTTAACCAAGTAGAATCAAGAAAACACAACCTTCCCTTTAAGGTTGCATGATTCGGCCAGAGGTAGAATAGAGGGAAGGAGTTGGAATTTTGCTATTTTGATGATTCCATTGGATTTAGAAGGGAAAATTGTGTAGGAATACATGTGTTCATGATTTTTGGATAATTGTATACAAATCTGAAAATTTTTGAAGTTGAAAGGAAATGCTGTTTGATTGGCTTCACTAGAGGCAATGTTATTGTACATTAAAATTTGTTAATCAAACCTTGTCCATAAATTATAAAATTTGATAAGATTAAATAGACATCTAGAGCTTTAATTTGACAAATTTTTGGACAAGTACATTAAAAGATATGGATTTTTGAAGTTGAGCCCTGTTTCTAGAATGCAATCTTGAAACAGGGGAGTTTGGCGAATTTCTTGGAACAAGGTGATGACTGTGGTCAAACTTAATTATTTTTATACAAAGGTACATTTAAAAATCTTCACATAGGCTTTAGAATTAGTCAAATTGGATTTTCCTAGCATTAATTATGAATTTTCAAAGTTGACTGAAAATCTGCTAGTTTCTAGAAATAGTGAAATTGCATTGTACAGAATTGTACTGTGTAGAAACTGTTATAACTATATTTGATAGCTACAAGAATTTTATTTAAATCTAGTAATAGTACAAGTAATAATCAGTTACTTGTAACTCTAATTTTTATAACAATTGGAAATAGCCCGAGTCGGAACCAAAGTTTAGGACCGACTGAGGAATTGAAAAAGGAGTCAGGTATAAACTTTATCCTTCATACACTATGTAATCTTATATGTGCTTTATGTATACCATCTTCTGTGATATGTATAATGCACTCTCTAACTGGTACAGGAAAATCACAAGTACCATTCGGGGGAAAAACATTAATATCCCTGCAGCCCAAAAAGGGGATCTTGTCATGAGATTTCAGTACCAACTAGGTACATTGCCCAGTCTATGGCAGAAAGCCCAGCTGAGGTACGAACAAGTAGGGGTTCTAACAATAGTTGGCTTTAAACCCATGTTCACATTCCAACAATCACAATAATCACAATGTATTTATTCTTTTGCATTATGTGGTACCTACCATTATTATTTGTTGCATTTTATATGATTGATTGTCTGTTATTACTGGGATTTGTATGAATTTCACCCTTTTTCAACCTTAAAAACATTTGAGTGGAAGGCAGCAGCTCAAAGGGCAAGGCAGTAACCACGGAAGAGTAAGCATCCTAGTGCAATCAGAAGCTGTTGTTGGTTATATTAGAAGTAGTTTTAATTTATTTTAGAGACTTTGTACATATTTTTGCAACCCTATGGGGATTTTCCTGTATTGTAAACAAGCACCTGTAATCAGTATGTTTTTGCTATTTCTGTAAGCCTGCAGAATTATGAGCTTATTACTCTATGAACATTGAAATGTTAAGGGGTTTGAAAGATAGGCCTTAATTTAAGCCCAAGAGCCTTAAGACCATAAAGGTCAGTAGTTTATATCCATAATTCTTCTTACAAGTATGGATGATTGGGGCTAAGGTATATTAGGTATGTCCTTACGAGATAACCTAAGAATTTGAGATGATATGTCTTCATTCCTAAAAATGATGGCGACTTAGTGACTGAGAGAAAATCAAGAGACACTACGTTCATAGAACTTAAATTTCCTAGCAGGAAATGAGCATTGATCATACTAAATTTCTCTAACATGTTAACAGTGATAAGGAATAACCATGTGTTCTTATGTTCATTGATCCACATGGGAGAGTTGAGACATTTTCATAATGAAAGAGGTAAGAGGTAAGTTAATAGATTGAATACCTTACCTATATAGAGGAAGAGAATCCTATAAAATCCACCTCAGAGTAAATTGTCATTCAATAAATGAAGATAAGGGGATAGATTCCTTAATAGATTGAATGCTCTCTTCTTCAATTAGAAGGTGATGATGACTACCAATAAGTGTCTGAAACACACTAGAAGGACCTGTAAGAGGAATTACAAAATAGGATGTGGATTCTTTTTGAAATTAGCCAAGTAAATGTTTAGGCAATTTGTCACCTAGCCAAAAGGTGATTAGAAACAAGTAGGTTCTCTAATCCATAAGGGATATATAAAACCTAAAATACTTAGTGGCTATAGGGTACTACAATAGGAAAATTGGCCATTATGCATTTTAACTAAACAACCAATTTTGACTATGACAACAAGTTTAGTCTTGAAATTACATCAATATGATGTAAAGATTGCTTCCCAGTTTGAAAAACTTGGAAATTGGATGATGAAATCTACATGAAGCAGCTAGATAGGAATTGCATTAGGTAACTAGCAAAATTTGATTTAAAGGCTATAATGGTACAAGTAATAATCAGTTACTTGTAACTTTAATTTTGATAGGAACTAGAAATTTTCTGAGCCAGAACCAAGGTTAGGATCGACTGAGGAGTTGGAAAAGGATTTATTTAGTGACTTTTTCTTGCATACACTATATGATTATTATATGTTTGAGTATACCATTCTTTGTAAATGAGCATAGTGTTAGATATGATTAGTTTTGATGATGTCAAATATAGATGTGAAATGATAAGAGCAAAAATTTTATATAATGTATTTCTTTGACTAATTACTGTGTTTAATGTGAAATATCTTGTAGATTAATTAAGTTGAATTATGGAGGAAGAATGAGAAGACAAAATTATCAAATATATAAAGAAGTGATTGAATTGATAAGAATGAACAAAAGGAAGAAGAAAAAAACTGAAGATAGTCAAGAAGCTGCCTACTCGGATTATTGAGAATGATTATCAAGAGGAAAATAAAAAAGAAAGATATTTAAGAAAGAAGAACTTGAAGATTTAATGGCAATATCAAGATTCAAGTTCTTAGAAATAACTCTAAGATTTCTATAGTTAGAAGGAATTTAGATGGCATTGTTTTGGCACTGTAGCAGTCGACAATGTTTGTCACTATAGTGGTCGATACTGTAGCAATCGAGTACTATTTTGGCACTATAGCATGCGAATAACTGTAGCACTCGAGGTGCAGCCTGAAAGTGTAGAATCACTATAGCAAGTATAGCACTGTAGCACTCGAGTGAAGGAAGAACACACTCGAGTGTCGTGCTACTCTATTCAGCTCTATTTTATGTTCAGCCTAACAGAGTCCTAGTATTTTGGACATATCTCTCAAACCACAAGTCGGATTGACTTGAAACGGGTTGCATATGAAAGAAGACTCACAACACGAAAGATATACACCAAGATCATATTGAAAGAAGCCAGATGAAGGAGATATAATCCATGGAAGTTGACACTAAAATCACCGTCACGTTTCAAGATAGGTTTGCCTAATTTGAAGTTATATTCTAGGAGCTATGCCTTCTTGAAGTTGATGTTTGTGCGATCTAGTGCGGTAGACACTCTTTCAATCATAACTTGCAGAATATAAGGAGTTTTGAGCTAATTCTTTTTGCATTGGAATGCATATGACAAGAGCTTTCTTATGATACATTATTTTTCATATTTAAAATAAAATAAATAAATTGAGTCTAACATTGCCCCACATTACTCACGAGTCCAAAAATGCACTCTTGAAAAATGTCATGCGAGTATTGTCTAGAAGCGGTTGAAGTGTGGAGAAATTTAGCAACACTCGAGCGTTGAACAACACACTCAAGTGATAATCAGAATTACACTCGAGTCTTGCAAGTATTGACATGAAAGTGTTAACCTGAGAAGAAATATAACCAGAGCAACATGAAGAGCACTTGAGCATGACTGGTAACACTCGAGTGAGGAGAAGGATTACACTCGAGTCCTGTGAGTGAAGAGCAGCAAGTATTTGCCCGAGAGGAAACCAGAACGTGAAAATATAAAATGCACTCAAGTGAGTCATACTACACTCAAGTGAGAACTTGGTAGAATTTTGAAGCGAAACAGAGCCTCACAGCAATCAACTCAAACATGCTTAAATGTTATTTATTCATTATGTTTTCACTTGTTAGTATACAAAAATGTTAACTAACATATATTTCAAGTGAGAAACAAGAGATTAAACATTTGGATTGTGTTAGATCTCATGTTTTGATGATAACAAAAGAATGGTTTGAAAAGGAAATGTTTAATAATCAAGTTTGAACTAAGTAATGACAGGAATAAGCTTTACTTGAGGTAAGCATGAAAGTAGTGAAGATTGGCCAAAAGAAAATGCTGAGGAACTTGATCAGAAGTACAATTTCTAAGGCATTACTCGAGGCTCTACTCGAGTAATGAGCCAAAACTTGAAGTAACCAAGCAAAACTTCCAGTTACCTGCCACCATTACTCGAGGCGCTACTCGAGTAACCAGGTAAAATTTTAAGATTGCTCTCGGCCTGCTAATGTTACTCGAGGAGCTACTCGAGTAACCATGTGAAAACTTCCAGTTGGCTTCAAGTTTTCCCCATGATACTCGAGGAGCTACTCGAGTACCTGTGTTTCCTAAAATATGGACCTCTCGGCATTTTGTACCACTGCTAATGTTACTCGAGGAGCTACTCGAGTAACCAGGTCAGAAACTTCCAGTTCCCTTCAAGTTTTTCATGATACTCGAGGAGCTACTCGAGTAACTCTGTTTGTGAAAAGATGTAACTCTCGGCACTTTGTACCACTGCCAATGTTACTCGAGGAGCTACTCGAGTAACAGACTAAGGTAAGTGAAAACTTGAGGTTGGTACCCAAGTGACTTGATCTTTCTTTATTTCATCTTCCTCTAGTACTTACTCTAGTATACAAGTTTGTTTTTCATGGTTTATTTTAAGTGATTCCTCGAGTAAGTACCCCAGTATATGTAAATGTTTTCAAAGAAAACTTCAAGTCAGTACCAGAGTAAATCATGTTCAAAAGTCTCAGTTACTCGAGGAACTACCCGAGTAACCTATGCAAAAATGAATACATTACTCGAGTCCTTACTCGAGTAACAAGGTATTTGCTCTCGGCCTTGAAATCCTGCCAACATTATTGGAGTAGAGCATCGAGTAATCAAAGGATTTTAAGTGGATTACTCGAGGTCTTACCCCAATAAGCTATGAAGTTTCAAAAGCATTACTGGAATAGCTACCCGAGTAAATAACTATTCCCAAAGGTATGAAATTTAGTTTACTCCATGCACTACCCGAGTAATCTTATATTTATTCATTGACTTGCAGTTGAACAATGATTTCACGATGTTACTCGAGGAGCTACTCGAGTAAACTTCAAGGGTTACTCGAGGAGTTACTCGAGTAAGCTAATCCAGAAAGTTTGAAATCATTCCAACGGTCATTATTCTGTTTCCTGTTTGATTAGCTTTTCATTATATTAGTGTACTTAGCATTTCAACAGGTAAACAGTGAAGAGATCTTACCAAATAAAGAAAGTCAAAAGCGATGCTCAAATGTCACCGACCGTCACCTACCGTAACGTATGTTTTCCAAAAACTAGAAATGTCAATAATGGCTGTGCACGCTCCAACGGACATGAAGAAATATGTTCCAGCAATCATTACCAACGTAACTATATATATGGGAACATCTGAACAGAAAAAATGCAAGAACACACATACGAACGTATCATTAAGTTCATTGCTCTGTTTTCACATTGAAATTGTATTTCTATGCTTCAGTGATTATCATTTACTCTGTAAGAGAGATATTTCATTCAAACTCAATATTTGTTATTGAGAAAACTTAAGGTTGTGGAACCTTGAGTTGGGATTGGATTACAACCTGTAAGGGGGAGCGAGTGTCTAGGTGTAAGGAACTTGCTTGTACTGAGGTGCCAAGAACCCACTGAATCTTGGAAGCTATAGTGAAAACTCTCAGAGAAGCTCTGAGGACTGGACGTAGGTCAAAGTGGTTGTGACCGAACCAGTATAACTCTCGGTGTATACTTCGGTGATATTTCTCCTTACTCATTACTGTTTTAATTCTTTTTATATTTTCGAAAGAAATTTCAGTTTCACCCAATTCACCCCCCCTCTTGGGTGAAACACTTGATCTAACAGATTGCATATTCAAAAACGGAGGTCAGTTATGGCAAATATTGCTAGAGGCTGCTTGCAACTTGTGAGCTAGTACAATTATTGGCCTATTGCCAACTTCATATAGGCCTCCTGGGTTGCATATAAGAATGGCCCAATGTGAGACAATGTTTAATCTATGATGGATGAATTTTATATTTAATATATAACATAAAATTTGTGAAAAGAAAATTAATAATATCATATATATGGGTATTTTCAAAATACGTATATATATATATGATAATATTATTATATTATGTTAGTTTTAAATTTAATTTTATTAGGTAAATTAAATTTAATAACTAACATGATAGAAATATAATATCTGAGATTTAATTTATAAGGATAAGTTAAATCTATGGGCTCTTTATTCAGATTAAATAAATAGGTTAAACAAAAACTGTATAACAGATTTAATTAAACTAATTTATTTAATTAGCTCATCAAGATAATTAAAGGGTTAATTAATTTCAACATTAATCAAGATTAGTTTTGAAATTCGAATATAGCCCTCATAGGTTATAAAAAATAATGGAGCAGAAAAACTCATGCACATATGAGAATTCAGAGCCGCGAGAAAACTCTAGCAGATGTTGGAGGCACTAGCACGCATTCTGTGTTGGAGTAACATTCATGTGGATACCGGTAGAGGGAGCCGATCGGAGGTGTTGGTTCCTAGAGATCGATATCCCTAAATTCGAAAAGGTATGATTCTTCCTAACTCTGTTTAAATGCCATTAATAGATTCTTGATTAGGATTGGCAAAATTTTTAAAATTATTCTGCTTTACCTGCCAATCCTAACACTATGTGTAGCTTATAGGTGTGGATACTATATACATGGAAGGCAATAGTTTAATCAACATATTAACTCGAGAGTGGTTAGATATTCCCTGAGTGATAGGTATGGGAGAATCTGGGGCATATGAGGCAATGAATAGATAGCTTACAAATATATCTAAAAGGTGTCATTGGATGCTGATATGATATGATAGATTTCTAGTATCACAAGCACCAAATTTTGAAGATGTTTTTGCCCACACTGTAACACCTTATTTCCATAATACATCTGATAAGTTTTAAGTAATGAATTCAAACCACTAATCAATATTCTTTTGTAAAGTTCTTTGAATTCTCAACCTCAAGGTAGGATTCAAACCGTAATTTAATGGTTTTTTGCTGAATATTTCAAAATCTTACAGAAGCATTTTTTAGCAGTTTGCAACCTCATTATTACTCATCGATTCTTATCTTCATTAATTCAATTAGAGTGATTCGCTGCTCATTTTTTTACTCATTCTTAAATCATTCATTTACATATTCCTTATGACTTTTCAACTAGGCATGTTCATACATGCATTCTCATACAGTGATAATTTACACATAACTAATTATCACATACTAATCTTCCATTCGCCATCGTATTTTCTTCTTGCACATTTTCCTGTATTCCTTTTCTAAGCTTACCTACCAATATGGTTGGTGAGGGAGACTGAGATTCAAGCAAATCCCAATAGCGAATAGTGCTAACAAATGCATACAAGAAATGCTTTGTATATGACTTGCTTGCTTATATAAATTCATACTAACATAATGACATGTATGCGTGCTTCATGTTTAACACATTACATAATGGCCATAGTATAAGTAAAATAGAGCTTCACTCATTCACATGTGCTTTGTAAAATTCATCAAAGCAAGTAACACATAAATACACAAGCACACATATTAAGTTGTGAAAGTATGGAAAGTTCCCTACCTTTTGTCTTCGAGTTCCCTCCTTGTACCTTTTCTTCCAACCATTGAAGTTGTTTAGAAATTCTCCCATTCTTCTTCCTTGTCATCTTATGGCCCTAGGTACAAACCATATATTAGAGCCATGACAAATGAATGTGCAGTTTGGCTACATAGGCCTTGAAGACATGTCTCTTATATTTGGGCCCATAATGGCCCAAATTACTTTAATTGTCATAATTTCATAGGTTTGACCCAAACTACCAGTTTTGTTGACCAACTTTGAAAAATTATAACTAATTCTAGAAAAATTCAAATGGGGTAGTTCAGAGCCCTATTTGACCCTTGTTAAGTCTACTTTAAGGGAAACAAATCCAACTCTGCCAGTTTCACTCACAAAAACCTAGACTTTACAACTAATCCTCACTGCCACAAATGCATTCAAGAATTAATGCTTAACTTCATTAAATCATAAATTTTTATGTACTTATCCAATTAGCACAAATTACCCATCAAATCAAAGCTCAATATCTTTATTTTAATTCTAAAAAATATCATGGCCATTGGATAAATTTTAATCATTTAAAAAAATACGCCAAATTTCAAAAATCATAACTCACTACTACTTATCCAAATTTGACATTCTTTACATCAAATTAAAGCTTGGGATGTCTACTTCGAATTTGGAAATTTTCATGAGCAATGGACTTCATTTGGTTAGTCAAAAACACATCACAACCTTATGGCCTCAAATCTGGAAGTGTTGAGCTTAGTGTCTTAAAGTTCCAATTTTAAGGTTTTTAATCCAGGCCATTTAAATTCGGGACTAAAGGCCTTTCCCATGTGTTTTTTTGTGTAGAATCAAATGAAACCCTCAAAAATACCAAAATCAAACACCCACCTTTAGTTTTTCCTTCTGGACGAAAATGGTCTCTTATGACCAAAAATCACAAGTTTCAAGTTTTAATCACTTATATTCCTTTAAATCCACATTTGGCACCAAGTAAAATCATTTACATGACCAAACCATTAAAAACCCTAAAAATACCCCTTTAACCATTTGCATAGCTCAAAATGAAGGTCTTACTCACCTCTCGCTTCCTTTAGGCTTTATTCTGTGCTTTTTCAACTTTGGTTCTTGTAAGATGGCTCAAAACACCTCTCCTCAAGAAAATAAAACCATATGGTTGAAGCTTAGGATGAGGAGAACAATGTTTATAAAGAGTGATTCAGCTAGAAAGGAGATTTGAAAGGTAAAAAATCAAGATGAAGCCTTTACCTTCTTGCTCGTTCTTTAACTTTCTCCAGCTTCTCTCCTCTTTTAATTTCTAATATTTTAAACTATTTTTCTACCCATTTGATCAAGCTGGATGAAATATCTAAGGGAAAGGAAGGTTGAGATTGCTCCTTGCATCTTGATAAAATGGATAATTCTTGTGCAAGCTTACTTTTCAATATAGAATCTCAAGTTGACACTTGTCAAAAGCTTTAATCTTTTCTCTACTTTCCTCTTTCTTTTCTTCTTTTTGTATGACTTTAAGGGCTAAATTAGAGACTGTGAGATGTTTAAATCATTAATCTTCAGCCCACTCAAATACTTGGCCAAAAATGAGTCTAAGAAAGCAAGAAGAGGTGATGTGTCATGATCTTGTGGCTTCTTGAAAAGTTGAAGGGTTAATTAACTCACATTGGCTTGGTTACTTGGGTTGAGCTTTCTCTTTTCTTCTCCCTCTTAACTTAAATGAAATCCACCTTAAAAAAGGAGGAAATATGTTGACCAATTCCTTCTTGAAAGCTTGCTTTTTGGTTAATATTCCAAGATGTAACCAATTGCAAGACTCCTTGACCTTTCCTCCTTTCTCATTTCCTTTCTTTTTGACTTGTCAATTGAGTTACTTTTTGTCTTTTTCCTTTTCCTTCCCGTGGTCTTGACCAAAACAAGACATGAAAAATGAAGGAAAACTGTGACCACCATTCTTGCAAACTCACTTTTCAAGCTTAGCCACAATTGTTGACATTTCAAATGGAAAAAGTGAAGAAGTGAATTAAATTCTCCTTCCTTCTTCCTCTTCTTGGAAGTTTTTGATCAAGGGAAAAGGAATGAAAATTAATTTAATCTTCTTTATCATTACTTTTTCCTTTCAATGGCAAATCCTAGCCCTTCATGCTGTCTTCCAATTTTAACCTCACAATCAAGTGTCCATTGTCTCTTTTACCCTTGATTATGGAAACATTATTTCTTGTGCTATTAGTTCTTTTCTTTCTCTTTCTTATTTCTTTCTACACACCATTTCCCTTTTCCTTTAGATCCGAGTTAGGTTTTATGTCATTTTGACATACCCAAAAAGAATCAAATAGTTTCTTTCAACTAATTCGCATCAAAATTTTTATTCTATTCCGAGTATGATTTCTATAAGCCATACTCTTTCTTATGCATTCTTGGGACACTTGCCAAACTAGGGCTTAGTAGTCCACTCAATTCAGGCTTATTCTCAAACCTCTAATTGTAAATTTGGGATATTACACATGCGGTCACTATGGATGCCAAGTATGAAATAGGAAATAGTAACAGATGCACGATAGGAGGCCCATCAAGTATGAGTAGGAGATGTTAGACTTTGGGTCCAAGTCTGCCCTTGATGGGTTGGACTACTTGATTAAGATACAACTAGCCTAATCAAATAAGAAACAAATCAGCATTAATTGTAGATTGGGAAACAAGTTAGTATTAATTATGAGATTGTTAATTGAGAAATAAATCATCATAATTTAGAAAATTAATTAAGAAGTAATTCTCCTGATTACTAACTTGGAAGACAAGAAGGGGTGGACATTATTTTCTTATTAGTGGCCACCCTAAACCACTATGAATAGGATATGCCTTCTTTATTTATAACCCACCCTTGTCATTGAGTTATCTAGAAATGTCTCTTATCTCCTATCATCTTTCTTGTTCTGGTGGTCTGTTGTGCCAATCCTAATTAGGCTCTAGTAGTCTAATGATTGTGTGAGCATTGTTATGTTAAAGTTATGGTGCATTGGAGCTTTGACCCGGATCCAAACGTGGATTGGCCCTGGTACGCAAGTTTATTCTCTTTTCCTATTTTCCTATAGGAAGGAAAACTAGCATGCAGTGAACTTTTTAAAGAAACATATGGTCAAATTAAAGTGCTTGATAAAAGGAATACAGCAAAGGTAGCATGCCAATATGGGTGAATTGAAATGTCATTAGAAGGCCAAATCAATTTGACAACATAGGAACCTGGACATTATAGTTTAAGAAAATGAAATTGTTTAGGTTAGTTTCACTTTTGAGTCTCAATTATTAGGAAGCGTATTAAAATAAACTCACAGAACATTCAAAGGAGTTTATAAGCTACCATTGCCTTCTCTTCCTTGAGTCTGTATTAAATTGAGATGGAAAAGGTCAATTACATTCCTTGTAAGTACTTATAATTTCAAGGATTTCTATGTTTTTATATTATTTAAACAAAAAGCTTTTATCATTGTTCTAATCAAGAACATATTTTTCTACATTTATATCAATACCAACTGATACTGGTCATATATCTGTAATGATCACAAGCCCAAAGAGACAGCCCATCCTAAAAGACTAGCATATTAGGAGGGAGCTTGACTTATAATGCATACTACACTTGTGAGGGTTCCCGATATGGGACTTTTAACATAGTCACCCCTTTTAAGAGTCGATGTCCTTGGTAGCTCCACATGATGGTGTTAGTACAAGCATTTCACCCAAGAGGGGGTGAATTGGGTGATACTAGAATTTTCGTTGCATATAAGAAATTTAACAGAATATTTAAAGGAGTTGAGAGCGAAGAGAAATATCGCCGAATTGTACAATGGGAGTTATACTGGTTTGGTCACAACAACTTTAACCTATGTCTAGTCTTCAGAGCATCTCTCAGAGCTTCACTATATTCTCTAAGATTCAGTGGGTTCTTGGCACCTCAGTATAGCAAGTTCCTTCACCTGGACACTTGTTCCCCCTTACACGTTGTAATCAAATCCCCAACTCAAGGTTCCACTACCTTAAGTTATCTCTAACAAATATTGAGTTTGTAATTAAAAACTCTCTCATAGAGCAAAAATATAATCACTGAAGTACAATGAATGAGTATAGGAAAACAAAGCACTAAGAGTGTGTTGATGTTCGTGTGTTCTTAGTTCTTGTGTCTTCTTTTCTTTTCTTTGAATGCTCCATATATATAGATGATTTGTAATATCCATTGGATGCAATTCAAACATATCTATTAGAGTCGCGCAGCAACGGTTGACTGTTCATTGAATTTGAAAATTATCCGTTTGCGGTAGGTAGTGGTAGGTAAACGTTCGGACACTTTATTTGACTTTGCTCTTCTTGAATGATATCTTTATTATTTCTCTGCAAATGTACTTAGAATACTAATGCTATGAAAAGTTAATCATATAGATAACAAATCAATAAATATTCGATTAAAAATATAATTTTTGGACTGCCTTACTAGAGTGGCTACTCGAGTGATCAAGTTTGTTACTCGAGTAGTCCCTCGAGTAAACCTATAAACAATATGGCAGTGCGTAATTCAACATTTTTCATAAGATATTACTAGGGTAAGACATGGAGTGAGATATATTCCAAACCTTGGAAATACCTGATTACTCGAGTTGCTACTCGAGTGGCCATGTCTTTACCTTCACACGTTACTCAAGTACTGACTTTGGTAATCTGGTTACTCGAGTGGCCTTCGCTTTTCTTCACACCTTACTCGGGTGGTCCCTCGAGTAGATTTGAAATAACCCGGCAGATTACTCGATTACTCCCTCGAGTAATTGCATCAAATTCTTGGCTGAGAGTTTGCTTTCTGATTACTCGAGTGGCTACTCAAGTAATGCTTCAAATAACTCAGCAGATTACTCGGGTGGTCCCTCGAGTAATGCCTTTTTCTCATATAGTTACTCGAGTGGCTACCCAAGTAAATTGTTGCATTTCTTGACTGAGAGCTACTGAAAGATTTTTACCTTGGTTACTTGAGTGGTTACTTGAGTTATGTCTTTGCAAATCATGTTACTCGAGTCGCTACTCGTGTAATATCCCGAATTTTGAGACTCGAGGCTAGAGAATAAGCCTGAGATTAGTGGATTGCTAAGCCCCGGTTTAGCAAGATCCCAAATTGTGATTAGGAGTTAATGACTACAAAAGTGGACGTGGTTAGTGATTAATGAACCTTTTTAGAGAATATAAAGTGGATTGTAGTCGCTTGTATTATGAGCAACGCCAAAACCCTATATTTGAGTTCAATTGTGGATTAACATCCAAATTAAATTACAATAGAGGGAAGAATTGAATGGGGTATTGTGATGGAAATGGTGTCATGTTGTGATATTTAATCATTGGAATTGATTTAAATTAGATTGGACACATTAGTTGCAAAATTGGAAATGCTGTCCAGTATGAATTCTGTCTGGGCAGTCTTCTCGTGTGGACGTTTTTATTAGGAAAATGATGTCAGAAAATTATGGAAATTTCCAGTCTTAAATATCACATCCAAAGCTTCAAAATGGACATATAATTTGTGCCATTTCATGTTGGGAACTAGGAGATATGACTGTCCAAAGTTTGAGGTCGAAAATGGACTCTGTTTTGGGGCAGTGATGACATTTGTGTAATTCTGGAATTTTGTGGTGATTTCTAGTATTGCTAAATATTTTTCCTATAAATAGGACTTAAATACCTTTCATTTGGCTTTAGAATCACCTCATTTAGATGTTTCTAGAATTAGTTATGATTTTTCAAAGTTTGGGCAGAAAATCTGCCAGAAAATCCGAAAATGGTAATTATGACATCATCTCAATAAAAGATGACATCATCATAGGATATGTTATTAAACGGTTTTTTCCTTCTTCCTCCTCATTTCTGACGCTGAGAATAGCTGAAATAGAGAGAGAGCATATGGGATCTTTAGAGAGAGAAAGAGGAAGAAATCTTGCAAGGTAAGTCGATTTCTCCGACGATCTAGCTCCTAACGCGTATAACTCCGATACTAAGCTACTCCTTTATGTTCTTTAAGGTTTGGAAGCTCCTCTTTTGGTGTTTTGAAGTTAGGGTTTTCAGCCACAAGAAGGAAAAGCTAGTGGGAGCTTGAGGTAACTTCCAAACTCGTGCATATTGACTATTCTGGCTGTTATAGACAATTTAATCGGTGAAATTTCGCCGGATTGTCTTTGGTTCTAAAAATGGAAAATGGGTTTGTGGGGATGTTATGCTGCCCAAATTGATACTAAATGGTAGTGCTAACCTAATGGAATAGTCAATAAAGTGGTTAGGAGTAGAAAGGAACGCGTTTACGGAGCCGAAACCGAAAAACCCCAATTTTCCCCGGAGTACTTGTATATTTCGGTTATTGCTATAAATGGGTCTTAGAGTTGGATTTTCAATGATTTGATGGTTCCATTGAGTTCAGGAGCGAAAATTAGGTGGGGTTACAGTTGGTCACTTTTTCGGAACAGGCTGAAAAAGCATAATTACGAAAATGCCCCTGAAACCCTTAAAGTGGGGCTGTCAAGGGTAATTTTGTAATTGACATTGAATTTGATAATTCCGAGTCCGGAAATGGATTCCTTGGGCAAAAATATGTTAGAATAGCCCATGTCAAAATTTCAGGAAAAGTACAGTCGGACCGGGTACGGTGGGGCCGGGCCGGGTCCCAGGGGGTATTTTAGTAATTTTTCCATATAGCTTCATATAACCCACAAAAACACTATGGAAGTATCTAAATAGTACATTTGACATTGTAGGATCGAACGTAAAGCCTCAAGTTGTTGGCACGTAAATCGAGGAGAAAAGACTGGAGGTAGGGAACTTATCTCTCCTGCATGCTCTGATAACTGTATTAATGTGTTGATGCATGTTATTGCGCTTTGCTTGATTATGTGGAACATGTATGAATGATTTGAAGCTATGTTTCAATATATGCTATGGCCATATGTGTATCGTTCGAAGCATTGAGCTTATAGATTTGTCATTGTATGTGTGCTGAGTTATGTGATGCAAGCATGTCATGCATTAAACACTTATCTTGCCTGCATATTGATAATGTTTCCCTACTGAGATTCTCTCGAATCTCACCCTCCCTTACCAACAATTTAGACAGGGCAAGTGGCTCGTGGAGGGAGCGGCAGGACTCATTCGAGATGAGATTGTGTAATCCCCATTTGAAGAATTGTAATGGGCAATTGTGCCCTGTATATCTTTAGCGAAGGTATGTACCCGAGATTGCCGGGATGATTATGTTGTGCACTCTGTTATTTATATGAATGTGATTTATCTTCGTGTAGTAATTGTATTCGAAATGTGAATATGAGACCAAGTTTATAAATGATTTCGAAAGGTATTTTTGAAAACCCCATCATGTGATGGGTTAGTAAATGTTATTTGATTATTATTGGTCTCTATTTCATTTTAATCGTGTATTTCGGATATAATTACTGAGGGGGTTACAACTCGAGTAATGGTCTATATAACTTTGCAGATTACTCGAGTGGTCCCTCGGGTAACTTCGTCCAAATATTGACAGTGCTTTACTGGATGAAATTCTCTGTGATTACTCGAGTGCTTACTCGAGTAACAACTTCCCTTACTTGAGTGGCTAGTCGAGTAAGCCTTCATAAAATTTGTTTATTACTCTAGTACTTACTCCAAGTAATGCTTTGCCACTTTGTTCAAATTCATTTGTTTGTTATCAAATTCTTTTATATCATTGATCCAATCTTTATTGTCATCAAAACATATGGGATCTAACATTCTTCCCCTTTTTGATGATGACAAAACTTGGTGATTTTGAACAAAGTTTTTGAAATTGAGTTTTAAAACATATGCTTCTTAAATTCTTTTCATATGAAATCTTTTGTTGAATTTAACCTTCAAAACTCTTTTGAAATAACTTATTAAAGATCTTTTCAAGGTTTTTTGTTCTTATATTTACTTGTTTACCTTGCATACATAATAAAAAACACATTAGTCCCAAAATACAATATAATTTCAATGAAATGTCATAAAGGAACAAATTGCATTATAAAGAATTCAATACATAATCAAAGGTAGAAAGCAAAAAGCACCCTAAAACCCCATACACCCAAATCCCAATCAACTCAGCCATTCATCACAAAATCACTTAGGCTCTTCTCCCCCTTTTTGTCTTCATCACAAAGGTAGAATCAATCATGAGGAGGAGTAGATGGCTTGGCTGCTGAGATAGGAGTGACAGGAAATGCCAATGACTCATATGAACTATCTGAACTTGAAGGATTTGAGGATGATGGTTCAGGGTCATGAAGGTTCACTGGCGGTGTCTGAAGTTCCTTTGGAGGATTTACCGGAGATGAAGGGTAAGGAACCAGAGAAGTAATTTCTACTTCCTCTGTAGCAACCGGTGAAGACACAAGCACCTCCTCAGTGCATGTTGGTGATACAATGGGAGTAGATATGGGCTCTGGTTGAATAGGCTGAGGTGGATCATCAGTGGTGATGTGGATATGCTTAGATGTGTCAGGGTCAGGCATAGAGAACAACACATTGCTAGGTCCACTCTCAGAGGGTCTATGCTCAATGGGTATACTAGGTCCAGGTTCAGGGACAGGTATGGGCTCAGGAATACCAGAAGAACTAGGAGTAGAGGATCCAGATGCCATAGCATCAAGTCTGGCAACAATGGATCTTAGAAGTTCACCTTGGGCACGTTGTTCAACTAGCAACTCTTTGTGCTTCTTATCCATCTTATCCACAAGTTGTCCCATCTTTTCATTCATATGGGTTACCAATTCCGCATTGGTATTCGCAATATCAATATGGAAACTCCTCAGGATGTTCTCCATGAACGTTTGCATTGTGGCACCAAAGAAGGATGGAGAAGATGTGTTGGCTAGAGCAGAAGACTGTGTGTCATCCATTCAGCTTGTTGCTATGTCAGTCTTCTTTTTCTTGGGACTTGCTTCTAGAGGAGTCTTCAGAGGAATCTCAATATTCAACTTTCCAATTTGATTCCTTCCCACTGGTGCTAACCTCTCAACTGGCTCCATATTCTCCAAGTACCAAATCTTATTCTTCTTGAGAAATAAAGAAATAAGTTGAGGATAAGGCATTGGAGTAGTAGGTTTTCCTTCATATCTATACCTCTTGATCTCATTGAAGATATACTCTCCCAAGTCCTTTTACTCTTTGAGGATCAATGAGGCAAATTTCCTGAAGTCTCTCTCAATGAAATGAGTGAAGTTATTGGACTTGTTCACCATGGCTCTAGAGTAGATATACCATATGATTCTATAAAAATCACTCATATCACTCAGATTGAAGTTGAGAGGTCCCACTATCTCACCAGGTCTAAGGATAGAGAATATATAGTTTGAATCAAGGTTAGAGTAATCATCATCAGGACGATTTTCTATTCCTAACCAGGTATTGATTCTAGAAGGTGAGATTAGAATTCTTTGTCCTCTAACCTTAGAAGTCATTCTTCTTCCACAGACTTCCTAACAGGATCATTAATAGGTTTGAGGTTACAATAAAAATGTCTCACTACTTTGGTGCAAAATGGGAGTTTGATAGATAGCCAGGGTATATAGGAATCAAGATAGGGACTCAGATCGAATTTCAATACCTCTTGAAGCACCTTATAGTCAATGTAGTGCATCTTGCACACGTTCCTTCTTACAAAATGACTTAGGTACTTCTGAGATTCTTCAAGCTTGCTCATATTGAATCCTATTGGTGGAAATGTGATTTCTTCATCCCTCTCTTCTGTTTGCTTTGAAGTTTGCCTTTCTTTGCTTCCTTAGATTGGAAGGCTTCTTCAAGCATGCCTACCATGACTTTGGTAAGCTTCTCACTAACCTTAGGCTTTTTCAGAGGCTTAGGAGAAAAGGTAGGTGTGTCAGATGAATTAGAGGAAGGAGGAGATGGTTCTTTTGTTGTTTTGCCTTTTACAGGGGGTGAACTCATCTTGGATTGAGCTCTTGTGGCAATGGGCTCCTTAATCACAACCCTTTTCACCTTAGGCTTAGCTTGCGGCTTGGTCTTGGATTTTGGTTTGGGAGAAATTTTCCTCTTCTTGGTAGGAGGAGAGGAATGTGAATCAGAGGGTTGATATTGCTCAGAAGACTCAGAAGGAGTGCTAAGATTGGGAGATTTTGTCCTCACCATTGTGATTTAAGAAAATTGAATATTTCAGAAAAATAGAGATAAGTGTCGCGAGCTTAGGGCAGATGATTCAGTGTAAGCTCAGAAGTTTTTGAAGGTGTAAATCACTGGGTTTTGACGGTTATGGGAAGAGAAAAAGATTTTAAAAAGCTTTTGTAAGAGCATTAGGAGAATCACTCGAGGAGATTTTGTGAGAAATGACCGAGTATCAAGTTGAAATAACCTAGAGCCCAACATCACTCGAGGCCTTACTCGAGTGATCATCAGTATCACTCGGGTAGCTAATAGAGTAATTATACAAAAAATTTTAAAATACAGCAAATTTGAGAGCGTACCTGGCATGAATAATATTGTAATTATCCATATATATTCCCTCGATCATTTGATGACTCTTTATAACAGATTTAAACTGAAACTCAGCTGATTTGAAATTTGAACCCAGGTTCACTCAAGGCCTTACTCGAGTAATGTTGAAGTTCACTTGAGGCCTCCCTTGGGTAAGCTATCTCTTCACCTTCTAACTGTTCATTTCCAACTATTATGCCATTTCGTTTGAAATTAATGTTTCATTGGCACATTTTCAAGTTCATTACTCGAGTGGCTACTCGAGTAATGCATCTATTACTTCAAGGTATCACTCTAGTAATACTCATTACTTGAAGTTCTCACTCCAGTAATGCTCATTACTTAAAGTTCTTACTCCAGTAATGCTCATTACTTGAAGTTATCACTCCAGTAATGTTGTCCTCAGTTCACCTCTGCTATTCATACTCCAAAACATATTATCATGATCCTGCAAAACAAATTGCTAGAAACTCCGAAGCTTAAGTTAATAATCATCAAAATATCAATAAATAATATCATCTAACATTTTGTAAACACTAAATAACTTACAATTAATTGGGATTTACCATTCCCAATTCTCGTCTAATATATAAAAATTGATCTTTTGCAAGAGGCTTTGTGAAGATATCAGCTAGTTGAAGATGAGTTGGAATGAATATTACTTTAACATCTTTCTTTTGGACATGATCTCTGATGAAGTGATGTCTAACATCAATATGCTTGGTTCTGGAATGTTGAACATGATTCTTTGCCAAGCTTATCGTACTAGTATTGTCATAGTATATTGGTGTTTCTTTCAAATAAATACCAAGATCCTGGAGTTGTTGCTTTAGCCATATTACTTGTGCACAACAACTTGATACAGTAACATACTTAGCTTCTGTTGACGAAAGAGACATTGTAGTTTATTTCTTGCTAAACCATGATACAAGTAAGCCTCCAAGAAACTAGCCTTGTCCACTTATACTCTTTCTGTCCGTCTTGTATCCTCCATGATCAGGTTTGAGTATGCAACTAGATATTCACTTCTTCCTTTGGGATACTAGAGACCCAATTCTAGCGTGTCAGCAAGATATCGGAAGATTCGTTTGACGGTTTCAGCATGTGACTCTTTTGGTGCTGATTGATATCTTGCACACATACCCACACTAAATTGAATGTTAGGCCTACTTGCAGTGAGATAGAGTAATGGTCCAATCATTCCTCTATATTTTGTGATATTGTAATCTTTTCCCTTGACATCCACATCAAGCAATGTAGTTGAGCTCACGGGTGTGTCCGTTCCATTTACTTCATCCAATCCATACTTCTTTAATAGCTCTTTCAAATATTTAGTTTGAGATATGAAAATTCCATTCTTTCTTTGTTTGATTTGCAAACTGAAAAAGAAATTCAATTCTCCCATCATTGACATCTCAAACTCCCCCTGCATTATCTCAGAAAATTCTTTGCACATAGTTTCATTAGTAGCACCAAAAACTATATCATCAACATATATTTGCACAATTAATATATCATCACGTTTTTGCTTTATAAAAATGTTGTACCAACTTTTCCTTGTACAAAACCTTGATCAATAAGAAATTTACTGAGCCTTTTGTACCATACTCTAAGAGCTTGTTTTAAACCATATAAAGCCTTTTTGAGTTTGAAAACATGGTCAGGTTGGGTTACATCTTCAAAACCTGGAGGTTGCTCTACATATACTTCTTCCATGATGTAGCCATTTAGAAATGCAGTCTTTACATCCATTTAATAGAGTTTGAATCCTTTGATGCATGCAAAGGCTAAGAGTACTCGTATATAGCTTCCAATCTAGCCACTGGAGCTTACGTTTCCTCATAATCAATTCGTTCTTCCTTATTATAACCTTTGGCTACCAATCTTGCATTGTTTCAGACAATAATTGCGGATTCATCAAGTTTGTTCTTGAATACCCATTTAGTGCCTATGATCGGATGATCCTTAGGTCGGGGTACCAAACCCCAAACTTGATTTCTGTCAAATTGGTTTAGTTCTTCTTGCATTGCTATAACCCAATCATTGTCTGATAAAGCTTCATCAATGTTAAAAGGTTCAATCTCAGAAATGAATACAGAAAAATTTACTTTATTGAAAATTCTATTTCTAGTTTTGATTCCTTCATTCACATCTCCTATGACTTGATCTAGGGGATGACTCTTATTGTATTTCCAGGCTTTAGGTTGCCCTAGTGACTGATCTTCTTCCTTGGTTTGATCAACTTCTGGAATAAGATATTTAGAAATAGATTGACCATTTTCTTGATTTAAAACAACTTCCTGCTCATCATCAATGGTTTTGTCAGAGGATTCCAATTTATCAAATACAACGTGAATTGATTCTTCAATAACACATGTTCGTTTATTGAAAATTCTATATTCATTACTTCGGTTAGAATATCCTAGGAAAATTCCTTCATTTGTTCTAGAATCAAATTTTCCTAAGTTATCTTTACCATTATTATAAATGAAACTCTTACAACTGAAGATGTATAAATAAGCAAGATTCGGCTTCCTTCCTTTGTATAGCTCGTATGGTGTCTTTCCAAGTTTTGTTCTAATGTAGGCTCTATTTGAAATATAGCATGTTGTGCTCATTGCAATGGCCCAGAAAACTTGAGACACGTTCTTTTCATTTTGCACTGCTTTAGCCATTTCAGTGAGCACTCTATTCTTACGTTCCACAACTCCATTTTGTTGTGGTGTCCTTGGAGCAGAGAAATTGTGATCAATGCCATTAGTATCACAATATTCTTCAAAGGCTTGATTTTCAAATTCTCCACCGTGATCTGTCCTGATACCTGTAATGGACATACCTTTCTCATTTTACACTTTCTTGGCAAAAACAATGAATTCTGCAAAGGTTTCATCCTTTGATGATAGAAAAGTAGTCCATGTAAATCTAAAGAAATCATCAACAATGACCAATGAATATAAGTTGCCACCAAGGCTTTTAACTCTCGCTAGACCAACTAAATCCATATGTATCAATTGAAGTGGTCGACTTGTTGTAATCTCATTTTTCGATTTAAGAGATGATTTAGTTTGTTTACCCTTTTGACATGAGTCACAAATCAAATCATTTTTAAAACTTACTTTAAGTAAACCAAGAACTAAATCCTTTTTGAGTAGTTTTCCTAGTTGGTGCATGTTGACATAAGCTAGTCTCTTATGCCATAACCAACTTTCATCGGCATTACTCATAAAACAAATTTCAGAATTATTTCTATTTATATCAAGTGTATAGCAGTTACCTTCCGTTTTTGCTTTGAGCTTTGCCTTGATATTTTTCTTATCAAATTGTAAGTCTTTCTTGTTGACAATCAGACATTCCTTTGAATCAAATATTATCTAATTGTCTTTATCTTCACTTTGACTTACGCTCAGCAAATTATGACATAAGCCTTCAACGTAATATACATCTTTGACTTGTATTCCTTTGTCATTTTTTATTTCAGCAATTCCTGCTATTTTTTCGGATTGATTTCCTCCAAATTTTACCTTTCCACCTTCCTTAGGTTGCAATGTGGTAAAACTTTCGAAATCACCGGTGATATGTCTAGAGCATCCACTGTCTATATACTACTTGTTGTTTTTGGATGCTTTAAGACATATCTGTAATCAATATGATTAAGTCTTAGGTACCCACATCTTTTTGGGTCCTTTTGGGTTAGTAAAAATTTTTTTCAGAACATATGAACCTTTAGGTACCCATTTGTAGGTTCCTATATTTTCTTTCTTCCTATGAATGCATGATGAAATATAATGACCTTTTCTATTACAATAATTACAATGTGCAAAAAGGATTTGATGTATGCACAGAATGTTGAAAATAATTCAAGTATGATTTACTTCCAGCTTTCTTTCTTCCTTTCCTTCTGTTTGATTTTGGATCATATCCAATTCCAGACCAATCATTCACAAATTGTTGAGGTTTTAAAATCACATTTAGCATTTCACTTCCTTTAGTGAATTTTTCAAGAGATTTAGTAAGATAATTTTGGATCATAACTAGTTCTTTAACTACTTTGATGAATTCAGAATGTAAAGCATTATATTTAGAAAGTAATTCATCATAGGTAGGATCAAAATCAGTTACCTCTTCTTCTATTTCCTCTTGAGCAACTAGACAGATATTGGCTACTTCCTCTTTATCGCTTTCTTCATCAAAAGAACTATCTCCCCATATGGCAGATACAAAGGCTTTCTTCTTGTTGTAGAATTTGCCTTTTCTCTTCTCTTTATTCTTTTGAATCAGTTCTTGACATTCTAATTTGAAATGTCCTGGCTTTCCACATTCATAGCAGATGATGTGTTCTTTATTGCTTGTTCCTCCTTTCTGAAAGTTTTTGAATCCTTGGCCTTTCTTATAAAACTTTCTGAATTGTTTTATGATTAGGCCCATTTCATCATCGTCAAGCTCTTCATCTTCATCTTGTTCTCCTTCTTTTGCTTTCAGTGCTAGACCTCTTTTCTTCTTGTCACCAATATTATCTAGTTCTCATTTGAACTTTAATTTGCTTTCATATTCAGAAAGGCTCAAAACACCTCTCCTCAATTGCAACCGATCGCATTGATTCACCTTTTGCTTCCTTAATTGTAGTGGCCTTTGCCTCCCAGTCTTTAGAAAGAATATTTAAATCTTTCGTACTTGGGTATGTTGATCATAGACTTTTCCAAGTAGTGCAAAGTATTGACTCACCTGATTTCATTCGAAGTAAATCAAACTCAGTAAACAAAGTATTAACCCGGTTTTTTTTATTCCCAAAGTTCCTTCATGAGCTATTTCTAAGGCTTCCCACATTTCTTTAGCTTTTGGCAGTGTGTAGATTCTGAAGTACTCATTTTGACTTAAGGCACTTTGAACCATTATAATTTCTTTACTGTTGAGTGTAATGAGTTTCTTGTCATTCTCATCATATTCTGCTAGTGTCTTGGAACTCTTTGTGAATCTACAATCTTTTAAGGTTTGTAGTTTCCACTGTCAAACACATCCGATAGCCCATATTTAGTAGCCATTACGAAGACTCTGAACTTCACTTTCCAGAATGAGAAGTGTTCGCCATTGACACCTGGAGGTCTTGTGATAGAAGCTCCGTCAGGAAGAATACCTTCACCCATGCTTGCCATTGGATCCTTCTTAGGCTGTTAAACCTTAACAAGAAGACCTACGCTCTGATACCAAATGTTAGTGCAAGCGTTTCACCCAAGAGGGGGGTGAATTAGGTGATACCAGAATTTCTGTTGCGTATAAGAAATTTAACAGAATATTTAAAGCAGTTGAGAGCAAAGAGAAATATCACTGAAGTGTACACTGGGAGTTTCTTTCAACTAATTCGCATCAAAATTTTTATTCTATTCCGAGTATGATTTCTATAAGCCATACTCTTTCTTATGCATTCTTGGGACACTTGCCAAACTAGGGCTTAGTAGTCCACTCAATTCAGGCTTATTCTCAAACCTCTAATTGTAAATTTGGGATATTACACATGCGGTCACTATGGATGCCAAGTATGAAATAGGAAATAGTAACAGATGCACGATAGGAGGCCCATCAAGTATGAGTAGGAGATGTTAGACTTTGGGTCCAAGTCTGCCCTTGATGGGTTGGACTACTTGATTAAGATACAACTAGCCTAATCAAATAAGAAACAAATCAGCATTAATTGTAGATTGGGAAACAAGTTAGTATTAATTATGAGATTGTTAATTGAGAAATAAATCATCATAATTTAGAAAATTAATTAAGAAGTAATTCTCCTGATTACTAACTTGGAAGACAAGAAGGGGTGGACATTATTTTCTTATTAGTGGCCACCCTAAACCACTATGAATAGGATATGCCTTCTTTATTTATAACCCACCCTTGTCATTGAGTTATCTAGAAATGTCTCTTATCTCCTATCATCTTTCTTGTTCTGGTGGTCTGTTGTGCCAATCCTAATTAGGCTCTAGTAGTCTAATGATTGTGTGAGCATTGTTATGTTAAAGTTATGGTGCATTGGAGCTTTGACCCGGATCCAAACGTGGATTGGCCCTGGTACGCAAGTTTATTCTCTTTTCCTATTTTCCTATAGGAAGGAAAACTAGCATGCAGTGAACTTTTTAAAGAAACATATGGTCAAATTAAAGTGCTTGATAAAAGGAATACAGCAAAGGTAGCATGCCAATATGGGTGAATTGAAATGTCATTAGAAGGCCAAATCAATTTGACAACATAGGAACCTGGACATTATAGTTTAAGAAAATGAAATTGTTTAGGTTAGTTTCACTTTTGAGTCTCAATTATTAGGAAGCGTATTAAAATAAACTCACAGAACATTCAAAGGAGTTTATAAGCTACCATTGCCTTCTCTTCCTTGAGTCTGTATTAAATTGAGATGGAAAAGGTCAATTACATTCCTTGTAAGTACTTATAATTTCAAGGATTTCTATGTTTTTATATTATTTAAACAAAAAGCTTTTATCATTGTTCTAATCAAGAACATATTTTTCTACATTTATATCAATACCAACTGATACTGGTCATATATCTGTAATGATCACAAGCCCAAAGAGACAGCCCATCCTAAAAGACTAGCATATTAGGAGGGAGCTTGACTTATAATGCATACTACACTTGTGAGGGTTCCCGATATGGGACTTTTAACATAGTCACCCCTTTTAAGAGTCGATGTCCTTGGTAGCTCCACATGATGGTGTTAGTACAAGCATTTCACCCAAGAGGGGGTGAATTGGGTGATACTAGAATTTTCGTTGCATATAAGAAATTTAACAGAATATTTAAAGGAGTTGAGAGCGAAGAGAAATATCGCCGAATTGTACAATGGGAGTTATACTGGTTTGGTCACAACAACTTTAACCTATGTCTAGTCTTCAGAGCATCTCTCAGAGCTTCACTATATTCTCTAAGATTCAGTGGGTTCTTGGCACCTCAGTATAGCAAGTTCCTTCACCTGGACACTTGTTCCCCCTTACACGTTGTAATCAAATCCCCAACTCAAGGTTCCACTACCTTAAGTTATCTCTAACAAATATTGAGTTTGTAATTAAAAACTCTCTCATAGAGCAAAAATATAATCACTGAAGTACAATGAATGAGTATAGGAAAACAAAGCACTAAGAGTGTGTTGATGTTCGTGTGTTCTTAGTTCTTGTGTCTTCTTTTCTTTTCTTTGAATGCTCCATATATATAGATGATTTGTAATATCCATTGGATGCAATTCAAACATATCTATTAGAGTCGCGCAGCAACGGTTGACTGTTCATTGAATTTGAAAATTATCCGTTTGCGGTAGGTAGTGGTAGGTAAACGTTCGGACACTTTATTTGACTTTGCTCTTCTTGAATGATATCTTTATTATTTCTCTGCAAATGTACTTAGAATACTAATGCTATGAAAAGTTAATCATATAGATAACAAATCAATAAATATTCGATTAAAAATATAATTTTTGGACTGCCTTACTAGAGTGGCTACTCGAGTGATCAAGTTTGTTACTCGAGTAGTCCCTCGAGTAAACCTATAAACAATATGGCAGTGCGTAATTCAACATTTTTCATAAGATATTACTAGGGTAAGACATGGAGTGAGATATATTACAAACCTTGGAAATACTTGATTACTCGTGTGGCTACTCGAGTGGCCATGTCTTTACCTTTACACATTAATCGGGTGCTAACTCTGGTAATCTGGTTACTCGAGTGGCCTTCAATTTTCTTCATACCTTACTCAAGTGGTCCCTCGAGTAGATTTGAAATAACCCAATAGATTACTCGATTACTCCCTCGAGTAATTGCATCAAATTCTTGGATGAGAGTTTGCTTTCTGATTACTGAGTGGCTACTCGAGTAATGCTTCAAATAACTCTGTAGATTACTCAGGTGGTCCCTCGAGTAATGCCTTTTTCTCATATAGTTACTCGAGTGGCTACCCGAGTAAATTGTTGCATTTCTTGGCTGAGAGCTACTGGAAGAATTTTACCTTGGTTACTCAAGTGGTTACTTGAGTGGTGCCTTTGCAAATCATGTTACTCGAGTAGCTACTCGAGTAATGGTCTATATAACTTTACAGATTACTCGAGTAGTCCCTCAAGTAACTTCGTCCAAATTTTGGCAATGCTTCACTGGATGAAATTCTCTGTGATTACTCGAGTAACAACTTCCCTTACTCGAGTGGCTACTCAAGTAAGCCTTCTCAAATTTTGTTTATTACTCTAGTGCTTACTCCAAGTAATGCTTTTCTACTTTGTTCAAATTCATTTGTTTGTTATCAAATTCTTTTATATCATTGATCCAATATTTATTATCATCAAAACATATGGGATCTTACAGATAGCACTTCACTCAGCCTTTTATCAGTCAGAACCCTTCGTAGGTAGCCCTCTCCATGAACATCAGGCTATCAATTGAAGCACCAATGTAATGATCACAAGCCTAAAGGTGGAACCTATCTCAAAAGACTCAAAAGACTAGCCTATTAGGAGGGAGAACTCTTGACTTACAAAGCACACTACACTTGTGAGGCTTCCCGATGTGGAACTCATAACAATACCTTTTCTCTTTCCTTTAATCACATTTCAGCAGACATTTCAACTATTATAATGAAAGTATAAATAAGGTTTTCCTTAAATTCACTAATATGAAAAAGAGGTCTACAAAATTTATATTTTTATGCAAACTGAAAATTACATGTTATGGATCATAAAACTTCCCCATGTATTTACTTCATAGTCAACTACTCAATCCTTTAAGGGAAAATTCTGCTAAAATTTTTATTGGAACAGATATGGCAAGAAATTTAAAATTTATACGTACCAAGGTTATTAAACCCAGATTGGCCTCTGAACTGGTGAGGTACTGGGTCAAGGGTCAGTGGGTTAGACTTGAGTCAACCTGAGCCCAAACCAGCAAGAAAAAACATATGAGGATTGGTAGACTTGGATTTGGGGGTAGTAGTATTCTAGACTCCTTGATTACTTCCCTCCATTAACAAACCAAATGGTTTATTATTTTCCTCCATTGAAAAATATGAGGATTGGTAGACTTGGGATTGAGGGATTTTGTCATAGTTATTGAGCTTAAAGTGGTTTTATTGTGACAAATAGGAATTAGTGGTAATTGCATCTAATTAGAATTTAAAAGGGTAAAATTGTCATAAATCTTGCAATTAATATTAATTGGGTTGATTTTCTTAGAAATTATAGGCAAATTGAAGAAATGTCAGTTAAGGACCAAAATTAATTATGCTGAAAGACAAAACATAATTGATAAGGACATGAAATCTAGAAATAATGTACAATGACCAAAATGCCAAAAAATTCTTGCATTTTGCCAGACAAAAAATTAGGTATGAACTTTCACCATTTAAGCCCGACACTATCGGATCAAAGTTCCGCTAAGAGGACCTCTAATCCCTCCACCAAATCAGGTATCAAGTTTCATGATATGTACCGATTTGATGATTAATTTGAATTTCTTTCCTCTATTTCTCTCTATTCTTCTTCTTCTTTCTTTCTTTCTTTCTTTGTATTTCCTACTTTCTGGTGTATCATTTCACCATTCATGCCCGAATTGTGACAAGGACACCTTCAAAATCTTGTTCGAAGAGTCAATAGAGTTTTACTTTGACCTCGATTCCTCTTCGTCATCAACAAATGAGTTGATTGTTGGATTTAATAAACATGAGCGCAACTCTGACCTCAGTTCCTCTCTATCTTCTACTCTTAAATTTTGTTTTCTTAAAAAAGGATGAACTTGGTTTGGTGCATCACCTAAACCAGTTCGGAACTATGTTCACTAGTTTTTGAGCTAAACTACTCGGTCTGGTCTAGGTTTAATAATATTGATTTATACATTTCCAGCTATCAATCACACAAGTTTCTAGAAGAATGGCAATAAAGCATTATCGCCAATAGCTGAAAGAATTTCTTTTCCCTTAATAATTTTTTATTGAAATTTAAATTGCAAAAAAAAAGTTTTAAGTCACTTATGCTACCAAAATTTTATATAAGCACTGTAAGTGTACGAGCCTTGGAAATAGTATAATAGCAACTCAAGGTTATCCCACAGACACTAGTACACAAAAGGTGTTTAAGATTGGCACATTTAGACTGGTTATAGCGGATAAGGTCTTGAAACAATGACTGGTGGCATTTTGGTAATTATGATCAACTTCTAAGACTAGTTATACTAACATACAGTCTTAAATATCTTATTTAGACTGGTTTATCAACAATCGATCTTAAAAACTTAATCATTAAAGAATATAAACATATGTATATATTTATTAGACCGATTCTAAATGCAACAGGTCTTATATATTTTTTAAAATAAAAAAAATTAAAATTTATTTTTTTTCAGACCAGTTATAAAAAATAACCGGTATTAAATGTTAAACTTTTAAAACCAATTGTTATTAGGAACCAATCTAAAATTTTTTTAAGACCGATTATTTAGTAAAATCGGTCTTAATACTAACTTTTATGATCAGTTTTTCTTAATAACCGATCTTAAAAGTGCCCTGAATATTCTGTCGCTTCATATCGTGCCTAATTTCCACTTTGAAATATGAAACTCAAGCTTCTTGCAAACCCCTCCCTCCTTTCATGGCAGCTGCTCCTTCCCACGTCGCTCCTCATCCTTAAACTTCATCGCTGTCGACGCAGAGGTTTGGTTGAATACATTAACGTAAGGCTCGGTGTTTATTCCCTCCAATTGGTTTCTTCTTCAAGCGCAGTTTCTTGACTTCCCTAGGTTTCTTCTTTAAGCTTCTCCTTCCTACATCTATCATTCGTTCTTTACTAATGCCGCTGTTGGACGCAGGGGTATGGTGGATTGCATTCCTACCTTGCATTCCCACCTCACCTTTGCTTGACTCCGTTAGGTTTCTTCATGAAGCTTGAACTCTAGGTAATTATGAGATACGTTTAGATTTTTTTGTTACTTGCTCTGAGTCATTTTTCACCTTTTTGAATGATCTTAACTTTTGAGCACTAATGTAGAATATTATATATGGATGCAAAGCCTCTTTTTCGTTTCTCAAAGCTACTTCTATATCTCTTAGCCTAGATTCTGTGACTCTGTATTATTGAATTATATGTTCTTTATCCCTTCAACACTTGACTCCCCTTTGTCCTTTGTTTTATTTTTGCTAGACAGAATTATGTAGAATAATGTAGAATGTTTTATTAGCTCATTCTAGATAGAGTTAATTTTTATGACACTGGATTATGTGTTTTACTAGACAGATTTAGATAGAGTCTCAACCTTAATTCTGTGACTCTATATGAACAAATTATGTGTTCTTTACCCCTTAATTTTGTACTGTTTTATGGCTCCAATGAATTTTGGAGGTGGTATTGTATAGGGAGAGAATGAGGAAGAAATTTCCAACTATGTACCAACAAGGATATAGCAATTAAAGTCTAGAATGTTAATATATTACTTGAAATGAAAATTGCAGGCTAAAATTTAAAGTGCCATAGGAGTATAAATTAGCTCATTTGATTGCAAGTGAGGTTAATGAGGCATCCTAGTAAGGATACTGTACAACCACCGACTAGTGTTAATGAAAGTGAGCTTAGTAATGCTCTGAGCCAAAATCAAAGTAAGCCCCGTAACCAATCCATACGACGAAGAGGTTGAAGAGACACCTGATTGAGAGACATTCCTCTTAATCGGAATACCAAGGAAAAGATTCCAATTGAGTTTGATAGATATTGGAAACCAATTGGGCCTAATGCAAGCTGGTATAGGAGTTTTGTCGGCCTCCTAGCACATAACAAGCCTAGCATCTTGATAGAGGAGTGGAGAAATGTAGATGAACGTGTGAAGCAACATATTTGGGAAACTATTCAATTATAAAATGATTGTCCTCACTAACTATCAAATTTGTATGGTTGAATTATTAAATTTGTCACTAACTATCTAATACATGCATTACAGCTCACTTACCATATTCCTCAAAGTGACATCTTGTATAAGAATACAATGATGTATTGTGATGAATGCTGGAGGAAGTTTATGACAAGCCTAGCTAACAATTACGTGCATATCGAGGTGCAAGATGGTAAGCCTCATCCTAATCTATGCGACAATTATTGTTATATTAACGAACATACTTGGCAAGAATTTAGATAGCTTCGGACTACTCTAGAAGCTTTGGTGAGTTGACATATTTTGCATTATATTTACTTATGAATTGTCTTTAATTTATTTTGATTATAACCTTTTTTTATTTCTTATTCATAGGAAAAAAGGCCAAAGGCACAAGAGAGTGTAAGAAAGAATGATTGCCCCTGTACAATGTCTCGTCGGGGTTATACGAAGGCTGAAAAAGACTTATTGGTAGCCAAACGAAAGAGATTGGAAGAAGTAGCTTAATCCGATCCTTTTATTCTTCTTTTTCCACTATCTCCAATACATCACAAAGAAATGTATGTGGAAGTTCACTCACTAAAAGATGAGGGGGTTTTATATGAGTGAACAATCTGGTATAGTTGGTGAACAAATTATAAGTACTGTTGTTCTTATTAATTAGTTAGTAAAAAAAATTTCATTGCTTATGTTTGTCTTATGTGTCTTAAAGGAGGAGCTTCAAAAAGATCAAGCCAAGGGATCGTTTAGTTTAGATACGAGGAATGACATCCTGACCATTGCTATATGAAAACATGAGCATCCCAGCCATGTCAAGGGAATTGGAGGTGGGGTAGGCATTAATGATTACTTTAGAGTACCCCCACATCGTTCCTTAAGTAGTATGATGACTAGGGAGGAGATGGAGCATATATTGGCCACTGTGAAGGTGGAAGCAAGGGCTGAGGCAGAAGCATCATTTGATGCAGATTAGAAGAAAGGTTGAGCAAGATGAAAGATTAAATGATTATCATTGGGAGCACAAGACAAGATCCCATTGCTCCCCAGGCACATTCGCTTTCACCTAAGCAGAGCACTAAAGGGAGTTGTTGCAATGTTGGTCAGTCATTAGAGGGTCCTAGAAAAGAAATTGGTGAGCTTTGTGACCTATATGTTAAGGATTCTTTGAGATGATTAGTTGCACGAGGGAGCATGTACAACTTGGGATCAACTGTCAATAACCAACAAATAAAAAATGATCAAGTCAGAGTGGCAATTGAAGAGGTTATCATTGTAGATGCACCTCTCCGTATCCCCGTTAATGACTTCAAGATCGTGATCGATGTCCTCAATTCTTTCATCTTGTGGCCAAAGAACATTGTTTCTGATCAAATTGAGGAAACCCCAATCACAGCCCCAGTTGCAACTCCTTCCATTCAAGATATTTCATAGCCTTCATTGAATGTCTTGCACTAAGTGATTCTGATGGCATCTGATATATCCTTTCAAACAAGTTATTGGCCTACAGATTTAGCTGTTGGCAAGTTAGGGGTGCAATGCTATCTTGAGAGGGATGACTTAATGTCTCTGGTAACTCCTAGACAACAGCTGATGGTTTCAATTGTCTAACTATTTCTAGTGTAAGTTTCTTCTTCAATTGGTAGTAAATATCTTACAAATTATGCCGTTAAACTTTGATTTGTGTGCTTGCATTATTGTAGGTACATGAGTCATAGGTTAGTTTCCTCAGGCAAAAGCGATAAATTTGGATTCCTATACCCAGTTCAAATCCATGACAAACGAACCAATGCTGTTATCAGACACACATACTTATCGGAGAGGCTTAGTGAAACCCAATTAAGTGTTTCTTGGCTCTATATGTGCATGGGTAAGAAAAAAATTTATATTTCATAATATATATAATGTTTTATGTTTGCTTAAAAGTCTTCCCTTTTTTCAATGATCATTGGCAATTAGTTATTCTGTGCAAGAAGAGTTATACTGTCATCCTCTTATGCTTCCTCCACTACAAGCCAGTGAATGAATTGAAGAAGACCATGAACTCATAAGTTTTCTTGCATTATTACCTTTCATGCACAAAATTTATGGAATTTTTGTAAAATAAGTAACCTTTATGATTTTGATGATAGAGCTATGCGGACATTCCTACACGCTGCTTGTGGTAGGCATGTTCATTACTTAAAAGACCCTATATGGATCATGCCAAATGTTAGTTACATAATGGTTTATTTTAAAAATGTATTCAATAATAAGCCATGCTTTAATTTTATACTTGTTTTAATGGTATCATGTTATGTTTTAGAGCTGTAGGCAACCACCGGGTCCAACTTATGTGGGTTGTATGTTTGAGACACATTTATACTATTATTACCCTAGGCACGACATAATTTTCTCAAGAGGTAAATGTATATATATTCCAAAAATTTTGTATTACTTTTATTCTTTTTGAAGTTAGCAAGTTAATGTTTTGTCTAGCTTTGGTTTTACAAATGTTTGATCTTGCTGACCCCTTTCTAGAAGAAGATATTGATTACATACACAATTGTTGTGTTGAATTCATTTATGAACTTTTACAACAATAGTGAGTTTTTGTAAAAATGAGGAATTATATATATTGAGGAATTTTTCTTCCCTTGGCTTTTCTATAAAACTTGTTGGTTGCATAAATTGACATGTTTGTTATTTTTGTGATTATGTGAAACCATGCATTTATACATGTAAACCTATTTGAGACATGTCATTGGCTTGTGTTTTATGGTTAATGCATATATGATATTTTTAAACAACACATTACATGATGAAGGCCATGTTATGTTACAAGTTTCCAATGAGAAGGTTAAAGAAAAAGGAAATGGTAAGGGAAGGAAAATGAACACCTTATGGCACTTAATAAGTATGGCATTAGAAGCAGCTTCTTGGATGTGTTCTGGTTACTAATATAATCAAATAGAAGTAAAAAAATAATTACAATACTTAAATAAAGACCGGGTTTCCATAAAACTAGTCTTAAAATTATTATATTGACAACCGGTTTTAAAATTCAAACTTTTAAGATTGGTTGTATAGAAAACCGGTCTTAAATATGTTTCTATAGAGCCTACAAAATAGGTCTTTTAAGACCGGTACTCATGAGAACCGGTCTTAAAATGGTTTATTTTAAGACCAGTTTTCAATACAACTGATCTTAAAAGTGTGACTTTTAAGACCGGTTTGTTAACCGGTCCAAAAAGTATTAGACTTTTTAGACCGACTGTATTAAGACTTCATCCAGAACTGGTCTAAAAAGTCATTTTTAACTGATCTAGAAAGTCATTTTTCCACCAGTGAGAGATTTAAGTGAACTAGTGATTCGACATTAAATTTCTCATTTTCATTTAAGTTGAGGAAATCAAAGAAGGAATTTTAAAATCAATTTAAACAATTGCAAAAATATAAATGAATGTTTATAAAATTTTAAATTGATAAAAATAACCTAGAGTGGCTAATCCTTTTTTCAAGTCTTACCCAATTAAAAGCGCTTAATGTAATATCTTGGATTGTAATCAAGGAATAATAACTTCAAATGATGTAATAAATGTTAATTAAGTATATTTGAAGTATATATATGGTGTAATGTGATATCAAGATCATTAGTGATCGTTTAATGAGTATTGGGATAATCAGGGGCAAAACGGTAAATTTACCGATCGATTGGTCAGATATTGGAGAGGAAACTCTTTAGTAATCATGATCAATGGTTGGGATTGAAAGATTATGAGGTGGAATCTTATGCATACAAGCTTATGTGAAATTATGGTGAGAAGAGTGAGATGATGCCAAGTGGCAAGCTATGGACCATAGATGAGGTCAAAAGTCTTTAAACTCATTCCTTCTCTCCTCTTAGTCGGTTTTTGCATGGGAAGAAGGAAAGAATGATCATCACTTTCACCAACTCGTTTCTCTCTCCATTTCTTCCATTTCCGGTGGTGTAAGCAAGAAAGAGAAAATAAGGGCTTGAAATTAGTCAAGGTAAATGATCTTATATGCTTAGTTACCCTTCATTAGTGTTGATCAAGAGGTCAAGAGCATTATTTCTATGATTTCAGAATTTCCATTGGTGGTGTTTGATGGTTGGATAAATCTGAAAGTTGGTGGAATCAAGGTGTTGATTTCAGCAAGTTGAAGAGGTAGGTTTGTAATGCATTTTGATATATATGTCAAGATGTTTGCCTAATCAATGAGAATTCTGGAAATTTGACCTAATTATGATGTTGAGTGAAGGATAGGCCTTGATTAGTGGGTCACTGTTCATTTGGTCAGTTTTGACACTTGGGAGTGATTAGAAGTTGATTTGAAGTGGAATAAGGGAAATGTGTTAAGTTATGGTTTTGTTGAATGTGTGGTTTAGAGATGAGATTTTGTTATTTGAGAGAAAGTTTGGTTATTTTGGGTTACCAATGGGTTTATGGTGAAGTTTTAGATGAGAATGAGTAATGGTATGAGTTATAGGACCATTGGAATTTAATTGGTGGATTCTGGAAACTCTTATCAGTTGCTGCGTTTTGGGTATCTGATAGGATTTCTCGAGTGAGGGAAGAACTCACTCGAGCACAAGATGAACGTGCTCGAGTGAGCATGTGTGTGCTCGAGTGAGGGTGCATGATTCACTGGGGGTGAGTGTCTCGGGTTATCACTCGTAGGAGGATTGTTGGAGGTGAGCGGGAACACTCGCGAGCATTGGAAGATCACTCGAGCACTGGGACTTGTGCTCGAGTGAATCTGTTGCCTGGGAGTTGGGTTGCTCTCGGGTAGACACTCGCAGGCCTCACTTCCGTGGCGCTCGAGTGTTCTCGGGGTCTCTGCTCGAGCACAACCTCTTGTGCTCGAGTGAGAGTGTAGAATTATAGTGAAGTTTGCTCTCAGGCAAGCACTCGCTGAAGGTCACTCGCATGTGCTCGAGTGAAAATGGGGGTCATGCTCGAGCACGGCCTTCTGTGCTCGAGTGAAGGGACCAAAAAAATCAGTGTTTAGTTTTCTAAAGAGGGATCTTTGGGGATAGTTATTCCAACCCTTTGGGCATATGCTCAGGCATCTAATGGCCATCTAAAGAGTCCAAATGAATACCAACTTAGAGTGTTAATGAATTAAGAACTTGGAAAAGGAAATTAACCAAATTCCCTATTTTGATTATAGGATTTGACATCTGCCGTCCTCGGGAGCCCACTGAGCCAGATAACGTCAGGAAAGAGCGAGGTAGTGACTTTTCTTTCGTACCATATGTGATGCATTGTATGTGTGTATTATCATTAATTTGTGATAAGTTCGTATGTTGAGACTTATGCGGATATGTGTGAGCACCGTCAGTCCAATAGTCCCTGAGTAGCTAACAACAGATCGGGTAAGGGTTGTGAGCCTTCCCGGCGGAGAAAGGGGATGAGGATGAGGTGTGATATATGTGTATATGTGGGCCGAAAGGCTATTTGTGAGGCCGACGGGCCATTTGTGAAAGCCGGATAGCTGTATGAGCTACAAGGCTATATGTATGCACTGCCACGCCAATAGTCCCTGAGTAGCTAACAACGGTTCGGGTTAGGACGGTGTGCCTTCCCGGCGGAGAAAGGGGATGAGGGTGGAGTGTGATATGTGCTGCTGCTGTATGATGATTTACTTACATGCTGTGTGCTTATGTGTGGTATAAATGTTTAGTTACTACTGGGATTCTTTTGAATCTCATTCTTTCCTTTGAACTAACCTTTCAGACAGGGCGAGTGGCTCCAAGGAGAAGCGCGTGACCCGGAGCGGTTAGAACTCCCTAGGGACATTAGTATGGTCTTGTTGGTTAATCATTTTGGATAAGGGATTATTGTATTATATTTTGAGATGTATATAGTTTGGGAACCTTGGTTTTGTAATTCCCTACTCAGGATTTAAAACTCTATATATGTAGTTGAACCCGGGGGTTGCCGGGATTTTGGTTATACACTCTGTCATACGTAAATGTAAATAAATTGCACGGGTGATTATATTCGATAATTGAACTTGAGACCGGAAGAGGAGTGAAGTTTTGAAAATTTTGGTAAGGTCCCTACTACTAAAGGGAATTTTAAATGAGTTTTAAACTATTCAACGGTCTTTAATCTAATTTAATTACCTAATATCGAATTATAATTACGTGATTAAAATCAGGGTGTTACACTTAATGTTAAATTATTAGTCTAGAGTTTAAATAGATATAAGTATCTTCCAATTACTCATACCCCTTTCTCAAGTTAATAATTGTTATTCCTAACTAACTTACTCAAGAGACAATAAATGTCCAAATTCACTCTAATAGGATTATATGGGTCAAATAGGTATATTCCTATCCTATTGGCAAATTAGAATAAATTCTAATCCCACATTACTTAATCATATAATCCAGTTAAGATCCCTCTTCCAAGTCTAATAAAAAATTTCCAATTTTATACTTAGTGGTGATCAAGCACTATATAGACCAAACAAAACAAGATTAAGTAAACAAACTAACATTAAGCATAAATAAATCGTTCATACATGCCCAAATCCCTAAATTAGTTCATAGCTACTTTAGGTTCAAAGAAAATTAGCCACACATAGACTTAATAAAATTCATCACACTGCAGTATGTCTTCCTGTCCTTTGTTCTGTTTTGCTCCAGACTTCTATCTCTGATTCATCTTAGATTTCATCGACGATGGAGTCTCCTCTAGTCCGATTGATACCTCCGAAAAACTTTATTCCTCCATGCTTTAGTTCTCATCGAAACTCAAGAATGAAGAAGACGGTGGTGAAGCTCGCTAGAGGTGGGTCTCTCTACTTTTATCGCCTCCCGCAAGCTCTCACAGTAAAGACGCCCTCCATCTTACAATCCTCCCAGCTCGTGATGATGATGATGATTTTTTTCCAATGTCTGCTGCCTCCCCTCCACTATTTCTCTCCACAGATTTTTGTAACAACCCAAATTTTATTTACTAAGAATATATTGTAATTATCTAATATATTCCATAAAATGGTGAATATTTAAAGCCAAAGGAATTAAATATTTAAAATTGAAAGGTGAACAGTGTTTTTATTGAAATCGCCTGCGAGGTAGTGAGCTTGTCATGTTGTTTTGAAAGATAAATGATAAGAAAAAATTATGAAATTTTACAAGATGAAAGTAGATATCCCAAGCTTTAATTTGATAGGTTGTATGAAGCATTTGAAGCTATATGAAAAAACATGAATTTTTCAATTTAGACTACAAAATTTGGAAAGTCTTTGGAGTAGTGGCAAAGAAATGAAATATGGGAATTATGTTCTTCCAACTGGCTAAATTCCATATTTTTCCTTGAAAATAAACTCAATAAAGGTTCCATAGCCTTTGGAATCACTCTGAAATGATGTCTACAAATTTAGTTATGATTTTTTAAAGTTTGGGCAGAAAATCTGCCAGAATTGGCACTATTCTGAAAATTTGAAAATAAAATGTGTTGGCAATTGTGTAAATTGTGGAATAAAGAAAATAGGAAGGGAAATAATTATTTGGCTTATATACATGCCAAGTGTCACTATCCTATGGTAAAGGGATTAGTTTATAATTGTTAAAGATGAGCACATGTTTAATTGTGTTAAAATAATACTTCTTGTACATGGTAATTATGATTATGGTACAACATTTGAGTACATAGTTGGATTGGTTGGAAGAAGCCCATTTGTTTCTAAAAGGACCCTAAGTGGTGTTAGGCTAGTAAGGGCAGGAAAGGAAATTTGGTTCAAACTCAATTAAACTTTATGACACAAGTTGTATGAAGATAAGGTCAAGTACAAGTAGGTGTCATAAATACTAATTTTGGAATTAAGATAATTAGAGGAAAATTGGTAAGATATTTTTATAAAGCAAAGCGTCATCTCTCTTGCTCATTTACGTCCTAAGCTCAAGGGAGGGAGAGAGAGAGAGAACCTTAAGAAAGCTCAAGGTTAGAGGGAAGAAGGAAGAAGGAAAAACCAAAGTATCTTTGCGACTTCTTAAGATTTTCTTCTAAACTTGCATAAGATGTCCTCTAAAATCTTCTTCTATATGGAATCTATGGTTTAGAAAGCTCATCCTAAGCTCAGGGAGAGAGAGAGGACGATGTCTAGAAAGAGAAAGGATAAGAACTCCAGAAGTAACTTCACAAATCTTAGATCTATACTAGTATGTTGTAGTTGTTGGAGTATATAGTTAGATTTGGTGATTTTTGTTGAGTTTGTAAATTTGGAAAGTCCTAACCCTAAGGGGTTATATTGCCCTAATTTCATTAAATCATGGTTAGTATGTTTTTAAATGGCTTAATAAGGGTTTAGAAGTGAGAAGGAGTAAGCTTTAGGAGTTAAAACACAAAGTTGCAATTTTTCCCTTTTCAAACCGAGTAAGGATTGGATAGAAAGAGAAAAGAAAATATTTTCGTTGAACATTAGAGTAATGAAAATTTTGTATAGAGCTTTAATCGAAAATGATTTTGAGAAAATTAGATTTTGCTCTGCTGCTAGAGATATTTGGGATACTCTTAATTCTATGTATACTTCTAACAAGTATGTTGAAGTTGAAAGTGTTGACAGTTCATATGAAACTATAAGCTGCGCATCTACGATGCATGAACAATTGGAAGCTGATGATAAAGAAGAAATCATAAAACACTTCCTTACAGTCAACATGGATGACAAGAAGAAGAGGATTCCCGAGAAGAGCTCATTATGGATGAATTTGATGGATCATCTTGTACAGCTCAAGATGCACATATGGTAAACAATTCCAATTCTTCTAGAGTTATTTTAAAAACAGATTTTGAAAGTTTGCATAAAATTGTTTTTCAACCAAATATTGATTTTATTGAGAAAGTAAAAAGGTTTTCAATTATGCTAGAAATTCATGTGGGAAGAAAGAACTTAGGCAACTGATCATTTGAGATTGTCTTTTCTTGATGGACAGAATAATTGCATAGAATCTCATAATGCATATCATCATATTATTTGCAATTATTATGGTAAATAAGGTCATATTTCTCACACATGCTATATTAGGAGAAATTCTAATGTGAGAAATAAATTTGTTTAGATTCCTTAAACGCAAGTGAGTTCAAATGCTAACGTTCAAGGACCCAAAGCAAAATGGGTACCAAAATGTCCATCTGGTGTTTCATGTGTGCAGATTGATTCTAGAAAGAATGGACAAAAGGGTACTGAGAAAATGAAGAAGATTCCAAGAGTTCCTAATGCACCTAAATGGAGATTCACATCAATTAGGAGAACTCTCGGATCACCCATTGCTGGAACTACAATGTTCAACCACAAAGAAAGGCAATAGAGAAAAGAAGTACGTTCTACCTCAAGAATGGACTACCATAGAGTACCGTTCAACTATCTTGAGGAGAACAAGAAAAGGAGGATCTCTCAAGCATCAAGTGAAAGACTCCTGGAGTCTATATATTTTGAGAGAAGGTTGCCAGCACCCAAAGCAAGATATTTAAAGTATCAACATCATAGAAAGATGCAGTAGGCAAGCAAAAGCAATCTTCCAAGTATATAAGGCAAAGGTACACAATGATAAAACCTCCTATGCTATTGTCTGTAATATTTATTGAGGTTTTATATTCTAGAACCTTAGGAATGAGCGTTACAAACGATTTTGAATTATGTTTTCACGTCCCTTAAAAAACAACTTAATAGGTTTATTTATAAAGGGATTGTAATGCTCAACAGGTTAATTCTTTATGCATATATAATGATGTGAACAGAAAATATTTATTTTATGCATAAAGACATTTAATCTGTCATGCTCAATTGCCTTTAGTTAATTATATTCTTAGAGCATGTGAATTTTATATTGATTCCTACAAGCTAACAAGAAATGGATCCAAGTAAGGTTGGATACCATAAAGAAAAAGAAATTTATACAGTTTTATAGGATAAGAAAAAGCTTCTCAAGACTATGGCCACATGAAAATAAATTCATATCTTGATAATGCTAAATTGTGGAGTTTGGATTTTGGTTCTGAATGTGCAAAAGAGGAAAATCAATATTATTCCACCAAAACCAAGCAAGCTATCACAAGGACAAGAGGAATTACGGTGATATCTAATTTTTACTCTGTATGTGCTTATTGTAACCCCCTGCCTCGAAATCATAATTATGATTCAAAAAGGCGTAATTAAAATGAATTAGAGACCAACGAATAATTAAACTTATTTCAAACTTCCCTTCTTATGGTAGGGTTTTCACAAACCCTTTCAAAATTTCATTCCTATTCTGGTCTCAAATTCAAGTTTCGAATATAATTACCCTGTGCAGTTGAATCGCATTCATACATATCAGAGTGTACAACAAAAATCTCGGCAACCCCCAAGTTTCATTCATTCACTAAGGGTTTATAGTTTCCCATATAGGGGATTACACAAAATCATTCCACATATATACAGTAATCCTAAATCAAAATGGATAACAACAACCAACATCAAAGATCTCAAAGGAGTCCTAATGGCTCTTGGTTGTCCGATTTCTTTTTGAGTCACTTGCCCTGTTTGAAGGTTAGTTCATGCGATTCAAAAGAATCTCAGTAGTAACAAGTCACTCATACAATATATAAGCACACAACATGTAAGTAAATCACAAACAACAACAACAACAATAGCACAAAGATACATGGCTTTTACCACAAACGATAGCACTCACAGTAGTATACACAATGCGACAGCTCTCGCTCTAATCACAATCACGACAGCTTACGCTGTAATCACAATAACGACAGCTTTTGTTCTATAACGACAGCTACCACCAGCTGTAACTGCAGCAACATTAGAAACCATCTCAAAATAGTGATACAACACACATACAGTGCATTACACATAGTATAAGAGAAAGAGTCACTACTTGGTTGTTTTCTAACGTGCTCTAGCTCAAGTCGTTCACGATCAGGGAAAATGTCAAATCGTACAATTCCAAATGCACCATTTAGACACTTCCATAGTATTTTTGGGGGTTATATGAGTCTATAAAGAAAATTTATAAAAAAGCCCCCGGGGACCCGGCTCGGCACCACCATACCCGGTTCGGCTGCACTTTTCCTGAAATTCTAACCTGAGCTATCGTAACATATTTCTGCCCAAGGAATCTATTTCCAGCCTCTGAATTATCAAATTGAATGTTAAATTCCAAATTTACCCTTGGTAGTCCCACTTTAAGGGTTTTAAGGACATTTTCGTAATTATATTTTTTTGGCCTTTTCCGAAAACGTGACTAACTCAACCCCACCTAAATTTCCCTTATGAATGCAATGGAAGCGTCAAATCTTTGAAAATTCAACTCTAAGACTCATTTCTAGAGTTAGCCAAAATTTATGTGTTCTACGGGGAAAATTGGGGTTTTAAGATTTCGGCCCCGTAAACGAGTTCCTTTCTACTCCTAGCCACTTTATTAACTATTACATTAGGTTATAACTACCATTTGCACCAAAATTGGGCAACATAACCCTTTGGCAACTCAATTTCCAAAATTTAAAACCCACGGTAATACGATAAAATTTCACCGATTAGATTGCCCACAGCAGCCAGAATAGTCAATATATAAAGGTTTGCACATAATTACACTTAACAGTTTATCAAATTTTCAACCAATATGTCTAATGGCTCTAAAATCAACAATCAAACTTATTCCTACACAATTTTTCACAAGAAAACCATTGGAATAACTAAAACCACCAAATTCCCATCACACATTCTCCAAAAGTGTTTTTCCAACAATAATTACATCAACTTTTGAAGTCATTAGGCCTTAATCACTTTTTAGGATATTACATTTCTCCACCCGTAAAATAAATTTCGCCCTCGAAATTTGTCACACAACTTAAGCCATAATCTCTGGATAACGTCTTTGCATATCCGCTTTCACTTCCCAAGTTGCTTCCCTTTGAGTCATTCCTTTCTAGATCACCTTTACAAACAGAATGCTTTGGTGTCTAAGCTGTCGTTCTTCTCGCTCAATAATATGTTCTGGCTCTACCACATAGGAAAAGTTGTTTGGTAGTTCGACTTCTTCTTTATCAACAATGTGAGACGGATCTGGTTGGTACTTCTATAGTTGGGAAATATGAAACACATCGTAGAGCCTGCTCAAGTTTGGGGGTAGGGCCACTCAATATGCAACAGGCCCAATTCTCGCAAGAATCTCAAAATGATCTATATACCTCAGGCTCAGCTTCTTTCTCTTGATAGCTCTCTCGATGCCAGTAACTGGTGACACTCCCAAGAACACATGGTCACCAACCTTAAACTCTAGAGGCCATCTCCTCTTGTCAGCGTAAGCTTTTTTGTCGACTCTGTGCTATAAGAAGCCTCTTACGAATGATTTGAATATGTACTGAGGTTTGATCAACAAGCTCCAGCCCATATAGCTTCCTCTTAGATAACTCATTCTGATATAGGAGTGATTGGCACTTACTCCCATACAACGCTTCGTATGGCCCCATCTGAATGCTCACATGATAGCTATTGTTGTAGGCAAACTCAGCAAGTGGACGAAAGTAGTCCCAAGTACCTTCAAATCGAGGACACAAGCTCGTAACATATTCTCCAGTGTCTGAATACTCCTTTCTGAATGTCTATCTGTCTGGGGATGAAAGGCCGTACTGAATCTCAATTGGGTACACAGTGCCTCATGCAAAGCCCTCCAAAATCTTAAAGTAAATTGGGGATCTTGGTCGGAAATGATATTCTTCAGTATGCCATGGAGCTTTACAATCTCTCGTATGTAAATCTCTGCCAGTTTATCTGGCCAATAACTAGCATTGATCAGTATGAATTATGCTGACTTCGTTAATCAATCAACAATCACCCAGATCATATCATAATTTTTTATCCTAGGTAATCCCACAACAAGATCCATGGTCATACTTTCCCATTTCTATTTTGGAATCTCAGGACTTTGCAACAAACCCGGTGGTTTCTGGCGCTCAATGTTTACCTTCTGGCAAGTATGACACAGCGCCATATAATTGTCACATCACTCTTCAATCTCGGCCACCAATACATAGATTTCAAGTTATGATACATTTTGGTCATTCCGGGGTGAAGAGTATACCGGCTCTTGTGTGCCTCATTCAAAATCTTTTATCTCAACTCCGCCTTAAGTGAAACACAAATTATCTTCTGATAATAAACTAGTCCACTAGACGACAAATCATAGCCCTGAGCTTTTCCCCATTCAATTCTAGCCAGATTATGCTGTATCCAACTATCTTGCCATTGAGCTTCTTCAATCTCAGCTCTCAAGTCACTTTCCCCTTAGGAAACAGTATAATTGGCATAGATGATCTGGTTGAACAGATTGAAATCTCTAAAATCTTCTATCAATCTCCCCTCTTGTATCATCATTAATGCCATAAGCATCATCTTTCGACTAAGAGTATCCGCGACTATATTTGCCTTCCTAGATGGTATTTGATTTCTAGGTTGTAGTCTTTCAGTAACTCCATCAACGGCGCTGTCTCATATTCAATTCTTCCTGATTATACAAATACCTGAGACTCTTGTGGTCACAGTACAATTCCATATCACACCATACAAAAAATGCCGCCATACTTTCAACACAAACACAATTGCCGCAAGCTCCATATCATGGGTGGGATAATTCATTTCATGAGGTTTGAGCTGTCAAGAGGCATAGGCCACCACACGTCCCTGTTGCATAATAACACACCCTAATCCCTGCTTACTTGTATTACTATACACAACATAAGTTAAGCTGAGATTAGGTATAATCAACACAGGTGTCGTAGTCAACCTCTCCTTCACTCTACAAAGCAGTTTTCACAACACTTATCCCACACAAACGGTTGATCCTTCCTTATGAGCTTGGTCATCGGTAAGGCAATACGGGAAAAATTTTGGATGAATCTATAGTAGTAACCAGCAAGATCCAGAAAATTGCATATTTCAGTAATAGTTTCTGGCCTCTTTCAGTCCAGTACTGCTTCCACCTTACTGGGATCCACAAAGACCCCTTATTACGAGATCACATGGCTGAAGAATTTTACTTCTGGAAGCCAAAACTTGCATTTACTCAATTTGGCATAGAGCTGCTTGTCACGCAAGATGTTCAACATAATTCTCAAATGATGCTCATGCTCCTCCTTACTCTTAGAGTATATCAAAATATCATCAATAAACACAACAATGAACTGATCCTGATACTGTCAAAAGACATGATTCATGTAATCCATAAATACAACAGGTATATTGGTTAGCCCAAATGGTGTCACCAGAAACTCATAATGGTCATACCTGGTTCTAAAAGCAGTCTTTGGAATATCTTCTGCTTTCACACGCTGCTGATGGTAACCCAACCTTAGATCAATTTTTGAAAACACACATGAACTAGACAGTTGATCTAGAAGGTCATCGATTCTTAGGAGAGGCTACTTGTTCTTGACGGTAATCTTGCTTAACTCTCAATAATCTTCACACAAATATAGACTTCCGTGTTTCTTTTTAACGAAATAACACTGGCGCTCCCCACAGTGACACACTAGGTCTAATGAACCCTTTCTCAAACAAGTCTTCAATCTGCTTCTTCAACTCTGCTATTTCATTTGGGGCCATATGGTATGGGGCCTTTGATATCGAACTAGCTCTAGGCACAATTTCAATTGAAAACTGAACTTGCCTTTCTGAAGGCAATCTACTAAGATCATCGAAAATACCTCATTGAATTCATTTACAATGGGTATACTACTCAGAGTTTCTCTGGTATCTCCTTAAATAGAAAAGAACACCATATACCCCTGGAAACCCTTCTATAAGTACTTCTCAGCTTTAGTCGTCGAGAGGAAATTCATACTGGCATTCACATTCCCAAGAATTTGAGAAGTAGGATACATTATCCTTTTGTTTCTATAATCAAGCAACAAATTATTTGTCGTTAATCAATCAAAACCAAAAATGACTTCTAATTGATAAAGTAGCAGACAAATCAAATCCACAATGGATTAATGGCCCCCACGGTTATCACACAATTTAAATAAGCTTTAGTGGTCAAAACTTTGACACCTATCAGGGTCGAGACAATTAGATCAAATGGCAATTTATTCACATGCATACCCAGGCGTTTCACACAATCATAAGCAATGAAAGAGTGACTTGCACTTGAATCAAATAACACTTGTAACAAGTTATCATTAAGAACTATATTACCTTGAATCAGATCTGGGGACTTTCGAGCTTCCTCGTGTGTCATGGGGAATACTCTCCCCTGAGTCCTCAGTTTTTGCTTTGGTCATGGCTGTTTACATTTACTCAAAATATGCCCGGGCTTCTTGCAGTTAAAACATATCACCATACCCTCACAAGTTTTGCCATTATGTGGCTAGTTACAATGAGGGCATATCCACAATATAGGAGCTCTCTACTGTTTATGACTCCCAAACTAATAGGGCTTTTTACCACTTCCCTTGGACGAAGAGAATCACTTACTCTTCCATTTCTGGGAAGTATTACCCTTACTGGGTTCATTATGGCTACTAGCAGCCTTGGCCATATATAAATCTCTCAAATTGTTCTCAGTAATCCTACATTCCTCGAATGCTTTATTGAATTTAGTGAATTGGTGGGTGGCTAACCTTTTTCTCAATTCTCGCCTCAACCCATATATCAACATATCAGAACTCCACTTTTCATCATCCATTTTTTGAAGATATGAGGAATACCTGGACAATCGGATGAAACAAGATTGATAATTGTGAAAGTCTCCATGTCACCCTGCTTAATAGAATGAAATTCAGTCTCTTTCTCAAGCCACATTGACATAGGAACATATTTTTCATTGAACTGTTGTTGGAATAATTCCCAGGTCAGGGGCACATTACAATTCCACTGTGTTAAGGCGATATTCCGCTACCAGCGATCTGCATCTCCCTCAAGCTTGTATATTGCCAGGCGTGCCTTCACTTTAGACGGGCACTCAAGGACTTCAAAAATCTTCTCAAGACGCTTTAACCAATCTTCAGCCGCTTGAGGATCAAACCTACCTCTGAACACTAGAGGCAAGTGCTTGCAAAATTTTGAGACCCAATATTCAAGATCCCTTTCCTCTCTAACTGGAACCCCATATGATTCTTGGTTTGGTCCAGTGTGAGGAGGTGATTTTGGTGGTCGTGTCGACTATTCTGTAGTTTCTTCAGGTGGTGTCTCTTCTTGGGTCTTTTCCTGTGTGGATTAACCTTGATCCTTTTTATGTTTTGCCCTTTCTACTCTGAGCTCTTCTCTCTGCTCAGTAATCATATCCTGTTGTTCCCTGATCAGACCCATCATCTCCTGCATAGGATTCGGTGGATTGTCATTGACCACCTCCACCTCTGGGTATACTTGCTATACTTTGGGATGACCTTTTGTTGTCTTTATTTTACAAACAACTCACCCCATCAATATCACAAATAAGGTATACACAATGTCTACAATTTCATATATATCCATAACAGCAAAACAGATATGTGTACACACAACAACCACTCACAAATCATCTTCTATCACTAAAGCCAGACTAAGGGAGCTATCTTAGCAAACTCTTCCCTTGCCAGGAACTACAGCTCTGATTCCACAAATGTAACCCCTACCTCAAAAATCAAAATTATGATTCAAAAAGGCGTAATTAAAATGAATTAGAGACCAACGAATAATTAAACTCATTTCAAACTCCCCTCCTTACAGTAGGGTTTTCCCAAACCCTTTCAAAATTTCATTCCTATTGTGGTCTCAAATTCAAGTTTCGAATATAATTACCCTGTGCAGTTGAATCACATTCATATATATCAGAGTGTACAATAAAAATCCTGGCAACCCCCGGGTTTCATTTATTCATTTAGGGTTTACAGTTTCCCATGTAGGGGATTACACAAAGTCATTCCATAAATATAAAGTAATCCCAAATCATAATGGATAACAACAACCAACATTAATGATTTCTAAGGAGCCCTAGCCACTCTTGGTTGTTCACTTTCCTTTTGAGTCACTTGCCTTGTCTGTAGGTTAGTTTATGGAAAGAATGAGATTCAAAAGAATCTCAGTAGTAACAAGTCACTCATATAATATATAAGCACATAGCATGTAAGTAAATCACAAACAGTAAAACATAGCAGTATAAAGATACATGACTTTTACCATAAATGATAGCACTCATGGTTGTATACATAATTTGACAGCTCTCGCTGTAATCAGAATCACGACAGCTTACACTGTAATCATAATAACGACAGCTTATACTGTACATGACAGCTTTTGCTATATAACGATAGCTATCACCAGCTATAACCATAGCAGCATCAAAAATCATCACAAAATAGTGATACAACACACATATAGTGCATTACACATAGAATAAGAGAAAGATTTCCTACCTGGTTTTCTTTGAATGTGCTCTGGCACAAGTCGTTCACAATCAGGGCAAATGTCGAATCGTACAATTCTAAATACACTATTTAGACACTTTCATAGTGTTTCTGGGTGTTATATGATTATATAAAGAAAATTTATAAAAATGCCCCCAGGGACCCGGCTTAGCACCGCCGTACCCGGTCTGACTGCACTTTTCCCGAAATTATAACTTATGCTATCCTAACATATTTCCACCCAAGGTATCCATTTCCAGACTAGAAATTATCAAATTCAATTTTAAATTACAAATTTACCCTTATCAAGCCTACTTTAAGGGTTTCAGGGGCGTTTTTGTAATTATGCTTTTTTGGACTTTTCTGAGAAAGTGACCAATTGTAACCCCACCTAATATTTCCTCCTGAACGCAATAGAACCATCAAATCATTGAAAATCCAACTCTAAGACCCATTTCTAAAGTAGGCCAACATTTATGTGTTCCCTAGGGAAAATTGGGGTTTTACGATTTTGGCTCCGTAAACGTGTTCCTTTCTACTTCTAGCCACTTTATTAACTGTTACATTAAGTTATAACTACCATTTGAACCAAAATTGGGTAGCATAAACCTTAGGCAACTCAATTTCCAAAATTTAAAACCAACGGCAATTCGACAAAAGTTCACCTATTAAATTGCCCACAGTAGCCAGAATAGTCAATATACGAAGGTTTGGAAGTTACCTCAAGCTCCTACAAGCTTTTCCTAAATATGGCTAAAACCTTAACCTAAATAACAACAGATTTTTGAGCTCAAAACTGCTCGAGCACAAAACTATCACTCGAGTGCCTCAGTTAAAATCACAGCAATGACATCTGAACTTTGTGAGATGTATTTGGTAACATTTTCAAAAATGTTTTCAAGATTTCCAAATGCATATTCACCAGAGGCATCTCAGTCTGAGTAGTTCAAAGATGAGTATGTAAAAATATATCCATTTAAGTGATTCTTCATTATTTTTCTTCTTGTGCCTTGAACGTCAAATCAAAGTTTGTATTTGCCTTATCCACCATCTTTGAGACTTATGCTTCCATCTTGTCTACCAATTTTTTATACTCACTTACAAATTCCTTTTTCAAGCTTGCCACCGCTTGATTGATCACATCAGCTAGATAGCTTGGTAGTGATGTACTTAGGAAAGCTGGAGGTGGAGATAGACCTTATGCAGAAGATTGAGCCTTATGACCTCTTGATGGTGTGTCTTCTAGCTGAGATGTGGCCTTGGTTTGACTGAATGGAAGAGTGATCCCTATGTGTATCAACTATGTCTTGCCAAACCTTAGGATGTTGACCTTCTTAGTTTCTTCCAAATACCAAAACTTATTATGCGGAAGTATGAGATATATGAGTTGTAGATATGGTATTTATGGTGGTTCATGATGAAGAAATTCAAAATCTTCTCATCTCACCAAAGATAAGTTCACCAACATTCCTTTGTTGGCCGGATAGGAAGGAAGCCAATAGGTAGTAATCTCTTTGAGCAAAGTGGGTATAATTTTGGGATTTATTGCTTATGCTTCTAGAATAAATATATGGAAGAGCACAAATTAAGGCAAGCATATCAATAGGCTTAAAGTTAAGAGGTCTTATCGGGTCTTCTGGCCTTAATTTTTGGAAGACTTCACTAGGAGAGAGTATGGGTGGATAGGATGGTGGTGCAATATAACCAAGTATATGGTTTATCATATACTTAGCCTCTAACAGTGGTGGAAATTCCTTCCTCTATCAACTCTTTAGCTCTAGACTTTATGTTTTGGACTTTCAAGTGTAATAAAAGGTTCCCACAACAATAGGGGAATATGGAAGATGCACATTCAACTAGGGATCGTAGTATCCAAGGAAAGGTTGAAAATCCAGACTAGCACTTTTCTTCAGATAATCTAAATCCACCAAAAACTATAGGACAAGAACTTCTATAAGCAAACTCAAAATCATATACCTTCTGATCAAATGGCTTCAGTTCCTGAATATTGAAGCCTTCTGGAGGAATTGTGTCTTGTTCTTCCTCCAGAGCCTGTGAAGTAAAAGGCACTCCTAACTATGAAGTAGCTTGACTGGTCTGGCCAATATGATGAGAGCCTGAGGCATCGACTTAAGAGGCAATCTTGCCAACCAAGGCATCGAGCTTGGATTTGTTTATTGCTTCCTAGAGGTACACATTGAAGGAATCATCAGAGGAAGACTCTTAAGGTTCTTCTGTGGTAGTTGTCTTTCCTCTTCCCTTTACTTCCTTCAATTGAGAACGAGTGACAATAGGCTCTTTCAAGACAACTCCCTTTGGTTTCTTCGGTAGAGGTTGAGCCTTCTTATCCACCTTAGGCTCAGGATGATTCTTCTTAGCCGGTTTTGATCTTTTCTTTCTTTTTTTAGGTTTTGGAGAGGGTGGTAGAGTAGGAGATGGTATGAGTGTCGGAGATAAAGTAGGTGTAAGTGTTGCTGTTTGAGTTTCTGACTCACTGGCTTTTGGAATGAGGAGGTAAAGGTGTTGGAGAGTTTTGGGAAACTTGAGGAACCTTTGTTCTAAACATTATGAATGATTCAGAAATGGATTGAGAATTAATAGTACAGAGAAGTGCTTGAAGAATGATTTTCATAAATGTTCTTTAGTTAAGCAAGAAAAGGGAATTTATAATGATAAATCTGACATTGTTAAGATGATTGAAGAGTTGTAACTGAAATTTGAAGAGATTTAAGGCATTTAATCAGTGGGCAACTGTTAAAGGTGAAGAGGTATGGCTGTTGAGTGAGTCAACACTTTCAGGTCGATTTGAGGAAGTACGTGTCTAATATAAGGACCAACACTCGAGTGAAAACCCTAAGTGCTCGAGTGTTATTCATAATGCACTCGAGTGAATTAATTTTCAACTCGAGTGTTCCAAAAAAAATTTCATAAAGCATACCTGGTCTCAATGTATTTTGTTGTAATATTTATCTTTGTACTCAAGTCCTCTAAGATCACTTCAGTAAACCATGTTTTGAGTTTGATGTATAAATTTGTACTTCTTGCACATGAGAGTTCTTCCCTCACTCTTAGGTGTGTTCATCGGCCACTCGAGTAATTAAAACCTTTACTTGAGTAAAAGCCATCCTAACCATTGGATTTGAGTAAGCTCTTGGTACTTTTATCTCCTCTATTAACCCCTGTTTTACAAGCTAAAAAATAGAGTATATGATATAGTTCCACACTCGTGAATTCATCTTTGACTCAAGTGTTAAGGTACCTTACACTAGAGTGATAGCCCTGTAAAACCAATTTCTACATGCTCCGATGTCTAAGTCAGTATGGTTATCATTAAAATTCACATTAAACATGAAAATTAAGAAGAACTTACAACTCAATGGGATTAACCATTCCCAATTCTCTTCGTATATATAAGAATTGATCTTTAGCTATCGGCTTTGTGAATATGTCAACGAGTTGAAGATGTGTCTGAATAAATTCTACTTTGACATCCTTCCTTTGAACGTGATCTTGAATGAAGTGATGTCAGATATCTATATGTTTGGTCCTTGAATGTTGAACAGGATTCTTGGCCAAACTAATAGTACTAGTATTATCATAGTAAATTGGTATCTCCTTCAAGTATATCCCCAAATCCTGAAGTTGTTGCTTCAACCATAGTAGTTGAGAACAATAGCTTACTGCAGCTATATATTCATCTTCAGTGGAAGATAATGACACTATGTTCTGCTATTTACTGAACCATGACACCAAAGAACCTCCAAGGAACTGATATTGTCTACTAGTACTTTTCCTGTTAGTTTTATATCCTCTATGATCTGAATCTAAATAAGCCATCAAATATTCGTTTCCTTTTTTGGATACTATAGGCCATGTTCTGCAGTATTTCCTAGGTATTTAAAGATTATTTTATAGTTTCTACATGTGACACCTTAGGAGTGGATTGATACCTTGCACACATTCCAATACTGAATTATATATCTGGCCTACTTGCTGTTAGATAGAGTAATGAACCAATCATTCCTCTATATTTAGTGATGTCGAAGTCAGGGCCTTTCACGTTAGCATCCAACAGTGTTGTAGAGCTATTTGGAGTATCAGCTTCATTAGCATTGTCTATTCTATACTTCTTTAACACCTCTTGCAAATATTTAATTTGAGGTACAAATATCCCATTCTTCCTTTGCTTGATTTGAAGCCCAAGAAAAAAGTTTAATTGTCCCATCATGGACATTTCAAACTCTCCCTACATAAGCTTGGAGAATTCTTGACAAAGAGATTCATTAGTAACACTAAAGTTAATATCATCAACATAAATTTGAACAATTAGAAGATAATTTTTGTTATGTTTGATGTAAAGTGTTGTATCTACTTTTCATCTAACAAAGTTTTGATCAAGAAGAAGAAATTTTCTTAGCCTTTCATACCAAGCTCTGGGTGCTTGTTTCAAACCATACAAAGCGTTCTTAAGGAAAACATGATTAGGCTTTGTTTCATCTTCAAAACTAGGAAGTTGTTCTACATATACTTCCTCCATAATATAATCATTTAGAAAAGCACTTTTTACATCCATTTGATAAAGTTTAAAACCTTTAATGCAAGCAAAGACTAAGAGTACTCTTATTGCTCCTAATCTTGCTACTGGAGCATATGTTTCCTCATAGTCAATACCTTCTTCTTGATTATAGCCTTTGGTAACCAACCTTGCCTTGTTTCTTACAATGATTGTTGATTCATCAAGTTTGTTTTTAAAAACCCATTTGGTTCCTATAACCGGTGATCTTTAGGTAGTGGTACCAAATCCTAAACTTGATTCCTTTAAAATTGATTTAATTCTTCTTGCATAGCAATCACCCAATCATTGTTAGATAGTGCTTCTTCAATATTAGAAGGTTCAATCTCAGAAATAAACCAGGAAAAGTTACTTTATTAAGAATTCTAATTTTGGTTTTGACACCTTCATGAATATCTCCAATTACTTGATCAATTGGATGATCTTTAATATGTGTCTATGCTTTTTGTTTTAGGATCGGCAGGTATAGCGGAAGAATTTTAAAAATTTTACCGAACCTACTCGAGGATCTATCAATGGCATTTAAACCAAGTTGGAAGGATTCATACGTTTTTGATTCAGGATTTTCACGATCTCTAGGAGCCAACACGTCAGGTCCGCTCCCTCTACCGGTATCCACACGAATGCTCTCCAACCGAGACTGCATGCTAGCGCCTCAAATGTCTCCTAGGGTTTCCTTGCGGCTCTCAATTCTCATGTGTATTTCAATATATCATCTCTATCAAGTTTATAACCTATAAGGGATATTTTCAAATTTCAAAATTAATCATCATTAATTTCAAAATTAATTAACTATTAATTATCTTGATGAGCTAATTAAATAAATTCAGTTTAAATTAAATCTATCCAACAGTTTTAATTTAACCTATTTATTTAATCCAAATAAAGAGCCATTAGATTTAATTCATCTTCATAAATTAAATCTGATATACTATATCTCTATTATGTTAGTTATTAAATTTAATATATCTTAAAAAATTAAATTTAAAACTAACACAATATAATAATATAATATAATATATATATACTTATATATATAAGATATATATTTTGAAAATATATATCTATATAATATTATTAATGAATTTTATATTATATATATATAAATATAAAATTCGTCCACCCTAAATTAAACATTATCTCGTGTTGGGCCATTCGTGTGTGCGACCCTGTAGGCCCATATGAAGTTGGTAGTGGGCCAATAACTATAGTAACCCAAAAGTCGCAAGTGGCCTCTAGCAAGACATTATGACTACCCAATTCATATGAGGATCGTTATCATGATGCAACCTGTCATACAACCATGTCACGTCCCTTTTGTCACATGATATATCGATCAAGGATAAGGCATAGATAATGTCATCCTCTTGTTCCTGACCATTACTTTCTCGATTCCTGAGTAGCCTGATAATAGAGACGGAAACTCCTTTCATCATAGTATGGCCATACATTTCTCAGACTCACTCATCGAGGGGCCTAGTAATATCTCTCTACTAGTGTGAGGGACAAATTCCATCTTGATCATTCAAATTCCTCTACATGAAAAACCACCAAGCCTGATCGTAGCCTTTATCATCACCAGGTCAAAAGTGACTTTTGACTAGTTCAAAGCTTAGAAACTCTTATGTAGGAATCCATGATGACCTCAGGTCTAAGGGCATTGTGATGTGGTTATACATGAGAAAAGGTTATGACTTGATCCATGTAGCTTTCTCATAGTAGGTCGGTCCAGTACCTTGTACTCTTACAAGTGCCTAAGACTTTGATTCCTGTCTCCATATCTTATCAAAGTCATACTGATCTTGTTTCATCTCTGCCCCGTATAGATGACCGACCAGGGACATTTTAGGGCAATCTTTATGAATTATCCAAGGATACAATTATCACAGTTAACATGCAAATATTATGATAACAGAATGGAGAAATTTCATTAAAATAATAATGTTCAAAGTACAATGATTGGCCCTTAGGGCACAATTTCCAACATCCTCCCACTTGCCCTAGGTGCAATCATTAATTTGCCTAATTCCCATTGCCCTAACATTACGCTCATGCTTTGCCTATGCAAGTGGCTTAGTAAGAGGATTAACAAAATTATCTTCTCCTACTACTTTGTATATATTTATATCACCTCTATCATTGATTTCTCTAATAAGATGAAATCGCCTGAGTATATGCTTGGTCCTTTGATGTGACCTAGGCTCCTTAGCCTATGAAATAGCACCACTATTGTCACAGAAAAAATCTATTGCATTTGAGAAGGTAGGCACCACCCCTAGTTCAGTAATGAACTTTCTGATCCAAACGCCTTCTTTAGTTGCATCTGATGCTACTATATACTCAGCTTTTGTTGTAGAATCTACTATAGTGCTCTGCTTGGAGCTCTTCCAGCTTACTGCTCCACCATTCAGGAGCAATACATATCCAGATTATGATTTAAGGTCATCTTAGTAGTTTGGAAACTTGCATCTGTGTAACCGGTTACGCAGAGCTTATCATCCAATCCACCATAGACCAAAAATATGTTTTTATTCCTTCTTAAGTACTTTAGGATATCCTTGACGGTAGTCTAATGACCCTCACCAGGATCTTGTTGATATATGCTAGTCATATTTAAGGCAAATGAGACATCTGGTCGAGTACATAACATGGCATATATGATGGATCCAATGGCCGAGGCATATGGAACCTTACTCATGCTATCTCACTGATCAGGTGTACTAGGACACAGATCCTTGCTAAGATACATGCCATGAGACATGGGCATGTAACCCCTTTTTGAATCCTGCATACTGACCTATGCAGTATCTTGTCTATGTATGTGCTCTGACTTAGGCCTATTAGTCTTTTGGATCTATCCCTATAGATCCTAATCCCTAGGAAATAGGTGGCTTCACCTAAGTCTTTCATTGAAAAGGACTTTCCTAACCAAGACTTGACACTCTGCAAGGTAGGAATATCATTCCCAATGAGTAGGATGTCATCTACATAAAGCACTAGAAATACAACTTGTTTAATCTCTGCTCCATATCTTATCAAAGTCATACTGATCTTGTTTAATCTCTGCTCCCGCATACATGACCGACCAGGGATATTTTAGGACAATCTTTATGAATTATCCAAGGATACAATTATAACAGTTAACATGCAAATAATATGATAACAGAATAGAGAAATTTCATTAAAATAATAATGTTCAAAGTACAATGATTGGCCCTTAGGGCACAATTTCCAACATTTTGTTGAGCATAATCATCGACGCCTTTTTCATTTTAAAGATCATTTTTTTCAAAAGCATTCTAATTTGAAATAGCTTTGTTTTTCTTTATCAAATCCATTTCTCCATCATCAAAAGATTTCATCTGAGAATCAAGTTCATCAAACACAACATGAATGGACTCTTCAACAATACATGTTCTTTTATTGAAAACTCAATACGCTTTACTTCTATTAGGATATCCTAGAAATAAACCTTCATCAGACTTTGAATCAAATTTACCCAAGTTTTCTTTACCATTGTTGTGAATGAAGCACTTGCATTCAAAGATATGTCGATGAGCAAGGTTTGGCTTTCCCATTTGTAGAGTTCATATGGTGTCTTTCTAAGTGACTTGCGAATATATACTCGTTTGGAGATATAGCATGCAGTACTTTTTATATCTGCCCAGAACACTTGTAACATTTCTTTTTCATTGAGTATTGCCCTTGCCATTTCTGTCAGGACTCTGTTCTTTCTTTCTACTACTCCATTCTGCTGAGGTGTTCTAGGTGTAAAGAAGTTGTGATCTATTCTCTAGTTGTTGCAGAAGTCTTCAAAAAGTTGATTATCAAATTCTCATCTATAGTCTGTCCAGATAGAGACAATAGAAATATCTTTCTCATTTTTAACCTTCTTAGCAAACATAATAAATTTGACAAACGTTTCATCTTTTGAAGTAATAAATATAGTCCATGTAAATCTTGTAAAATTATCGACAATTACTAAAGTATATAGATTTCCTAACTTTTTACTCTCGCTGGACCTACCAAATCCATATAAATTAATTGTAAAGGCTTGGAAGTAGAAATCTCATACTTTGTTTTAAAAGAAGATTTAGTTTGTTTGCCTTTTTGACATGTATCACATATCATATCATCTTTGAATTTAAGTTTAGGAAGACCAACAATTAAATCTTTTCTAATTAGTTTGTCAAGTTAGTTCATATTAACATGAGCTAGACATTTATGCCATAACCAACTCTCCTCTAATTTGCTAAGAAAGCAATTTTTAGAAAAATTTGAATTTAAATCAATAGTATAACAGTTACCGTCCCTTTGAGCTTGGATCTTTGCTTTGATGGATCCTTTGTTAAGAGGTAGATCCTTCTTGTTTACTATCAAGCATTCCTCTGAATCAAATATTACCCAGTTTTCTATCAGTATTTTGACTCATACTTAGGAGGTTGTGGCATAATCCTTTAACGTAATATACATCATTGATTTGAACATCATCAAATTTGCCCACTCACCAATTCTAGAAATACGTCCAGATTGGTTACCTCTAAAAGTTACCTTTCCTCCTTCTCTGGTTTCCAACATGGTGAACTTATTTCTGTCTCCAGTCATGTCTCAAGCATCCGCTATCAATGTACCACTTTTTTCCCATGATGCTTTGAGACATACCTAGAGTAATATGATCAAGCTTTAGGTACCCACACTTTCTTGGGTCCTTCATGGTTAGTATGCATTGCTCTTGGTACATGCGTCCCTTTCAGATCCCATTTATACGTACTAATGACTTGTCCATTTCTAAAATAACATGATGAAGTATAATGTTCTTTCCTATTACTGTAACTACATTATGCAAATGGATTTGATGTATGCACATAATTTTCAAAATATCTGAGATAAGTCTTACTTCCCTTTTTCTTCTTTCCTCTGTTTTTATCCTGATTAGACTTATATCCAATTCCATATTTATCAAAGTAAACTCTTTGAGATTTTAGAAAAACTTTAAGAGTTTTACTTCCTTTAGTAAATCTTTCCACAGTTTTTGTTAAATCACTTATTTTCTTGTCTTTTTCTTCACACGATGCACATGATGATATGATAGTACTTTCTAACTCTTTTACTTTCTTCTTATGACTAACCATTTCTTTAGCTACCTTGATGAATTTAATATGCAATGCATTATATTCAAATAATAACTCATCATAAGTATATTCAGAGTCACTTACCTCAGAGTTCAATTCTTCTTCCTTGGCCACCAAGCATAGATTTGCAACTTCGTGGTTGTCACTCTCTTCATCTAACGAGCTATCACCCCATATGGATGATATGTATACTTTCTTGTTTTACTTCTTTTAGTCTTTGTTTTTGAAGCATTCAGATTTGATGTGTCCAGGCTTTCCACATTCATAGCATACTATCTGTTGCTTCTTGTTTTCTTTCTTGCATAGTCCACCTTAGTAATTCTTGAAATTCTTTTATTTTCTTCTATAGAACTTCTTGAATTTCCTCACGATCATTCCTATATCATCATCTTCAGGGACATCTTCATTTTCTGAAGAATCATCTTCGTTGATGGCTTTAAGAGCAACTCCTCTTTTCTTTTTATCATCAAACTCTTCTAGTTCCTTCTTGAACTTTAACTTTCATTCATACTCAGAAAGGCTACCAAAGAGTGGAGCTATTGATGTCATTAACTCTCCTTTAGCTTCTTCGATAGTTCTTACTTTTGTAAGAATGTTAAGGATCCTTCATACCTGGGAATTTTGATCAAATGTTTTCCCAGGTGCTGATAGTTGATTAAAAGATGAATATATTTGAGTTTGAATTTGAAAATTCTTTCTCCTGGTTTTATCTAAAACAAATCATACTCTGTAATTAGAGTATTGATTCTATTTTCTTTAATTCCAGATATATTTTCATGAGCGAACTCAAGAGCATTCAACATATCTTTGGTTATTAGTAGTACGCAGATTCAGAAATATTCTTTTTGACTGAGGGCATTTTTGTCAAACTCCTTTGGGCTCTTTTACACTACTCTATCTTCAATTTTCTTTATTGGAACATAGTCATCGTCTTGTATTACATTCCATGGACCATATTCGTTAGCCATTATGAACACTCTGAACTAGCTTTCTAGAATGAAAAATGTTCTCCAACAAAACCAGGAGGTCTAGTGATAGAAACTCTATCTGGAAGGATGTTCTCACCCATTGTTGACATTTAAAGAATCCTTCTCAAGCTGTTAGGCTCTTCAGAGAAGATCTTGCTCTGATACCAAATGAAAGAAGCAAGCTTCACTCAAGAGGGGGTGAATTGGGTGATGTGATAAATTTTTTTTTGGTTGATGCGGTGATATGAAATTAACTATAGATAGAGTAGAGTTGTGAAGATTAGCACACAGAGAGTTATACAGGTTCGGCCCAAAACTCAAGCCTACATCCAGTCCTCAGAGATCAAGATCTACTGAGATTTTCACTATTTTTCCAAGATTCAGTAGGCTCTTAGAATGCCACAAGACAACAATTGTCCTTGAATGGACTATTAGCAGAAATATCCTAACACCTAGAAATTTCTCTCCTCCTTCGACAAATCTTACATCCATAAACAAACCTATGACCTTTCTATGGTATCACATATAGATACTGTGAAAAGAATCTTCAACTATGTAGGAGACACTACAGAACTTGGTCAATGGTATCCAAAAAGAGGAAACAAATATTTGATGACCTATTCAGATTTAGATCATGGAGGATATAAAATTGACAGAAAAAGTACCAGTGGTCAATGTCAGTTCCTTGGAGGCTCTCTGGTATCATGGTTTAGCAAGAAGCAGAACACAGTATCATTATCTTCCACTGAAGCTGAATATATAGCTGCAACAAGCTGTTGTTCTCAAGTACTATGGTTGAAGCAATAACTTCAAGATTTGGGGATATACTTAAAGGAGATACCAATTTACTGTGACAACACTAGCACTATTAGCTTGGCCAAGAATCCTGTGCAACATTTGAGGACTAAGCACATAGATATTTGACATCATTTCATTCGAGATCACGCACAAAAGAAAGATGTCAAAGTAGAATTCATACTAACACATCTTCAACTCACTGACATATTTATAAAGCCAATAGCTAAAGATCAATTCTTATATATTTAAAGAGAATTGGGAATGGTTAATCCCAATAAGTTGTAAGTTTTTCTTGTTAAGTATTATGTTTAATGAGTTTTGATGATAACCATACTAACTTAGGCATCGGTGTATGTAGAAATTGTTTTTGCAGGTATGTCACTCAAGCACTGGATGTGTCACTTAAGTGCCAAGTACATTCTCACTTGAGTCAGACAACAATGCTCGAGTATAGAACTATAGCATATACTTTGCTTTTCAACTTGCAAAACATGGGTTAAAAGAGGAGATAAAAGTGCCAAGAGGTTACTCAAATTCAAAGAGTAGGAAGGCTCTCACTCGAGTGATGGTTCTCATCACTTGAGTAGAGTATGAACATACCTGAAGTGAAACAAGAACACTTAAGTAGAAGAGAAAGAAATATACAAATACTAATCCAAAGCATGGTTACTTAAATGATCTTAGAGGATTTGAGTACAAAGATGACAAATGTAACAAGATACACTTAATTCAGGTACATTTTCACATACTTTATAAGATGAATTATTTGTCACTCGGGCACAAAATTGTAACACTCGTACACTGTATGAACAATACTCGAGCACTAGGGTTGTCACTCGAGTGTTGGCACTTATATCAGTTACGCAATAGCTTAGACCATCACACTTCCTCTTCTCACTCAAAGCGTTTCATCACTCGAAGAATGTATCTCTTCACCTCTGACCGTTACCCATTGATTAAACAACTCAGATCTCTTCAAATCTCAGCCGAAACTCTTTTATCATTCTCAAAAAGGTCAGATTTATCTCTATAAATTTTCATTTCTTGCCCTAGCCAAAGATTTGTTCTGAAAATCTTCCAATTTTTTTCTCTTCACTTTTTGATTCCCATTTCATTTCTAAATGGCTAGAAATAAGATGCCTGTTGTTCCCCAAAGATCCCATTCACCTTCACCAACTCAATCTACCACTAGTGCTTCAGATACTCCAGTAGAAACAACTTCATCTCCAACACCTTCTCTATCTTCTACTCCACTACCTCCTCCTAAACCCAAAACCACCAAGAAAAGAACTCCATCCAAGAAACATCATCCTAAGCCTAAGGTGGCTAAGAAAATCAACCTCCGTAAAAGAAACCGAAAGGAGTAGTTTTTAAAGAACCGGTTGTCACTTAGTCTCAATCCAAAGAAGTCAAAGAAAGAGGAAAGAAGAAGGACACAGAGCAACCACAACAATCTTCTTCCTCTGATGACTCTTTCAATATGCAACTCTGGGAAGCAATGGAGAAGTAAAAGCTCAACGTATTGGTTGGCAAAATTGCCTCCCAAGCAAGTGACTCAAGTTCATATCATGTTGGCCAGTCCCGTGCAGCTGCATCAGGGGTTCCTTCTACTTCACAAGTTCTAGAGGAAGAACAAGTCATAAATCCTCCTGAAGACTTCAATGTTAAGGAATTGAAGGCACTGAAACAGAAGGTATATGATTCTGAGTTTGCACAAAGACATTTCTTGCCTATAGTTTATGTGGACTTACATTATTTGAAGAAAAGTTGTAGTTTGGATTTTCATCCTTTTCTTAGATTCTATGATTCTTGGCTAAATGTTCATCTCCCTTATTCACCCTCTGTTGTGAGAACCTTCTACTGCAACATGAAAGTCCATAACATATACTCTAGGACTGGAGAGTTGATAGAGGAAGCAGTATCTACCACTATTAGAGATCAATTTATTATGATATCTGCTACTATCATTAATGACATTCTTGGCTATGTTGCACCACCTCATGATCCACCCACACTTTCAGCCAATGAAGCCTTCCAGCTTTTAAGACCAAATGACCCAATAGGCCCTCTTAACTTTAAGGCTATTGATATACCTGATTCTATTCGTGTGCTTCACTATATATACTCTTGTAACATTGTTAACAAATCCAAGAATAATGCCGATTTTACTCAGAGAGATTACTACTTGCTTGCCTCCTTCCTAGCCGGACAATGAAGAAATGTGGGGAAGCTTATTTTTGGTGATATGAGAAGATTTCAATTTTCTTTATCAAGATCAGCCACAATACCATATCCTTAACTTGTGTCCCTCATTCTCAAGAAAAACAAAGTGTGGTATTTGGAGGGAACTGAGAGGGTAACCATTCTGAGGTTTGGCAAGACTTAATTGACACATATGAGTATCAATCTTCCAGTAAGTCAAACCAATACTACATCTTAAAAAAAAAGACACTATCGAGAGGTAATGAGGCTCAATCTTCTTCTCAAGGTCTAATTCCACCTCCATCTTTCCTGAATGTATCACATTAACCTATCTATCCGAAGTGATCAATCAAGCTGTGAATGGTATGAAAAAGGAATTGATGAGTGAGTATGAGAAATTGGTGAACAAGATGGAGATACAAGTCTCAAAGTTGGTGGATAAGGCAAATACCAACTTTGACTTGATGTTTAAGACTCAAGAAGATATGTCAAGAAGAATCAATGATATGGAAATATTCTTGCACACTTATTTTCCAACTACTTCTCCTAAGGTGCCACCTGAGTCTACTCCTACCACAACCTTACCTTCTCAGACTCAGACTTGTGTTCTCTTCACAGACCTGGATTCTAATGTTGATGTCACTTATGATCAGTCACCTTCACCACTACTTGCAGCCTCTGTTCCTTAGCCATCATCTCCACTTTTTGAGCCTGAGCCAATTGATACAAGTATTGTAGCAAAAGAGCATCTTTTTCAAGAATATGTTGTTCACTCGAGTGAGCATAAGTATGCTCGAGTGAGGGCCCATATCAGCCACAAGTGCAAAATCACACTCTTGATAAAATGGGATGTGAGTGTTATCTAGAGACGTGGGCTTATAGTGTAAAATAAAGGTGCACTCGAGTGAAGGGATGTGTACTCGAGTGAGGTCCCACATCACTCACAAGTGTGAAAATACACTCTCTCAAAATCACATGGAAGTGCAAGTATAAAACTGAAGCAAGAAGAGAAAATATGGTATTGCACTCGAGTGAGCCCTCTTAGCACTCAAGTAATGCTCTGTCAGAAGTCAAAATGCACTAGTCTTACAGCGATCAATCCGAATATGGTTTAATGTTATTTATTCATTCTATTTCGACTTGTTATTATCATTTAACATCATTTAACATATATTACAAATGTGATACAGGAGTTTGATCATTTGAATTAGAAAAGCATAGAGGAAGTCAAACAATGGCAGACAACATTATTACAACCAACCAAACACATACTTACCACGTTTAAAGATTTCAAACGTATGCATGCCGTTCCACAGTAAAATGCTCCACTCCGTAATGATTATTATTCAACGGATAAAATCATTTGGCTATAAATATAGAGCTTCAGAGACCATCAAAAACAACAAAGTGCAAGAATTCAGACAAGCAAATTCACAAGTCTCTGTTATTCACATTTTCTCTATATTCTTATTATACTTCAGTGTTTATCATATTTGCTCTATAAGAGTGTCTGTATACATTTCATATTCTATTTTCTATTTGATCTCAAGGTACTGGGACCTTGAAAGGGTATATTTCCTTGCGAGAGAAGCAGTTGAAAGAATTCTTAGTAGTACTTTTTGCTCATAAGACTTACAAGTTGCAAGCAGTAAAGAATGTTGCTGCTCATAAGACTTACAGTGGTGTAAGCAGGAGAGAACGTTGCTGCTCATAAGACTTGTATATGTAACCAAGAGAGAAAGGTCATAGGTTTGTTTTTCTGCACGTAACTGTTGTCGTAAGGGGAAGAGAAATTTCTAGTGTTAGAATATTTCTGCTCATAGTCCTTTCAAGGATGATTGTTGTTTTGTGGCATTTTGAGAGCCACTGAATCTTATAAGAATAGTGAAAATCTCAATAGGTCTTGATCTTTGAGGATTGGACATAGGCCTGGGTTTTAGGTCGAACTAGTATAACTCTCTGTGTGCTTATCCTCCTAACTCTACTTTATCACAGCTCTACTACATCACCGCATCAACCGAAAAATTTATCACATTACCCAATTCACTCCCCCTCTTGGGTGAAGCTTACCTCTTTCAAATAAATAAAGCACTCTTCCTCACTCTCTTAATTTATCATGTTGGTTAGAGTTGAGAGAGCAAAAGAAACAAAAAAAATAGAGAAAATAGAATAAAGAGAGAGAGAGAGACATGAGTGAGGGAGGTGAACTAGAGGAAGGAGGAAGAGGCTACAAATCACACATGCAACTTTATATTCTAGTATAGGTGAGTCTCCTACACATTTATCTTTGTTTTTCCATTAGAGTTGAGGTTGTTTTCTTGGTTGTTTCATTGTTAGGAGTGAGAAACATTGCCAGAAATATTCTGCCAACCGATAAGTTTTAAACCAGAGTTTGTATGTTGATTTTGGGTGGGATTTCTGGTCTCTTAGTTTCTAAAATTGGATCATTAACCTCAGGACATATGTGTAGAGAGTATAGAGTTAAAATTCATGAGGTTTAGAGTATAAATTCATGGTTACATGTTAGATTTCTTTACCCTGTTCTGCTAGCTGGAAAATAGAGGTTCTGCCAGAAAGTTGTAGAAGCTTAAACAGAGGCTATAGATGGATTTTTTGTCTAGGTATTTTTGGTATAGAAATTTTAGGATGTGTAGTAGGAGATAGAATCAAGAAGAGAACAATTTGGAGTGAAAATGATTGAGTTCTTGATTTTTAAACTCAAACTGGAAAAACTAACTTTTTTGGGAGACAGTCAGCTATATGTTGAGTTTTGACCAAACAAATCTTATTCAATGACTATGAAATTTTACATGGTAATAGTAGACATCCATAGCTTTAAAATGAGTCTAAGAATGAGTCAATTGGATACCTAGTGAGAAAGTTATTATTTTTGAAAGGTAAGTAAGAAACAAGGGAAATTCTGGACATCCAGGTTCTATTAGTTGGTTGTGCTATGCTTTTTTAATAATATAATGTTTTCCAATATCCATGAAACTTTTAAGAATAAAAGTATGACAGCTAAGGTTTAATGTTATATATATATAATATGTGTTATTTTAGAAAACTTACCTTGGCCAAAAATTATGAAACTTAACCTTGACCAAAAATTATGAAACTTTCCAAATTTAAAGTAGACATATAGAACTTTAATTTGATGGGTAGAACATAATTTTTGGACTAGTATATTAAAAGATATGATTTTTCAAAGTTGCGCTATGTTTCTAGAATGCAATCTAGAACAATGGAGGTTTAGTGAAATTTTGGGAATAATGTGATTGTGATGACCAGACTTAATATTTTTTTGAAGAAAATTCACTGAAAGAGCTTCACTTAGGGTTTGGATTCAATTAAATTGGATTTTCTTGTAATTAATTATGAATTTCTACAAGTGACTGAAAATCTACCATTTTTTTAAAAGTAGTGAAACTGTACTGTGCAGAATTGTACTGTGCATAAACTGTTATAACTACATTAGATAACCAGTAGAATTTCATTTAAAGGTAGTCCTAGTACAAGTAATAATCAGTTACTTGTTAACTTTAATTTATAGGAATTGGTAATAGCCCGAGCTAGAATAGGAGTATCGGACGGACAATGGAACTGAGAAAGGGTTCAGGTAGTAACTTTTCTTGTATATACTATGTGATTATTATATGTTTAAGTATGCCATTCTCTGTAAGATGAGCATAGTGTCTTGGACACGTATATTAGCTTAGTTGTGGTCTGGGACCCAACGGAGGCACAATGTTTAGCTAGGGTTGTAAACAATCATTTTACCTTGTATAGTGTAAATATGGCATTGAATTATGCCCAATAGTCTATCATTTTACATGACATGATATATTGTATATTTATTTTCACATTTTGTATGTCCGAAAAGCATGTTATACTGAGATTCGCTCAAATCTTACTCTTTTACTTCACTTGAAAACATTCCAGAAGAAGCTAGTGGCTCGAAGGGAAAAACAGGGGCTACTTGTGCGTAGAGTCCCAATGTTGCAGAGCTGTTGTGGTTATCTATATTTGCACTTCTAATTTCTTTTGAATGCTCTATACATGTATGTATATTTTTCAAACCCTGCGGGGATTCTCCTATATTGTAAACATGTATCTAATTTTAGTATGTTTCCATTATTTATGTATGCCTTATGGAACTATGCGCTTAATTCTCTATGAATATCAAAATGTTAAGGGGTTAGACACAAGCCATCATCAAATTTAGAAGAGGAAAAAAAAGACTCAAACATTCTATTCATACTAAAAGGAAAAACAAAATACTTTTAATTAATTGAGTAATCGAATAAATTGACTCCCCACCAACGACGCCAAAATTTGATCACAATATCATTAGCTCTCAAATTAATAATTAAATTATGCAAGCCTTGATAAGTCTATTAGTTCAACGAAAAATCCTAGAGAAAATCCACTCTCAAGATAGAAACTGCAACAAGAAAATTTTCAATTCTTAAATTCCAATTTGATTACAAAATGAGAGATACAAAGTATTTAAAGAAATAGATTCAAGTCTTAGCTAATTGCATTAAATGCAACCTAGAGACTCAATATGAAATGCTAACACAGGAAATAACTAAAACTTAATGTAATGAACTAGGGACCTCAAAAGTCAAATCTGCGTACTAATTGACAATTTTTGCACAAATAAAATCAACAAAACATAATTAGAATTTAAAATTTTATGAATATCTAAGCCTAAATGAGTCCTCCCATATGTAGTACTTGGTTCAAGCTTTTTAATTTGAAGTCTCTAAGCAAAAAACTTTATCAATAGCTCCATTTTAGCGCATATCAAATTAGTAACGTCCTATTATTTTTATTTAGATTTGTTGGTCCAATTATCATTTGCTTTGTCAAACTCTCTTGCACAAGACCATTCAATGCTTCCTTAATTCTTTTAAACTCTTGTTCTTGTAATTGGTCCACTTGGAGTTTGGAAAGGATCACTTGAAGTTGAAGAGTTACAAGTGGAATTTACAGAGACAACTTATTGATTCATATCATTTGTAAATTCCAAGTGGACCAATTACAAGAGTGACTTCCACTAGTGACTCTTCAGCTTCAAGTGATCATTTTCAAATTCTAAGTGGCTTAATCACAAGAGCATGAGCTAAAAGAATTAAGGAAGTATTGAATGGTATGTGAAAGAGACTTGAGCATGTGTCTATTGGACCAACAAATTTGAATAAAAATAATAGTAACATCACTAATTAAATATGGGCTGTAATTGGAGTTGTTAATCAAGTTTTAGGCTTCGAGACTTTAAATCAAAGAGCTTGAACCAGGTACTACACATGTGAGGACTCGTTTTGGCATAAATAATCACATTTTAGACTTTAACATGCTTATTATATTTTGTTAATTTTATGCTAAAATTGTTAAATATTGGGAGGATTTGATTGTTGGGGTTCTTATTTTGTGGAACTAAGTTTTAGGTAATTATTTGCTAAGCTAGCATATAACATTTTAAGTCTCTAGGTTGCGCTTAAAGAAATTAGGTCAAACTTGAATGTGTCGCTCTAAATTCTTTGAAACTCACTATTTTGTAATTAGATTGAAAGTTTTAGAATTGAAAAGATGCTTGTTGCTCTTTTCTATCTTGAGAGTAGATTCTCTTTAGAGTTCATCATTGAACTATCAGGCTTACCGATGTTTAAACAAACTTGTGGTGTCTTCTAATAGTTTGAGTGTTTGCACATCCATGCTCAACAATTCAAGGGGACTACTTGACCTTTGTTTAGCATTTTTAAGGTGTGTATCATCAAATTGGTTGTGTTCGTGGAATCTTTCCCTTATGGATTCGCATCACATTTGTGTTTTTATTGAAATCTAACCTACTTCAATTGCATAAAGATATGCTCACAAATATATGGTGCATGCAATTATTGTTCTTATCAGCATTATTTGGCATAAAAGCAATATTGCTTAGCATCTACAAATTGTGTTGCAACTTTCTGCTGTTATCAAAGAAGTACTTGGCTCTTAAAATTTCAAGATGCTTTCCTTTTCAAGGAATTTTCCTTTTGTTTTGTAGCTTAAAATTTATTCACAACTCACTCAAGTGTCAATCAATTAAATACAATCAACTAGAGTATTGTTCTTTGAAAACATAAAAGAGAGAGAATCTATACATTGTCATGCTTTGGTTTGTGCTCAAAGATATACTCTAAATAACTTTATTTGGATGAAGAAAAAAGAGAATAATATCTTTATTCAACAGTGGTTAGCTATGAGTAGTTTTCTATTGGATACACTCAATCAGCTAGTTCTTTATAACCTCGTAGTTTTCAATTACTTCGGTGAAAATATGACAATAGAAAAAGGAAAGTTTACGTTTTCCATTAGTGATGGTTGTTTAGCGGGCAATTTTTATGGAAACCAAATTTCTAGCGAGAACTGATTTTCAACTATATGGTGGAATTTGGCGTACCACCAATTTTGGTAGGAACAAAATTTCAATCAATAGGTATAAATGCAAAATACATATTTGTCCCTTAAATGTAAATAATAATTGGGTGATAAAAGTGAACAGGTGGCTTTGAAGTTCAAGGGTGCAAGTAGAGAGGTACAGAAGGAATAGAGGAAGAGTTGCATTTTCATAAAAGTGAACAGGTGGCTTTGTTGATATTATGCAAAGTGTTCATCGTTTCTACTGATTTTGTCTATGAATGTGAAATGTTTATTAGATTTTGCTAATTATGTCCATTAATGTGAAGTGCTCATTCTAGAGAGTAAGTGGCTCTCACCAGATGCGAGAGAAAGGGACAATATGGTTAAGAGAAAACTTATTTAAATCTTGCGTAAATATAAGATACTTGAAATATCCCTATTTTACTATGTATTTTATATCTATTTATAGGATTTTATCATTATTACTATGCTTAAATGTAATTATTATGATTATTATGAATTAGATGGTGCTGTACAAATGAAATGCTAAAAATGGTGAAATTGTCATAGTTTTATTTCCCAATGTTAAAATGATTTGCATAAAGGTATTTTTGTTTATATTTATTGTAGGGAAATTAAGGAATTAAAATTAAGAAGACAATTAACAATGGAAAAGAAGGTGGACATTTGCATAGGCAAAAGGATCTATGAAAAATAATGCTTTAAGATGCTTTTGGACCAAATTACAACATGGTTAGGCCTATATGTGTTAGCTTATGACTTATGCTCCTTAAATTGGCCTTATGACCACCACTTAAACCCAAATGCATGTCTTCCATGACCCATGAAAAGTAAAAATGTAGCCAATTACCATAATGAAGGGCTTGAGAGTCATTTTGCATGGTTTATGCTCTTACGAGCTATCATATGGTGCTACATAAGGAGAATGAAGACCAAGTCAACCAAGCCTTCCACCACAAGTTGCGACATGTCATTATGAGAACTAATTAGAGATAATTCATTAGAAAATCCAAAAGATATTATCAAATCTCAATTCTCATGATGCCATATATTCTTATAATCTTAAAGGATATGATTAATTATAACTTAAAAAGGGATTAACTTCAAAACATTTGATCTTTTTATCACTTAAGAACTAAATTCAATTCATTTCCTCAAATATATTCAGAAAAAAAATGAAGGTGCCATTATCTCTCCAAATATCATGGGCCAAATCGTCATTTTACCAATATCTTTTCCAAGATGTCACTCCATCTCATCATCCTTTATATAATGCTCAAATTCAAATGCTTGAAAAAGATAAAGATTTGTCAAGATAAAGGATTAATAATTTAAATTATATTATCTTGATTATCTTTTTCTCGTTCAAACAAGCCATTGATGCCTATAAAAAGGGCCCTAAGGCTTCTTTCCAAGAGCATGACCACACACCACAGCTACTTTCTTCTTCTATCACCATGTGTGGCAAGTCTTCCTCTTGAGGATAGATCTTATGACTTAAGTTCTCTATTCTTTCATTGGGAGTTATTATTTAGTTTAAACTTTTCTTATATTTTATTATTTCCTTGTTCTAGGATTGAATTTACATTGTCAAGACTTTGATTTTCGTTCGGATAATCTTTGTGATTAAACTTTTGTAAATTTTATGAATAATTATGATTTGTAGTTCTTAATCTATAATCTCATTTTCCTCACATGATTAATCTTGTTATTCTTTCATGTTACTAATTGAATTTCATGGTTGATTGTATTTTCTTAAATATAGCATTCACTTATTCCATTAGGATATATCATTTGATTATTCTAACTAGAGGAACAAATTATAATTGAGAATTTAATTCATGCACTTAGTGATATTTTACGGTTATTTAATAGGTAATTATAAGTGCTAGGCTCTTAGGTATAATTATTTATTATATAGCTAAGATCTATGGCTTTAGTCTAGAATTTTTCATGTGCAGGACTTAGTGAATTAATAACTCCATATTTGTTAGAACAATGATGGCCACTGATATGTTCTTAGGAAGTTTAATTATTTGTTTTCTTTATTTTCTTTTATATTTTTGTTTCTATTAAAAATCAATTTCCTTTTTTGCTTTGAGTGTTCCACATCTAATTAATTTAAGAATTAAATACTAGTGACTCTGTGCAAGAAAATGCGGCCTAAGTTGTGCCGCTATGCTACATTATCTAGTTATTAATTTAAGTGTTAACACCAAGCCTGATCAAATTTCTTGTCAATATCACTCAAATTAATCACTAAATTAACCTCTACAATATATTGTAACATATGTTTTAACATCACAAATTTTTTTCACTAATATTTCTTGTATCTATTGGTGCACTTGAAATGACAAAAATAACCCTACAAGAAGCTAATGAAAATTTGGCCAATATAAGACATAAAGCATAACTTTTGTTTTCCAAAAAGGCCATTATTAAAGATCAACATAATGAATGGAAGAACACAAGTCTTGGACCCAATTAATTGTGATGGTTTGCCAAACAGAGAGGAAAACAAGGAAGGCCCAAATTAAATGCAGAAATATATGTATAAAATGGTCATTTGGCTAAATAAAAATTAAAAAGCCAATAGTTTTCCCTTTATATATGTTGTGGTCGTCCAAATGAGGGAGCAAGAAGGGAATGATTATTAGTTGACAAATATATTGAGAGTTGAAGCATTTTAAACCAAGTAAAAAATTGAGTTTAAAGGTTAACAATTGTAGGTAAATTGAGGAGGTAGAAATTTGGATAATTCAAGAAGCTTTATCCTCTTCCAACGACCATCATTTTCATCTAAGCTAAATCGGAGAGAGGAAATAAAAATATCTATGGTAAAAAATATAATAATCAAGAAGCTTTCTCTTAGCTCCTCCAAGACATATTTTCATCCAAGAGAAATAGAGAAAGAGAAAAAGATGATGGCAATTAAAATTGGCATGTGAAAATTTTATTAAAATACAATATTTTAAGGAGGTGGATGAAGGATATTTTAAAGCTCTTCATCTCTTTCCTAAGACACATATTTCGGCCAAGTTTGAAATAAGAGAGAGAGAGAGAGGGAGTTGGACAAAAAGAGCATAGGGAGCAAGAGAAGCCTAGAGTTCAAGAAGGCAAATCCAAGGTAAGTTTGTTGAAATTCAAGTGCTCTTGCTTTCTAGTTCATGTAAGACCTCTCCTAATCTCTATTCTTTCATGAATAACACTTGTAGCAAGAAAAAACAAGAGGGAAGAGAGAGAGAAAGTAGGAGAAATTAAGGTGAGCTTAGAAACTTGTCTTATCTTGATGATTATTGCCTTTTATTAGTGGCTATTGTTGTTGTGGTTGTTTGATGGCTTGTTTTGTTTGATTTTGTAATTTGGGGTGATGAAACCCTAAGGTGTTTTCTGCCCAAATTTACACAAATCATGATTAATAAGTGTTTAAGAGGTTAATCATGTGATTACAAGTGAAAATGAAGAGTTTAATCAAATGGAATCATGAAAACTCAATTTTCCTTTTTCTTTGTTGATTTTCAGCTAGCTACAAAATAGAGAGATAAAGATGGAATTTTATGTTTTTGATGGTTCCATTGTGTCCTACATGGTAAATTGTATGGGAATAGCCCCTAGTTATGAATTCTAGATCATTGGACCAAAATTCTTAAAATATGAAACTTTCTACCGGTTAAGAGTTCTGCATGGCAGTCTTGTTGTCATCTGTTTTTGTATAATCAAATCGTGTTCAATGAATGTGAGATTTTCCAAAATAAAAGTAGACATATCAAACTTCAATTTGATATGTAATTTGTCCTATTTGAATTAGTATGTTAAGAGTTATGATTTATTGAAGTTGGATTTGTAAAACTTGAATGTTGTGGTGGTAGTATGCAAAAAATGTTGACACTGGAATTCTATGCACATAATTGCTTAAAGGAAATATTTTTTGTTAAAAATAGGCTTAATAGGGGTCGGATAGCCTTTGGAACCACAACAATTAGACATTTGTAAATAAAGTTATGAATTGTCAAAGTTTGATGAAAATTCTGGCAGTTTTAGTTAATGTGCGAAATTTAAAAAGGTAATGGCAAAAATGTAATTAACTTGAACTCTAAGGGTAAAGATAACCAACAAAATAAGCTTGGAATAATACATGAATGGGTAATAACTCAATTGTTGTAAACTTGGAATTTTAGGATCGAACAATTTGCCCGAGCCGAGTCAAGCCTAAGGAACAGTTAGCTAGCGGAAAAAGGGACTTAAAGTAGTAACTCTTACTCTCATACATTATGTGAGTGTTTATATGCTTTATGTATGCCATCTTCTGTAATGTGAATAATGAATTGTGAATACATACTAGACAAGTAAGGGAGTTGGCCCTGAATTGTGTATACCTACCGGACAAGTTGTGTATACATCCGGATACAGTTAAATGGACAAATAGGGGAGTTGGCCTTGAATTGTGTATACATATCAGACAAGTAGGGGAGTTGGCCCTAAATTGGGTATACATACCATATATAGTTGAATTTTTATTTACATTATGTGGTGCATAGCAATTTATTTATCGCATTTTATATGATTGATTATTTGTTACTATTAAGATTCGTTTGAATCTTACCCTTTTCCCAAAATTTAAAATATTCTAGCAGAAGGTTGCGGCTCTAAGGGCAAAAATGTAAATATAGGCAATTGAGGGTCTCCGTCCGGATCAGAGTCGCAGCTAGTTATTGTTAGTTTAAATTTGTATATTTTGGGATTTGTATATATTTTTCAACCTTATGGGGAATTCCTGTAATACAATCATGTACTTTTTATCAGTATTTTCATGCTATTTCTGTGTGCCCATCAAACTATACGCAAATACTCTGAAAAATGTGGAAAATAACATAAGGGTTTTACATTTTTGGTATTAGAGCTAAAAGCAGTTATAGCAACAAAATAGTATACTGATATGGTTTTTATTATATAGGATAGGAAATATGCACATAAAGGGGTATCAAAGGAGTGAATCACCCTAGTCAGTGAATAGCCCTAAGAGATCAGTGAATAGCCGAAGGGCAGCAAGTAGTGCTATATCGAACTGAGGATGGTTTAAGGATATTTTGAAACTCGAGGAAGCGGGTACAACCTATAACCCCCTTCTATAATTATATCTGAAATATGTGATTAAAGTGAAATAGAGACCAATAACAATTAAATAATATTTACAAACCCATCTACCAGACGGGGTTTTCACAAATACGTTTTGAAATCTAATTAACCTGGTCTCATATTCAATTTCGAATATAATCACATCACGTGGAATATCACATTTATACAAATATCAGACTGTACAACAATATCATCCCGCCAACTCCCGGGTACATACCTTTACATAGAATTCATAGGGCACATCCACCCTTTACAATTCTTCGAATGGGGATTACACAGTTCTCCTCAAATACAAATACAAATACCCAAATGCTCATTCCAAATACATAATCAAATATTCTCATTCAACATATAACCAAATATACATTCCACAATATATACAACTCATATCCAAATACGAATACAAATCATCCCAATTATGATAACCAACTATCAAAAGATTACAACCCGAACAAGTCCTGTCGCCCTTGACTGCTTGCTCCATCCTCGATCCACCTACCCTGTCTAAAATGTTGGTAGGGGAGGGTGAGATTTGAGAGAATCTCAGTAGGAAACAGATACCTATATGCATGTATGATATGTGTTTAATGTATGACATGCTTGCAATACATAACTCATGTTCACACAATAACATATCTGCATGCTCAATGTTTCAACAACATCCTCATGGCCATAGCATAACTAGAAACAGAGCTACAATCATTCATACATGTTTCACATAATCCAGCAAAGCAATACATGCATCAATACACAAACACAACATCAAAGCATGCAAGAGAGGTAAGTTCCCTACACTCTTTCCACGTAAGCTCCAGCTCCGGCTGCTCACGATCAGGGCGAATATCCAACCCTATAACCAAATCAAGGACATAGGGTCAATCTAAATTCCAAATCCTTACTTCTATATTACTTAAGGTTGGTTATCATTCACACCCTTTAGGTGGCTATAATAAGCTCAACGAAAGCCTAAAGGATTGGGACATACTAGATTGGAAATCACCTTTCAAAATCACAAACTATTGAAAATAGGGGTTGGCTACAGCCAAGAACCCTCTGCCTGCAGCCAAAATGTGCACAGAAGGTTTTTGGCTGCAGCAAAGAATTTCTGGCTGCGGCCAAAACGTGTACAGAAACTTTTGCGCTGCAGCCAAGGCAACTTAGGAAATTCATAACTAATTCCACAAAAATCGAAATGAGGTGATTCCAAAACCAAATGAAAGCTATTTAAGTCCTATTCATAGGAAAAATATGAGCCATTACTAGAAATCACCACAAAAATACAGAATTCCCCAAAATCCACTACTGCTCCAGAATCAAACCTAGTTTCGACCTCAAACTTTGGGCAAACATAAATCCCAGTTCACAAAATGAAATGGCACAAAATATATGACCATTTTAAAGCTTGGAATGTGAACTTAAGACTGGAAAGTTTCATAATTTTATGACATTATTTGACTAGTCAAAACGTCGACACAACCAGACTGCCCAAACAGAATTCACACTGGACAGAATTTCTAGTTTTGCAACCATTGTGTCCAATCCAATTCAAACCAATTCCAATGATTAAATACCACAACATGACACCATTTTCAACACAAAACAACATCCAATTCCACCATTCACATTCCACACGAAAATACCATAAAATCAGGGCAAAATTTATAATTCACAAAACTCATCCACAAATCACAAAACTTAGATCAAAAGGCTTCAAATACTCACCTCTTCCTCTTTCCCCAAACCAATTCTTTGATTATCCATCTTTCCACTTTTGCTCAAGCTCTCAAACACCTCCAATCAAGAATCTAAAACCATAGAGATGAAGCTCTCATCACTATGAACAACTTTATAGAAGGTGATTAGAACATTAGAGGCCAACAAACAAGCTAAATCTCACCTTGATTCTTTCTCTTTCCTCCTCCACTTTGGGCGTTCATGGAAGCTAAGGAGAGAGATGAAGAAGATGAATAGGGTCAGATTTTTGGCCCTCATTTGACCATTTGGACGTCCAAATAAGGGAGGAGAGGAGAGAGGGAAGAGTTGACAAATTGACCAAGATCCAAAGGTCCAAATTGTGCCAAGTATCAAGATCTTTTCACACCTCCATGAGCTTACCAAGGCACACATACATGGGATTCCACCCCTTGATCTCTTGTACAAATCAATCTTAACCACTGATCTTGAAGTTACCAATGAGTTTCCTCTTCGGTAATTGACCAATTGGTCGGTAACTTTATGTTTTGCCCCTGAATACGGCAATTCCTCTTGAATCACCACCAAACACACCATATCATTCCTTTTCTTCCACAATGCGCCCTCCCCTCTATTTTAAGTCAATTTAGATGTTAATCCATAATTGAACTTAAATATAGGATTTTGGCGCTGCTCACAACACATACGAATCACATCTGGTGCCAAATCACACCATAATCTCCAAAAGGGTTTATTCATCACTAACCACATCCACTTTTGGAGTCATTATTTCTTAATCATAATTTGGGATCTTGCTAAACTTGGGCTTAGCAGTCCACTTATCTCAGGCTTATTCTCTAGCCTCAAGTCTCAAAATTCAGGGTATTACACGACCAAGGTCAGTGTATAGACCACATTCAATATTTAGTCAACTAGAGATAGTAGACATGACTTTGTGGAACAAGGGTAGTCACAATGTTCCGGTGGTCGGAAGAAGATAGAGTTGGCATCTGCATTTTGGCATGGGCACACAAAAGTTAAGCGTGCTCAACCTAGGGAAATCTCGAGATGGGTGACCCCCTAGGAAGTTAAGTTGGTAGGTATGGAGACTTGAGGAATAATGATTGCCTTTAGATTTCTCCGTGGCTAATGATCATTCAGTTAGATGATTTGAAGAATACTTAGCAGCATAGAGATGATGATGATATAAGTATTAATTTTAATTTAGAACTTTTCTATTGTAGAGAGTACTGCCTAGAAAGGTTCATTTGATGTGGTTATGGAAACTTGAGTCTTAGTGGTTGTTTTAAGGTTTCTCTATGGTATGTGATAATGTTAGTTAGTTACGACATACAGTACTATATGATGATTTTTAGTGTGTATATTGGGTATGACTGAGATAGAATGACCTTTAACTCAATTAATTTTAAGGTTATAGATCCAGTATGAAAGTAAGAATTGGATTGTAATCCAAGAATCAATGTTAAGCGTTAGGTTTGTAAGAATGCTGAAATAGTTTAGAGTCGTTTGAGGCATAAACTGTAGCTAATAATGCTCTGGTCAAAATTGGGCATAATCTTGTGATTAAGAGGCAATGAAAGAATATTATATGTTGCTTCTTTAACTAGAATGGTATGTTATAATATCTGAGCAATAATTTGAGGTGATTTGGGGTATTAATAGAATGATTTAATGAATAGAATATTAAAGCCTCCATGAGACAAATTGAGTCAGAAGAGTGGTAATTATGCCAATATCGATCCTAAAGGATCCGATCTTATGATACTGAAGATTGAGGATAGGTTTGAATCATATCTAAGCTGAAATAGTGCTTAGGTTGAAATGTGAATCAGGTTGTACTATGGTTCTGTTTCATGAAGAAAGTTGAACCTGATGGATGAGGTTGAACCTTTAGTAACGTTTTTAGGATATTACCTGAATACCACAGAGGTTAGAATATGCGCTATTGATCCTAATTCTTATCATGCCTATAGGAATAATTAAGGAAAGTGATTTCTAATCTGTGTAATATTGAGGTTCTAGACTTTATGGTGAATAGGAAAATGAAACTATACAATCGAACAACCTGAACGAGAACCTCTGTTTAGACCTGCTCCTGAGGGAAACAGTTTGCAAACATGAGCAACATGGTTTAGTCAATAGGGGGTTGCTATCGATAGAGGCGGACACCCCTATTTTTAGAGGAAAGTTTAATTCCCAACTGACAGAGAACTGGTTATTGATGGACTTAGCGTCTATATTCTGATATACTCGAGGAGCAGAGAACAATATGAGAAGTACCTATGAGTGGTGCTAAGACCTGTTGTCTCACAAAATGGGGTCTATTAGATCCTAAAAGTTGAAACAGCATTAATTTGAGACAGGCCAAGAGGACAAGGAGAGCTTTGATGATTATCTAGCTTGTTTCATCTAGTTGTCTCGATATTCTTTATACATGAGGTATCCGGATGATGAGGAGTGGAGCTCTGACATGCTGGTGCAGGTATTGAAACCAAAGTTGAAAGAGAAACTAGTTTCTAAACACTTTACAGTGTTCAACAAGGTGGTTGAAGAGTGTCAAATTATTGAGAACAACCTGTTGAACTGTACTATGATAGAAGCAATAACAATAAGGGTGCGTCTAGTAGTGGGGGATCCTCACAAGACTATAAAGATTAGGGTAGATTATCCAGAAGGACTAACAAAAAGTCATATCAAGTTGGGGGTTCTGGTAATTAGAAACCTACATAGGGCAGAACATGCTGGCATTATTACAAGCCATTCCATCATGGTAAAACATGTAATGGTGCACCAATTAGGCAGGCTTCAACTAGACAAAATGTATGTTTTCAATGTTAGAAACTAGGGCATTTTGCTAGAGATTGGCCACAACAATAACAGCCAACGGAGCCTATACCAAGAGCTAAGGGTAGGGGCTATACGATAACTCAAAAGGAGGCCAGAAAACCCCCTGAATTGATTCAAGGTATAGTTTCTCTTAATGGAAACTCAATACAAGTAATGTATGATTTGGGTGCTAGTAATTCCTTTATTGTATATGATTATGAGAGACAGCTAGGCTTAAGTGTACATAGATTTCCATATGACTTGGTTGTGTCTATACCCACAGGTGTTAGAGTTGTCATAGCCGATGTCTATTTGAATTGCATAATAAATGCCGAGGGACATAAATCAATAGTGGATTTGATCTATCTACTGTGAGATTGCTTGAAAGTAATCCTTGGTATTGATTGGTTGATGGTAAACAGTGTGTTGCTAGATTGTAGAAACAAAAGGGTCATATATACTAATATGCAATCACATACAAGTAAAGAAATCAACCTTAAATTTCTTTCAGCAGCTGAGGCTAAGAGATGTCTGCATAAAGGTTGTCAGGGGTACATTTTTTTTTCCATGCAATTAGAAGCTGGAACAACATTTAAAAGTATTCTTATAATTAATAAGTTTTTAGATGTTTTTTCGAAAGATATCTGTAGATTACCTCTAGACAGGGAAGTGGAGTTTGCAATTGACCTTAAGCTTGGAGCAGAACCAATTTCCAAAGCCCTATATAGAATAGCTCTGAATAAAATGGTAGAGTTGAAAAAGTAGATTGAGGAGTTGTTTGGAGAAAGGGTGTAACCCCCTCACGGTAATTACATCCGGATTTCAAATTATGATGTGAAATAGAGACCAATAAAATCAAATCAACAATTTATAATCCCTTAACTCGGGATGAGGTATTTCAAAAATCATTTCAAAATATAATTAACTCTTGGTCTCACATTCACGTACGGATATAACTACTTGAGAAATCAGAGTACATAATAAATATCAAAGTGCGGAAACCAAAATCCCGGCAAACCCCGGGTTACTATATATATAAATGGGTTTACTATTTTCCCAATTGGGGATTACATATCAAAAACTCACTATGAACATCTATATACAGTAATCCCAAAGCTACAAAAGATAACCAACAAATCCCAAAAATCCTGGTTGTCCCTAAGAGCTCCTAACCACTCCGGGTTGGTCGCTTCTCCTTCGAGCCACTTGCCCTATCTGAAAAGATTAGTCATATGGAGGAATGAGATTCTAAAGAATCCCAGAGCAACAACTCACTCATACGATATATAAACATAAAGCATGTATGTTCATCATAAACAGCAGCTTCACAATGATATCTGGCTCACGCCACATACGACAGCACTCACGGCTGTATTCACAATGCACTACGCCCACTTTCGTGGTGAACACTATGCCAGCTTTCGCTGTAATCACTATGCACAACGCCCGCTTTCGCGGTGAACACTATGTAGCAGCAACACAAAGCACAAAGCACCACAAAGCATCTCAACGCACGATGTATCACTATGCTCCACAAAGTATCTCAATGCACAAGGTATCACAAAGCAGTAGCAGCAGCATCCACACAATGAATGACAGACAAACATACAATACATTTACACAAAGTATAAGAGAGGAGTCGCTACCTGAAGCTTTCCTGACAATCTTTGGCACAGTAGGCTCACGCGTTCGGCAGATATCAAATCCTATACCAAATTAGGGACAAATGATCAATCTCTTCTCCAATTACTTAATCCCATAATACACTAAGTTGGTTATCATTTAGGACTCCTAAGAGGCCACAAATGTCTCTAAAGAAAGCCCTAAAAGGTTGGGAAACCATAGGTTGAAGGTCACTTTTCGAAAACACTAAGTGTTGGAACATAGGCTTGGGCCCCGGCCCACCATTCCTTGGGCCCCGGCCCAAAGATGGTCAGAAGGTCTTGGGCTGCGGCCCAAAACAGGTCAGAAAGGCTTGGGCCGAGGCCCGCCACTCATGGGCCGCGGCCCAGAAGTTTCCTGACTCTGGGCTGAACTTCGGAAAAACATAACTAATTCTAGAAAAATCGAAACGGAGTGATTCCAAAGCCAAATGAAAGGTATATGAGTCCTCTTTCAAGGAAAAATATAGCCCTTCACTGGAAATCACTACAAAAATACAGAATTTCCATAAACTACACACTACTCCAAAACAGAGTTCTGTTTCAATCCCAAACTTTGGGCAACCATATCTCACAGAATACTCAACGAAATGACACAAAATATATGACCATTTTGAAGCTTGGGATGTGAACTTTAAGACTGGAAAGTTTCATAATTTTCCAATACCATTTGGTCACTCAAAACGCTCGTCCAAACTGACAGTGAAAAAACGGAGCTTAAACAAAACAGAATTTCCCACTTTTCCAAAGTGACCCAAATGAATCCCAATCAATTTCTATCTATCCAACATGTGTCAAATGTTCATATACCACCAAACTAAATCATTTCCAATCAACAATCATAATGAACTTCATATTTCCATATTTGGTGCAAATTAGGGCAAAATTCCAGATTTCACCAACTTAGCCAAAGATCACAAACAACATACCAAAATGCTCTAAATGCCTACCTCTTTACTTTGCCCAATCAAGAACTTTGATTCCTCTACTTCCAATTTCGAGCAAGTCACCAAGCACCACTTCTCAAGATTCTACAACCATCACAATGTAGCTCTCATTGAGATGAACAATATTATAGAAGAGGTTTTGAGCAAAGGAGGAGTATTTCTTACCAAGGATCAAGCTTTTCTTCTTCCTCTTCTTGCTTGTTCAGCGAAACAATGGAGGAAAGAGAGAGAAAATATGAGAGAGAGAAATGGGAGGAGGATGATGATGAAAATTCCCTCTACACACACATACTCAACCGAATAGGAGAGAGGGAGAAGAGAAAAAGTGATTTTTGTCTTCTAGTGCTTCATCCAATGGCTCACACCATGCCACATGTCATCATCCACTCACTCTCTCAAAGAGCTCACAAAAACACAAAGCATAGGATTCCGACCCACGGTCAAGGAATCACAACCATTGATCTTAAATACCACATGTATTTATTCTCAAAATTCATATTACATTGATCCCAAATGTATTTAAATCAAGATAATTACAATAATTATCGGGGTCATTAGCCCTAATTACAAATCGGGATATTACAATTCTCCCCCCGTCAATTAAATTTCGTCCTCGAAATTTCTACACCCCTTGAGCCATAAACTCCGGATATCGTCTTCGCATATCCTCTTCCGTTTCCCAAGTTGCTTCTCGCTGGGTCATACCCTTCCAGATCACTTTCACATAAGGAATGCTCCGGTGTCTGAGCCGACGTTCCTCTCGTTCAATTATCTGCTCTGGCTCCACCGCATACGTGAAGTTATCTCGCAACTCCACATTTTCATACTCAACGACATGAGATGGATCCGGTTGATACTTCTTCAATTGGGAAACATGAAACACATCATGCAATCTGCTCAAGTTCGGAGGTAGGGCTATACGATAAGCAACAGGCCCAATCCTATCAAGGATCTCAAAAGGACCTATATACCTCGGGCTCAGCTTCTTTCGTTTGATTGCTCGCCCAATACCGGTGACAGGAGATATTCGCATAAATACATGGTCACCAACTTCAAACTCTAGAGGTCTTCTCCTCTTGTCCGCATAACTCTTTTGCCGACTCTGAGCTGCAAGAAGCCTCTTACGAATGATTCGAATCTGGGCTGACGTTTGATCCACAAGATCTGGCCCATAGAGCTTCCTCTCGGACAACTCATTCCAACACAATGGCGATTGGCATTTTCTTCCATACAACGCTTCATACGGCGCCATCTGAATGCTCGCATGATAGCTGTTGTTGTAGGCAAACTCCGCAAGTGGGAGAAAGCGATCCCAACTCCCTTTGAAGTCAAGAACACATGCCCGCAACATATCCTCTAAGGTCTGAATAGTCCTCTCTGACTGACCGTCTGTCTGAGGATGATAGGCTGTACTGAATCTCAACTGAGTACCCAGTGCCTCATGCAATGCCTTCCAGAATCTCGAAGTGAAACGGGGATCTCGATCAGAGATGATATTCTTCGGTATGCCATGGAGCTTCACAATTTCACGAACATAAATTTCTGCTAGCTTGTCCGGAGAGTAACTAGCCTTAATCGGTAAGAAGTGCGCTGACTTCGTTAACCGGTCCACAATAACCCAGATCGCATCATAATTCCTGATCTTGGGCAATCCCACAACAAGATCCATGGTCACACTTTCCCATTTCCATTCTGGAATTTCAGGACTCTGCAACAAACCAGGCGGTCTTTGGTGTTCAATCTTCACTTTTTGACATGTGAGACACCTTGCCACATATTTCGTCACATCACTCTTCATACCTAGCCACCAATACATCGATTTCAAGTTATGGTACATCTTGGTCATACCAGGATGAAGAGTATATTGGCTCTTATGCGCCTCATCTAAGATCTTCTGTCTCAACTCCGCCTTAAGTGGAATACAAATTCTCTTCTGATAACGAATCAATCCACTAGGCGACACATCATAGCCCTGAGCTTCACCACGCTCTATTCTGGCTAGATTACGCTGAATCCAGTCATCTTGCCTCTGAGCTTCTTCAATCTCAGCTCTCAAGTCACTTTCCCCTTGGGAAACATTATAGTTGGCACAAATGATCTGGTTCGACAAATTCATATCACGAAAATCCGCAATCAACTTCCCCTCGTGTATCATCATAGCTGCCACAACCACAGTCTTCCGACTAAGAGCATCAGCGACTACATTTGCCTTACCCGGATGATATTTGATTTCCAGGTTGTAGTCCTTTAGCAACTCCATCCAGCGCCGTTGTCTCATATTCAATTCTTTCTGATCATACAGATACTTGAGACTCTTGTGGTCGCAGTACAGTTCCACAGTCACACCATACAGGTAATGACGCCAAATCTTCAATGCAAACACTATGGCCGCAAGCTCCAGATCATGTGTGGGATAGTTCAATTCATGAGGTTTGAGCTGTCGAGAGGCGTAGGCCACCACACGTCCCTGCTGCATAAGGACACACCCTAATCCCTGCCCACTGGCATCAGAATACACAACGTAAGTCAAACTGGGATCAGGTAAAATCAACACAGGTGCCGTAGTCAACCTCTGTTTCAGCTCCACAAAGCAATTATCACAATGCTCATCCCATACAAATGGCTGATCTTTTCTCGTGAGCTTGGTCATCGGCAACGCAATGCGGGAGAAATTCTGAATGAATCTCCGGTAATAACCAGCAAGACCCAGAAAACTGCGTATCTCAGCAACAGTTTCTGGCCTCTTCCAGTTCAGTACTGCTTCCACTTTACTAGGATCTACCGCGACCCCTTCTTGCGAAATAACATGGCCTAGGAATCTCACTTCCGATAGCCAAAACTCGCACTTAGTCAATTTAGCATAGAGTTGCTTTTCACACAATGTATTCAACACTATTCTCAAATGATGCTCGTGCTCTTCTCTACTCTTAGAGTATATCAGAATGTCATCAATGAATACCACAACGAATTGATCTAGGTATTGTCGAAAAATACGGTTCATATAGTCCATGAATACCGCAGGCGCATTTGTCAACCCAAATGGCATCACTAAGAACTCATAATGACCATACCTGGTCCGGAAAGCAGTCTTCGGAACATCTTCCGCTTTCACACGCAGCTGATGATACCCCGACCTTAGATCAATTTTCGAAAACACACATGCACCAGATAATTGATCTAAGAGATCATCGATTCTAGGGAGAGGGTACTTATTCTTGATGGTAACCTTATTCAACTCTCTATAGTCAATGCACAAACGAAGACTCCCGTCTTTCTTTTTCACAAACAAAACTGGAGCACCCCAAGGCGACACACTGGGTCTAATAAACCCTTTCTCAAGCAAATCTTCAATCTGCTTCTTCAATTCCGCCATTTCATTTGGAGCCATACGATATGGGGCTTTGGATATCGAACCCGCTCCAGGCACAATGTCAATCAGAAATTGAACTTCCCTCTCAGGAGGTAATCCACTTAAGTCATCCGGAAAAACCTCAGGGAATTCATTCACTATGGGTATACTACTCAAAGTTTCACTGGTTTCTCCTTGTAAAGAAAAGAAAACCACATACCCTTGACAACCCTTTTTCAAATACTTCTCAGCCTTAGCTGTCGAAAGGAAATTCAAATCAACATTGTCATTCTCAATGCTCTGAGGAACAGGATATACAATCCTCTTGTTTCCACAATCTAATAACACATTGTTAGCTCTCAACCAATCGAAACCCAAAATGACTTCTAACTGGCAGAGCGGTAAACAAATCAAATCTACTACTGATTCATGACTCTCAACGGTTATAACACAATTTAAGCAGGCTTCAGTAGTCACAGCCTTAACACCCATTGGTGTAGACACAATCAAATCGAATGGCAACTTATGCACATTCATTTCCAGACGCTTTACACAAGCATAAGCAATAAAAGAGTGACTTGCACCCGAATCAAATAACGCTTGTAACTTAATGCCATGGATAAGGACTTTACCTTGTATCAGCTCTGGGGATTTCCGGGCCTCTTCGTGAGTCATAGCAAATACGCGGCCCTGAGTCCTCTGTCTCTGCTCTGGTCGTGGCTGTCCACACTCAACAGATGTATGCCCCACTTGCTTACATTTGAAGCAAATCACCCGACCATCACACGTCTTGCCATGATGTGGCTGGTTGCAACGAGGACATGTCCATACACTAGGAGCTCTCTGCTGATCACGACTCCCAGAATGATAAGGCTTCTTACTACCCCCTCTATATGAAGAGGATGATCCTGAGCCCTTCCGCTTCTGAGAAGCACCGCCCTTACTAGGCTCACTATGACCACCACCAGCCTTAGCCGGATACAACTCTCTAAGATTGCTCTCAGTGATCCGACATTCTTCAACGGCCTTGTTGAACTTGGAAAACTGATGCGTGGCGAGTCTCTTTCTCATATCACGCCTTAAACCCCGAATTAACATGTCTGAGCTCAACTCCTCATCATCCATTTTCTGAAGATAAGAGGAATATCGAGATAGGCGGGTAAATCGGGACAAATATTCGTCGAAAGACTCGGCGTCCCCTTGCTTGATATTCAGAAACTCGGTTTCCTTCTCAAGCCTCACTGACTTGGGAAAATATTTTTCGTTGAAGTGTTGTTGGAACACCTCCCAAGTCAATGGTTCATTCTTTAACCGCAATGATAAGGCAATGTTACGCCACCAACGATCAGCATCGCCTTCAAGCTTGTACACCGCCAACTTGGCTTTCACTTCGGAGGGACACACTAAGACTTCGAAAATCTTCTCAAGACGATGTAGCCAATCTTCAGCCGCCTGAGGATCAAACCTCCCCTTAAATGCCGGAGGTAGTTGCTTGCAAAATTTGGAGACCCAATACTCAAGGTCTCGTTCCTCCCTGGCTGGCACTCCATGGGATTCTTGGTTCGGAATCACATGAGGAGGGGATTCAAGTGGTCGTGCCGACCCTTCAGCAGTCTCTTCCCGGGTTTCCTCTCGAGTTTCCTCATGAGTAGACTGACCCCGGCCCTCATTGTTCTTGGCCTTTTCAGCTCTGAGCTCTTCTCTAAGCTCCGCTATCATATCTCGTTGGTCCTTTATCAGGCCCATCAACTCTTGCATTGGGTCCGGTGGATTGTCATTAACCACTTCCACATCAGGGTCTATTCGCTGTCCACTGGGACGACCCCTTGTCTTTTTCATTCTACAAATCATTCACTAAGTCAATTCCTCAGATAATGTATACACATTGTTCACAATTCTCATATATATCCCTAACACAGAGCACATATGTGTATACAATAATCATTCACAGATGATCTATTATCACTAAGAACACACTATGGGAGCTATCCTAGCAAACTCTACCCTTGCCAGGAACAACATGCTCTGATACCAAAAATGTAACCCCCTCACGGTAATTACATCCGGATTTCAAATTATGATGTGAAATAGAGACCAATAAAATCAAATCAACAATTTATAATCCCTTAACTCGGGATGAGGTATTTCAAAAATCATTTCAAAATATAATTAACTCTTGGTCTCACATTCACGTACGGATATAACTACTTGAGAAATCAGAGTACATAATAAATATCAAAGTGCGGAAACCAAAATCCCGGCAAACCCCGGGTTACTATATATATAAATGGGTTTACTATTTTCCCAATTGGGGATTACATATCAAAAACTCACTATGAACATCTATATACAGTAATCCCAAAGCTACAAAAGATAACCAACAAATCCCAAAAATCCTGGTTGTCCCTAAGAGCTCCTAACCACTCCGGGTTGGTCGCTTCTCCTTCGAGCCACTTGCCCTATCTGAAAAGATTAGTCATATGGAGGAATGAGATTCTAAAGAATCCCAGAGCAACAACTCACTCATACGATATATAAACATAAAGCATGTATGTTCATCATAAACAGCAGCTTCACAATGATATCTGGCTCACGCCACATACGACAGCACTCACGGCTGTATTCACAATGCACTACGCCCACTTTCGTGGTGAACACTATGCCAGCTTTCGCTGTAATCACTATGCACAACGCCCGCTTTCGCGGTGAACACTATGTAGCAGCAACACAAAGCACAAAGCACCACAAAGCATCTCAACGCACGATGTATCACTATGCTCCACAAAGTATCTCAATGCACAAGGTATCACAAAGCAGTAGCAGCAGCATCCACACAATGAATGACAGACAAACATACAATACATTTACACAAAGTATAAGAGAGGAGTCGCTACCTGAAGCTTTCCTGACAATCTTTGGCACAGTAGGCTCACACGTTCGGCAGATATCAAATCCTATACCAAATTAGGGACAAATGATCAATCTCTTCTCCAATTACTTAATCCCATAATACACTAAGTTGGTTATCATTTAGGACTCCTAAGAGGCCACAAATGTCTCTAAAGAAAGCCCTAAAAGGTTGGGAAACCATAGGTTGAAGGTCACTTTTCGAAAACACTAAGTGTTGGAACATAGGCTTGGGCCCCGGCCCACCATTCCTTGGGCCCCGGCCCAAAGATGGTCAGAAGGTCTTGGGCTGCGGCCCAAAACAGGTCAGAAAGGCTTGGGCCGAGGCCCGCCACTCATGGGCCGCGGCCCAGAAGTTTCCTGACTCTGGGCTGAACTTCGGAAAAACATAACTAATTCTAGAAAAATCGAAACGGAGTGATTCCAAAGCCAAATGAAAGGTATATGAGTCCTCTTTCAAGGAAAAATATAGCCCTTCACTGGAAATCACTACAAAAATACAGAATTTCCATAAACTACACACTACTCCAAAACAGAGTTCTGTTTCAATCCCAAACTTTGGGCAACCATATCTCACAGAATACTCAACGAAATGACACAAAATATATGACCATTTTGAAGCTTGGGATGTGAACTTTAAGACTGGAAAGTTTCATAATTTTCCAATACCATTTGGTCACTCAAAACGCTCGTCCAAACTGACAGTGAAAAAACGGAGCTTAAACAAAACAGAATTTCCCACTTTTCCAAAGTGACCCAAATGAATCCCAATCAATTTCTATCTATCCAACATGTGTCAAATGTTCATATACCACCAAACTAAATCATTTCCAATCAACAATCATAATGAACTTCATATTTCCATATTTGGTGCAAATTAGGGCAAAATTCCAGATTTCACCAACTTAGCCAAAGATCACAAACAACATACCAAAATGCTCTAAATGCCTACCTCTTTACTTTGCCCAATCAAGAACTTTGATTCCTCTACTTCCAATTTCGAGCAAGTCACCAAGCACCACTTCTCAAGATTCTACAACCATCACAATGTAGCTCTCATTGAGATGAACAATATTATAGAAGAGGTTTTGAGCAAAGGAGGAGTATTTCTTACCAAGGATCAAGCTTTTCTTCTTCCTCTTCTTGCTTGTTCAGCGAAACAATGGAGGAAAGAGAGAGAAAATATGAGAGAGAGAAATGGGAGGAGGATGATGATGAAAATTCCCTCTACACACACATACTCAACCGAATAGGAGAGAGGGAGAAGAGAAAAAGTGATTTTTGTCTTCTAGTGCTTCATCCAATGGCTCACACCATGCCACATGTCATCATCCACTCACTCTCTCAAAGAGCTCACAAAAACACAAAGCATAGGATTCCGACCCACGGTCAAGGAATCACAACCATTGATCTTAAATACCACATGTATTTATTCTCAAAATTCATATTACATTGATCCCAAATGTATTTAAATCAAGATAATTACAATAATTATCGGGGTCATTAGCCCTAATTACAAATCGGGATATTACAAAGGGTCCATTTGACCTAGTGTCTCGCCTTGGGGGACTCTAGTGCTCTTCATCAAAAAGAAAGATGGAGGCCTAGACTCTGTATTGATTACAAGGAGCTGAATAAGGTGACCATAAAGAATAAATACCCACTTCTTAGAAATGATGATTTGCTCTATCAGTTATCTGGTTCCTATGTATTTTCTAAGATTGACTTAAGGACAGGAAATTACCAGCTCAAAGTAAAAGCAAAAGATATACCAAAAACTGCTTTCAGAACCAGATATGGCCACTGTAAATTTCTTGTAATAACATTTAGGTTGACAAATGTAGGTGTCATGTTCATGGACTACGTGAATCGAATTTTTCATCTGTATTTAGACCAATTCGTAGTAGTCTTTACTGATGATATTCTGGTATACTCACAAAGTATAGTAGAACATGAACAGCATCTAAGAATAGTGTCGAACATATTGACAGATAAGCAACTTTATGCAAAGCTAAACTAGTGTGAATTTTGGCTTTCAGAAGTTAAATTTCTGGGCTATATAGTCTCACAGCAGGGGTTTGGGTAGATCCTAGCAAAGTGGAAGTAGTACTAAACTGGAGGAGGCCAGAGACTGTTTTTGAAATATGTAGTGTTTTGAGTCTTGCCGGTTATTATAGGTGATTTATACAAAATTTCTCTAGAATAGCTTTGCCTATGACAAAGTTAACACGGAAAACTCTGTTGGGATTGGCACGCATAGTGGAAGAATTTAAAATTTTTACCAATCTTAATCGAGGATCTACCAAAGGCGTTTAAACTGAGTTAGAAAGAATCTTACCTTTTTTTATCCTAAGTTTTCGATTTTCAGAAGCCAACACATCAATCAAATCCTTTTACTAGTATCCATACAAATGTTACTCCAACACAAACTACGTGCTTACACCTCCAATGTCTCCTAGGATTTCCTTACGACTCTAAACTATCATCTATACATGAGTTATTCTGCTCCATTATTTTTATAACCCATGAGATCTATATTCGAATTTTAAAATTAATCTTGATTAATTTCAAAATTAATTAATCCTTAGTTATCTTGATGAGCTAATTAAATGAATTTAGTTTAATTAAATCTGTCATATAGTTTTAATTTAACCTATTTAGTTAATATGAATAAAGAGTCAATAGATTTAATTTATCCTTATAAATTAAATATGAGATATTATATCTTTATCATGTTAGTTATTAAATTTAATTTTATTGGATAAAATTAAATTTAAAAGTAACAAAATATGATAATATTATCATATATATATATGTATGTATGTGTGTATTTCAAAAATACATATACATATATATATATAATATTATTAATTTTCTTTTCACAAATTTTATATTATATAAATATTAAATTCTTCCACTCTAGATTAAACATTATCTCGTGTTGGACCATTCTTGTGTGCAACCCTGTAGGCCCATCGAAGTTCGTAGTGGGCCAATAACTATACTAACCCATAAATATCAAGTGGCCTCTAGCAAGATATTATGACTACTCAATTCATATGAGGATTGTTAACACGATGCAACCTGTCATACAACCATGTCACTTCCCTTTTCTCACACGAAATTTTGGTTAAGGATGAGGCATAGATGATGTCATTCTCCTATTCCTGACCATTACTTTCCTGATTCTTGAGTAGTCTGACAATAGAAATGGAAACTCCTTTTCATCATAGTATGGCCATACATTTCTTAGACTCACTGAAGGCGGAGCTATAGGTTATCGTTAGTTTATTTTGGTAGTTTATGGACAAAATTTGTGCATATATTTAAACCCTATAGGGAGTTCTTGTGTCGTAAACAAGTACTTCTTATTAGTATATTTGTGCTATTTCTGTATGACATAAAACTATGCCTTTATCACTTTGGAAAATATCAAAATGCTAAGGGGGTTGACATTTTTTGTATCTAAGCTAAAAGCAGTTCTGGCATTATCAGAATAGTATACTGATATGATCTTGTTTACAGGTTAACAAGAACGATGCGTCGAAGGTGAAAACAGCAGGATAGGTCACCATTGTTGGTGAAACATGGTTCCTTGAGTTAAGGATCCCTGAGGGGCAGTATTTTGTAGAGACGAGGAATCTAGAAAGTGGGTTCGAGTTACACTAATATACCGGCCACAGCCAAGACCCAAGACAGTACCTAAAGAATCAGTAGGACATTACAAGCAGCCACTCTCTAATGGGACAGAGTTTGATTTCTGTATTGCTACTCTTTCTAGAGCTATACCAGTGTATGTGATATGACTTGTGGTAGGACCAGAGGTTGTAGGATATGCCTGGTGCAGGTACTGATGGTCTTTCCAAAAATATGGCCCACCAATAGCCCAGTACCTAACATATTTGAATTATGTAGATATTCTTTGTTAGGAGCAAGTTCCATGGAGACTGGACTATCGGAACGAGGTTTGGATTTACACATAATATATACTTCTTTTCAAACACAGCATTTTGGGTAGGGAGAAGAATAGGATAGTAGAATGGGGCCTAAACGACCATTTTGGCGAGTTCATGGATCACATGACACTGTACGTGGCAAAGTACATGTATGACAACTAGTAGAGGGCCTATACCCAATATTTTGGTAACCAGAGGCAGCCAACATGACTTTTGAGATGAGGTTAGTCACAATGTACTAGTAGACAGAAGTGGATATAGTCAGTATCTATCTTTTGGCACGGATATAGAAAATTTAAGCATGCTCAACCTAGGAAAATCACAGGATAGGTGACCCCCTTGGAAGCTATATGTATAGTTATGTCATAATGTGTAAAAGATGACACAGTCATATTGTACAGTAGTTATAGGTTGTATGGTGTTAAGAGCTTTCCTTAACAGCTGTAAATATCTATTGTATGATATATATGACATACTTGTTTGCCCGAAACTTTGAGAAATGACAAAAATGCCTTTTTTTCATGTGAATTTATTTCTTCTCTATTTTCATATAGTAAAATACAAAGATGGTACAAACATGAGGTAGACCACAAGGGGATAAAATAACCAAGAACCAAACCCTAAACCTAACCAATACAACAAAATTGGGTATGCTAACACAACAACAGGAAATAATGAATGATATCAAGGATGAGCTGCCAGAAGTGAAGCAAAGATAGGATCACTTAGAAGAGCTGGTGAAGGGAAAAGGTGAATCTAATCTGCTTGAGGCAATGCACCCAGAAGATCCTTTACCTAATCCTGAGGCTGATATTCAACAAATTTAGGTAGGAAGATTCAATAAACAGCAATGTCTTGTCTCTAGATGGAAGTTTGATCCTTAGCAAGCCAAAAACTGGCTACCACAACAATAAAATTTTTTTAAAATTATGGCTTGTCCTGATGACATTAAGGTCTTGTTGGCAATATATAAGCTAGAAAGTGATGCTGACAGATGGTGGAAGAACACTGAGCTGAATCATTAGAGAAGGAATATACCAGTAATGTCAGAATTATTCCAAGAGAAATTCAACAAGATATACTTTCTCCATTTAGTCAAGCTAGAAAAGGAAAAAGAGTTCCTCAATATACAACAAAATGACAAAGAAAGTTTTAACGAGTACCTGGCTTGCTACATCCGGTTGTCTTGATAGTCAACATACCTTAAATATCGGGATAATGAGGAGTAGAGCTCAAATATGATGATACAGGGTTTAAAGCCAAAGCTAAAAGAGAATTGGTTTCCAAGGATTTCATAGAGTTCAAAAAGGCAATTAAAGAGTGTCAAATCGCTGAAAATAACTTGGTTGAGCCTATATTTTTATAAAGGCAACTATATCAAGGGTGCATCTGGTAGTGGGAGTTCTTCCCAGAAAATCAAAGAACTAAGTGGACCACCAGTAGTGGAAATAAGAAGACATATTAGGCTAGGGGCCATGGAAATCAAAGACCTTCTTAGGGCAAAACATGCTGGTATTGCAATAAGCCACATCATCCTAGCAAGACATGTAGTGGTGCTCTATTACCATAGGCTTTACCAATGACTCAGGTTCTAGTCAGGAAAATAACCTATTACATTTTCCAGAAACCAGGACATTATGCTAGGGATTATCAACAGCAGCTGCAACAAATAATAGAGACCAGACAGAGAGCCCAAAGCAGAGTTCATGCTATTACTCAAGAGGAAACTAGAAAATCTCCTGAACTAATACAAGGTACAGCTAACCTTAATGTAATTCAGTACAAGTAATGTATGATTTAGGTGCTAGTCATTCTTTTATTGCATATGATTATGTGAGACGGCTAGGCTTGAGGGTCCATAAATTCCCATATGATCTGGTTATGTCTACACCCACGGGTGTTAGAGTTGTCACAGCTGATATCTGTCTGAATTCCATAGTAAATGCCGAGGGACACAAATCAATAGTGGATTTGATCTATCTACCATTGCAAGGCTTAGAAGTAATCATCAGTATTGGTTGGATGACATCAATTTATGTGTTGTTAGACTGCAGAGGGAGAAAGGTTCTTTATCCCAATCTTCAACCACATGGTGGTACTGAAATCAACCTTAACTTTCTTTCAGTAGCTCAGGCAGAGAAATGTCTGTATAAAGTTTGTTAGGGGTACATAGTGTTCTTCTCCTTGCAATCAGAAGCTGGAACAAAATTGGAGAGTATCCCTGTAGTGAATGAGTTTCCAGAGGTATTTTCCTGAAGCAATCAGTGGATTACCTTTGGACAGGGAAGTAGAGTTTGCAATCGACCTTAAGCCTGGAGTAGGACCAATATATAAAGCCCCATATAGAATGGCTCTATGTGAAATGGCAGAATTGAAAAACAAAATAGAGGAGCTTTTAGAGAAAGGGTTTATTCAACCCAGTGTCTCGCTATGGGGAGCTCTAATACTCTTTGTCAAAAAGAAAGATAGAAGCATATGACACTATATTGATTATAGGGAGCTGAATAAGGTAACCATCAAGAACAAATATGCTCTCCCCAAAATTAATTATTTTCTCAATCAATTATCTGGTTCTTGCATGCATACTCATGAAGATTGACTTGAGATTGGGATATCACTCGCTCAGGGTAAAAGAAGAAGATGTACCGAAAACTGCTTTTAGGACTTGATATGGCCATTATGAATTCCTTGTAATGCCATTTGGGCTGTCCAATACACCTGTCATGCTCATGGACTACATGAATCAAATTTTCAGTCCGTACTTGGACCAATTCGTAGTAGTCTTTATTGATGATATTCTGGTATACTCACGAAGCAGAACAGAACATGAGCAATATCTGAGAACAGTGTTAAATACATTGAGAGATAAGCAACTATATGCCAAGCTAAGTAAATGTGAATTTTGGTTTTCATAAGTTAAATTTTTGGGCCATGTAGTCTCATAGTAAGGGGTCTTGGTGGAAATTTTTGGGCCATATAGTCTCACAGTAAGGGCTCTCGGTAGATCCTAGCAAAGCGAAAGTAGTACTAAACTAGAAGAGGCCAGAGACTATTTTTGAGATGAACAGTTTTTTGAGTCTTACCAGATATTACAGAAGATTCATATAGAATTTCTCCAAAATAGACTTGCCTTTGATCAAGTTAACACGAAAAACTCAACCTTATATGTAGGACTACAATTGTTAGAGGAGCATCATAGAGCTGAAACAAAAATTAACAACAACCTTAGTACTGACAATCCTAGATGATATGATGAGGGTATCAGACTGGCTAAAAAACAAGTATGAAAGCTCGAACGGGATGGATGATCAAAGGTAGGACCTTAAGAGAACTTGTCTCTTACAACCCTAGCCACAAGACACCACAAGGATGATCAATCCTTGATACAGTCAGAGTATTCACATGAGAATACAAGGATGCAAGCAAAGGTCACACAAGAGAAATAAACTCTCAATGATAATTCAAGTCTGAAAATGTAGTACAAAAACACAGCCATATATAAAGGCCACAAAAGAATACTCTAGAGTTTGAAAACCTAGTCATGAATGCAATAAATAATGCCTTAATGATGATTGATTATCTTGGTTGGCACCATTCAAGCTGAAAGGAATAAGGAAATTACTTATTCTTCAAGACTAAGTCATTTACCTAAAAATAGGAAATAAAACAAAGTCTTCAAGAGCAATCTTTGACCAAAGGCCTTATTTAATGCAAATAAAAAAAGAAAACAAATAAAAGAATTAATTTAGATTTGCTGCATAAGGATGCCTTCTAGATGCTTCTTGAGGTGTCTTGGATGTCAGTTATGATCCTCCTCCAAGGCACATGCTTGTCACATGGTATTTTAAGTGAATTCTTCAACCTGGACACCACTTGGGCCTTGTACATCATCTTGTTAAGCTTCTAGCAATGTGATCACCATTCTTGGGTTCTTGTTGGGCATATTAAAGGATGCCTCTTCCAAATAAATGGGCTCTAACTCTTTAAGCTCTCTTATCAAACAATTCAAGGCCTCCTTCATAGCTTTAGTCCTTGCTTTTTTCATGGGGCCTCCAATACTTTGTAATGGATTTTTTGGGATATTGGACTTCCATACTTGAGCTTAGGCTTCCATCTTCATGCCTTTCTCTTCCTTCAGAGCTCCTCCTTTATCTTGCTATGCTCCTCTATCATTCCCTCCTTGCTCAAAAGGATTCATCCTCAAATCTGCAACATCAAAGAGAGATAGGTCAGCCACATTAAAAGTTGCGCTAACATTACCATAGGAGCTTGGTATATCTATTTTATAAGCATTATCATTTATGTACTCCAAGACTTGGAAAAGGCCATCTCCTCTTGGCTGCAACTTAGATTTCCATTGTTCTGGAAACCTCTCCTTTCACAGGTGCACCCAAACATAATCTCCAGGCTCAAAAAGAACCTTTCTGTGACCATTGTTTGCTTGCCTAGCATATTGTTCATTCTTCCTCTCAATGTTGGCTCTCATTATAGCATGCAATCCCTGCACAAATTTTGCCTTTTTCTTACCATCAAGGTTAGCATGTTCATTAGAAGGCAGTGGTAACATATCTAATGGGGATAAGAGATTAAAGCCATAAACAATCTCAAATAGAGAAAAGGAAGTAGAGGAATGAACATTTCTATTGTATGCAAATTCTATATGAGGCAAACAATTTACCTAATTTTTCAAGTTCTTCTGAATTATTACACGTAACAAAGTAGTGAGTGTTCTATTTACTACCTCAGTTTGCCCATCCGTTTGGGGATGTGCCAAAGTTGAGAATAATAACTTTGTTCCTAGCTTACTCCATAAAGTCCTCCAAAAATGGCTAAGGAACTTTACATCCTTGTCACTCACAATTGTTTTAAGCAATCTATGTAATCTAACAATTTCTTTGAAGAACAAATCAGCAATATGCATAACATCATTGGTTTTTGAACATGCAATGAAATGAGCCATTTTACTAAACCTATCAACCACAACAAAGATGATATCCTTGCCAGATTGAGACCTAGGTAAACCCAACACAAAATCCATAGAAATATCAACCCAGGGTTGGGAAGGGACATGCAATGGAGAATACAATCCATGGGGTTGAACCTTAGACTTTGCATGTTTACATGTCACACATTTAGCACAAACAGAAATTACATCTTTCCTCATATGAGGCCAATAAAAGTGTTCATGCAAAAGAGCTAATGTCTTATTAACACCAAAGTGACCCATTAAACCACCACCATGAGTTTCTTTTACAAGCAGTTCATTTAACACCCTTGTTTTCAAATGTATAGACGGCTGAAGTACAGTAATATCTTTAAAAAAGGAGACCGATAATCTTTTGTAAATAGCGGAAGTCCCATCTTCAAACAGTGTGTTGAGTGGGCTTTTCAACAATTTTTTCAAAAATCGTTTTTAGATTTGATCTCATTTTATTTTATGATTCATTTCAAGCCATCCGTTTTAGGTTCATTTCTCCATATCAGAGTTTTTACTAATAAGTTCTCTGCTGGAACCTAAACTACTATAATAAATTAACGACCCTAAATGAATGGCTGTCCACTACTGGTTCGGATGTCACTTTGTGCTTGCTTACATACAGGCGCTTATTTACGTGTCTACGGACTTGTTAGTATGAGATTGACCACACTTAAATACAAATTAAATACAACTCCAAATAGATAACCAACGAAAAATTAAATTCTAACTCCTTTGCTTTATTCGCCCGTGTTTACCTTCTTGGTTGAGGAACTACTTGCTTGAGCTGAAAATTTGTTTTGGAAAAATAGGGTGAGATTCAATGAATCTCAGTAGTAACTGATATCACTCATATAAAATGCACATATATCATGCCATGTCAACCAAAGTTATAGTACAATCAACATATTCAACATTCAGAGATAAATTCACAATATGCATAAAGCATAAAGTTACCAATTCAAGGACAACCGTCCCTTGCCACAACACTGGGAAATTCTACTGGACCTAAGCCTTTCTCATCTGAATGCTTAAAATTCACGATGGTATAAACATGCATATAACATATCACATAGTATGTGAGGGATAAGTTACTACCTGACAATTTTTCCAAATCTTGATCTTGATTGACGTGCTTTGAACGTTCTGGGCAAGTGTCAAGTCCTATAAATTATAATTTACGGTTAATGAGTTATTTCTTAGTCCAACTCTTTCATAAATTATTCTCTTATGTTGGTTATCATTAGGATAATTTCATTAGGCCCAATATATAGCTAATGAGCTCAAGCTACTCCAAAGGCTTTACTCAATTCTTAAAGGTCTAATTCTATTACAAAACTCTTAACTTTGAATTTTCGCACATTTACCAAAAACTAATAGATTTTTCACTGAATTTTGAAAAATCATAACTAATTCTAGAAAAATCGAATTGGAGAGATCCAAAATTCTATATAACCCTTATTAGGTATATTTTAAGGACAAAAATACTTTCAGTAGCCATGTGACTGCACACACTTCCCAATTTTTCTTTTTCTCCCTACTGCCAGAAAATCTGACCAATTTTAATGGTCTAATTCAAACATTCATAACTCCTAGTATACTTATGATCGAAATCCTTCGTAATACCTATCAAATTAAAGGTCTATAAGTGTACTTTAATTCTGAAAAATCTCATCATCAACAGATGAAGTTTGGCCAGTGAAAGTTTCATCACAACAAAACTACCAGACAAAAATGCACACTTGGCAACTTTGTTGCACAAGCAGACTTAATTTCCAATTTTTGAATCTTTAAACCAGTCTGTCAACAATTATAACCAGAGCCTATTCCCTCACAATTTTTCGTGAAGAATCCAATGAAAAGCTTAAAAATGCCAAAATCAAAATATTTCTTCCACATTTAGCCCCCAACCAAAATCTGCCTCCCAAAACAACAAAAATCAAGTTTGCGCTTTTGAATTCCAACAAGTCTAATACTTCATTAATAATCATATATCACCTTATATATGATTTAAAACATCTTTAGTCTTCGGAAACACCCCTTGGTTGAATTACGTGGTTGATTCAAGAACAATGAATAACTCAATAAAAACACGAAGTAATCAGTTCAAATTGAAACCTAGGCTTACCTCTTCATGTTCCTACAAGTGGTTCGGTATTCCGGCGGCACTCCAGCTAACTAACAGAGACAAAACACCTCAGATGAGAAATCTGAGACCATAGAATTGAATCTCTCATCAAGAGAAATAATGTTTATAAACACTCTAAGTGCTAGAAAAGTATTTAGAGAGGGAAAATGACTTACCTTTGTTTCTTGTTCCTTTGCTCTTCAAGTTTCAGTTCTTTCTCTTTCTCTTTTCCTATGGTTCTAGCCGACTTGTGAGTATGTAAATAAGGAATTGAATGGATTAAACATTTATTCCCATTCTTCCAAGTGTTGGCCGATAGTTTGAGTGAGGAATGAGAGTGTATATTATTTTATTCATTAATCTTCCACCACTTTGAATGCTTGGCCGAAAGTTGAGAAAGTTGGGAGAGAAAAGATAAGTATTTTAGCATTTATGATTAAGTGGCATCTTATCATCTTGAAATAAATTAATGAAAGTGGTGTACTCCCTTCTTTTATTCTCAATTTGGATGTCCTTTTCGCACCAAAAGATGAAGAGTTGCATTATTTGAGCTATCTCTCTCTTCCCTTTGTCTTGACCGAAATTAAAGAGAGTGGAGAGAGTATGATGTTTTCATGTGGACCAACTCCCTCCCTCACTTTTCCTCTATTTGGCCATCTTTCTTGACTTAAATGGGGAAGGAATATATTAATTACACTCTTCCTCCCTTGTTCCTTATGTATTGGCCGAAATGAGTGTAAGAGAATAGTATGAGATGATGTGCAATATTAGGTAGATGTCTACCCCTTTTCCTTTTTCTTAAATTCTTATTCTCTCATATCTTCATCTTTATGGAATAATAAGAGTTAAGAGATTATTGGGGATTATTTAACCCTTATGTGAATTTTGGGATGTTACAGTTCAGGCATAAAACAATTGGGAATGCACAATTTATCTTTCTTAATAAGAAACCCATCATGTCTATAAAAGTCATGCAAACCATGCTTTACACAAGAAGACCAAATCTTAGCAAAATCACAATCAGAGTCATACAATCCTTTCAACAATTCAAATCCAAGTAATCTGCATGAAGAGAGGTGATAAGATAATACCTCCTAGAAAGAGCATCAGCAACAACATTCTCTTTACCTTGTTTATGCTTGATCACATATGGAAAGGTCTCAATGAAATATAACCAGCGAGCATGCCTCTTGTTAAGCTTACCTTGAGACTTTAGAAACTACAAGCTTTCATGGTCAGAATGAATGATAAACTCTTGAGGCCACAAATAATGCTGCCAAGTTTCCAATGTTATTTTCAAAGCATAGAGTTCCTTATCATAAGTAGAGTAATTCAAGGAAGCCCCACTCAATTTTTCACTAAAGTAAGTAATAGGCCTATATTCTTGCATCAAAACAGCACCAATGCCAATTCCAGAAGCATCACATTCAACTTCAAAAACTTTGTTGAAATCAGGTAAACACAATGATTATGCATTAGTTAATTTCACTTTCAAGGTGTTAAAAGCATTTTCTTATTCTTCGCCCCATTTAAAGGTCACATGCTTCTTCACAAGCTCATTTAAGGGTGCAGAAATAGTAGAAAAATCTTTAACAGACCTTCTATAGAAACTTGCTAATCCATGAAAGCTCCTGACTTCATTAGCATTTATTGGGGTTGGCCAATCTCTAATAGCTTTTACCTTTTCTTCATCTACACAGATCCCTTGGGCACTTACAACAAAGCCAAGAAACACAATAGAATCCATGCAAAAAGAACACTTTTGAAAATTAGCGTATAGGCTATTGTCCCTAAGAGTTTGAAAAACCTCACGCAAGTGCATAACATGGTCATCTAATGTTTTACTGTACACAAGAATATCATCAAAGTAGACAACCACAAACTTTCCAATAAATGAACGAAAAAAATGATTATTTAAGCTCATGAAATTACTAGGTGCATTAGTCAACCTAAAGGGCATAACTAACCATTCATACAATCCAAACTTAGTTTTAAATGCAGTTTTCCATTCATCTCCCTCTTTCATGTGAATTTGATGATAACCACTCCTAAGATCCATTTTAGAAAATAATGCAGCACCATGCAACTCATCTAACATGTCATCTAATCTAGGAAATGGATAGTGATACTTAACTGTTATTTTGTTGATGGCTCTACAATCTACGCACATCCGCCATGAACCATCTTTCTCTGGCACTAGGAGTACCAGAACAGCACATGGGCTCAAACTTTCCCTCATAAAGCCTTTTCTCATAAACTCTTTGAATTTCCCTAGTTTCTTCAGGATTGGCTCTATAAGTAGGTCTATTTGGTAGGGAAGCTCCAGGAATGAAATCAATCCCATGCTCAATTCCTCTCAATGGAGGAAGCCCAGCAGGTATCTCATCAAGGAATAAATCACCAAATTCCTGCAATAAAAGCATAACACTAGAATACAAAGAGGGGTTAAGTTCGTTAGTAGAAAAGGAACCATCCTTACATACAAGTACCAAGACTTGCTCTCTCAATATTGCTCTCTTAACCTCACTTTTTCCTAAAAATAAACTCTCTTTCTTTTATTCACTTCTCTCTTTTTCTTTTCTTGCACTCTATGTTCTTTCTTTTTGCACACTCTTTTTTTCTCTCAATTCATCTCGTTTTTTGCATTCTTGCTCAATCCTCACTTGATCCTCATAAGCTTCTCTATGCTTAAGTGGTTTCAATACAATGAGTTTCCCATTAAAGGGTACTTAATAGCAATTTTTGTAACAATCATGTTGTGCCCACTATCAAATTGCCATGGTCTTCCAAGTAAAAGATGTCTAGCAAGCATAGGGACAACATCACATAACACTTCAGCATGATAATTCCCAATAGAGAAAGAAACTAAAACTTGCTTAGTGACTTTAGCTTCAGCACTATCATTTAACCATTGCAACTTATAAGGTTTAAGATGCTTCATAGTAGGCAAGTCTAACTTACTAACAAGTAAGGTACTAGCAACATTGGTAACACTTCCACTATTAATAACCATGATACATACCTTATTTTTGATGAAGCACCTAGTATGGAAGATAAGCTCTCATTGCTCTTGCTCATTATCTTCCTTTAGTTGCATGTTGAGGGCTCTCCTAGTCACTAATGCTTCTCTTTTAACAGGTTCAGCTTCATCAATCTCCAATTCAGAATCTGTTACCAAAGATGGTATGTTATCATCACTTTCACTATTAGAATGCACACTATCATACTGGCCATTATCCTTAACAAACATAGCTCTCTTGTTGGAATATTGGGAAGCAATATGGATTTTTCCATGACATTTAAAGCATTGAAGAGAAGTTTTATCAAAAGAAAAAGTTTTAGAATTAGACTTCTTACCACCATCAGTTTTCGCTTTGGATTCCTCTTTGGCTTTAGGCATAAATTTGGTGTCATCCTTTGCCTTAGAATCCTTCCACTTGGAGGTCGATTTAGAGTCCTTCCAACCATAAGAAGAGGATTTGGAACATTTTTCTTTAAACCGCTTCTCAATTTTAATGGCTTTATGCTCTAGCTCCTCCTTATCAACAAAAGTATACATCTCTACTTTGTCTCTTATTTCTACCTTCAAACCATAAAAAATTCTAGTCATGCTTGCTTCTTCACCTTCTTGTACTCCAGCACGCATCTTTAAAAGGTCAAGCTCATGAACATATTCATTCATAGTCATAGAGCCTTGGTTAAACAACCACAACTTTTTATTTAGCTCCCTGTAATAATAACTTGGGACATACTTGTTGTGCATAAGTTTTTTGAGCTTCTCCCAAGTATGCGGTAGACCTTTGCCCTTAAGGCGCCTCTTAAGCTGTAAATCTTCCCACCAAACAATAACATAGTTAGAAAATTGGAATGAAGCTAATTTTACCTTCTTGTCTTTAGGGCAATTATTCATTGTAAATATTTGCTCAAGCTTCATCTCCCAATAGAGGTAGGCATCCATATTCGTATTCCCCTTGAAGTTAGGGTACTTAATCTTTGGATTAGATGCATCCATGTCATGTTTAGAATGTCTTCTTTTGTCCTTTGAGGATGAAGATTTATAGTGGCTCACCTCCTCCTCACTCTAGATGTTTTTGTTGCCTTTAACTCCTCCATGTCCATCTTGAGTTTAAGGAACTCAGCTTGCATGACCTTCATTAATAATTTGAAATTTGTTGTGACTTCTTCTTTTTTGGATTCCGGCTCACTCATCTTGAATTTTAAATGTTAGTTTGATCAAAGTTGGGAAAAAAATAGTAATATGGATCCTTTCCACTCTCCTCATGTGTTTCACTCAAAAGTTATGTAGTCACTTGTGTTTCACACAAATATAGCTTTTAACTTGATGTAACACTCTTGCCTTTTACCACTCAAGCTTGCCTCCTATAGTATTCTTGATTGAAACTCAACAAAATCAAGAGATAATGTTAGTATGTGGTAATCTTTGCAACCAAAAATTATAAGAACCAAAAAATATGTGAGAAATGAGAGAAATGTGTGATGAAAGAAGATGGAAAGGAAAAAAAACATGAATAATGATGGAAAAGGAAGAAGGGAGAATAACAAGGGAAAAATGGAATCAGGAAAAAAAAAGGGAAAGGAAATCAAAATAGGAAGGAAGGAAGAATTAGGAAAGTAAGGAGTCTTACCACCCAAGTTTGTAGACTTAGGAAACTTTTGTGACTTACAATGGAAACTCTTAAATTAGCCTTCAATCTTCCTAATTTCCAAAACCTGTGGCTCTTTCCTTTTATTTTTTTTTGAATTTTTGATTTTTGTTTGCTCTTTTTTTTTTGCTCAATTTTTTTCCAGCACCATACCTTTTTTTTGCACGAATTTATTTTTTGTTTTTTTTTAAATTGAAAAACTAACAAAATCACACAACAAACAAAAAATTTATGGGTGGAAGTGGAGAGAAGGGAATGGGAAAAACACAAGAATGAAGGAAGACAATGTAAATAAGGGAAGAAGAAAAAAAATGGAAGCAAGAAGGAAAACAAAAGGATAGAACTTGAAATCTAGCAAACCTTAAGCTTTGATACCACTGGTATGATGAGAGTATCAGACCAGCTAGAAAATAAGTATGAAAACACAAATGGGGTGGATGATCAAAGGTAAGACCTTAAGAGAACCTGTCTCTTACAACCCTAGCCATAAGACACCACAAGGATGATCAATCCTTGATATAGTCGGAGTATTCACACAAGAATACAAGGATGGAAGCAAAGCCCACACAAGAGAAATAAACTCTCAATTATCATTCAAGTATGAAAATGTAGTACAAAAACACAGTTATATATAAAGGCCACAAAAGAACACTCTAGAGTTTGAAAACCTAGCCATGAATGCAATAAATGATGCCTTAATGATAATTGATTGTTTTGGTTGGTACTATTCAAGCCTAAAGTGTTAGAATCGGTAGGCACAGCGGAAGAATTTTAAAAATTTTCACCGATCCTAATCGAGGATCTATCAACGGCGTTTAAACCAAGTTGGAAGGGTTTATACCTTTTGATGATTCAGAGTTTTCACTATCTCTAGGGGCCAACACGTCAGGTCCGCTCCCTCTACCGATATCCACACGAATGCTCTCCAACCGACACTACGTGCTAGCGCCTCTAATGTCTCCTAAGGTTTCACATGCGGCTCTCGATTCTCATGTGCATATAAATATATCTGCTCTATCAAGTTTATAACATATGAGGGCCATTTTCAAATTTCAAAATTAATCATCATTAATTTCAAAATTAATTAATAATTAATTATCATGATGAGCTAATTAAATAAATTCAGTTTAAATTAAATTTGTCCTACAGTTTTAATTTAACCTATTTATTTAATCCAAATAAAGAACCATTAGATTTAATTTATCTTCATAAATTAAATCTGAGATATTATATCTCTATCATGTTAGTTATTAAATTTAATATATCTTAATAAATTAAATTTAAAACTCACACAATATAATATCATATAACATATATATACATATATATATATATATACATATATATATATAAGATATATATTTTGAATATATATATATCTATATAATATTATTAATGAATTTTATATTATATATATATATATAATTCGTCCACCCTAAATTAAATATTATCTCATGTTGGGCCATTCTTGTGTTTAACCCTGTAGGCCCATATAAAGTTGGCAGTGGACCAATAACTATACTAACCCAAAAGTCACAAGTGGCCTCTAGCAAGACATTACGACTACCCAATTCATATGAGGATCATTATCACGATGCAACCTGTCATACAACCATGTCACTTCCCTTTTGTCACACGATATATCGATCAAGGATAAGGCATGGATAATGTCATCCTCTTGTTCATGACCATTACTTTCTCGATTCCTGTGTAGCCTGATAATAGAGACGGAAACTCCTTTCATCATAGTATGGCCATACATTTCTCAGACTCACACATCAAGGGGCCCAATAATATCTCTCTACTAATGTGAGGGACAAATTCCATCTTGATCATTCATATTCCTCTGCATGAAAAACCACCAAGCCCGATCATAGCCTTTATCATCACCCTGTCAAAAGTGACTTTTGACTAGTTCAAAGTTTAGCAACTCTCATGTAGGAATCCATGATGACCTCAGGTCTAAGGGCATTGTGACGTGGTTATATATGAGAAAAGCTTACGACTTGATCCATGTAGCTTTCTCATAGTGGGTCGGTCCAGCACCTTGTACTCTTACAAGTGCCTAAGACTTTGATTCGTATCTCGATATCTTATCAAAGTCATACTGATCTTGTTTCATCTCTGCTCCCGCATAGATGACCGACCAGGGACATTTTAGGACAATCTTTATGAATTATCCAAGGATACAATTATCACAGTTAACATGCAAATAATATGATAATAGAACGGAGAAATTTTATTAAAATAATAATGTTCAAAGTACAATGATTGGCCCTTAGGGCACAATTTCCAACATAAAGAAATTAGGAAATTACTTATTCTTCAAGACTAAGTCAGCTACCTAAAGATAGGAAATGAAACAAAATCTTCAGCCATTTTGCAGGAATGTAAGGCCTTTATGGTCTCAAACCTTTCTTGCCTTGCCTGTTACTGGAACATTTCCTTGAGATGTACAATCATCTCATGAGCCTCCATGAGTTCCAGATCTCTTTGGAGCTCTGGAACCATAGTGGCAAGCATCAGGCAACCTACATCCACAGAGTCATCCTTATGCTTTATGTAAGCATCTCTCTGAGCTCTTGGAGCATTGGCTGCAGGCTCCTCAGGAATGGGTTGATCTAGGACATAAGCCTTTCTTTCCTGCTTGAGAACAATTCTCAAGTTCCTAAACCAGTCAACAAAGTTTGTCCCATTGAGTTTGTCCTTCTTAAGGACCGATCGCATCGAAAGTATAGCAGTATTACTAGTCGACATGATTCTACAATTAAAATATGCAAAGTTAGTTAGTAATCTACCACTAAATTAACAACCCTCAATATAATAATTAGTGGGCTAAGATCCATATTTGGCTTAAACTTATGTCCGCTTTGGCAAGACACTTAAATTCAAGTTATTTAGGTAGGTAACCTATTTACCAATTACATCATATGTAATTCTTAGATCTTTATGGGATTTCATCATCATATGATCCAGCATGTTTAACCCCATCTAATGCCTTGAGATTCAAAACCGTTTTGTTAATCTCAATTAAGTCAAAAAAATAATGAATATTATGAGCAGTACCATTACTCAAGCTTGTCTCATCAAGATAACTCAAGTGCATCCACTTTGGTGGTTTCCACAATTGAGCGATCTAGGTTTTGACAAGTATTCATTAATTGACGGCATTATGACTTAAGATTTGATTCAGAGGACTTAATTAATTAGTTTTGTTTATATGGATGCAATCGTGGTCGTATCTCATACAGATAAATGAATATAAACGTAAAAGTAATCATGCAATGATCTTATCAAAAACATAATTTAAACGTGACACAACATGGCTTACCTAACCTAAAATCCTCCCAAGCCAATGAGAGGACTTCTCTAAATAAGAAAAGAAATACATTGAGAGAAACCTCGTTTAAACATTCGAGGGGAGTGAGATGAGATGAGAATGTACATCGAGAGTATTTAGAGAAAGGCAGAGCACGCAGGCCATATTTAAATATTACAACCTTTGTAAAATTCTAAAGCCATGTTGTTCACCATACCCAAACAAGGATAAATAATAAACCACAATAAGAATTCATACAATATGAAAAGCAATACATGTTGAGATCAGATTATATTGCGCTATGCAGAGGTGGTCACGGCGATCCCACTTTTTGAAAAAGGCACATTCCTTTTAAACATATGTACACATCCCATTTTTTCAAAACAAAAACAACAATGGCCCAGAACGATTCTGATCCAAATTGTCTTCCCCATAGTTCGGATCCCTATTACCCGAATAGATATCCGAACCTAGACCCGATTTGATTGCCGCCAATTACGATCTCAGGTAACCTACCCAATTTCATGCTTGTTCAAAACGAAAATCACATACATGTTTCAAGATATACATGTTCGGAATCGATTTCATGCTTGTTCGAAAATGAGAATCACATATATGTTTCAAAACCAAAAATGAAACAATTTCAAGATTCAATTTAAATGAAAACGAAAATCAACAGAATTACAAGATCACATCTTTCTAAATAATTTCGTTTCGTATTAACCAAATCACATGCATATTCGAGTGTTTCTTATAAACATACGTACAGATCCCATATATATCACATGTATAAGAATTATAAACTCAATTTAAATGCACAATTAATCTGGCTCTAATGCCACTGTTAGAATTGGTAGGCACAGCGGAAGAATTTTAAAAATTTTCACCGATCCTAATAGAGGATCTATCAACGGCGTTTAAACCAAGTTGGAAGGATTCATACCTTTTGATGATTCAGAGTTTTCACGATCTCTAGGAGCCAACACGTCAGGTCCGCTCCCTCTACCGGTATCCACACGAATGCTCTCTAACCGACACTACGTGCTAGCGCCTCTAATGTCTCCTAGGGTTTCACTTGCGGCTCTCAATTCTCATGTGCATATAAATATATCTGTTCTATCAAGTTTATAACATATGAGGGCTATTTTAAAATTTCAAAATTAATCATCATTAATTTCAAAATTAATTAACAATTATTTATCTTGATGAGCTAATTAAATAAATCAGTTTAAATTAAATTTGTCCTACAGTTTTAATTTAACCTATTTATTTAATCCAAATAAAGAGCCATTAGATTTAATTTATGTTCATAAATTAAATCTGAGATACTATATCTCTATCATGTTAGTTATTAAATTTAATATATCTTAATAAATTAAATTTAAAACTCACACAATATAATAATATCATATAATATATATATACATATATATATAAGATATATATTTCAAATATATATACATATCTATATAATATTATTAATGAATTTTATATTATATATATATAAATATAAAATTCATCCACCCTAAATTAAACATTATCTCATGTTGGGCCATTCTTTTGTGCGACCCTGTAGGCCCATATGAAGTTGGCAGTGGGCCAATAACTATACTTACCCAAAAGTCACAAGCGGCCTCTAGCAAGACATTACGACTACCCAATTCATATGAGGATCGTTATCACGATGCAACCTGTCATACAACCATGTCACATCCCTTTTATCACACGATATATCGATCAAGGATAAGGCATGGATAATGTCATCCTCTTGTTCCTGACCATTACTTTCTTGATTCCTAAGCAGCGTGGTAACAGAGATAGAAACTCCTTTCATCATAGTATGGCCATACATTTCTCAGACTCACACATCGAGGGGCCCAGTATTATCTCTCTACTAATGTGAGGGACAATTTCCATCTTGATCATTCATATTCCTCTGCATGAAAAATCACCAAGCCCGATCGTAGCCTTTATCATCACCTGGTCAAAAGTGACTTTTGACTAGTTCAAAGCTTAGCAACTCTTATGTAGGAATCCATGTTATCCTCAGGTCTAAGGGCATTGTGACGTGGTTATATATGAGAAAAGCTTATGACTTGATCCATGTAGCTTTCTCATAGTGGGTCCGCACCTTGTACTCTTACAAGTGCCTAAGACTTTGATTCGTATCTCGATATCTTATCAAAGTCATACTGATCTTGTTTCATCTCTGCTCCCGCATAGATGACCGACCAGGGACATTTTAGGACAATCTTTATGAATTATCCAAGGATACAATTATCATAGTTAGCATGCAAATAATATCATAACAGAACGAAGAAATTTCATTAAAATAATAATGTTCAAAGTACAACTATTGGCCCTTAGGGCACAATTTCCAACATAAAGGAATTAGGAAATTACTTATTCTTCAAGACTAAGTCAGCTACCTAAAAATAGGAAATAAAACAAAATCTTCAAGAGCAATCTTTGACTAAAGGCCTTATTTAATGCAAATAAAAAAAGGAAACAAATAAAAATGAAATTAATTCAGATTTGATGCATAAGGACGCCTTCTAGATGCTTCTTGAGGTGTCTTGGACATCACTTATGATCCTCCTCCAAGGCATATGTAATATCCCAAAAAGTGATTAAGGGCTAATGACTTCAAAAGTGGATGTAATTATTGTTGAATAAACACTTTTGGAGAATGTGTGATGGGAATTTGGTGGTTTTAGTGATTCCAATGGTTTCCTTGTGAAAATTGGTGTGGGGAGAGTATGTATTGTGAAATTGTAACCATTGGGAACAGTTGTGCAAAAGTTGAAAACTCTGTCCATTGAAACTCTGTACAGGGAAGCCGATTTGTATGGACGTTCTAAATAGGCAAATGGTGTCTACAAATTCTAAAATTTTCCAGTCTTAAAGTTCACATGTCAAGCTTCAAAATGGACATATAATTTGTATCATTTTGATTTTTGAGCTAAGAGTTATGGATTTTTGAAGTTTGCCCAGCGAAATTAATTATTTTCTGGAACAGTATGCAAAGATTGAAATTTTGCGAATTTTTTGATTCCATCCAGAAAAATTCTATATTTTTCCTTAACACTAGACTCAAGAAGGGTTCTATAGGCTTTGGAATAACTGAATTTTGATTTTTCTAGAATTAGTTATGAGTTTTCAAAGTTTGGGAGAAATCTGCCAGAATTTTGTAAAAATACAAAATTGATGGAAATTTAGTAAATAATTAGAAAATAATATTATATCATATTAAATCATCATCCACCTCTTCCATCAGCCAAAAACCATGACATTCAGCTGCAACAAGAGAGAGAAGGTGTGAGGAATTCTAGAGAGAAAAGAAAAGAAAACTTGTATGGTAAGTCGATTTCTTCGGTAAATCCTTACCTAACGCGTATAACTCAGCTCCTAAGCTATTCTTCTATGTTTTCAAGGTTTGTGGAGCATAGGTTTAGGTGTTCTAAGGCTAGGGTTTTTAGCCACCTTGAGGAAAAGCTAGTGGGAGCTTGAGGTAACTTCCAAACTTTCGTTTATTGCTTATTCTGGCTGCTGGGGGCAATTTAATCGGTGAAATTTCACCAGATTGCCATTGGTTTTAAAGTTTGGAAATGATATGGCCTAGGGGTTATGCTGCCCAAATTGGGTGTTAATGTTAGTTGTAACCTAATGTAATGGTTAATAAAGTGGTTAGGAGTATAAAGGAACGCATTTACGGAGCCAAAATCGTAAAACGCTGATTTTCTCTGGAGAGCTCATAAATTTTGGCCAGCTCTAGAAATAGGCCTTAGGGTTTGATTTTCAATGATTTGATGGTTCCATTGAGTTCAGGAGCAAAAATTAGGTGGGGTTACAGTTGGTCACTTTTTCGGAAAAGGCCAAAAAAGCATAATTATGAAAACGCCCCTGAAACCCTTGAAGTAGGGCTGTCAATAGCAAATTTGTAATTTTACATTAAATTTGATAATTCTGAGTCCAGAAATGGATTCCTTGGGCAGAAATATGTTAGGATAGCCCATATTAGAATTTTGAAAAAAGTGCAACCAGACGGGTATGGCGGGCCTAGGCCGGGTCCCCGAGGGCATTTTTGTAAATTTTCATTATAGACTCATATAACCCCAAAAAATATTATGGAAGTGTCTAATTGGTGCATTTAGAATTGTAGGATTCGATATTTACCTTGTTCGTGATCCACCTGCGCTAGAGCACAATCGGAAAGAACAAGGTGGTGACTCTTCTCTTATGCTCTGTGTAAAGTATTGTATGTATGTTTGTCATGCATTGTGATACGTTGTGATGCTTTGAGATCACAGCGAAAGCTGACACATAGTGATTACAGCGTAAGTTGTTGCATTGAGATCGCAACAAAAACTGACGCATAGTATTTACAGCCATGAGTTCTGTCGTATGTGGCGTGAGCCAGATATCATTGTGATACTGCTTAACATGATCATATATGCTATGCATTTATAAACTGTATGAGTGATTTGTTACTACAGAGATTCTTTTGAATCTCATTCTTTCCATTGACTAACATTTCAGACAGGGCAAGTGGCTCCAAGGAGAAACGAACCACCAGGAGCGGCTAGGATCTTGTAGAGATGTGTTGTTAGATTGTTGGTTATCTATTTTGGACTTGGAATTACTGTTTATTTTTGAAATGTAGATATTACATTGATGTTGGCCATGTAATCCCGTAGTTGGAACTTACAACCCTTAGTTTATACATGTATGAAACTCGAGATTTGCCGGGAATTTGGCTATACACTATGATATGTATGAATGTGATTGAATTGCGTAGAGTAATTAGATTCGAAAGATTAATCTGAGACCATGTTTAACGAATTTTAGAAAAGAGATTTGAGAAAAATGTATCTGTCGGTCTCTAATTCCTTTAAATTATGCATTTTTGAATCTTAATTACGGTTATCAAGGTAGGGGATTACATTTTTTGTATCAAAGCTGTAGTTCCTGGTAAGGGTAGAGTTTGCTAGGATAGATCCCTTAGTTGGCTTTAGGGATAGAAGCTCATCTATGGATAATTGTTGTGTATGCACATGTATGTTCTATTAAAATGCATACATATATGAGACCTGTGAATATATGTGCATACTATCTCTGTAATATTAATGGGGTAAGTTGTTTGTAGTATGAAGAAAACTAGAGGATGCCCCAATGTTCCGTGTGTAGCCCCAGAGGTGGAGGTAGTCAATGACAATCCACCAGATCCAATGCAAGAGCTAATAGGTCTAATCCGGGATCAAAGAGATATGATTGCTGAGCTAAGAGAAAAGCTCAGAGTAGAGAAAGCAAAGAACAAAGAAGACCCGATTCAGTCTACTCCAGTGGAAACTCAAGAAGAAACTTGTCATGAAGACATTGCTGAAGGATTAGCATAACCCCTGGACTCCCTACCTTACACTATTCCAAATCAAGATTCGCACGGGGTACCGGCAAGTGAGAAAAGGGACCTTCAGTTTTGGGTCACCAGATTTTGTAAACATATGCCTCCAGTGTTCAAAGGGAGGTTTGATCTACAAGCAGCTGAAGATTGGTTGAATCACCTTGAGAAAATCTTTGAGGTCCTAGGATACCCATCCGAGGTAAAGGCATGCCTGGCTGTCTACAAGTTAGAAGGCGATGCAAATCGCTGGTAGAGGAATATCTCCCTCACTCTGCACAGCAAAAATGTGCTGTTGACTTGGGAATCATTCCAGCAAGAATTTAATGAGAAATACTTTCCCAAATCGGTGCGGCTAGAGAAGGAAATAGAATTCCTGAATATCAAACAAGGGGACACGGAGAGCTTTGATGACTACTTATCCCGTTTCATCCGTTTGTCTCGGTATTCCTCCTACCTCCGGTATAAGGATGATGAAGAGTGGAGTTCTGACATGCTTATTCGGGGGTTGAGATGTGATCTGAAGAAGTGATTGGTCACTCATATGTTCACTAAATTCAACAAGGCTGTTGAAAAGTGTAAGATCACAGAAAATAATTTAAGAGAACTATATCCTACTAAAGCTACTGGTCACCGCAGTGAACCCATTAAGAGTAGTACTTCACAAAAGCGAAAGTGATAGGGATCTTCATCTGGGAGTGGTAAAAAGCCCTACCAGTCTGGGAACAGTGATCAGTAAAGAACTCCTTTTACACATTAGATCTGTCCTCGTTGTAATCAGTCACATCATGGTAAGACTTGTGAGGGTCGAATAATATGCTCCAATTGTAAACGTGTGGGGCATACTGCTGTCGAATGCAAAGACCCACGACCAGACCAGAGGCTAAAAACTCAGGGATGAGTATTTGCTATAACCCACGAGGAGGCCTGTAAATCTCCTAAGTTGATACAAGGAAAAATTCTTCTTAATGGCTATTTATTGCAAGTTTTGTTTGACTCGGGTGCAAGTTACTCCTTCATTGCCTATGATTGCGTGAAGCGCCTAGGATTGCATGTACATAAATTACCATTTGATCTGATAGTGTCAACTCTGATAGGTGTTAAGGCCTTGACTACAGAAGCTTGTCTGAATTGTGTCATAACTGTAGAAGGGCACCAATCTACTGTGGATTTGATTTGTCTACCGCTTTACCAATTGGAAGTCATTTTGGGGTTTGATTGGTTAACGACGAATAATGTGATGCTTGATTGTAGGAACAGGAGGATAGTATATCCTGCTTCTCAGAGGGTTGAAGTTATAAATGGTAGTATGAATTTCCTTTCTACGGCTAAACCTGAAAAATATCTTGAAAAGGGTTGCCAGGGGTATATAGTATTCTTCTCTGTGCAAGGGGAGATTAGTGAAACTGTGAGTAGTATACCCGTGGTAAATGAATTCCCTAAGGTATTTCTGGATGATCTTAGCGGATTACCTCCAGAAAGGGAAGTTCAGTTTCCTATTGACATTGTGCCTGGAGCTGGTTCTATATCTAAGGCCCTATACCATATGGCCCCAAACGAAATGGCGGAGTTAAAGAAACAAATAGAAGACTTGCTGGAGAAAGGGTTTATTAGACCTAATGTGTCGCTTTAGGGAGCTCCAGTGTTGTTTAAGAAAAAGAAAGATGGGAGTCTTCGTCTATGTATCGATTATAGAGAACTGAATAAGATTACTATCAAGAACAAGTACCCTCTTCCCCGAATCAATGACCTTTTAGATCAACTATCCGGTTCGTGTGTATTCTCAAAAATTGATCTAAGGTTAGGGTATCATCAATTATGAGTGAAAGCAGAAGATGTTCCAAAGACTACTTTTCGGACCAGGTGTTGTCATTATGAGTTGTTGGTGATGCCATTTGGGCTAACCAATGCACCTGCAGTTTTCATGGATTACATTAACCGTATCTTTCGACAATATCTGGATCAATTCATTATGGTATTCATTAATGATATTCTAATATACTCTAAGAGTAGAGAAGAGCATGAGCATCATTTGAGAATTGTATTGAATACATTGCGTGAGATGCTGCTCTATGCCAAATTGAGTAAATGCGAGTTTTGGCTATCGGAAGTAAAATTCCTGGGCCATGTTATCTCGCAAGAAGGGGTCTTTGTATATCCTAGTAAAGTGGAAGCAGTACTGGACTGGAAAAGGCCAGAATATGTGGCAGAAGTACGCAGTTTTCTGGGTCTTGCTGGTTACTACCAGAGATTGATTCAAAATTTGTCACTTATTGCTTTGCCAATGACCAAGCTCATGAGAAAGGATCAGCCTTTTGTGTGGGATGAACATTGTGAAAAATGCTTTGTGGAGTTGAAAGATAGGTTGACTACGCACCTGTATTGATTATACTTGATCCCAGCTTGACCTATATTATGTATAGTGATGTGAGTAAGCAGGGGTTAAGGTGTGTCCTTATGCAGCAGGGACGTGTGGTGGCCTATGCCTCTCGACAGCTCGAACCTCATGAGATAAATTATCCTACACATGATCTGGAGCTTGCAGCCATTGTATTTGCCTTGAAAATTTGGAGGCATTATATGTATGGTGTGACGATAGAACTGTACTACGACCACAAGAGTCTCAAATATTTGTATGATCAGAAAGAATTGAATATGAGACAACAACGGTGGATGGAATTGCTTAAGAACTACAACCTGGAAATCAAATATCATCTGGGTAAAACAAATGTAGTCGCAGATGCTCATAGTCGAAAGATAGTGTTGGTGGCAGCAATGATGATTGAAGAGGGGAAGTTAATAGTAGATTTTCGTGATTTGAATCTGTCAAATCAGATCCTCTGTGCCAATTATACTATTTCCCAAGACGAAAGTGACTTGAGAATTGAGATTGAAGAAGCTCAGAGGCAAGATGGCTGGATACAACGTAATCTAGCTTGGATTAAACGAGGAGAAGCTCAGGGCTATGATCTATCACCTAGTAGATTGGTTCGCTATCAAAAGAGAATCTGTGTTCCACTTAAGGCAGAGTTGAGACAAAAAATTCTGGATGAGGCGCACAAGAGCCATTATACTCTTCATCCTGGTATGACCAAAATGTACCATAATCTAAAGTTTATGTATTGGTGGCCGGGTTTGAAGAGTGATGTGACGAAATATGTAGCAAGGTGTCTCACTTGTCAGAAGGTAAAAATTGAGCACCAGAGACCGCCTGGTTTGCTACAAAGTCCTAAGATTCCGGAATGGGAATGGGAAAGTATGACCATGGACCTTATGGTGGGATTGCCCAGAATCAGGAGTTATGATGCGATCTAGGTAATTGTAGACTAGTTAACAAAATCGGCGCATTTCATACCGATCAATACTGGTTACTTTCCAGATAAACTAGTTGAGATTTATATTCAAGAAATCATGAAACTTCATGGTGTAGCAAAGAACATCATTTCTGACTGAGATCCCCGATTCACTTCAAGATTCTAGAGGGTGTTGCATAAGGCCCTGGGTACTTAATTGAGATTTAGCACAGCTTATCATCCTCAGACAGATAGATAGTCAGAGAGGACTATTCAGACACTGGAGGATATGTTACGAGCTTGTTTCCTTGACTTCAAAGGGAATTTGGATTACTTTCTTCCACTTGCAGAGTTCGCCTACAATAATAGCTATCATGCGAGCATACAAATTGCACCGTATGAAGCGTTGTATGGGAGGAAGTACCAATCACCCTTGTGCTGGAATGAGTTATTGGAGAGGAAGTTGTATAGGCCAGAGCTTGTTGATCAAACCTCAGCGCAGATTCGTATCATTCGTAAGAGGCTTCTTACAGTGCAGAGTCGACAGAAAAGCTACGCTGACAAGAGGAGACGGCCTCTAGAGTTTGAGGTTGGTGATCATATATTTCTGAGAGTATCACTAGTCAGTGGCATCGGGAGAGCTATCAAGCAAAAAAAGCTGATCCCAAGGTACACAGGTCCTTTTGAAATCCTTGAGAGGATTGGGCCTGTTGCTTATTGAGTAGCCCTACCTCCAAACTTGAGCAGACTCTACAATGTGTTTAACGTTTCCCAATTGAAGAAGTACCAACTGGATCCATCTCACATTGTTGAATATGAAGAAGTTGAGTTACAAGACAACTTCACATATGCGATAGAGCCAGAACAGATCATTGATAGAGAAGAATGATGACTCAGACACCGAAGCATTTCATTTGTGAAGGTGATCTGGAAGGGAATGACTCAGAGGGAAGAAACTTGGGAAGCGAAAGCGGATATGCAAAGACGTTATCCAGAGTTTATGGCTCAAGTTGTGTGACAAATTTCGAGGACGAAATTTGTTTTACAGGGGGAGAAATGTAATATCCCAAAAGGTGATTAAGGGCTAATGACTTCAAAGGTGGATGTAATTATTGTTGAATAAACACTTTTGGAGAATGTGTGATTGGAATTTGGATATTTTAATGATTCCAATGGCTTCCTTGTGAAAATTCGTGTGGGGAGAGTGTTTATTGTGAAATTGGAACCATTGGGAACAATTGTGCAAAAGTTGAAAACTCTGTCTATTGAAACTCTGTACAGGGCAGCCGATTTTTATAAACGTTCTAAATAGGCAAATGGTGTCTAAAAATTCTGAAATTTTCCAGTCTTAAAGTTCACATGTCAAGCTTCAAAATAGACATATAATTTGTATCATTTTGATTTGTGAGCTAAGAGTTATGGATTTTTGAATTTTGCCTAGTGAAATTAATTATTTTCTAGAACAGTATGCAAAGATTCAAATTCTGGGAATTTTTTGATTCCATCCGGAAAAATTCTATATTTTTCCTTCAAACTAGACTCATTAAGGGTTCTATAGGCTTTAGAATCACTCCATTTTGATTTTTCTAGAATTAGTTATGATTTTTCAAAGCTTGAGCAGAAATCTGCCAGAATTTTGTAAAAATCCGAAATTGATGGAAATTTAGTAAATAATTAGAAAATAATATTATATCATATTAAATCATCATCCACCTCTTCCATCAGCCAAAAAACATGACTTCAGCTACAACAAGAGAGAGAAGGTGTGAGAAATTCTAGAGAGAGAAGGAGAAGAGAACTTGTACGGTAAGTCGATTTCTTCGGTAAATCCTTACCTAACGCGTATAACTCCGCTCCTAAGCTATTCTTCTATGTTCTTCAAGGTTTGTGGAGCACAGGTTTAGGTGGTTTAAGGCTAGGGTTTTCAGCCACCTTGAGGAAAAACTAGTGGGAGCCTGAGGTAACTTCCAAACTTTCGTATAATGCTTACTCTGGTGCTTAGGGCAATTTAATCGGTGAAATTTAATGGGATTGCCATTGTTTTTAAAGTTTGGAAATGATATGGCCTAGGGGTTATGTTGCCCAAATTGGGTCTTAATGTTCGCTGTAACCTAATATAATGGTTAATAAAGTGGTTAGGAGTATAAAGGAACACATTTACGAAGCCGAAATTGTCTAGAGAGCTAATAAATTTCGGCCAGCTATAGAAATAGGTCTTAGAGTTGGATTTTCAATGATTTGATGGTTCCATTGAGTTCAGGAGTGAGAATTAGGTGGGGTTACAGTTGGCCACTTTTTCGGAAAAAGGCCGAAAAACCATAATTACGAAAACGCCCCTGAAACCCTTGAAGTGGGGCTGCCAAGGGTAAATTTGTAATTTGACATTGAATCTGATAATTCCAAGTTCGGAAATGGATTCCTTGGGCGAAAAAATGTTAGGATAGCCTAGATTAGAATTTCGGGAAAAGTGCAACCGGACTAGGTCGGCGTGCCCGGGCAGGGTCCCTGGGGGCATTTTTGTAAATTTTCATTATAGACTCATATAATCCCAAGAAACACTATGGAAGTGTCTAAATAGTGCATTTGGAATTGTAGGATTCGATATTTGCCCTGTTCATGATCCACTTGCGCTAGAGCACAATCGGAAAGAACAAGATAGTATCTCTTCTCTTATGCTATGTGTAAAGTATTGTATGTATGTTTGTCATGCATTGTGATACATTGTGATGCTTTGATATCGCAGCGAAAGCTGACGCATAGTGAATACAGTGTAAGCTGTTGCATTGAGATCGCTGCAAAAGCTGACGCATAGTGTTTACAGCTATGAGTGATGTCGTATGTGGTGTGAGCCATATATAATTGTGATGCTGCTTAACATCATCATATATGCTTTGCATTTATACACTGTATGAGTGATTTGTTACTATAGAGATTCTTTTGAATCTCATTCTTTCCATTGACTAACATTTCAGACAGGGCAAGTGGCTTCAAGGAGAAACGAACCACCAGGAGCAGCTAGGATCTTGTAGAGATGTGTTGTAAGGTTGTTGGTTATCTATTTTGGAGTTGGGATCAATGTTTATTTTTGAAATGTAGATATTACCTTGATGTGAGTCATGTAACCCCCTAGTTGGAACTTACAACCCTTAGTTTATACATTTATGAAACCCGGGAGTTGCCAGGAATTTAGCTATGCACTCTGATATGTATGAATGTGATTGAACTGCGCAAAGTAATTAGATTTGGAAGATGAATCTGAGACCATGTTGAACAAATTTTAGAAAAGAGATTTTAGAAAAACGTATCCGTCGGTCTCTAATTCCTTTAAATTATGCATTTTTGAATCTTAATTATAGTTATCAAGGTAGGGGATTACAGTCGAACCCCAACCATTTATTGATCTTTAAGACTGAGATGGTGACCCTTTAATCTCTGACTGTTTCTCCTAAGTCCCTTCAACTATTGTGCCTTCCTCATAGCACAACTGAGCAAGCTCTATGTCGTAGTAGAGATGTCTAATTGTCTTTGGCAGCAGAGAAGATGATTGGATAGCGAAGGCTTGTAGTGTTGGAAATATGAATAGACGGTTGGACCAAAAAGATTGCTGGGTATAATCACTATCATTTATGGCATTGCTCTAGTTTTGAGCTTCACTAAGTTGAATTCTGTTGTGGCCCTATAAGAATCTTCCTATTTTTTTCACCTTTCTGATTGCATCCCTAGCTAGTTACTTGTTAGTGATAGGGTGTCACTCAATTGGCACCATAAATTCTACTAATACCCACAATGAAATAATGTTACTCACACCTACTCTGTTAGACTCTGTTCTTTGTATTGAAAGTAAAGCATCTTGATCAGCTCCTGCAAAAGTATAAATATGTGCTCTTTCATACCCAACTTCTTTTGGGTCCACACAGTATTAGACATAACAACTCTTTTGCTCTTATACAATTAATCCATATGATATTTGAGAAAAGAGTAAAACCAAAATATATTTTTACCCAATTAATTATAGTTACTGAACATAAAGGGTAACAAACAAATAATACCAAAAATGATTTTTTCAATGATCATGACAATTTATAAATACACTTTTTATTGAAAATATGTCATTAATAAGATTTTCATGCAATCCGTGTAAGTTGGATCAAGGATAGTAGGAAATTTATTCATAATGACCAACTTTTATGAAATGATATATTATGAATGAAATAAAGTTTTCCAGGAATGAAATATGTAAATTTGTTCAAAATCTCAAATGTTCTTTCAAATCATAAATATGCATTATGATATCAACATTTTGAATGCGTGGAAACTCATTTATGAAATCAATCCTCATGCTAAAAATAGTAGAAATCAATATATGTTTACATATATTAGAAAGCTTCAATTTTGGAGAACATGTCAAATATGTGAAGTTAACATGTTGGAGTATTTTCACAAGAGCAAAAGTCATAAAAATAAAGCATTAGCCAAATAGACTTAGCATGAGTGATTAAGGATAATCACTTTGTTATTGACCAAGAGACAGACTTGACTTTGAAGAGTGAGAATACCACCAAGTCAAGGATTTGAATAGTTGCTCAGAGATAGGTAATGTCAATTGTTAAGGCATTCACGCAATAAGAGCAAGTATGTAGATTTATAAACTATGAAGTTCAGGCTCATTGGTCCAGATGACTAGAGTTCCAAAGTGCTGTCTTATAAAGTTATTCCACTATGATGGTTAGTGCATTTAAAACATTAATGAACATCTATAATTCTTGGAATAACTTAGCCAAATAAGACTCTAGACATTAGTCACAAGGCATTCACATATTGATTTCTTTTATGAGAAATACACTTGAACCTCATATAGATAGTTAACTTGTTAGATGTAAGGTCTAACATGTTAGAGAATAAAGACTAAAGAGTTCAAGCATTGGATATCACATTTAAGATTAATGATCAATATATCAATGATGGGAAAATACTCTGGTGGATGAGTTTGAAGCATTTCTGACTTTTAATCTACAAAAATATTAACTTTCAATTTTGAAACTGATTTGAATGCATACAAGATACAAATAATTTTCAAATCATGTGTATGCACTAATAGGATGGATTGAAATCTAAGCAAGTTTTTCAAAAAATGTGCATTTCAAACTTCCAAAACATAGAAAGATTATGCACAATTCTATTTTCAGTACATTTAGCAATCTAAAAACATTTAAAAAACCATAAACAATTGATCATGAATGGTATGCAGTAATGACCAAGTATTTACCACTCAAATTGAGTTGGGAAGAATGAGAACGACGGTTGAGTTTTGAAATTACCTCGACACTTGAGTTTTACCTAAAAAATTGAGTTTACTAGAAAATTACCTATATTGATACAGCATACCAGGCTTGAGTGTAACTTGTAGACACTCAAGTTGGTTTCCATCTATCTTTGTAGTCAAGTCCTCTAAGATCACTTGAGTAACCCATGCTTTTGAATCAATCTTTTTTGTAATTTCCTTCTTGAATTCGAATTTTCCACTGAACCTTTAAGTTATGATCTCAGGTTTGCCTCTAGAACTCGAGTTTTGTGTCTACATTTGATATGAACTTGATTTTTTGCTCAGTGTTCATGTATACTCTATTCATCACTATTTTACTGACAAAAAACAGAGCATTTCTTTCTTCTTCCTACAAAATCATGTAACACTTTTTCTTCCTTCAGTATCCAATTTTTCTTGGATCCACTCATGGTTAGCTTGTAGGAATCGTGATTCACATGCTCTAAGAATATAGTCAATTTAAAGAAAATGAGCATAATGAATTAAGCATGACTTTATGCATAAGAATATTTTGTCATGGAGTATGCGTATATGCATAAAAAAATTAGACTATTGAACATTGCAACTCTTTGTAGATGGTTTTTCTAAAGATCATAAAAACATAAGTGCAATGCTTATTCCTAAGCTAATATGGTAGAAGCCACAATAGATATTAAAGATAATAGTGTAAGAGGTTTTACCATTTTACACTTTTACCTTAGGTGCTTGCAGAATTGGCTTTTCTCACCTAATGCATCTTTCTGTATTGTTGATAGTTTGAATCCCTTGCTTTAGGCACCGGCAACCCTCTATCAAAAGATCTAAACTCCAAGAGTCTTTTACCTATTGGTTGAGAGATCCTCCTTTTCTTATTCTCCTCAAGATAATTGAATCGTACTATGTCGTAGCCCTTCATGGAGGTGGAACATACTGTTGGGATCGGCAGGCACAGTGGAAAATTTACAAATTTTCCTAATCCCAATTGAGGATCTATCAATGGTGTTCAAACAGAGTTAGGAAAAATTGTACCTTTACAAATTTAGGGTTTTTCGATTTCTAGGAGCCGACACCTTAGGTCCGCTCCCTCTACTGATATCCACATGAATGTTCTCCAACACATACTACGTGCTAGAGCCTCTAATGTCTCCTAGGGCTTCCCTTACGGCTCTAAATTCTCATCCATGTCTGAGTTTTTCTGCTCTATCAATTTTATAACCCATAGGACTATATTCGAATTTCAAAATTAATCTTTATTAATTTTGAAATTGCTTAAAAATTAATTATCTTGATGAGCAAATTATATAAATTCAGTTTAAATTAAATCTGTCCAACATTTTAATTTAACATATTTATTTAATCCAAATAAATGCCATTAGATTTAATTTATCTTCATAAATTAAGTATGAGATATTATATCTATATCATGTTAGTTATTAAATCTAATTTATCTTAATAAAATTAAATTTAAAACTAACACACTATAATAATATCATATAATATATATACATACATATATATACATATGTATTTCAAAAATGCATATCTATAATATTATTAATTTTATTTTCATGAATTTTATATATTATATATATATAAATATAAAATTCGCCCACCCTAGATTAAATATTATCTCGTGTTGGGTCATTCTTGTATGCGACCCTGTAGGCCCATAGGAAGTTAGCAGTGGGCCAATAACTGTATTAACCCATAAGTCACAAGCGGCCTCTAGCTAGATATTATGACTACCTAATTCATATGAGGATTGTTAACACGATGCAACCTGTCATACAACCATGTCGTGTATCTTTTGTCACACAATATATCGATCAAGGATAAGGCATGGATAATGGCATCCTCTTGTTGCCAACCATTAGTTTCTCAATTCTTGAGTAGTCTGACAATAGAAATGGAAACTTCTTTCCATCGTTGATGGCCATACATTTCTCAGACTCACTCATCGACAGGCCCACTAATATCTCTCTACTAATGTGAGGGACAAATTTCATCTTGATCATTTACATTCCTTTGCATGAAAAACCACCAAGACTGATCGTTGCCTTTATTATCTCTCGGTCAAAAGTAACTTTTGACTAGTTCAAAGCTTATCAACTCTCATATAGAAATCCATGATGACCTCATGTCAAAAGGCATTTTGGCATGGTTGTATATGAGAAAAGCTTATGACTTGATCCATGTAGCTTTCTCATAGTGGGTCGGTTCAATACCTTATACACTTTCAAGTGCCTAAGACTTTAATTCATATCTCCATATCTTATCAAAGTCATACTGGTCTTATTTCATCTCAGCTCCTGCACAGATAACTGACCATGGACATTTTAGGACAATCTTTATGGTTTATCCAAGGATACAATTATCACAGTTAACATGCAAATAATATGATAACAGAATGGAAAAATTCATTAAATAATAATTTTTAAAGTACAATGATTGACCCTTAGGGCATAATTTCCAACACATACTCCTTTTACCCATTGCTTCTTTCTGTGGTTATGCTCTGTAGCTCTAGCAATAGATGTTCTGAGAGTTCTCTTTTGTGATGATATGAACCTCTTAATTGGTACATGAGAACCTATTGGCTTCTTCATCTTCTTTGTACCCTTATGTCCATTTCTTTTCGAATAGTCCTGCATACATAAAGTACTAGATGGACATTTTGGTACCCACATATACTTGATCCTTGATTGTTATCATTTGACTTTACATGTCCTTTCAGAGCTCAAACATATTTATTTCTCACATGGGAATTTCTTCTAATATAGCATGTGTTAGAAATATGATCAGATTTACCATAATAATTGCAAATTGTATGAATATATGCATTATGAGATGTCATTCAAGTATTGTGTCAGTTATAAGAGTAGAAACTCGAATGGATTTTATTTGAACATTCTTTCTTCCCAACAAACTTTCCAACATATTTGAAAATATTTTTGGTTTTCTTAATATAATCAATAATTGGTTGAAAAATAATCTTATGTAGACTCTGAAAATCAGTTTTATGAAAATCACAAGAAGAATTGGAACTTTTTACCTTAGGTTCATCTTGAATTCTAGAGAGTGATTTTTCATTTCTGTTTATAATGATCTCTTTTCGGGAATCCTCTTCTTCTTGCCTATCTATATTGATTGTATGGAAGTGTTATCTGATTTCTCTTTCTTCATCATTAACTTCCAATTATTCATGCATCATAGATGCACAGCTTATAGTTTCACATGAACTGTCAACACTTTAAACTTCAACACAATTGTTAGAAGTATACAAAGAATCAAGAGTGCCCCAGATATCTTTAGCACTAGAGCAAAATCTAATTTTCTCAAAATCATTTTCGGTTAAAGCCCTATATAGAATTTTCATTGCTCTAATATTCAACAAAAACATTTTCTTTTCTCTTTCTCTCCAATCCTTTCTCAGTTTAAAATCAACTAAATTTGTAAAAGTATTCCACATATCAAAATTAGATGTTTTAATAAATAAAACTAGTCATTCTAGCTTTCCAAAACCAGAAATCAATATCTTTTAAAAGAAGTGGAATTGTATAGTCAAAACCTTTAGAAAGCGAGTAACACCCAAAATCAGCCATTGATAACTCTTGAGACGGTTAAGTCCTTTAAACAAGAGCCTAGCTCTGATACCAAATGTTAGAACCGACTGACACCCAAGAAGGGGGTGAATTGGGTGTAAGATAGAAACTTAAGAACTTTGAAAATTTTTTCGCATCTTAGTGGAAGTAATAAATATGAAAGTAATGAATCATAAATCACAGTTAGATATTTAAATAATATATGATGGAAAAAAAAGAGCTTAGGGAAGAGAATTTGCAAACTGTGGTTTGTCCTAGTTGTAATACCCCGAATTTTGAGACTTGAGGCTAGAGAATAAGCTTGAGATAAGTGGACTGCTAAGCCCCGGTTTAGCAAAATCCCAAATTGTGCTTAAGGGTTAATGACTCCAAAAGTGGATGTCATTAGTGATAAATGAACCCTTTTGGAGAATATGATGTGAACCGTGATTCGTATGCGTTGTGAGCAATGCCGAAACCCTGTGTTTAAGTTCAATTATGGATTAACCTCTAAATTGACTTAAAATAGAGGGGAGGGCGCATTGTGAAAGAAAATGAATGAGAAAATGTATTTGATGGTGATTCAAGAGGAATTGCCATAATCAGGGGCAAAACGGTAAAGTTACCAACCAATTGATCAGTTACCGAAGAGGAAACTCATTGGTAACTTCAAGATCAATGGTTAGGATTGATTTGTGTTGAGATCAAAGGGTGGAATCCCATGTGCATGTTCCTATGTGAACTCATGAAGATGGATCAAGATCATGACAAGTGGCAAGATGTGAACCCTTGGATCTTAGTCAACATTTCAAACTCTTCCCTCTCTCTTTCATAGTCGGCCAACACATGAGAAAAAGGGGAAAAACTAATCTCTTCATCATCTTCATCTCTCTCTCTCTTGTTCTCCATTTTCGCCAAGCACAAGGGGAGGAAAGAGAAAGCTATAGGTGAGATTTTGGTTGGTTTATGGTCCTCTAATGCTCTAATGTCCTTCTATAATCTTGTTCATAGTGATGAGAGCTTCATCTCTATGGTTTTAGATTCTTGATTGGAGCTGTTTGAGAGCTTGAGCAAAAGTGGAAAGATGGAGAATCAAGAAATTGGTTTGGGAAAGAGGAAGAGGTGAGCATTTGCTTCCTTTTGATCTAAGTTTTGTGATTTGTGATTTGTGGATGAGTTTAGTAAACCTTAGTTGAACCGGGAAATCACTTCCCTCATTTCCATGGAGCATCACAACTCCTATACAAATCCAGATATCTCTACCAGCCTAAGGCACACCGGTCCCCTCGGTCTTAAGGCCTTTACACACAAGCTCAATATGATATCACTATATGTAACATCATACCACCTTGGGTTACTTACCCAACATCTAGGTTAGACATAACACCTAGAAACTCAATATCACATTCCTGGGAAATCATTTCCTTCCACCTCTGAGTTTACACCTCAGATTCTCAAGTGAACCATACTGATTCACCACATCCACATCATAGATAAAGTATACACACATCCCTTAAACTCATATATCCATAAACAATAGGGACCATAATGTGTATACCACAACAAACAAAGCCATTCTCTTTGACTTAAGGCAGAAACTACTGCCATTATCCTAGCAAATCCTTTACTTGCCAGGAACTACTGCTCTGATACCAAAAATGTAACCCCCTGCTGTAATTATATCCGAAATACGAAATTAAGATGAAATAGAGACCAATAAGAAAGAAAACTTATGTAAAATCCCATCTTCATGATAGGTTTTTCACAAATACCTTTCGAAATATAATATACCTGGTCTGATATTCAAATCTCGAATACAATTACTATGCGAAGATAAATCACATTTATACCAATATCAGAGTGCACAATATAATCATCCCGGTAATCCCGGGTTTCATATATTAACTCAAAGCCTTACAGGGCATATTCGCCCCTACAAGCCCTCATATGGGGATTACACAAAGTCTTCTCAAATACACATCTCAAATACATATCCGAATACATACTCAAATATACATCCATATCATATATAATTATCCCAACATCTATGATAACCAACTACCAAACTCAAATACTCTAAGGAGTCTTCACCGTCCTTGAATGCCTGCACCATCCTCGCTCTTCCTTCCCTGTCTAAAATGTTGATAGGGGAGGGTGGGATTCGAGAGAATCTCAGTAGGATAACAATATCAATATGCACGTACGATACATGTTTAATGCATGACATGCTTGCATCACACAACTTATGATAACACAATGACAATTTGCAAGCTCAATGCTTTGAACAATATACCTATGGCCATAGCATAAATTGAAACATAGCTTCAAATTACACACAATTATGCAAAGCTAAGACATGCACCAACACACTAACACATATATCAAATACAAGCAGAAGAGATATGTTCCCTAAACTCTTTCCACGTAAGCTCCAGCTCCGGCTGCTCACGATCAGGGCGAACACCAAACCCTATAACCAAGCAAGGACATAGGGTTAATCCCTTTTCCAATTCCTTAACTCTCAAATACTTAAGTTGGTTATCATTCACGACCTTTAGGTGGCTAATCAAAGCCTAAACATATGCTTAAAGGCTTGGGAAAGGCTATACCAAGAACCACCTTTAAAAGTGTAAAATACTGATTTTTGGGGGTGGGCTACAGCCCAAAAATCCACTGGCTGCGGCCCAAAACTGCCCAGAAACTCTCAGAAACATTTGGGCTGCGGCCCAGAATCTGCTGGCCGCGGCCAAGAAAATCCAGTTTCTTGGCTGAACTTCCAAAAATCATAACTAATTCCAAAAAATTGAAATGAGGTGATCCCAAAGCCAAATGAAAGCTATTCAAGTCCTCTACACAGAAAAAATATTGGCCTTTACTAGAAATCACCACAAAAAATACAGAATTACACACATTTCATCACTGCCCCAAAACAGAATCCATTTTCGACCTCAAACTTTGGACAGCTATAACTCCCAGTTCCAAAAACGAAATGGCACAAATTATATGCTCATTTTGAAGCTTGGGAGGTGAACTTTAAGACTGGAATGTTTCATAATTTTCCAACACCATTTGCCCAGTCAAAACGTCCACAACACCAGACTGCCCAGAGCAAAACTTCAAGGGATAGATTTCTCAGTTTTGCACCAATGATTCCAATGGTTCCCAAGTTCACACCAAATACCATTTCCACATAAATTTGCACAAGGAAACCATTAGAAACACCAAATCAATCAAATTCCGTTCACATTGGACATGCTCCAACACAAACACAACATGTCACACCAAAACTCACTCAAGTCACCACATTGCACTCCATTCCAAACCAAAATTCCCAACCAACCAAATGGCCCAAAGGCACCATTTAACACTAAATTTAGCATCAAATATCAACCATTGCATACCATTCGAAATTCACAAGAAATCAGGGCAAAATTCACATTTCACCATACTTAACCAAAAGTCACAAAACTTGGATCAAAATGAAGCAAATGCTCACCTCTTCCTCTTTCCCAAACCAATTTCTTGATTCTCCATCTTTCCACTTTTGCTCAAGCTATCAAACACCTCCAATCAAGAATCTAAAACCATAGAGATGAAGCTCTCATCAACATGATCAAGATTAGTGAAGAGGTTTTAACCATTAGAGGCCATTACACAAGCCAAAACTCACCTTGTTTCTTTCTCTTTCCTTCCCCCAAGCTTGCGTCCATGGAGAATAGAGAGAGATAATATGAGATAATGAAGAAGGAAGGTCAGTTTTTGGCCACTAAAAGCCTCATTAGGCTGACCAAAAAGGAAGAGGAGAGAGGGAAAATGAGTTGACAAATTGACCAAGATCTATGGCTCACAACTTGCCATGTGTCAACATCTTGTTCCATCAACCATGAGTTCACAAACACACATATACACTTGATTCCACCCTTTGATCTCTTTCACAAATCAATCTCAACCATTGATCTTCAACTTACCAATGAGCTTCCTCTTCGGTAACCAATCAGTTGGTCAATAACTTTACCGTTTTGCCCCTGATTATGGTAATTCCCTTGGAATCACCACCAAACACATTTTCTCATTCATTTACATCATACATACACCCTCCCCCTTATTTTCATTCAATTTAGATATTAATCCATAATTGAACTCAAATACAGGGTTTCGGCGCTGCTCATAACACATACGAATCACCTTCAAATCCCAAATCACATCATATTCTCCAAAAGGGTCATTTATCACTAACCACATCCACTTTTGGAGTCATTATCTCTTAATCTCAATTTGGGATCTTGATAAACCAGGGCTTAGCAGTCCACTAATCTCAGGCTTATTCTCTAGCCTCAAGTCTCAAAATTCGGGGTATTACATTAGATAGAACACAATTTAGTGTGAACGCAGCTGTCTCTAGGGCATGTCCCCAAAAGGACGGTGGAAGATCTGTTTGATTCATCATAGATCGAACCATATCTAATAGTGTTCAATTCCTACATTCAGAAATGCTATTCCATTATGGTGTTCCTGGAGAAGTCAATTGTGAGATTATCCCACAACTTCTAAGATGGTCAATAAACTCTTGACTCAAGTATTCACCACCTAAATCAGATCAAAGTGCTTTGATTATTTTTTCAAGTTGGTTTTATACTTCGTTTTGGAATATTTTGAACATTTCAAAAGATTCAGATTTATGTTTCATTAGATAGATATATCCATATCTACTAAAGTTATCTATAAATGTAACAAAATACATATAACCTCCTCTAGCAGCTTAATTTAATGGTCCACATACATCCATAAATTTGAGGCCCAATAAATCAGTGGCCCTCTCACTATATCCAGTAAAAGGTGCCTTTGTCATCTTTCTTAATAAGCAAGATTCGCATATATTATATGATTCAAAATCAAATGTGTTTAGAAATCCATCTTGATGAAGTTTAAAAATGTGTTTCTCATTTATATGGCCTAGACGACAATAACATAGGTAGGTTAGATTCAAATTGTTTGACTTGATCCTTTTGGTAGTTACGTTATAGATATTTCTACTATTAGGATGTTCCAAATTTAATATATAATTGTTAGTGCAAGTGTTTCACCCAAGAAAGGGATGAATTGGGTGATACCAGAAATTTCATAAAAATTGACTAGAAATTTAAAGCAGTTTAGAGCTAGGAGAAATATCACTGAAGTGTACATTGGGAGTTATACTGGTTCGGCCACAACTACTTTGACCTTCATCCAGTCCTCAGAGTTTCTCTGAGAGTTTTACTATATCTTCCAAGATTCAGTGGGTTCTTGGCACCTCGGTACATAGCATATGCCTTCACTGGACACTTACTGCCCCTTACACGTTGTAAACCAATCCCCAACTCAAGGTTCCACAACCTTAAGTTGTCTCAATAACAAATATTAAGTTTGTAATGAAAAACTATCTCACAGAGCAAATATATAATCACTGAAGTACAAAGAGTAAATATAAGAAACCAAAGCATAAAGATATATTGATCGATGTGAGTTTGCTTGTTCTCAGTTTTTGTTGTTTTGTTCTTCGTTGAATGCTCCATATATATAGATGAATTGTCATGTCCGTTGGAAGCATTTCAAACTGTCCGTTAGAGTCCGCAGCTTCATTTGACCATTCTTCAAATTTGAAAAATAGTCATTTACGGTAGGAAGACATTTTGAATGTTGCGGACGATATATTTGACTTCTCTCTTAATATATAATCTTTTCATTATTTCTCTACAAATATACTTGAGAAACTAAGTCAATAAAAATTTAATCATATACATAATAAATCAATGAATGTTGGATTAAAATCATGCTTTCTGTACTGCACTACTCGAGTAAGCCTTTGAAAAACTTGGAAGAGAGTTAAGTCAACGTTTACTGGCCATATTACTTGGGTAAGTGATCGAGTAATTCATTTGACAATACCTGGTAGACGTGCTACTCAAGTGATCCCTCGAGTAATGCTTGCAATTCTTATCTCAATACTCGAGTGGTCCATGTTGGAAATTGTGCCTAGAGGGTCAATATTGTACTTTAAACATTATAAATTTAATGAAATTTCTCCATTCTGTTATCATATTATTTACATGTTAACTGTGATAATTATATCCTTGGATAAATCATAAAGATTGTCCTAAAATGTCCCTGGTTAGTCATCTATGCGGGAACAGAGATGAAATAAGACTAGTATGACTTTGATAAGATATGGAGATACGAATCAAAGTCCTAGGCACTTGTAAGAGTACAAGGTGCGGGACCGACCTACTATGAGAAAGCTACATGGATCGAGTCATAAGCTTTTCTCATGTATAACCATGTCGCAATGCTCTTTGACCTGAGGTCATCATGGATTCCTACATGAGAGTCGCTAAGCTTTGAACTACTCAAAAGTTACTTTTGACCGGGTGATGATAAAGACTATGATTGGGCTTGGTGATTTTTTATACAGAGGAATATGAATAATCAAGATGGAATTTGTCCCTCACATTAGTAGAGAGATATTACTGGGTCCCTGGATGAGTGAGTTTGAGAAATGTATGGCCATACTACGATGGAAAGGGGTTTCCATTTCTATTGTCAGACTACTCAGGAATCGAGAAAGTAATGGTCAGGAACAAGAGGTTGACATTATCCATGCCTCATCCTTGACCAATATATCGTGTGACAAAAGGGACGTTATATGGTTGTATGACAGGTTGCATCATGTTAACGATCCTTATATGAATTGGGTAGTCATAATGTCTTGCTAGAGACCACTTGCGACTTGTAGGTTAGTGCAGTTATTGGCCCACTCCCAACTTCATGTTGGCCTAGAGGGTCGTACACAAGAATAGCCCAACACGAGATAATGTTTAATCTAGTGTGGATGAATTTTATATATAATATAAAATTCGTTAATAATATTATATATATATGTAGTTTCAAAATACATATTTTATATATATGTGTGTGTGTATATATTATGATATTTTTTTATTTTTTTATTTTTAAATTTAATATTTTAAAGATAAATTAGATTTAATAATTAACATGATAGAGATATAGTATCTCAGATTTAATTTATGAAGATAAATTAAATCTAATGACTCTTTATTTGGATTAAATAAATAGGTTAAATTAAAACTATTGGACAACTTTAATTTAAAATGAAGTTATTTAATTAGCGCATCAAGATAATTAATTGTTAATTAATTTCAAAATTAATAAAGATTAATTTTGAAATTCAAATATAGCCCTCATAAGTTATCAACTTGATAGAGCATATATACTCATACACGATGAGATTTTAGAGCTGTAAGGGCAATCCTAGTAGACATTGGAGGCGCTAGCACGTAATGGTGCTAGCACCTAATCATGACATTTATTGCTTTTCATATTGTATGAACTCTTACTTGTTGTGGTTTATTCTTAATACTTGTTTAGGTAAGGTGAACAACATGGCTTTAGATTTTTACAAAGGGTTGTTATATTTAAATATGGCCTACGTGTTGTGCCTTCCTCTAAATACTCTTAATGTATATTCTTTTCTCATGTCAATCCCCTCGAATGTTTAATCGAGGTTTCTCTCAATGTATTTCTTTTCTTATTTAAAGAAGTCCTCTCATTAGCTTGGAAGGATTTTAGGTTAGGTAAGTCATGTTGTGCCACGTTTAAATTATGCTTTTGATTAGATCATTGCATGAATACTTTTGCGTTTATATGTATTTATCTATATGAGATATGACCACGATTGCATTCATATATACAAAACTAATTAATTGAGCCCTTGAATCAAATCTCAAGTCATAATGCCGTCAATTAATGAATACTTGACAAAACTTAGATCACTCAATTATGGAAACCACTAAAGTAGATTCTTTTGAGTTATCTTGATGAGACAAGTGTGAGTAACGGTGCTACTCGCAATATTCAATATTTTTTGACTTAATTGAGATTAACAAAATGGTTTTGGATCTTTAGGCATTAGATGGGATTAAACATGTCAGATCATATGATGATCGAATCCCATAAACATTTAAGGGTTACCTACCTAAATAACTTGAATTTCAGCGTCTTGCCAAAATGGGCTTAAGTTTAAGCCAAATATGGATCTTAGCCGACTAATTATTATATTGAGGGTTGTTAATTTAGTGGTTGCTACACTATCATTGCAATCAGTCCTTGAGAAGGACAAACTCAATGGGAAAAACTTTCTTGACTAGTTCAGGAATCTGAGAATTATTCTCAAGCAGGAAAGAAAGGCTTATGTCCTAGATCAACCCATTCTTGAGGAGCCTATAGCCAATGCTCCAAGAGGTCAGAGAGATGCTTACACGAAGCATAAGGATGACTTTGTGGATATAGGTTGCCAGATGCTTGCCACTATGGCTCTAGAGCTCCAAAGAGATATGGAACTTATGGAGGCTTATGAGATGATTGTCCATCTCAAGGAAATGTTCCAGCAAGAGACAAGGCAAGAAAGGTATAAGACCACAAAGGCCTTACATTCCTATAAGATGGCTGAAGGTGCATTAGTTAGTCCTCATGTGTTAAAGATGAAAGGCTATATTGATTACTTTGAGAGGCTTGGATTTCTCATGAACCAGGAGTTAGCCATGGTTTTGATCCTAAACTCACTCCTAGAGAGTTATGACCAGTTTATCATGAACTATAACATGAACAACATGGAGAAATCAATTTTTGAGTTGCATGGGATGCTCGAAACTACTGAGTAAAGCATTAAGAAAAAGCCCAGTATTGTTTTGATGGTTTAGAAAAGAAATGAAAAGGGAAGGGCATATGGAAGGCTGGCTTAGGTGGTAAGGCCAAAGAGTCAAACAGGCCTGAAACCAAGCCTACACCCAAGAAGGCAAAGCCTCTAAAGGAAGGAGTCTGCTACTTCTATAATGAACCCGGTTATTGGAAGAGGAATTGCAAACTCTACCTCGAAGATCTGAAAAAGAACAAGAAGGATAGCGGGGCTATCACTTCAGGTATTTATATTATAGACATTTATTTTTCAACTTCTTGTACATGGGTATTAGATACAGCATGTGGTTGTCACATTTATACAAATGTGCAGGGTCTAAAAGACAGTAGAAAGCTGAAGAAGGGCAAGGTGGACCTACAAGTTGGAAACAGAGTAAGAATTGATACTTTAGCCATAGGAACTTATGGATTAGTTCTGCCCAGTAGGCTTTTGTTAGTTTTAAACAATTGCTATTATGTTCTTGCTTTGAGTAGTAACATTATTTCTCTTTCTTATTTGGATAAGGATGGTTATACTTCCATTAGTAGGAATGGTAAATGTTCTATTTATCATAATGACATTTTCTATGCTGATGGTGATTTGCATGTTGGTCAATATATATTAAATTTGGAACATCCGAATAATGGGAATATCTATAACGTAACTACTAAAAGGATAAAATCAAACGATTTGAATCTGACCTACCTATGGCATTGTCGTCTAGGCCATATAAATGAGAAATGTATTTCCAAACTCTATCAAGATGAATTTCTTAACTCATTTGATTTTTAATCATATGATACATGCAAATCTTGCTTATTAGGAAAGATGACAAAGGCACCTTTTACTAGGTATAGTGAGAGGGCCACTGAATTATTGGGCCTCATACATACAGATGTATGCAGACCATTAAATACAACTATCAGAAAAGGTTATGTCTACTTTATTACATTTATAAATGACTTTAGTATATATGGCTATTGTAACCCCCTGCCTTTAAACACGTAATTATAATTCGATAACACATTTAAATCGGATTAGAGACCATTGGATGCTTTAACCTCGTTTTAAACTTTCTATCTCACAGTAAAATTTTTACAAAACTTTCAAAACTCTTTTTTTTCCATCCAGGTCTCAATTTCAATATTCGAATATAATTACCTGTGCAGTTAATGTACATTCAATCATATCAGAGTGTATAACCGCATCCCCGGCAACTCCCGGGTTCTATGCATAAAAACCTGAAGGTTTATAAGTATACACTAGGGGATTACACAACCAAAATCGAATGTAGTGTTCCTGATTCAGAATATACAGTAATCCCAAGTTCAAAATACTTAACCAACGTTTCCAACTCAACTATATACCCCCAAGGGCCCTAATTGCTCCGGGTTGGCCGCTTCTCCTTTGAACCACACACCCTGTCTGAAATGTTAGTCATAGGAAAGAATGAGATTCGAGAGAATCTCAGTAGTAACAAACCACTCACACAATGCATAAACACAAAGCATGTATATAAATCACAAACAGCAACAGCAGCAGCAATCTCAGAGATACATGGTTTTCACCACAAACGACAGCACTCACGGCTGTATACACAATACGACAGCTCTCGCTGTAATCATAATCACGACAGCTTACGCTGTAATCACCATCACGACAGCTTACGCTGTAATCACAATAACGACAGCTTACGCTGTAAACGACAGCTTGCGCTGTAAACGACAGCTATCACCAGCTGTAACCACAGCAGCATCAAAGATTCATCACAGAACAGTGATAACACACACATACAGAGCATTACACATAGTATAAGAGAGAGAGTCACTACCCTGTCCTTTCCTGACGTCCTTCAGCGTAGTTGGCTCACGAGGGCGGCAAATATCAAAGCCTATAAACAAAATCAAGAATGGTGGATTAATTTCCTACCCCTAATTCCTACTTTCAAACACTTAGAATAGGTTCCATATGAGTCTATAATGAAAATTTACAAAAATATCCCCGGGGACCCGGCCTGGGCCCGCCATACCCGGTCCGGTTGCACTTTTCCCGAAATTCTAATCTGGGCTATTCTAACATATTTCCGCCCAAGGAATCCATTTCCGTACTCAGAATTATCAAATTCAATGTCAAATTACGAAATTGCCCTTGGCAGCCCTACTTTTAGGGTTTTAGGGGTGTTTCCGTAATTATGCTTTCTCGGCCTTTTTTGAAAAAGTGCCCAACTGTAACCCCACCTAATTTTCGCCCCTGAACACAATGGAACCATCAAATCATTGAAAATCCAACTCTAAGACCCATTTCTAGAGCTGGCCGAAATTTATGAGTTCTCCGGGGAAAATCGGGGTTTTACGATTTCGGCTCCGTAAACGCGTTCCTTTCTACTCCTAACCACTTTATTAACCATTACATTAGGTTAAAACTAACATTAAAACCCAATTTGAGCAGCATAACCCCTAGGCCATATCATTTCAAAACTTTAAAACCAATGGCAATCCGGTGAAATTTCACCGATTAAATTGCCCACAGCAGCTAGAATAAGCAATATACGAAAGTTTGGAAGTTACCTCAAGCTCCCACAAGCTTTTCCCAAATATTGCTGAAAACCCTAAGTGCTCAACAACAGATTTTGAGCTTCCAAACCTTAAAGAACAAAGAGGAGTAGCTTAGGATCGGAGTTACACGCGTTAGAAGCTAAATCGTCGGAGAAATCGGCTTACCTTGTGATTTTTCTTCTCCTTTCTCTCTCTACAAACCTCAATGTTCTCACTCCTCATTCAGCTGCTGTGTGCGACAGAAATGAGCTGAGGAAGATGATAACATATTTAATTCCATGCTGATGTCATCTTTTATTGAGATGATGTCATAATTCCCATTTTCGGATTTTCTGGCAGATTTTCTGCCCAAACTTTGAAAAATCATAACTAATTCTAGAAAACTCAAAATGAGGTGATTCCAAAGCCAAATGAAAGATATTTAAGTCCTCTTCATAGGAAAAATATTGACCATTACTAAAAATCACCACACAATTCCAGAATTACATAAAACTCATCACTGCCCCAAAACAGAGTTCAGTTTCCATCCCAAACTTTGGACAGTTATATCTCCTAGTTCACAAAACGAAATGGAACAAATTATATGTCCATTTTGAAGCTTGAGATGTGAACTATAAGACTGGAAAATTTCAGAATTTTTAGATACCATTTGGTCATTAAAAACGTTCATACAAACGGACTGCCCAGAATAGAATTTCACTGGACAGAATTTTAGATTTTGCATCATTGCTTCCATTGATTCCATTTTCATACCAAACATCATTCCCACATAAATTTTCACAAGGAATCCATTGGAATCATTAAAATATCCAAATTCCCATTACACATTCTTCAAAAGTGTTTATTCAACAATAATTACATCCACTTTTGAAGTCATTAGCCCTTAATCACTTTTTGGGATATTACAGCTATACCTATCTAATGAAACATAAATCTAAATCTTTTGCAATGTTCAAAATTTTCTAAACTGAAGTACAAAACCAACTTGGCAAAACAATTAAAGCACTTTGATCTTATCGAGGTGGTGAATATTTGAGCCAAGAGTTCATTGACCATCTTAGGAGTTGTATGATAATCTCACAATTGACTCTTCCAGGAACACCAATATGGAATGGTGTTTCCGAATGGAGAAATCGAACACTATTATATGTGGTTCGATCTGTGATAAGTCAAACAGATCTTCTATTATCCTTTTGGGGTTAACAAGATACTGTATAGGTTCAGTATGCAGGATTCAAAAAGGGGTTACATGCCTATGCCTCTGGCATCCATCTTAACAAGGATCTGTGTCCTAATACACCTGATCAGGGAGATCGCATGAGTAAGGTTCCATATGCCTCAACCATTGGATCCATCATGTATGCCATGTTATGAACTCCAACAGATGTCTCATTTGCCTTAAATATGACTAGCAGATATCAATAAGATCCTGGCGAGGGTCATTGGACTACCATCAAGAATATCTTAAAGTACTTAAGAAGGACTAAGGACTTATTTTTGGTCTCTGGTGGATTGGATGATAAGCTCTATGTAACCAATTATACAGATGCAAGTTTCCAAGCTGACCAAGACGACCTTAAATCAAAATCTGGATATGTATTCCTCCTAAATGGTGGAGCAGTAAGCTGGAAGAGCTCCAAGCAGAAAACTATAATAGATTCTGCAACAGAAGCTGAGTATATAGCACTATCGGATGTAGCTAAAGAAGCCGTTTAGATCAGAAAGTTTGTTACTAAACTAGGGGTGGTGCCTACCATCTCAAATCTAATAGATTTGTTCTGTGACAATAGCGATACTATTGCATAGGCCAAGAAGCCTATGTTACATTAAAGGACGCATATACTCAGGTGATATCATCTTATTAGAGAAATCAATGATAGAGGTGATATAAAGATATGCAATGTAGCAAGAGAAGATAATATTACTAATCCTCTTACTAAGCTGCTTGCACAGCCAAAGCATGAGCATCACGATAGGATAATGGGAATTAGGCAAATTAATGATTGTACCTAGGGCAAGTGGGAGGATGTTGGAAATTATGCCCTAAGGGCCAATCATTGTACTTTGAACATTATTAATTTAATGAAATTTCTTCATCTATTATCATATTATTTGCATGTTAACTGTGATAATTGTATCTTTTGATAAATAAAAAAGATTGTCATAAAATATCCCTGGTCGATCTGCTATGCCTAGCAGAGATGAAACAAGACCAGTTTGACTTTGATAAGATATAGAGATACGGATCAAAGTCTTAGGCACTTGTAGGAGTATAAGGTTCGGGACCGACCTACTATAAGAAAGCTACATGGATCAAGTCATAAGCTTTTCTCTTGTATAACCAAGTCATAATGCCCTTTGACCTGAGGTCATCATGGATTCTTACATGAGAGTCGCTAAGCTTTGAACTAGTCAAACGTCACCTTTGACTGGGTGATGATAAAGGCTACAACTGGGCTTGGTGGTCTTTCTATGCAAAGGAATATGAATAATCAAGATGGAATTTATCCCTCATATTAGTAGAGAGATATTATTGGGCCTCTCAGTGAGTGAGTCTAAGAAATGTATGGCCATACTACGATAGAAAGGGGTTCCCATTTCTATTGTCAGACTACTAAGGAATTGAGAAAGTAATGGTCAGGAACAAGAGGCTGACATTATCCATGCCTCATCCTTGACTGATATATTGTATGACAAAAGGGACGTGACATGGTTGTATGACAGGTTGCATTGTGTTAATGATCCTTATATGAATTAGGTAGTCATAATGTCTTGCTAGAGACCACTTGCGACTTATGTGTTAGTGTAGTTATTGGTCCACTGCCAACTTCGTATGGGCCTAGAGGGTCGCACACAAGAATGGCCAAACATGAGATAATGTTTAATCTAGGGTGGATGAATTATATATATATAATATAAAATTTGTTAATAATATTATATATATATGTATTTTCAAAATACATATTTGATATATATGCGTGTATATATATTATGATATTTTTATGTTGTTAGTTTTAAATTTAATTTTGTTAAGATAAATTAGATTTAATAACTAACATGATAGAGATATATTATCTCATATTTAATTTATGAAGATAAATTAAATCTAATGGCTCTTTTGGATTAAATAAATAGGTTAAATGAAAACTGTTAGACAGGTTTAATTTAGACTAAATTTATTTAATTAGCTCATCAAGATAGTTTATTGTTAATTAATTTCAAAATTAATAAAGATTAATTTTGAAATTTGAATATAGCCCTCATAGGTTATAAGCTTAATAGAGCAGATATACTCATACATGAATGAGATTTTAAAGCTACAAGGGAAACCCTAGGAGACATTGGAGGCGCTAGCACGTAGTTTGTATTGGAGAGCATTTGTATGGATGCCGATACAGGGAGCGGACCTGACGTGTTGGCTCCTAGAGATCAAAAACCTTGAATTGAAAAAGGTACGAATCTTTCTAACTCGATTTAAATGCCGTCGATAGATCCTCAATTAGGATCGGCGAAAATTTTAAAATTTTTCCGCTGTTCCTGCCGATCGTAATAGTCCCTTGAGTAAAGGTATCAAATTCTTTACTGAGAGTAACTTCTTCTTTGCTTACCTGATTACTCGAGTGATCCCTCAAGTATTGCTTCAAATAACTTTTTAGATTACTTGAGTGATGACTTCAAGTAATGTCACTTATTTATTGGCCGAGAGCTTTTGGAGTATTTCTTCTTTGATTACTCAAGTGGTCACTCAAGTAATACTTCAAATAACTCTACAAATTACTCAAGTGGTCCCTTCAAGTAATCCCATGAAATTCTTAATATAGAGCTTACTGGAACATTTTCTCACACATTACTCGAGTGGTCTCTCGAGTAATGAGGTTATTACCCGAGTGCTCACAAGAGTAATGTCTTCAAAAATCTCATAGTGTTACTTTTTTTGTGCTCTATCTTTTCCTTCAACTTCATTACTTGAGTACCCACTCGTGTAATGCTTTTGTCTGCAACCAAGAACTTAGTTACTTTGTTCAAACCTTTGATTTAAAACTTTTGTAATTTTAATCCAATCTTTGTTATCATCAAAACATATAGGATCTAACATTCTCCCCCTTTTTAATGATGACAAAACTTGGTGATTTTGAACAAAGTTTTTGAAAACTTTTCATATTCAATTGTTTGTTCAATTTAAACTTAATACGCTTTTAAAATAACTTGGTAAAGATCTTTTTGAATTCAAATCTAATGGTCTTGGAAAATTTAGCTTTTGAAACCTTTTTGAATCCAATTTTAATGATGTTAAAGTCAAAAACCCATAATTTTGAATATGTTCTAATTTGTTCACCTTGCATACAACAAAAACTCTTTAGTTCACAATGTAAGATAATTTCAATTGAAATTGCAGAAGGAGTTCATGATATTAACATAATTAGTTCATGATACCAAAACAGAAACTAATAAAGCTCCCTTAAACCCTATACACCCATATCCATATCATTACATAATCATATCAAAATTCACAAAATCACCCTAAGTTCTTCTCCCCCTTTTTGTCTTCATCACAAGGTAGGATCAATCAAGATGGACTATATGGCTTGACTGCAGAGATGGGTTTGATAGGAATAGGTGTGAAGCCAGAGCTATATGAGTCATCTGAACTTGAAGAAACTGAAGAGGAGCTAGAAGGTTCGGGATCAGGAAGTACCAGAGGAGGAACCACAATAAGACTTTGTGAAACTGGTACCTAAGAAGAAATCTCCACTTCCATTGTTCTTTCAGGTGATTGATGATTACTAGATGACACAACTGCTTCCTCAATGCCTATTGGGGATGCAATAGGTATGGGCACTAGCTCAAGCTTAACTGGCTGGGCTAGAGGAAATGAATCATCAATGGTGATGTAAATGGGCTAGGATATGTCTAGGTCAGGCATAGAGAATATAAGGTTTTTGGAAATGATGACAGGCAAATTAGGAGGAGGAAAAGAAGAAGGTCCAGGCTTAGAAGGTCGAGGCTCAGAAGGTGATATTGGCTCAAGAAATGATATAGTCATAAATTGATCAAGAGTAGATGAACCAGTGCCAAAGTATCAATTTTTCATGAAGTGATCTTAAAAGTGCACCCTGGGCCTACTGTTTTGCCAACATCTCATGTCTCTTATCTATTTTCTCCACAAGCTCTCCCATCTTGAAATTCATGTGGGTTATCAATTCAGTATTGGTATTTGTAATGTCAACATGAAAACCCTTAAGAATGTTCTCCATAAATGTCTACAATGCTGAACCAATGAAAGATGGAGTAGAAGTGGAAGCAGGAGTAGATGACTGAGTATCATCCAACCTATTGGATTTAGCCTCGGTCTCTTTCTTCTTGGGACTAGATTCAAGGGGAGTTTTAAGGGGAATGGCAATGTGTAACTTTCAAATCTGATTTCGTCTTACTGGAGTTAGCCTCTGAATTAGTTCACCCTTTTCCAAATACCAAATATGGTTCCTTTTGAGAAATAGGGATATAAGCTGACGATAAGGCATAGGAGTGGTAGATTTTCCTTCAAATCTAAATCTTTTGATTTCAGCAAAGATATATTCTCACAAGTCCTTTTTCTCTTTGAGGAGAATCGAGGCAACTTTTCTGAAGTCCCTCTCTATGAAATGAGTGAAGTTGTCGTATTTGTTCACTATAGCTCTTGAATAGATATACCATAGAACTGGATGAAAGTCACACATATCACTCGAGTTAAAATTTAGAGGTCCCACAAACTCTCCAGGCCTTAGAACTGAAAACAACTGGCTCGAGTCTAGGGTAGGATAAATATCTTCATGGGGATCCTCTATTCCTAGCCAGGTGTTTATTTTGGAAGGTGATATTAGGACTTCTTAATCTCTAACCTTAGAAACCATTTCTTCTTCTAAGGTATCTTGAAGAGGATCATTTATAGGCTCTAAGTTGTAATAAAAATGCCTCACAATCTTGGCACAAAAAGGAAGTTTAATTGAAAGCCAAGGCATATAAGATTTATGGTAGGGCATGAGATTGAACTTCAATACCACTTGAAGAAGCTTGGAGTCAACAAAGTGCATCTTGCACACTCTTCTTCTTGAAAAATAATCTTTAAAATTTGTGAGACTCCTCAATCTTCTTCATATTGAATCCCTTCAGATGGAATGTAATTTCTTCTTTCTTGACATCTGGTTCCTTTGAAGATTATCCCCCCTTTTTGCCTTTTGATGTAAGTGCCTCCTCAAGTATGTTTGCCATTGCTTTATTAATATTTTTATCAAATTTTGTCCCTTTGCATGGCTTCTTAGAGAAAGAGGGAATGTCAGATGAATCAGAAGGAGGTAGAGATAGTGCCTTAGACTCTTTACCCTTACTAGGAGGAATATCCTTCTTAGATTAAGCTATTGAGGCAGTAGGTTCCTTGATCACAACACCCTTGACTTTAGGTTTAGCTTGCGGCATTGCTTTAGCTTTTGATCTGGGAGTGAGCTTTTGTCTTTTAGCTGGAGGAGATGGATTAAAATCAAGTGATTTTTGAGGATTATAAGACTCAGAAGGAGTTTCAGGAGTGGTGGTTTTGGTTCTAACCATTTTTATTGAAAGATTAGGATTTTCTGGAAGTTTAGTTCTCGTATGTCGAAGGTTTATGGCAGATGATTTTGAGAGATTTGTTAGGTTTTTGGAAGTGAAATTCACTGAGTAATAAAAAGTGATCCCCAAGTTATAGACGTTCAAATTTCTAAAACAAAATGTTTTTGAACAAGGGGAGAAATGTAATATCCCTAATTTTTGGATTAGAGGCTTGAGAATAAGCCTAAATTAAGTGGACTGCTAAGACCCAGTTTAGCAATAGTTCTAGGAATGAGGATTTGAAGCCAATGTATTTTTCCAACATGGCAGTCTTCTTGTAGCGTATGTTTATATAGGCAAATGACATCCAAAAATTGTGAAATTTTATAAGATGAAAATAGACTTCCTAAGCTTTAATTTGAGAGATATGATTTTTCAAAGTTAGATATGTTTCTGGAACCAATTCTAGAATAGGTATGGTTTCACGAATTTTTGGGAATTTTGTACTTCTAGTAGGCGAAAGGCTATATCTTTCTGTGAAACTAGATTCAATAAGGGTTTCATAGCCTTTAGAATCACTCTAAATCAATTTCTAGAAATAAAGTTATGATTTTTCAAAGTTTGGTCAGAAAATCTGCCAGAATTGCCAACTATTATGAATTTAGAAAAAAAATGTAATGGCAATTGTGTAAATTATGGAATAAAGTAAAAGCCCATATTTTCCCTTTATTGGTGGATATTTGCTACCAAACTTTTAAAGGAGAAGGAAAAAATAATAAATATGCCAAGTGTGATTATCTTAAGCCAAGGGATTAAATAAGAATTTAATAAGATATGATCACATGTTCAATTAGCATTAAAATTTTCTATTTGGTGCAATCGGTTAAGAAAATTAAATGAAGTCTAATTGGTTCATGAAGGACCATAAGTGGTGTCATTTTTGGGCCAAAGAGAAGGAAAAGAAATTAGTCCAAAATCAAAGGGAATGTTTATGACAAGTTGGATGAAGATAAGCTTGAACTAAACACATGTCATAAACTTAATAAAATATTATATCTCAAAATAGGTGTAAGAGATATTTTAGATCACCATAATCTCTTTCTTCATCCTCATTCATTTCATTCATCACCAAAAAAAGAGAGGGAAGAAAGCTTGAAGACTGGTTTTAAGTGATTTTGCTTCCTAACTTGTGTAATACCTCTCCTTAGCTCTTGATCTCCAAGAAAAATCATGTGTAGCAAGCAAAACATCAAGGGAAGAGAGAGGGAGGGAGGGAGGACACCTAGAGAGAAAAAGCATGAGAAATCAAAGGCAATTTCAAGAAATTCAATTCTTTTGGTGGTATGATGTTGTTGTTGTGGTTCTTGACTCAATTTGTGGTTTGGTAGGTGATTTTTTAAGTTTGGGATGTTGAAACCCTAAGGGGTTTATGCTGCCTAAATTTCCTCAAATAATGTCTAATAAGTGTTTGAAAGGTTTGACAAGTGGTTAGGAGGGAAAAGGAGCAAGCTTTAAGGGTTAGAACACAAAATCAAGTTCTCTTGCTCTTAGGTAAGTTTTAGCCAGCACAAGAAATAGGGGTAGGAGCTGAAATTTCACAAATTTAATGGTTCCATTGTGTTCATGAAGGAAAATTGTGTTGGGTTTATGTTGATCATATTGTGAGAAAAGCCCTAGAAAGTGAAATGACAAAAATACCCCTAAAACCCTAAGTAGGGCTTGTCAAGGGCAAATCTGCCATTTGACAGTGATATTGAGAAAACCAAGGTCAAAAATGGATTCTACAAGAAAAACTATGTAGGAATAGCCTAGGTCAAAATTTCTAAAAAAGTACAGTTAGATCAGATAAAAAGGGGACTTAGATCGAATCCCTAAGGGCATTTTGGTAATTTTCTTGATTTAAATTGATATAACCAACCAAAGTAAGTTGAAAGAGTCTAGAGTAATACAAGAATGGGTATTAACCTAATTCTTGTAAACTTGGAATTTTAAGACCATACAATTCTGGCTGAGCCGGATCAAGATAGTTAGACGATTAGGTGGGAAATGGCTATTTCAGGTAGAACTCTTTCTTACATATACTTGTAATTGACTATATACTTCATTTATGCCATCTTCTGTGATATAAACACTATTTTTCCTGGAGGGATAATTGTGTGGGGGGCATACTTAACTAGTTTTTAAGTAAGAACCCAAACGAGGTGTTTACGAGTAGTGGGGCTGGAGTGTGTGTAGGCACACTTTCCTGGTTGTGAGTAAAAACCCCACCGAGGTGTTTACAGGTAGTGGGGAGCCAGCCCTGACTCATGTGTACTTGCTGTGTTATTTGTGTTATGTTGCTTACATGGTGTAGGGCATATTTAATTATTGCATTTTATATGACTGACTATATGTTACTACTGAGATTCTCTCGAATCTCACCCTTTCTATAAATGTCTAATGTTTGCAGCACCAAGAAATGGCTATGGGGGCATGATCTTATTTACCGGCAATTGAAGGTTCCGATCAAGATTGAGTGAAGACATTGGTTATCCAAAGACCTTTTATTATGTCAAGGTCTATAATTGCTATTCACACACCCTGCGGATGATTCCTGTAAAATAATCATGTATTAATATATCAGTATATCTATGCTATTCCTGTGTACCCGCCAAACTACACATCGCTACTCTGATTAATATCAATGATAAGAGGTATGTAAACTGGGTCTTACAAGGTACAAACGTATTCTCTTGATCATAGACCTAATAGTGTTATTACTTTTTCTAGTCAAGAATAATACAAGTACATGACATTGTATACTTTAATGTGCTATCTTAGATTAAATCAATTATGAGTAACCTTCTGTGTGGAATAATTTTAGTCATTAAGACAAGAAAGGCTACCAAGAACAAATTTGTCATACTTAATAGGGATGATTAGTATATCCAGTATTGAAAGATCTCATATAAGAGAAGTACTTGTCAAGCTAATGACAAAGGGTTATGGAAATGCTGATGTTGAGATGTCAGCTTAGCATATAATAGATTTTGAGACCTATATGGCTTGAAAAGGGAAACAATCATGAATTGTTTTACAAAATTGTATGGTTGTGTGTGATTAAATTTTTCTTTCATGGAATTTATTTGTCATTTTGACAAGTTGGTATATTTTTTGTGTTTGATTGCTTTACAATTTCTTCCAAGTTAAGTTTTCACTAGAATATATATCTTGCTAGTTAAATATATATATATATTGATTCTAAAAATAGCATAATCAAAGGTTTTCAGTAAGAGAAATAGAATTGTGTATATATTGCAATTATTTTGGTTCGTTGCAGTGGTCCTATAGCATGAGGGTAAGATACAAAGCTTGGTATATTATTACCTTTGTTGATTTCTAATGATTATGGTTATCATTAGATTTGACACCGGTGTGAAGTTAGAGTGTTTTAGATGTTATGTGAATAAAGGTTAAGAATCAATTTGATAGGAATTCTAAAGGTCATACGAGCTGATCAAGGTTGTAAGTATCCATCTGATCAGTTCCAGTGAGCTCTTTGAAAAGGAGATAATTAAATATTTAATTATCCCTGACACTCCATCACTAAAAGGAATTTATAAAGGCGTAATAGAACATTGTTAGACATGGTTAAACATATTATGATTCATACTAACCCACTAAATATGAGTGGGAGAGTATTATCATGTTGACTTTTGGTGGAGTAGCATACACATCCTTGGTTTCATCAAATGTATGTGGACTTGAGTTTATCCGTATGCCCTTTAAAGTGGTCACTACTATACCCTATAAATGTTGGACTAAATAAAAAGTCAAGTTTAAGTTTCCAAATACCATAAGGGTCATTTGCAAAATTCCCATAGTGGTTGTAAGTGGGAGCTCTTCAGGGCTATGTTTTCATAAGTGAAAATGATTATAGAATTGTGACAAAAAAGAATTGAAAGGTACTACTGTTGTTGTAAATTAGTCTCCAAACAAGGGTGCAACTAATCACACTATATCTCTTTGTGAGACATAAAGGCAAAGCATTGCATAACAAGCGAATGATCCTTAATCATCTTTGTGAGTGGGATCTTAGAATGGTCAATAAAGAGATCTTTACAATATAAAGAAGAAACTCAAGAAGTTTTAGTAAAAAGGAGTAACTGAGAAAAATGTTCATGTTATTCTAGAGGAAGATGATGAATTACATTCTATACAAGAGGTCATGTGTCAAGGAAGAATGGAAGAAAGCAATGGAATAAGAAATAGGATTATTTGAGATTGAATCAAGTTTGAGAATTAGTTGATCTACTACCAACTTAAAAGGCTATTGGGAACTAGTAAGTTCTCAAATTTAAGAGAAAATGAGGTGGATCAATTAGCATACATAAGACTCATTTGATTACAAAGGGATATGCATAACAAGAAGGCATCCTTCTTCTTTGTTGTACACTTGAATTAAACTTAATATGGTAATAGTTAACTGTTTAGATTTTAGACTTACATCAAGAACCTGCAAAACCTACAGTATGAGTTGTGACCTAGATAAAGAAATCTATATGTAGTGACTATTAAATTTCACTTAAAGTAGTATTTGATGTTTCACATATTGGTGACTTCATATGTTTTTATAGAAGTCCTTTTATGGATTGAAGCAATTGTCTAGACTACGGTAGTCTAATGTGGTTTTCAAATGGTAGAAGAGAACCATTGATAAGTGGTTTGAGATATTATTCCTTTGAGTGGATGATATACTATTAGCCATAAATAGTTTGAATTTGGTAGTGCTTATCTAAGAATGGTGCTAATACATTTTGTAAAAGAAGTATATGGATAAAGCCATTGGATTTGGCATCTAAAGAGATAGCTTAAGACGAGTCCCCTCTTTTACAGAAGAATTACATTAAGAAGATTTATAAGCGGTTCATATGAGTAAATATAATCCTATGGATAACCCAGTGTTTTTAAGAGTGAGTTTGAGTCTTGATAAGTTTCCCTAAATGGACCAATCAATTTGAAAATGGAAAAGAATTTCCATATAAATATTGTTGGAAGTGTAATATGTATACAATAATGTATATAAAACCAAATATATGTTCATGGTAGGGCTTGTAAGTCAGTACTAGTCCAACCATTGTCAAAGACATTAGATGGCTTCATAGAAGAGTCATGAGATACTTGCAGAATACATTGATTATGCACATTCAATGTATGTATTATGGCAATACAAGTGGCTATATGGATGGTAATGTTCATGGACCATGTTTGCGGTACAAGTGAGAATTCAAATATGGTGTTAATACATTATGAGTGCAAGAAGTAGTTGCCTAAATAAAAGACCTTAAGTATTATAGTAAGACTAAATGCACAGATATAGCTATGTGAGAGATTCAATAGTACATAGAGTTGTTATTGAACAATGCATTCCTATGCATACGAATCATGTGAAGTCCTTTGTCATGTATATGGTATAAAGTAATGATACTTCATTTTGGCTTTTAATGTATGTGTAAGTATATAATATCTAGTATGTCGTATAGGTTTATGAGGTCAACTTTCTCACACAAGCAACCGCCTTTGACTTCAAGGAAGAGTATGCAAAGATGAGACAATTGTGTTCACTAGTAAAGCAAGCAAGATTGCTAATATTGTAGAAAAGAAACACAAAACTATGTTGCTCGACTTAAAATGCAATAAGATGAGATGAGATCCTAGATTGTAAAAATGGATTGAATCACAGAAACCCATGCCCATGATACATATTGCCAGGTAGCAAATTCTTCAAAATTGACATCATGTAATGTGAGTGGAGTTGAGGAATTTGGGTTTAGATAATATGAGTGTCTAGACTTAAGTATGTATGGTGTTAATAACAAAATCAAAATGACATAAGCTCTTAAACTATAAGAATAACACCATAGCATGTGTAATATACCAAATTTTTCAATACTAAAAACGTGTAAATATGGAAATAGTAGAATAAAATAAATATCGGTATTTACAAATTAAAGGTAGAGTTACTTTCGAAATTCCCAAATGTATATTGTGTCATTCACGGAATCGAGAAGTCAATATTGTAAAAATACAAGTGTAAGAAGTCGGAGCAAAATTCGTCGGTGGCTATAAGGTTCAGGGGCGTCAGTTGCAAGATCAGAGGAATTCGGGCATTTTGTGACATGCCTCGATATGCATGCCATAGTCCCACGTGGGTCCCACATGGAATTCCAAGTAATGCACCGATAGAGCAACTTTATTAAAAAGAACTTCAGTAAAGTATGTAATGACAGCTCTTTATGACTCATGATGACACATCTTTTGTGTTGGCTAAATAAGGAAATGAAAAGTGTCCCAAAATCAGTACAAAGTAAACACATGTTTTTGTGTTGGCCAAATGAGGGGGTGATATGTGTCCCTCATCATTACACACCATTACACCCACTTTAAGCCTTTCGTGTTGTCATCTCCGGAGTACACCATGTAGTGTCTGAGTCCGGGGAATTCACCGGTCTCCGGTCGAGTCGCTTACTTTACGAGTCGAGCACTGAACCCAGGAGTTAGGGGAAATTGTTAGGCCTCCCCTTCCCCTGACCATTTATGACCCATCAAAGAAAGAGAAAAGTGGAAAACCAATGGTTGCATGACACATTGCACTCTTAAGCCTTAAACTTGTGACACGTGGCAAGATGAGATGAGATCATTTTATGTGATTAAATCACAATCATCCATGCCTAATTAAATGGCAAAATTTCATGCAAGCATTGAAAGAGAAAGAGGAATCATATTTCTTAAGCTTAAGAACACAAGAAGAGAGAAGGAGGAGTGAATAGTGAGTTTTCTTGACTACCGGAACCGATTTCAACCTTGAATCACCGTTATTGTCTGGTAAGTCCTTCAGGAAACTTCCTTAACTCACTATAAGCTTCAATTCTATGGTCTTAGATTTCTCATCTGAGGTGTTTTGTGCCAATTAGTCTACTGGAGTACCGCCGGAATACCGAACCATTTGTAGAAACGCAAAAAGGTAGGCGTTGGCTTTCTTTAAAACCGAATACTTTGTGGTTTCATTGAGTTTTTCTTAGCTCTTGAACCACCCATGTATTTCATTCAAGGGGTGTTTTTGAAGAAGGAAGATGTTTTAATCATATATAAGGTGATATATGATGTTTGGAGAAGTATTAGACTTGTTTGTTGTTAAAATCACAAAGTGGAATTTTTGTTGTTTTGGGAGGCAGATTTTGGTTGGGGGCTAAATCTGGTAGAAATAATTTGATTTTGGTATTTTTGAGCTTTCCATTGGATTCTACACAAAAAATTGTGTGGGAATAGGCTCTGGTTATAATTTTTGACAGACTGGTTTAAAGATTCAAAAATTGGAAATTAAGTCTACTTGTACAACAAAGTTGCTAGTGTGCTTTTTTCTCTGGCAGTTTTGTTGTGGCGAAACTTTCACTGTCCAAACTTTATCTGTTGATACATAGACTCTGCAGAATTAAATTTCACTTATAGACCTTTAATTTGATAGGTATTATGAAGGATTTCGATAAGTATACTAGGAGTTATGAATGTTTGAAGTAGACCATTAAAACTGGTCAGATTTGCTGGCAGCAGGGAGAAAAAGAAAAACTGTGAAGTGTGCGCAGTCAGACAACTATTGAAAGTATTTTTCCCTTGAAATAGAATTAATAAGGGTTATATAGAATTTTGGTTCAACCCAATTCGATTTTTCTAGAATTAGTTATGATTTTTCAAAGTTCAGTGAAAAATCTGCCAGCTTTCGGTAATTGTGCGAAAATTCAAAGCAAAATGTTTTTGTAATAAAATTGGACATTTAAGAGTTAAGTTAAGCATTTGGAGTAGCTTGAGCTCATTAGCTTCATATTGGGCCTAATGTAGTGACCCTAATGGTAACCAACATAAGAGAATAATTTATGAAGAGTTGGACTAAGAAATAACTCATTGCCCGTAAATTATAATTTATAGGACTTGACACTTGCCCAGGATGTTCAAAGCACGTCAATCAAGATCAAGATTTGGAAAACTTGTCAGGTAGTAACTTATCCCTCACATACTATGTGATATGTTATATGCATGTTTGTACTATTGTGAATTTAAAACATTCAGATGAGAAGGGCTAAGGCCCAGTTGAATTTCCCATCGCTATGGCAAGAGATGGTTGTCCATGAATTGGTAACTTTATGCTTTCTACATATTGTGAATTTATCTCTGAATGTTGAATATGTTGATTGTACTATAACTTTGGTTGACATGGCATGATATATGTGCATTTTATATGAGTGATATCTATTACTACTGAGATTCATTGAATCTCACCCTATTTTTCCAAAACAAATTTTCAGCTTGGGCAAGTAGTTCCTCAGGCAAGAAGGTAAATACGGGTGAATGAAGCAAAGGACTTAGAATTTAATTTTTTGTTAGTTATCTATTTTGGAGATTATATGTAATTTGTATTTAAGTGTGGTCAGTCTCATACTGACATGTATGTAACCGCTTGTATATAAGCAATCGCGCAACAACATTCGTACTAGTAATAGACAGTCGTCCACTTAAGGCCGTTAATTAAACATATTAGCTTGGGTTTTAGCAGAGAACTTATTAGTAAACACTCTGATATGGAGAAATGAACCTAAAACGAATGGCTTAAAATAAATCATAAAATAATATGTGACCCAATCTGAAAATGATTTTTGAAAATATTTTTGAAAACCCATTCAAGTGCAGCTCCACACTCTGCTTGAAGTTGGGACTTCCGCTGTTTACAAAAGATTACTGGTCTCCTTTTTAATGATATTACTACACTTATGCCATCTATATGCTTTCAAAACATGGGTGTTACATTTATTGGTATCAGAGCATAAGTTATTGGCTATTGGATAAAGTTCTCTGCTTATGTTAGTACAATTCATAAATTCTAACCCTTCGTTAGTTGCTTTATGATAGGAAACATGTCTGATAGGAAAAGACAAAGAAGTAGTTCACCCCTGTCTATTAACCAGCCTCCTCCAAAGCATCGTATACCGGAGGGTAAACTTTATGTAGTCATTAATAAAGGGGAGCTTAGTGGAGGGAATGGACCAAGAGTGCGGCGTACGGCAAGGAAAAGAGTTCCCAACCATACGACAATAATAATAAAGGCTAGGCAGGCTAGTCCTGGCATAGAGCCATCTATAGGTGATACTAGTGATCCCGAGAATGACGAGAACTTTCAGGGTGCCGATTTTGATACTGAGTCTAGAGCCCCGGTGACTCAGTTATGCTTTGACCCATACCTAGACCATGAGCTGTGGGAATGCTTTAAGGAATTATACTTGCTACGGTTTGATGAATTTATTTCCTCTATGATTCGATATATAGCACTTTTTATGCAAGTAAGGAACCTATATGGGCGAAGGGCTGAGCTTGGGTTAGTGTTAATTGATGATATTTCGATCCCAACCACACTAGCCTTCCTGATTTTACTGCTTCGATCAAAAAGAAGAATGAGATCATATTTTGGGGTCCTTTCGAGTTTGAGACTTTTCTGGATCACATAGAATCATATGTGGTGCAGAACATGGACTGGTAATGGTAGGGCCAACTGGACTGGTTATGGTAGCACAGAAAAGGCTACTTTTGTGTATATATTAAGCTGCTTTAGTTGCTTTTATGACCCTTTAATATTATCCTATGTACATCCTATTGTACAATAGTATTTGAAGCTTAAAGAGTACATATACATATGTGATAAGTGTCCTATTAATGGTGCAAATTTTCTTTGGTAATAGTTAAAAGAAATAATGGTGAAGGGTAGACCAAGGAAAAGACTTGTAGTGCCAGAAGTTGAGGAAGTCGGAAACCCACCAGACCCTATGCAGCAAATTCTTGGAATATTGGCACAACAGCAAACTATGATGCAAGAATTACATGAGGAAATGCGAGAATTAAGGGAAAAGCATAAGGAAGATGAGGCACCGCCTAAAGACACCGAGGTAAATGAAGACACTAAGGTGGATTCGGAGGAAGAGTCATCTGAGAATGGTGAACGATCTCATATACTGGAATCTAATCAGGGGATTCCTATTGTTCCAGCCCGAGAAGAAGAAGAAGACCTCCAATACTGGATGCCTAAATTCATTAAGTACCAGCCTTCGGCATTCAAGGGAAAATTTGATCCACAAGCTATTGAGGAATGGCTAACATGATTGGAGAAAATATTTGAGGTACTGGGGTGTCCTACAAAGATGAAAGCTAGAATGGCTCTATATAAATTGGAGGGAGACGTTGACCGTTGGTGGAGAAATACAAAAATAATACTGAATGCACGAAACATTCCATTGACCTGGGAGTTATTCCAACATGATTTCAATGAGAAATTCTTCCCGAGGTCCGTGAGGCTCACAAAGGAGAAAGAATTCCTGAATATACGACAAGGTGATAGTGAGACTTTCGATGAGTACCTGTCCCAACTCAGTTATCCGGTTACTCCTCTTATTTGCAATTTAAAGATGATGAGGAATAGAGCTCTAATATGTTAATTGGAGGACTAAAGCCAAAAATGGAGGAGAAGCTAGTTGCCTGGCAATTTACCAAATTCAACAAAGCAGTAGAAGTATTCCGATTGACAGAGGGTAACTTGAGGAGGGTGCATATGAGCAAAACTGTGAATAACTGAGGTGGATCTAGTCAGAGGAATACTTCTCAAAAACGAAAGGGGCAAGGATTCTTTTCTAAGGGAAACAACGAAAAACCCTTTCAATCTGAGAAGAAAGGCTACCAAGGTCCTCAAACACAGCAACCATGTCCTCATTCCCGTAAGACACACCCATGTAGATCTTGTGAAGGGCAGCTGATTTGTCATGCTTGCAAAAAGCCTGGACACTTTATCAAAGATTGTCCACGGCGAGCAGTTGAGCCTAGGCCATATAACCAGGGTAGAGTTTTTGCCATAACGCATGAGGAGGCCTAAAAATCACCAGAGATGATCCAAGGTACTATCCTCCTCCATGGTAATACTATGCACGCATTGTTTAACTCGGGTGCTAGTCATTCTTTCATTTCATATGATTGTGCTAAATGATTGGGACAAAGCATCTATAAATTGCCATATGACTTGACTATATCGACTCCTATAGGTGTCAAAACTGTGACTGCTGATGTATGTCTAAGTTGAACTATAAATGTTAAAAGGTATGAATCTATAATAGATTTAATTTGTTTGCCACTCCAACAACTGGAAGTCATATTGGGTCTAAACTGGTTGACGGCAAACAATGTGTTACTGGATTATGGCAATAAGAGCGTAGTTTTCCAAAACCGTAAACAAAACTTGATGCTAGTCCAAACCTAAACATTCTCTTTGTGGCTAAAGCTAAAAAATGCCTAAGGAAAGGGTGTCAAGGGTATATAGTGTTTTTCTCTGTTCAAGCAGAGACAAATTTAACTCTTGAAAATGTACCTGTCTTGAATGAATTCCCTGAGGACTTCCCAGAAGATATTATTGGGTTGCCTCCAGAAAGAGAAGTAAAGTTCACCATTGAAATCGCACCAAGAGCTGGATCTGTATCCAAAGCACCTTATAGAATGGCACTAAATGAAATGATGGAATTAAAGAAGCAAATTGAAGAACTTATAGCGAAAGGATTCATCCGACCCAGTGTTTCACCATAGGGAGCACCAGTATTGATTGTCAGAAAGCAGGACAGAAGCCTAAGGCTATGCATTGACTACAGAGAGTTGAACAATGTGACTATAAAGAATAAATATCCACTTCCCCGAATTGATGATCTCCTTAATCAATTGTCTAGATCTAGTGTGTTCTCAAAGATTGACCTGAGATCAGGTTATCATCAACTGCGAGTAAAGGTTGAAGATATACCAAAAAAAGCTTTCAGGACTAGATAGGCCACTTTGAATTTTTAGTGATGCCATTTGGCCTAAGTAATGCACCTGCCGTTTTTATGGACTACATGAACTGGTTCTTTCGACAACACTTGGATCATTTTGTGGTAGTCTTCATGGGTGGTTCAAGAGCTGTCATTACCCGGAATTCCATGTGAGACCCACGTAGGACCATGGCAAGTATATCGAGGCACGTCACAAAATGCCCGAATTCCTCTGATCTGGCAACTGACGCCCCTGAACCCTGCAGCCATCGACGAATTTTGCTCCAACTTCTTACACTTATATTTTTACAATATTGACTTCTCGATTCCGTGAATGACACAATGGACATTTGGGAATTCTAAAAGTAACTCTACCTTTAATTTGTAAATACCGATGTTTATTTTATTATACTATTTCCATATTTACACGTTTTTAGTATTGCAAAATTCGATATATTACAACATGTGATTCATATTGCATGTGCTAAAGAACCGCAATTAGGAAGCAAGTTAATAGATCCCTGTTTTATTATTGTGTGAGTCCTATAATATCCCAAATTTTAGTCACCCAAATTCCTTTTACATTTGTCAAATTAATTGGAATATAATGGTGGGTTTATGGTGTACTTGGAATGGCAAAATATTAGAAGTTGAGATTGCATGAAATTTGGCAAAGTTAAGACATGAAAGTTCAATTTGTTGTCTACTTAAATGCCTATTTTTGTAGTCCAAAATAGAGAAAGGAAGAGCACAATTATTGACCCAATTTAATATGAAATTTTTAGCCAAGAATAAAAATGGAAAAAAGAAAACAACATTTAATTCAAAAATTGAAGAAATGTAAGGGCAAAATAGTCATTTGGCTAATAAATCAAGAAGCCTCTTACTTCTTCATAATTATGGAACTAAGTGGAAGCTTATGGAACCAAGTGGAAAAACAAGGAATAAAATATTCAAGACATGTGCAAAAGCAAAAATTTCATTAAATTATTATTATTTTAAGAAGGCGGAAGGAGATATTTCAAGAAGCTCTTAGACATTTCCAAGCGGCCAAAATTTTGGCCAAGAGAGAGAGAAGAGAGATAGCAACATCTTGAAGAAGAGAGAGCAAAAGAAGAGAAGAGATGACGAAGCAAACCTAGGTAAGTTTGCAAGCAAAATTCACTTATTATTGTCTCTAAATCTTTAGAAACCTCTTCTAATCCTCATAATCTTCTTGAAATCACATGAAACAAGAAGGAAATCAAAGGACAACAAGAAGGAGAGAGGACAGTTTTGAAGAAAAAAGAGGAGAATCAAGAGGTAATTTATGAAACCTTGTCTTACTTGTTGATTTGTGGTTCTTGTTGGTGATTTGGTTGGTAGTTTGGCTTGGTTGTCATGATTTTGTAATTTAGGAAGCAAAAACCCCAAGGGGAGGTGCTGTCCAATCTTTGGTTAATCATATAGGAAGTTTAATTAAGGGATTCAAGAAGTGAATTAGGGTGAAATTAAGGTGTTTTGTTGAATAAAATCATGAAATTTCATTTTCCCAATTTTTCTTGAATTTCGGCCAAGGGTGATTTACTGTGTTCAGGCTAGAATTTGATGGATTTGATGTTCCCATTTGTGTTTAGAATGAAAAATTGTGTAGGGAACATGTGAAAAATGAAGTATGGAGGCTTTAGGGAGTGAAATGACAATTTTACCCCTAAAACCCTAACATATATGGCTGCAAGAGGTAATTTGGGAAATGGAGTGTTATTTTGATAAAGACAAGGTCAAAAATGGATTCTACACATGAAATTATGTAGAAATAGACTTGATTATAATTTTTGGTAAAATACAGTATTACTGGGTAGAAAAGGAATTATACCGGAATCCTAAGGGCATTTTAGAAACAAGGAAAAGGTATATATCACATAGTCACAAGGGCGTATTTGTCATTTCACAAAGTGTTGGGTACACAGGTACTCCTAAAATAATATATAACAGTCGTTTACTGTAGTCATGGAAAGCCTGTACAATATACAGCTTCTAAACTACTGTACAACATGTTCTTGTTCCTTGTACATGTCATAACATAACATGTCATGTGACTTCCCAGAGGGTCACTCGTCCCAAGATTTTCCTAGGTTGACACGCTTAATGTAACCCCCTTTCGTAATTATATCTGAAATATGCGATTAAAGTGAAATAGAGACCAATAACAATCAAATAACATTTACAAACCCATCTACCAGATGGGGTTTTCATAAATATCTTTCGAAATCATTTATAACCTGGTCTCACATTCACATTCCGAATACAAGTACTACACGAAGATAAATCACATTTAAATATATCAAAGTACGCAATGTAATAATCCCGGCAATGCCGGGTTCCTTATATTAATTCAAGCCTTACAGGGCATATTCGCCCTTTACAAGTTCTCATACGGGGATTACACAAATCTCACCTCAAATACACATAATTAAATCCTCATCCACATATACAAATATCCAATACATAATACTCCCAACTATGACAACCAACTATCAGAATGGCAACCCGAAGGAGTCCTTATTGCCCTTGGTTGCTTGCTCCATCCTCAATCCACTACCCTATTTGAAAGGTTAGTAGGGGAGGGTGAGATTCTAGAGAATCTCAGTAGGATAACAATATCAATATGCACGTACGATAAATGTTTAATGCATGACATGCTTGCATCACGCAACTCATGATAACACAATGACAATTTGGAAGCTCAATGCTTTGAACAATATACCTATGGCTATAGTATAAATTGAAACATAGCTTCAAATCACACATAATTATGCAAAGCAAAGACATGCACCAACACACACTAAAACAGATATCAAATACATGCAAGAGAGATATGTTCCCTATACTCTTTCCACGTATGCTCCAGCCTCGCTTACTCATGATCAGAACGAATATCAAACCACGTTCAGGGCGAACATCAACCCTATAATCAAAGCAAGGACATAGGGTTATTTTCTATTCCAAACTCTTACTTTCATATCACTTAAAGTTGGTTGTCATTTGAGTCCCTTAAGTGTCTAATAATAAGCTCAACAAAAGCTTGAAAGGATTGGGACGTACTAGGTTGGAAATCATTTTTCAAAATCACCAAATACTGAAAATGGGGGTTGGCTGTAGCCAAGAACCCTCTGGCTGCAGCCAAAATGCACACAGAAGGTTTTTGGCTGCAGCCAAGAATTTCTGGCTGCAGCCAAAACGTGCACAGAAACTTTTGCGCTGCAGCTAAGATTTTCTGCTGCAGCCAAGGCAACTTCAAAAATTCATAATTAATTCCAGAAAAATCGAAAAGAGGTGATCCTAAAGCAAAATGAAATATATTTAAGTCCTCTTCATAGGAAAAATATGAATCAAGGCTGTCCATAACCACATAAATACAGAATTACACACATTTCATCACTGCCCCAAAACAGAATCCATTTTTGACCTCAAACTTTGGACAGGTATAACTCCCAGTTCCCAAAACGAAATGGCACAAATTATTTATCCATTTTGAAGCTTGGGAGGTGAAATTTAAGACTGAAAAGTTTCATAATTTTTTGACATCATTTACCCAGTCAAAATATCCACACAACTAGACTGCCCGGACAGAATTCACACTAGACAGAATTTCCAGTTTTGCAACCAATGTGTCCAATCCAATTCAAATCAATTTTAAAGATTAAATACCACAACATGACACCATTTTCAACATAAAACAACATCCAATTCATCCAATTACATACCACACGAAAATACCATAAAATCAGGGCAAAATTCACAATTCACCATACTTAACCAAAAGTCACAAAACTCAGATCAAAAGGAAGCAAATGCTCACCTCTTCCTCTTTCCTAAACCAATTTCTTGATTCTCCATCTTTCCACTTTTGCTCAAGCTCTCAAATACCTCCAATCAAGAATCTAAAACCATAGAGATGAAGCTCTCATCACTATGAACAACTTTATAGAAGGTAATTAGAGCTAAAGAGGTCACCCAACAAGCTAAAATCTCACCTTAAGCTTTCTCTTTCTTCCTCCAAGCTTGCACGTCCATGGAGATGAGAGGAGAGAGAGATGAATCAGATTTTTGGACTCAAAAACCATCAAAATAAGGGAGGGGAGGAGAGAGGGAAGAGTTGACAAATTGACCAAGATCCAAGGGTCCAAATCTTGCTACTTGTCATGATCTTGATCCATCTTCATGGGCTCACATAAACTCACCCACATGGAATTCGACCCTTTGATTTCTTGCACAAATCAATCTCAACCATTGATCTTGAAGTTACCAATTAGTTTCCTCTTCGGTAACTGACCAATTGGTCGGTAACTTTACCATTTTGCCCCTGATTACGGTAATTCCCACTGAATCACCACAAAACACTTCATATCGTTTCATTTATCGTAAAACTTGCCTTCCCTCTATTTTAAGTCAATTTGGATGTTAATCTATAATTGAACTCAAATACAGGGTTTTGGCGCTACTCATAAGACAAGCGACTACAATCCACTTCATTTTCTCTAAAAGGGTTTATTTATCACTAACCACATCAACTTTTGGAGTCATTATCCATTAATCCACATTTGGAATCTTGCTAAACTAGGGCTTTGCAGTTCACTAATCTCAGGCTTATTCTCTAGCCTCAAGTCTCAAAATTTGGGGTATTACACTTAATCTTTGTGTACCCGTGCAACAACACAGATACCGACTTTAATTGCTTTTAGCCACCGGTACCCCATGACATCCCTTATCTCAAAAATCATGTCAGCTGTCTTTGACTGACTAAATACTGTGTGTGGAATGCATATCAATACAAGTATATATACTTGAACATGTACTCTGGTATGTTTAATGTCATAAATAAATTTGTATTTCTGATCATGTTTCCTAACCTCATTCTTCTTTTGGCCCAAAATACTGTGTCTAGAAAGAAGTACATTGTAGTGCAGATCCAAATATCATCTAGGTCCTTGATCATACTATCCTAGGATCAAATGTTTGAGTACACTTTATACAGGTCTCTAAGGGTGTCATGCTCTTAGACAGCCCACAGATATATACTTAAGACATCCTCCCAAAGCTCCTGATCTAGTCGTAAATCATATCGCACGTATACCGTTCCAGGTTTGGAACCAGTAATAGAATCCAGATCTGACTCTGTATTATCTATCTATGGCTTATCTGTCTGACACTGATCAGCCTACTGGTAAAACCAATCTATGGTGTGGCTAATGCCAGTGTTCAGGCCTTACTCAAACCCTTTTACTTAGTGTCCATGTCATCCTTGTACCACCCTTACTCCAGTATGGTATTACTTGCTACCTTTTGGGTATTTCGCTGTTCCTCAGGGGCTAGTTAACAGATAGGGGTGATTCACTTCTCTAGGGCCCCTTTCTATGCATATGTCTTGTCACTGTATAATCAAAACCATATCAGTATATTATCTTGCTGCCAAAACTGCCACTCTAATACCAAAATTACCAGACCTCTTATTTATTTGACATTGTGTGGAATAAAAATGTGCAGTTCAACGGGCACACAGGAATAGTATAAATATACTGATATATTGATACAAAGTATTTGATTATATTATAGGTATCCCCCATAGGGTGTGTTCATAATAATTACGGACCTTAAATAATAAAAAGGACTTCAGATAACCAACTGCCCTGCCTGTACTGGTCCAGAACCTCTAGTTACTGGTAATTACACTTTTACCCCTTGAGCCACTGCCTGGTACTGAAAACTTTATACATTTATGGAAAGGGTGAGATTAGAAAGAATCTTAATAGTAATAGACTATCAATAATATAAAATATGATAAATAAATATGCAATGCACCACATAGTGTAATATAACATTACCACTGTATACCAGTGTGTGTACACAATTCAAGGCCAAATTAAACCCCTACTTGTTCGTGTACCTCAGCTGGGTCCCAAACCACAACTAGGTAATGTGCCTCCTTACACTTTGTATTATAGTTGGTCCTCATGGGCTGAATGGTACTTGTGCTTTTCCCATCGAACGGTACTTGTGCTTTTCCCACATCACAGCTAGATAGTGTGTTCATTATTCATATCACATAATATAGCAACATAAAACATATATACCACCATATAGTATATGAAAAATAGAGTTACTACCTAGAATTGCCCTTTCATGCTCTACTGTCTATCCAATACCTTTGATCTGGCTCGAGCTATTGATATGTCCTAAAATTCCCAAATGTACAATAAATGAGTCATTACTCATCCATGTATTATTCTAAACTCATATTGTTGGTTATTTTGATTCAAAATTTCTAAATGACCAAAGTGCCCTTAGGGACCCAGTCTTAGCCCTTTATACCTAGTCTAACTGTACTTTACCAAAAATTATGACCCCAGCTATTCTTACACAATTTCGTGTATAGAATCCATTTTTTGACCTTAGATTATTCAAATTCATGCCCAAATTATAGATTTACCCTTGGCAACCACTATGTTAGGGGTTTAGGGGTAAAATTGTCATTTCATACCCTAAAGCCTTCAAACTTCATATTTTACATGTTCCCTACACAACTTTCCATTTAAAAGACAATGGAATCATTAAATCCAAGAAATTCCAACCCAAACACAATGAACAACTACTGGGCAAAATTTTGGAAAGATTGGAAAAATTGGGATTTTCATGATTCATTCAACAATACACCTTCTTTTCATCATAAATCACTTGTATAACCACTAAAACACCTCTTGAACTTGATTGATGGAAAATTGGGCAGTAACTCAGTTTAGGGTTTGAGCCTCCCAAATTACAAGATCAACCAAACAAACCACGAATCTCACCCACAACAACAATATACACCTTGAATTCAACAAGAAAACAAGGTTATTTGTGATTACCTTTGCTTTCTTCTCTAAACTCAGAACCATGGCTCCACCTTATCTCTTCCTCTAGATTTTATCCTTGCTACATGTGTTTCTAATGAGGATATGAATATTAGAAGAGATTTCCAAGAGGTTGAAGGCAAGAACAAGTAAATTTTACAACCAAACTTACCTTTTTTGGCTTCTTGAACTCTTGTGCTTTCTCTTTATGTTCTTGTTCTTCAAGTTACTTTCTCTCTCTCTGCTCTATTTTTGACGTAACTTATGACTTTAGAAGAGCTTTATTAGCTCTTAAAATATCTCCTTTCACCTCCTTAAGATTATATTATTTAATTGCAATTTTAACGCATGCTTACTTTTTGACTTTTTCTCACCCTTTCCACTTGGCCACAAATGCTTCTCTTTGCTCTCTTTTTCTTGACATAAATGTAGCCTCTAAAGGAGCTAGAAGGCTTCTTGAATTATCATCAACCACCTCCTTGCATAATATTAATCTACTGCTAAATTATCACATGTTTTGTTTTGACTTTTCTCCTTCTTTTTATTCAGTAAGAGACAACGGCACTAAGGGCAAGGAAGTAGATACCAACAACTGAGGATCCCAAAATTGTCCAAGCAGTAGTATTGGTTATCTATAGTTTTGATGTTATTTTGGGTTTTATAAATATTATGTACAAACCTTGTGGGGATTCCTATAATATAATCAAGTACTTTATATCAATACATTTATGCTATTTCTGTTTGCCCATTGAACTACACGTTAATACTCTTATAAATGTCAAAATATTAAGGGGTTTGACAAGTCCCAAAAAGGTTGGCCTTTCAATGATGTCATTTGACATTGACATGATCATGGAAATACGTTTCGACGTCTACTGCTTTAGCATTTTGTTCTATGATCATGATTGATGTGATCTAAAGGTATTATGTTAGGAAAGCAGTTGATTCATATCAAAGTGATTTACTGGCAAAAAGAAGATTATTACCTAACATATACACATCTATGGTGGTGTCTGAGACTAGTCCCTTTTGATGTCATTTTGTAAGTTTACAAGTGTGGACACTATACATATGAGAAAGGCAATATGATTTTTATACTAACTCAAAAGGGATTAGATTGGCCATGAGAGAAGTGCATATTGGTAAATATAGGACATATGGGCATTATATCAACATTGAGCTATATTATAGGTTTGTCTTATGCTGATCTCTAAAAAAAGGGATTTCTAGTACAAGCACCCAAATAGAGAAGTCATGCCCACGCAGTCACAACAAAGCACTAAGTATGAAAGAAGTAAGAGAAATAGACTTAACCCATCAAGTATGAGTGGAGATGTTGGAATATACTAGTTCATCCTTAGTAGATTAAGGCCTAAACCCGATTCAAGAGGGGATATCATGGAGAGGCATTAGTTATAAAGAGAGATATCCTTTGAAATTAAAGGTTATATGGTACGTTTATGGGTTACATCTATTCTTATATGACCATACGTATATTATATGTATATATATACTATAATATCCCAAATTTTATTCATCAAAATTCCTTGTACATTTGATACATTAAATGGAATAAAATGGTGGGTTTTAGTTCACATGAAATGACAAAATATTAGAAGTAGAGGTTACATGAAATTTTGCTAAGTTAAGACATTAAAGTTCAATTTCTTATCTTCTTAAAGGCCTAATTTTGTAACCCAAAATGGAGAAATTAAGAGCACAATTTTTAGCCCAAATTGTTGCTCAGGTTTTGGCCAAGAATAAAAAGGGAAGAAGGAAGACAAAATGTAATTCAAAAATTGAAGAAATGTAATGGAAAAATGGTCATTTGGCTAATAAATCAAGAAGCCTCTTGCTTCTTCATAAATATATAACCAATTGGAAGCTTATGGAATATGTTTAAAGCTTCTGGAACAAAGTGGAAGCTTATGGAACTAAGTGGAAAAAGAAGGAATAAAATATTCAACACATGTGCAAAATTTTATTAAATTATTATTATTTTATGGAGGTCTAAGGAGATGTTTCAAGAAGCTCTCAGACACTTCCAAGGGGCCAAAAAATTTGGCCAAATAGAGAGAAAAGAGAGAGAGTGACATTTTGAAGAACACAAAGTGCAAAATAAGTGACAACAATTCAAGAAGCAAACCTAGGTAAGTTTGCAAGAAAAATTCACTTGTTATTGTGTTTAAATCCTTAGAAACCTCTTCTAATCCTCATATTCTTCTTGAAATCACATGAAGCAAGAAGAAAATCAAGGAGAAACAAGAAGAAGAGGGGATGGTTTTGAAGAGAAAAGAGGAGAATCAAGAGGTAATTCAAGAAACTTTGTTCTATTTGTTGATTTATGGTTGTTGTTGGTAAATTGGTTGATTGGTTGGCTTGGTTGTCATGATTTTATGATTTGGAAAACATAAACCCTAAGGGGAGGTGCTGTCCAAATTTGGATTAATCATGTGGGAAGTGTAATTAAAGAGTTCAAGAAGTGAATAGGGTGAAATGAAGGTGTTTTTCGAATGAAATCATGAAACTTCATTTTCCAAAATGTTCTTAAATTTAGGTCATGGGTGATTTGCTGTGTTTAGGCTGAAATTTGATGGATTTGATGTTCCCACTGTGTTTGAAATGAAAAACTGTGTAGGGAACATGAGAAAAATGAAGTATGGAGTCTATAGGCTGTGAAATGACAATTTTACCCCTAAAACCCTAACATCCGTGGCTGCAAGAAGTAATTTGGGTAATGGAGTCTAATTTTCATAAAACTAAGGTCAAAAATGGATTCTACATGTGAAATTGTGTAGAAATATCCTGAGTTATAATTTTTGGTAAAGTATAGTATTACTGGGTATAAAGGGAATTGAACTAGATTCCTAAGGACATTTTAGTCATTATGCTTTTTTGATAGAGATAACCAACCATATGAACCTAGGAATGAGACAAGAATGAGTAAAAACTCATTTATTATAAATTTGGAATTGTGGAATTAGACATTTGCCCGAGCCGGATCAAGAATCATTAGACTAGAGTAGTTAGAAAGTTGGAAAGGATTTCAGGTAATAACTCTATCTTTCATACACTATGTTATTGTTTATATGCTTTGTGTTGCCATGTTCTAAGATATGAATTGTTTATTACAAAACCTAGCTATGGTGTGGGAAAAGCACAAGTACCACCTTGTGAGAAAAGAACAAGTACCAATAGGCCAAATGGGACCCAGCTAAGGTAGTGAGACAAGTACTTTGTTGTGGTGTGGGAAAAGCACAAGTACCACCCAGTAGGAAAAGAACAAGTAGCATCAGGCCAAATGGGACCCAGCTGAGGTAGTGAGACAAGTACGGACAGACAATTATCTGCTCTAGAATATTACAACAAGTAAGGGTTAAATTGTCACTTAATCCTAAACAGTGTACATAGTGTGGCCAGTAGGAACAAATAATCATTTGATCCTGAATGACGAACACATGGACATGTTTTCAGTATATTTGTTCTATTACATTATATGGTGCATTACATGTTTATTTATCACATTTTATATGATTGATTGTGTGTTACTATTAAGATTCGTATGAATCTCACCCCTTTCCAAATATTTAAAAATTTATTTAGCGAGATATAGTGTCTCTAAGGCCAAGGAAGTAGATACTAGTAATAGAAGATCTCAAATCTGTCCAAGTAGTAGTGTTGGTTATCTATAGTTTTTATGTTATTTTGGGTTCTATAAACATTACATACAAACCCTGTGGGGATTCCTGGAATATAATCAAGTATTTTTTATCAGTATGTTATGCTATTTCTATTCGCCCATTAAACTGCGTGTTAATACTATGATAAAGGGGTTTGACATATAAGATGTGGGATTAAAGGAGGTGTGAAGTCTAAATATAACACACACATAATAACACTCTTCTCCCTCTAAAAGAGTTATCTCATATGAAAGTTCTCTTCTCTTCTTATTGGTGTATTTGGTGTGTAATGTAATTGGAGTCCACATTCATATGGGTACTTCAGCAAGTCAATTAGATTCTAGGTACATCTAAATTCTTATAGCAAGGATGGCATTGAATGTGATGTGAGGATTTTGTGGTGATCCCGGCTAGTATCAAAAGAAACGAATAACCTTCAAGCAAATGACATATAGTAGGTAGATTTGTTATTTCTAGCACCATGCACGATACCTCACCAAATGCCATCAAAAAAATACCCTTGTGATTTCAAAGCATGTATCATGTTCTAATTCATAAAGTACCCTTGTATAGAGCCACCTCTATAAATATTTGTTGGGACATAATTTTTTTAGCATCAATCACATTTTGAGAAAGTAGGAAATTGAACTAAAATGCAACAAATTAAAACTATCTAAACCATTAGCCAACAATAGCAATAATAAGGAAAGAAAATTCTTTAAGCAAAGATTGAATGTTCTAGATCATGACATAATGCTATCTAAGTGAATTGTTGTTGTGAAGATAAAAGCTTTCCCTAAGCACCAAATCTTCAATTTGTAGTTGCCCATATAGAACAGCATTTTTGTCTATTACACTAGTGGAAAAAGGGCTTTTTAGACCGGTTAAAATTGACTTTTTAGACCGGTTATGGATCCGGTCTTGATACAGATTGTCTTAAAAGTATGTCACTTTTGAGACCGGTTTGGTAACCGGTCTTAAAAGTCTCACTTTTAAGACTGGTTGTATCATTAACCAGTCCAAAATTAACAATTTTAAGACCGGTTTTCATGAGCACGGGTCTTAAAAGAACTCTTTTGTAAGGCTATTTATGTAACATTTTTAAGACTGGTTATAATTATAATCGATCTTAAAATTTATTTTAAGACCTGTTTTATATATAACCGGTCTTAAAAATTTTAATTTCAAGACCGGTTGTACATAAAACTGGTCTTAAAACTTTAATTTAAAATTTTTAAGACCGGTTTTATGTACAACTGGTCTTAAAATTAAAATTTTTAAGACCGGTTATAACTATAACCAGGCTTAAAAGTGTTATATTTTTTTTAATTGTTTGTGATTAGGTTAGTTACCAGAACACATCTTGAATTGCTACCTCCAATGCCAACTTATTAAGTGTCATATGGTGTTCAGTTTGCTTCCACTTACCATGTCATTTTGCTTTAACCTTCCACTTACCATTTCCTTTTGCTTTAACCTTCTCCTTGAATTGGGAACTTGTAACATGTCATATATCCTTATGTATAACGTTTTGTTTAAAACCGTCATAATACATATGCATAAATGAACTCAACCATGTCATATCATGCAACCAACAAGTCAATTCATCAAAATATACAAAAACCATGTTAAAACCAACAAACATGTCAAATCATGCAACCAACAATATTTGCAACCAACCAACATGTCAATTCATCAATATCTACAAAAAAATTCCTTAGTTTGACAAGAACTCACACTAGTGGAAAAAGGGCGTTTTAGATCGGTTAAAATTAAATTTTTAGACCGATTCTGGATCCAGCCTTGATACAACCGGTCTTAAAAGTATGTCACTTGTGAGACCGGTTTGGTAACCGGTCTTAAAAGTATAGATTTTGAGACCGGTTTTGTAACTTGTCTTAAAAGTATAGCTTTTAAGACCGGTTCTACTTATAACCAGTCTAAAATCAACAATTTTAAGACCAGTTTTTATGAGCTCCGGTCTTAAAAGAACTCTTTTCTAAGGAAATTTATGTAACATTTTTAAGACCTGTTATGATTATAAATGGTCTTAAAAGTTATTTTAAGATCGGTTTTACATACAAACGGTCTTAAAAATGTTAATTTTAAGACCGACTTTACATACAACCGGTCTTAAAGTTAAAAAACTTTAAGACCGGTTATAAATATAACCGGTCTTAAAATAACTTTTAAGACCGATTATCATTATAACCAGTCTTAAAAGTGTTATATATATTTTTTTATTTGTTTGTGATTAGGTTAGTTACCAAAACGCATCCTTGAATTGCTACCTCCATTGCCATACTTATTAAGTGCCATATGGTGTTCAGTTTGCTTCCACTTACTATTTCCTTTTACTTTAACCTTCTCATTGAATTGGGAACTTGTAACATGTCATATATCCTCATGTATAATGTTTTGTTTAAAACCATCATATATATATGCATAAATGGATTTAACCATGACATATCATGCAACCAACAAGTCAATTCATCAAAATATACAAAAACCATGTTAAAACCAACAAACATGTCAAATCATACAACCAACAATATAAATGAATTCAAACAACCAACATGTCAATTCATAAATGAATATATACAAAAAAATTCCTCAGCTTTACATACAAGAACTCACTGTTGTAAAAGTTCATAAATGAATTTAGCACAACAATTATGAATATGCTCAATATCTTCTTCTAGAAAGGGGTTGCAAGTTCAAACATCTGAAATACCAAAGCCAGGCAAAACATTAAATTCACTTAAAAAAAATAAAAGTAATACAAAATTTTTGAAATATATATACATTTACCTCTTCAGTAAGTTTTGTCGTGCCTAGGGTAATAATATTATACATGTGCCTTAGAATATACAACCCACACAAGTTGGACCCCGGTGGTTGCCTACAGGTCTAAAAAATAACATGATATCGTTAAAACAAGTATAAAATTAAAGCATGGCTTATTATTGAATACATTCTTAAAACAAACCAATATGTAACTAACCTTCGGGAAAATCCATGTAAGGTCTTTTACCTCATGCACAGGCCTACCACAAGCAGTGTGTAAGAATGTCCGCATAGCCCTATATCATGAAAATCACCAAGGTTACTTATTTTACACAAATTCCATAAATTTTGCACACGAAAGGTAATTAATAATGCAAGAAAACTTACGAGTTCAAGCTCTTCTTCAATTCACTAGTTGGTTTGCTGAGGTGGAGGGAGCATATGAGGATGACAGAATAACCTTCTTGCACAAAATAGCCAATTTCCAATGATCATTGAAACAAGGGAAAACTTTTAAGCAAGTATAAAATATTATGTATAGTATGAAATATAAATTTGTGTCTTACCCATACAAATATGGAATCAAGAAACACTCAATTGAGGTTTCACAAAGCCTATGCGATACGTATGTGTGTATGATAGAAGCAGTAGTGCCTTTGTCGTAGAGTTGAACTGGGCATAGGAGTCCAAATTTATCTCTTTGACTAGAGTCAACCAATCGACAATGCATGCACCTACAATAATTCAAGCAGGGACATTAAATCAAAGTTTAACGGCATAATTTGTAAAATATTAACTTCCAATATGAGAAGATTCTTACATCAAAAGGAACTGGACAATCAAAATCGTAAGTTGTTGTAGAGGAGCTACCAATGATATTAAATCATCCCTCTCAAGATAGCATTATGCCCCTGACTTGCCAACAGCTGACTCAGTAAGCCAATCTCATGTTCGAAAGGACGTATCATATGCCATCATAATCACTTGCCGCGTGACATTCAATGGAGGCCATAAAACATCTTGAGTGGAGGGAGGTGGAGGTGGAGGTGGCAGGGATTCCTCAGCTCAATCAGAAACAAGGTTCTTTGGCCACAAGATGAAAGAGTTGATAACATCGCCCACAATCTTAAAGTCATCAACAGGGATAGGGAGAGGTGCATCTGCAACGATCACCTCTTCAACTGCCACTCTGACTTGATCATCCTTTGTTTCTTAGTGGTGGATAGTTGATCCTAAGTTGTGCATGCTCCCCCATACAACCAATCGTCTCAAAGGATCCTCTACAAACAAGTCACAAGGCTCACTAATTTCCTTTCCAGGACCCTCTGATGACTGACCAATGCAACTCCCTTTAGTGCTCTGTTTAGGGTTTAGAGAATGAGCCTAGGGAGCACTGGTATCTACTTGTCTTGGGCTTGTCATAATCATCCATTCCTCTTTCATCTTATTGAACCTTTCTTCAAATCGTGCATCAAATGATGCTTCTGCCTCAGCCTTAGCTTCCGCTTTCACAGTGGCTAATATACGCTCCATTTCCTCCCTAGTCACCATAATACTTGAGGAATGGAGTGGGGGTGCCCCAAAGTAATCCCTTATGCCTACCCTTCCTCTAATCCCCCTAACACGGCCGAGATGCTTAGGTTTTTTTGTAGCTACCGTCAAGAGCTCATTCCTCTCATCCGACCTAAACGATCCTTCAACTTGTTTCTTTTGAAGCTCCTCCTATAAGATACAGATGACAAATGTTAGTAATGAAATTTGTTTACTAAATAATTAATAACAACAAGTCAACAACAATACTTACAATTTTCTTACTGATTATACACGATTATTCACTCGTACAAGACCCTCTCCTCTTTTGGTAAGTGAACAACAACTTCTGTTCACGACGTATCGGAGATAATGGAGAAAGAAGAACAGAAGGATCGGATTGAGCTACTTCTTCCAATCTCTTTTGTTTGGCCACCAACAAGTCTTTTTTGGCCTTCGCATACCCCCCATGAGACATTGTATGGGGGCAATCATTCTTTCTACCACTCTCTTGGGCCTTTTTCCTTTTTTCTTGTGAATAAGAAATCAAAATTAAGTCATTGTAAATCAATAAAGACAAGTCATAATTCATAAGCAAATCAATTGCAAAATAAGTCAAATCACCAATGCTTCTAAAGTAGTTTGAAGCCGGGTAAATTCTTGCCAAGTCTGTTCATCAATAAAATAATACTGATCGCATGGATTAGGAAGAGGCTGACCTTCTTCCACCTCGATATGCACAAATTGTTGGCTATACTTCTCTTAAACTTCCTCCAGTGTGTAATACCCCGAATTTTGAGACTCGAGGTTAGAGAATAAGCCTGAGATTAGTGGATTGCTAAGACCCGGTTTAGCAAGATCCCAAATTGTGATTAGGGGTTAATGACTACAAAAGTGGACATGGTTAGTGATTAATGAACCCTTTTAGAGAATATAAAGTGGATTGTAGTCGCGTGTGTTATGAGCAATGCCAAAACCCTGTATTTGAGTTCAATTGTGGATTAACATCCAAATTAACTTAGAATAGAGGGAAGAATTGAATGGGGTATTGTGATGGAAATGGTGTCATGTTGTGATATTTAATCATTGGAATTGATTTACATTAAATTGGACACATTGGTTGCAAAATTGGAAATGCTGTCCAGTATGAATTTTGTCTGAGCAGTCTTCTCGTGTGGATGTTTTTAATAGGAAAATGATGTCAGAAAATTATGAAACTTTCCAGTCTTAAATTTCACATCCAAAGCTTCAAAATGGACATATAATTTGTGCCATTTCATATTGGGAACTAGGAGATATGACTGTCCAAAGTTTGAGGTCGAAAATGGACTCTGTTTTGGGGCAGTGATGACATTTGTGTAATTCTGGAATTTTGTGGTGATTTCTAGTATTGGTAAATATTTTTCCTATAAAGAGGACTTAAATACCTTTCATTTGGCTTTGGAATCACCTCATTTATATTTTTCTAGAATTAGTTATGATTTTTCAAAGTTTGGGCAGAAAATCTGCCAGAAAATCCGAAAATGTCAATTTTGGAATTATGACATCATCATAAGGGAATAATGACATAAGCATAATATAACATATCATCTTCTTCCTCCAAGCTTGAAAACCGTCAGTTTATTCAGCTGAACAAGAGGAAAAACGTTTGAGATTTCTAGAGAGAGAAAGGAGAAGAAAACTCGCAAGGTAAGCCGATTTCTCCGACGATCTAGCTCCTAACGCGTATAACTCCGATACTAAGCTATTCCTTTATGTTCTTTAAGGTTTGGAAGCTCCTCTTTTGGTGTTTTGAAGTTAGGGTTTCAGCCACAAGAAGGGAAAGCTAGTGGGAGCTTGAGGTAACTTCCAAACTCGTGCATATTGACTATTCTGGCTGTTATAGACAATTTAATCGGTGAAATTTCGCCAGATTGTCTTTGGTTCTAAAAATGGAAAATTGGTTTGTGGGGCTGTTATTCTGCCCAAATTGATACTAAATGGTAGTGCTAACCTAATGGAATAGTCAATAAAGTGGTTAGGAGTAGAAAGGAACGTGTTTACGGAGCCGAAACCGAAAAACCCCAATTTTCCCCTTAAAACCTATATATTTTGGCCAGCATTGTAAATGGGTCTTAGAGTTGGATTTTCAATGATTTGATGATTCCATTGGATTCAGGAACAAAAATTAGGTGGGGTTACAGTTGGTCACTTTTTCAAAAAAGGCCGAAAAAGCATAATTACGAAAACGCCCTCGAAACCCTTAAAGTGGGGCTGTCAAGGGTAATTTTGTAATTGACATTGAATTTGATAATTCCGAGTCCGGAAATGGATTCCTTGGGCGAAAATATGTCAGAATAGCCCATGTCAAAATTTCAAGAAAAGTATAGCCGGACCGGGTACGGTGGGGCCGGGCTGGGTCCCCGGGGGCATTTTAGCAAATTTTCAATATAGCTTCATATGACCCTCAGAAACACTATGGAAGTATCTAAATAGTATATTTGACATTGTAGGATCGAATGTGAAGCCCCGAGTTGTTGGCACGTAAATCAAGGAGAAAAGACTGGAGGTAGGGAACTTATCTCTCCTGCATGCTCTGATAACTGTATTAATGTGTTTATGCATGTTATTGCTTTGCTTGATTATGTGGAACATGTATGAATGATTTGAAGCTATGTTTTAATATATGCTATGGCCATATGTGTATCGTTCGAAGCATTGAGCTTATAGATTTGTCATTGTATGTGTGCATGAGTTATGTGATGCAAGCATGTCATGCATTAAACACTTATCTTGCCTGCATATTGATAATGTTTCCCTACTGAGATTCTCTCGAATCTCACCCTCCCTTACCAACAATTTAGACAGGGCAAGTGGCTCGTGGAGGGAGCGGCAGGACTCATTCGAGATGAGATTGTGTAATCCCCATTTGAAGAATTGTAATGGGCAATTGTGCCTTGTATATCTTTAGCGAAGGTATGTACCCGAGATTTCTGGGATGATTATGTTGTGCACTCTAATATTTATATGAATGTGATTTATCTTCGCGTAGTAATTGTATTCGAAATGTGAATATGAGACCAAGTTTATAAATGATTTCGAAAGGTATTTTTGAAAACCCCATCATGTGATGGGTTAGTAAATGTTATTTGATTATTATTGGTCTCTATTTCATTTTAATCGTGTATTTCGGATATAATTACTGAGAGGGTTACATAGTGTTCTTCACAATACGTCATTGTCTTGTCGTACAAGACTTCAATCTCAGGAATGTTGTAAGTGAGTTGGAGAGTTTCCCAAATATGTCACTTCACACCTTTATCCACATTTCTCCACTGCTCTATCAAGATGCTAGGCTTGTTGCGTGCTAGGAGGCTGATAAAACTCCTTTACCATTGGGCATTAGGCCCGATTGATTTCTAATATCTATCAAACTCAATCAGAATCTTTTCCTCGATATTTCGATTGAGAGGAATATCTCTCAATCGGGTGGCTCTCCTACCCCTTCATCTAGGCCAGTTACTTGGCTTATTGTGTTCCTGGCTAGGAGCATTGCTAGGCTCACTTTGATTTGAATTAGTTGTATTAGGAGTACCCTCACTAGGATGACTCATTTTCTAAAAACACTTTAAGGACACCCTTTAAGGATAGTTTGTGATGGTGTAAGGAAATTTTGCTACACGGAACTATCTATAAAGGCATCATTCAAAAGCAATTCCCAAGTTATGCAAACAAGAACAAATAATTAATTGCAATGCACAAGTTGAACATACATGCAAAAATAGGAGTTAATGTCTGTTATGGAATGTAAAAGGGTAGCTTGATAGGGACCTAAGTGAATAAACTAGATTAGTCTAAATAAGGACTTAAGTGCAAACTCACATAATTGGATAATTATTAGTGAATAATGTGGAAGGAAGTTAGTAGCCGTTGGGAGAGGTCAGCTATTATGTTATAAATGCCTATGCACCCTCCATTGTATCAGTTTTGACCTGAATTGTTCATTGAGTGATATTCTAAAAGAACCTTTCTCTTCTTTACTCTCCCCTATTCCTGATTCTCCACTGTTTCCCTCACTTTCTATTCTTCTCTCTTTCTAATTTCTTATCAGGTCAAAACTGATAAAATTATGTGAGTTTGCACTTAAGTCCTTATTTAGACTAATCTAGTTTATTCACTTAGGTCACTATCAAGCTACCCTTATACATTCCATAACAATGTCAGCACAAGTTGAACAAAGTTAAACATAAATGTATTAGGAGGCAGACTCAGAAGCAAAAATAGGAGGCAAGTTTAAACAAGTTGAACAAACATAAATGCATTAGGAGGTAGACTCAGAAGCAACACCAAAGTTCATATCAAGCAATATCAACACTACCTTATCCAGAGTTTTACTATATTGAACATGCAAAAATACATAACCAAAATCAAACCCCTCTCATACACAACCAAAATAAACCCAGGTCTACAGAAGCATTAGGACATTAACCTCAGACATACATGCATTATGTAAAACTCTTCAAAATAATTAACGGCACCTTCAACCTTTGCTTGAGGATTATCTTTTTTCTCTGGATTTGAACAGTCTTTGGCTACTTTACGAATCAAGTAAGGTTTCTCTTAGAAGGCAATAGACGCTTCTGAAAAGTGGGTTGATGACTTGCTGCAAGAATCAAACAAAGAAAACGGAGATTTCAATGAAATACCCAAAAATAAAAACCATTTATTTAATTGAACGCCTGGCAACTGAAACACAAACCTGACAATAAAAACAAGGTTGAGAACGAAACCAATCGGAGTGAACAAACGACGATAGCCTTATGGCAACGTATTCAACCGTAAATCTCCGTTGACGGCAGCAAAGTTAAGGACGAAGGAGAGAAGGGGAAAGGAGGAGCTCCCGTGAACAAACGCAGGGGTTTTGCTAATGTACTTGAGTCTCAAATTTTAGAGTTAAAATTAGGCGTGTTTTGAAATCCAGGTCAGTTTTAAGACCGGTTGTAATTAACAACCGATCTTAAAAGTAATATTTACGACCAGTTTTAATTAGAAACCAGTCTTAAAATTAATATTTAAGATCGGTTATTAATAAATAACCGGTCCTAAAAATAGAAAATTTTTAAGACCGGTTATTAAATAATAACGGGTCTTAAATTTTTAATATTTAAGACCACTTTTCATTTATAATTGGTCTTAAAAATAATAACAATTTTATTTTTTTAATTGTCTTTTATTTAGATAATATTTTCTAGACCGGTTATATTTACAACCGGTCTAGAAAATATATTACATGTATTTATTTTTTTAATTATATATATTTTAAGACCGGTTTTTATTTTAACCGGTCTTAAAATTATTTTTAAGATCGGTTTTAAATATAACCGGTCTTAAAGGTATTTTTAAGATCGGTTATATATATAACCGGTCTTAATATTTCATCATAATTATAAAACTGCTACCGGTCATATTTTTAAGACCTTATCTGATATAACCGGTCTTAATGTTCCAGTCTAAAAACCCTTTTCTGTACTAGTGTTAATCTATAAAATTGAGGTTCGATAGCAGTTATAGTAAAACCATGGATCATTTTGACTTTACTTCCTCCAAATTAATTCATGTAGAATTAACCCTACAAAGCATATTGGTGCTTAACATCCTCTAACCTTCCTTTTATCTTTAAGCTTGTGCTGAATGATTATCTATTCATTATAATTGAATTCATCTCCATTCATTGGCAAACTTTTGATCGAAGGTTTACTTTTATCTTCCAAATGAACATAAGAGTGAACCTTGTAAATGAAATCTTTCCTTAAATTTCCTTGATTACTTGTGAAGGATGATATATATGTCCATGATGCATAGCATAATTCCTTTTGTGCCATATGGTATTTATAAGAATGACAATACCGTTTAAAAGTGTGATCTTTCCATTAATGAATAGCAAACTAATGGAGTCTTTCATCCATAATTTAAACTCTGAAAAGGATGATGATTGAAATTAGATTGAAAAGCATCCAAACCATATTAATTTAGCATAATGAAGAGAAATTGACCATAAATTCTTGAAAGGAAGGGAAATGGACCACAAAAATTCCTAGAATAGATCTTGAGAATGATTGATGGAAAGTGAATATGAAGCATCACGAAGAGATAGCTATCTTTAACCTTATAATTTTCACATGAATTACTATTCCAAAGAAATTGATCTGAAGTGCAATGACTAAAAGAGGTAATTGAGAAATATGGTTGGCAATGCAAGGACAATAGAGTCTATGAAGGAGTCGATGATTCCATTAGTATGGTTGAAGAGGATAGTGAGCATGCATTAAAGATCTGAAACTCAACTAATGGTAGCTGAATCGAAATATCTAACTTACATGGGCCACCAAAATAGGTGGCTTAAGGAAATGTGTCAACCATACTTATCTCCAACTCAATTTGCTTATAATCATATCAACACATTCTAAAACACCTTGCCATATCCATGATGCATTATAAGGCCTTTAATCATATTTTCATATGAATCATCAATGCATTTAACTTAAGGGTATATTATAGAAGAACTTGACCATAGAATTCTCCATATCCATTTAGCTAAAAGAGCCTGGTTGAATAGCTTAGGGGGTCTTAATCGTAAGCCACCTTAATCAGTCAAAAGGAAAAGGAAACCCTTCCTTAACAAACGTATATTCATAGGCAGCTTAATGTAAGACATGATATGTGTATTGATAGAAGAGAGGACTGATTTGAGGAGAGTGAGCCTGGAAGCTTGCCAACACAATCGAGCCTACCATGAATTAGTTTAATTATCAATATTTTGAAGAACCTATTGGTATTTTGAAGAACCTAGGTATTTACCCAACCTGATGAGTAAAGTAGACATTGAGAGTTCTTGAGAAATCTATTTCAAGCGATGGGGCATATTTGGGCTGAAAAAAAGATTAGATCAATTTTTATTTGTCTGCTGACCTGACCAATTGCAGTACATTGATAGTACACATTTAACTGATACACAACATTCTTGAGAACCTTTAATATAAAGCAGGTGTGTAACTAGACAAGCAACATTACAAATCTTGATACCACCCCATGAACCAAACGCACAAGGATGAAATGAGGCATGATAAAACATTAGCAACCAGAATACATAAATAAGGAGAAAGAGGGTTCCCCTGGCGAATATCTCTTAAAGGATGAATAACAAATGTTAATTTCCCATTGAATTGAGCCTGATGTTGGTAGTAGTAATGTATTGTTAGATTATATTAATCTATTCTTGAGGGAATCCCATTCTAGTCATAACTTCTGCAATGAACGTCCAAAAATGTCTATCAAAAGCTTTTGAAACATCAAATTTCAATGCTACAAGTTTTCTTCTACCTTTTTCAAGTTGAATGAATATGAGAAAAAATGTATGTAGCCAGCAAAATGTTATCAGAAATTAACCTTCCTTTCATAAAAGCACTCTGATTTGGAGAAATAAGATTAGCCAGAGGCCTTTAAGCCTATTGCTAGAACATTACAGGTGATTTTGTAAACAACATTGCATAGGTTAAAGGGTTAAAAGTCACTAAATCCCTAGGGCCTATTAGTCTTTGTAATCAATACAATAATTGTCTTATTCAATGAAGTCAACATTTGTTCTATATTCCAAAAATGCTTTACCATGTGAACAATGTCCAAGTATGACTAGATCCTAATGTTTTTGAAAACAATTAAGCATGAAAACCATTTGGACCAAGGGAACTATCCATGGCAAGGCTAAGTATTGCTTGTTTGATTTTCTCAATAGAAATATTAGCCACTATTTTTAAGATTCAATTTTAGAAATTGAGGATATTGGCATTTCTATTAAATCATTCAAAATACTATCAAAACTCATTGATCCTCAAGTTGAAAAACATTATGGAAATGAATATAAGTCATTTCAACTAACTTATCAACATTATTTGTCCAATTCCTATCAGATTTCATGAGGCAACAAATATTATTTATAGCCCTTCTATTATTCATAATGGTAGGAAGGTATTTGGTATTTCCTTCTCCATTTGTTTGCTAATCAATTTTAGCTCTTTTAGCCTAAAAACTAGCTTTACAATCATATAAGAACTCAAGCATGTGCATAATATTTAGTATTACATATTTCAGTTTCAAGCAAAGGAGAAGGTTATGAATTCACAGGGAGAGCTTCATTTAGTTTTAATAGCTTATGTTCTTTCACAAAGATACAATAAGACATATTACCAACATGAGTCTTGCTCTAATCTAAGAGTGTGGAGAGTGTTCTAGCAAGCTTACTATTGACTTTAAAAGAAGGGGAACGTAAAGCTTGTTGCTACCAACATTTAGAGATAACTTTTGAACAATCTTGGAAGTGATACCAATAAGCCTCAAACTTTCTGAATTTCTATTTGTGACAATAACCATCTATAGAGAAAATTATAGGATAATGATTAGATGTAATAATTGCCAATGCAATAAAATGAGACTGAGGAAAGATATCAAGCCATTGTAAACTGCAAAATACTCTATGTAATCTTTCCATAACAAGGTTTCCCCCTTTCCTATTATTTGACCGAGTACCAAAAGAGGAACAGTTGCTCATCTTATCTTGACTTTCTAGAATTTGATTAAAATCATCGATTAAAAGCCAAGAAAGATTCATATTTTGAGAAGTCAAATTTATCTAATCCCATGAAATATGTCTATAATGTTGTAAGGGAGGCCCATACATAAAAGAGAGATAGCAAGAAGTAGAAGTAATTTTATTAGTGTTAGCCATCGAGCTTAACCGCAAGCATGCAGATCGCAAGTAGTATAATAATATAGTTCCCATGAGGACTAAGACAAAAGTGAGCTAGCTATCATAGTTATATTCTTAATTAGGTTGAGCAAATTCATTTTTTTTTGTTTTAATAATTAAAAGGAAATAAAGGAAAACAAACTAGACTTAACTTCACAAGTATTAAAAACCTAGAATTTTCTATCCCTTTTTCATTTCATGAACTAAATTAATTCACCCTCAATAAGCAATCAAATAAAGATGTGAGTTTGTCTAAGATTCAAAGACATTTGATAGTGTTGTCTTGAGTTAAAACCAAAAATATTTATCCTAACAAATTGATCAATCTCTTGCATCAATTATTAAGGACTAACTTTAGATGCCAATTTTAATCTGACAATGCTAGGTTAGTAACTATGTCTCTTTGATACTAACAAACCATCCATTCAATACCTAAACTTCAAGTCTAATATGATTTACCTAAGTTCAATACTTATATTATCTGTCACAAGAGTAATTTAAATGAACGAGACAACTAAATGGTGATCAAGCACTTAGAGGTAATAAGAGAAAAATAAAATCAACACAAAACTTCATCCGATAAATAAGAGAGTAAATAAAGAGTTCAATCCATAAATAGGTTCAAGATAATCCTAAAACGAGAAAATTAGCTACTCATTTCATTATCGAACAAAAACCATAGATAATAACTCATTTCATATAAGAAACTGGGAAAAAGAGAGAAGAAAATCAATGAAAAACTGAGCTTGAAGCCCCAAATCTCTTTAAATCTTCAAGCCCAAGCTTCCTACCTTTCCTCTAGTTCTATGCACAATAATGTTTCTGGTTTTCAAATCAATCGCCTCCATAGTCCTCTCGTCCACTTGTAAAGATTACAACAAAATTCGTGTAACACCTCGAACCAAACAGACAAAATACTTAACCAATGTATCACACGTAGCCTATAAGGATGTCCAACATCCAAATCATCTAAATACAAAATTAGTTCAAATAAAACCCACAACATAGTGTCAATTTAAATCCTTAGAACATTTTAAAAAGTAAAATAAAATGTGGAAGTCTCAAGGTTATAGCAAATAAAATGACATAGCATTTACTCAAGGAGCAAAAAAGACCTTTTAAGGCTCACTCCATAGGTGTCTTCCCTTACTCTCTACTAGAACAATCACTTGGAAAATGTCAATATAAAGGTATGAGATTTCACGTCTAAGTAATAGCTAAAAGTTTCCACCACACACAAGCAAACCACATATTACTTAAAAGAAATAACTAATTATATATATATTTACATATATCATCATCCTTATGCAAAATGATTTCACATTTAATCATCATTACGTCAATATTTATTTTCATCATAACATGTAATATGCAATTTGTTAGTGCTAAAGGTATCACCCAAGAGGGGGTGAATTGGGTGATAAAAAAATTAAGGTTATCACAATAAGCGATAATTAAAAGTTAAGAGTAAAGAAGATATCACCAAAGTGTACATTAGAACTTATACTGGTTCAGTTTAAACTACTTGACCTACGTCTAGTCTTCAGAGTGCCTGTGAGATTTCCACTATACTTCCAAGAATCGATAGGTTCTTGGCACTAGAGTATAAGTAAGTTCCTCAACAGGACACTTACTCCCCCTTACACTTTGTAATTTGATACCCACTAAAGGTCCCATAACGTTAAGATTCTCTTTACACACGTATTGAATGAAAGTATTAAAGTCTCTCTCAAAGAGTAGAAGATGAATATTTAGGAATAATAAGAATTTTAGAGAATAATAGACAAAAAAATAGAGCACTTAATAGGTAGAATTAATTTCGTCATTAGTTGATTGCTCCATCTTGAATGCTTCTATATTTACAAGTAGAATGTGTTTAAAGACCATCATGAGCATTCAAATTTATCCATTAGAGAGTAGTTGTAGCCGTTAATAAAAGAGAGTATTATTGTCGCTTCTCTTTGCTAGCATTTAATGCTTCTATCAATTTTTTGCTTTTTAAGATTTTGAAGTTGATATGATGTTCAAACACCTGAAACTTACTCAAAAAAGACATTAGGAACATTTAAGAATAATATAGAAGTTTAGGAAGCAATTCAAGATGTAGAGTGTGAAGGTGATGATTGTTGGTTTCTGATAACATCACAAGAATGAGAATGATAATCACTTCAAGTGATTTCCAATCACTTGAGTATTGATCTTAGTCACTCAAGTGATCTTGATGATCTTGTGTTATTAACTTTTTCAAGGCACTTGGTAGTGATTGTTTTTGAAAGTCCATATCACCCGAGTTGTAATATCCCGATTTGTGATTAGGGCTAATGACTCTGATAATTATTGTAATTAGTGAAATTAAGCATTATTGGAATTTATGTAATGAGAATTTTGGAATAAATACATGTGGTGGTTAAGATCAAGGGTTGTGATTCCTTGACCATGGGTCAGAATCCTATGCTTTGCGGTTGTGTGAGCTCTTTGAGAGAGTGTGTAGATTTGGACATGTGGCTTAAGGTGGACCATTGGATGAAGCACTAGAGGACAAAAATCACTTTTTCCTCCCTTTTCTCTCAAGTTCGGTGGAGTATGTGTGTAGGCAAGGGGAGAAGCTTCTTCATCATCATTGCTCCATCTTTCTCATTTTCTCTCTCTACTTCCTCCATTGTTTCGCTGGACAAGCAAGAAAGAGGGGAAGAAAAGCTGGATCTTTGGTAAGAAACACTCCTCCTTTGTTCCAATCCTCTTCTCTAAAGATATGTGTCTCATTGAGAGCTACATTGTGATGATTGTAGAGCCTTGAATGGTGTTGATTGGGACATTGGCCGAAATTGAAAGTTGAGGAATCAAGGTTCTGAATTGGACAAAGTGAAGAGGTAGGCATTTAGAGCATTTTGGTATGTTGTTTATGAGCTTTGGCTAAACTTGGAAAAAATCTGGAAAATTTGCCCTAATTATGCCAAATATTGAAAATGTTAATTTTATGGTGTTTGATAGTGAAAATGGTTTAATGTTGAGTTATTTGATTATTGGAAATAATCTGGATTGTTGGAAATGTGTTAAAGGAAATTTGGAGAATGTGTATCATAGAGACCTTAGTGAAGGATTGTGGTTAAATTGTTTTTGGAGTGTTTTTAAAGTGGCCAATATGTTCCCTAGTTAGTGCTTAGAGTGTATGAGCATTGGGAGGAATTTGGGAACCATTTGGTAGTGAAATTGACCATATGGTGTTTCTGGTTTTTGGCTACGTTTTGGGTCTCTGATGCACATCACTCGAGCAAAGGAAGAACGTGCTCGAGTAAAGCGTGAGGTTTTCCCTTTGTGCTTCGAGTTCACCTGGGTTTTATGAGCAATGCTCGAGCACATCGCTTTGTGCTCGAGAGAGCGAAGAACATGCTCGAGTGAGCATGGTCTGCTCGAGTGATGGTGTGAGTTCAGAGTGAAGGCGGGTCTTCACTTGCTGATTGATGCCACGAGTGTGCTCTGACACTCACAAGCATAGCCTTCTCATCCGAGCACTGGGGATTATGCTCGAGTGAGATTGTGCTTCAGGTGGGAGTTGTGCTTTCGAGTTCTCACTCGCGAGTAAGGTGCTCGAGTGTGTTTTCTCACTCGCGGGTGTGAGGTGTGTGCTCGAGTGCATGTGGTTGTGCTCAAGTGGTCTGGGTCTTGGAGAGCTTTGTGTGCTCTCGGGTCCTCACTTCCTGAACTTTACTCACGGGTACTCGAGAGAGGCATTTGGCCTTATGCTCGAGTGAGGTTCAGCGTGCTCGAGTGAGCCAGTTCCTGAAAGTTTCCTTGTGCTCTCGGGTGCTCGATCGCAGTCTCACTCTCTCTTGTGCTCGAGTGATGTCCGTACTGTTCTCGAGTGAGAGCATCTGTGCTCGAGTGAAACTGTCAAAAATCAGTGTTTTACCTTTGAAAAAGGAGTCTTTTGGGTAGCATCTTCCAACCCTTTAGGCATATATTTAGGCCTCTAATAGCCACCTAAAGAGTCCTAAATGATAACCAACTTAGAGTATTATTGAAATATACATATGGATAAGAGATTGATTGGTTGTCCCTAATTGATATAGGATTTGACATCTGTCGTCCTCGTGAGGCTAAGGTGCCAGAGCCAGTCAGGAAGGATACAGGTAGTGACTCTTTCTTTATACCTTGTGTGATACATTGTATGTATATTATGTCATTGTTTTGAAATGAATATCGTATGCTGCAAGTTTTGTGAAAACTGTAGAAGCACCGCTATACCAATAGTCCCTGAGTCGCTAACAACGGTTCGGGTGAAGGTCGTATGCCTTCCCGGCGGTAAAAGGGGATGAGGTTAGGGTGTGATATATGTATATATATGGGCCGAAAGGCTAATTGTGAGCCGAAAGGTTATTTGTGAAGGCCGACGGGCCATTTGTGAAAGCCGAAGGGCTATAATTGAGCCGTGTGGCTATTTGTATGCACTGCCACGCCAATAGTCCCTGAGTCGCTAACAACGGTTCGGGTGAAGGTTGTATGCCTTCCCGGGGTAAAAGGGGATGAGGGTGGAGTGACGTGTGTTGCTGTATGAGATGAATTGTATGCATACTCTGTGATTGCATGTGGTATGAAATTGTTGTTACTACTGGGATTCTTTAGAATCTCACCCCTTCCATATGACTAACCTTTTCAGACAGGGTGAGTGGCTCGAAAGGGAAGCGGACAACCAGGAGTAGTTAGGCTTACTCTGAGATCTAAGTGGTAGTTGGTTATCATAGTTTTGGAGTTGGGGTTATCAAGTGTACATAAGAATGTAAATGATTATTTTGGTTATGTAATCCCCATAGTTGGGAAATCTTAAACCCAAGTTATTTATGTAAGTAACCCGGGGTTTACCGGGATTTTAGTTTCCGCACTCTGATATTGTTTATGTGATTTGATCGCTCTGGTAATTATATCCGCACGTGAATGTGAGACCAGGATTAAGTATGCTTTAGAACTGATTTTGAAATATCCCATCTCTTGGATGAGGGATCATAAATGGCTATTTCGTTTTATTGGTCTCTATTTCCCGTAAATTTCGTAATCCGGATGTAATTACGGTGAGGGGGTTACACGAGTGTTTAGGAAAATCACTCGAGTGCTTAGATAGTATGTTGATGTATACGATTGATAACTATCAGATCCCTTACTAAAGAAATGATATCACTCAAGTGCTCAAATAGGTCACTTGAGTGATCTCCTTTTGACTTTATCTTTACTTTCAAGTTACTTGCAAAATTCCTGGAAGTGATCATAAATCGCTCAAGTGATTTGTAAAATCACTTGAGTGACATTTAATGAAGATCACATCACTCTAAGTAATCCTGTGAGTTAGAGAATATGTCATCATTGAAGTGATCTGTCATCTCACTCGAGTGATTAGGCTTAATATTACATATCACTTGAGTAATCATACATATCACTCGAGTGATCTGTCTTTAGTCATATATCACTCGAGTAATTCTTTTAATCACTTGAGTGATCTATGTTATCAAATCATTGTTACCTGTAAGTGATTTAAACATCACTCTGGTGCTTACCAATCACTCAAGTGATTTTTTTGTCTTAGTGCATTAACTCTCAATCCTTTTAGAAGTCACTTGCAAGTGATGACATTGCTTGAGTGCTTACTCATTCACTCAAGTGATTTGTCTTAGGAAATTTTTCTCAACATTTGATCACCACAAAGTGACTTGGAATTTTTTGAGAGTGAAGCATCATTACTCAAGTACTCAAATAGATCACTCAAGTAATCTCTCTTTGGTGACTCTGAGTCCAAAGTCAAGCTTAAGTAATTTACCATGGATTTCACTCTTTTCTTTCCAAAATGTTCAATTATCACTTAAGTCTACTACATCAAAACATTATGAGAACTAACACAATTTGCAATATGCAACATCTCTTATATCATCATGCATCCTTATTCTGCTGACTGGAGCCATAGGCTAACACATAGTCAAATAGAAACTTATCCATTTACCTAGATTGTTCTAAGATCACTAGTTCTTAAGATACACTTGGGCAAAGGTGTAGAGCTTAAGTCTAGAATATGGCTCCCTTCCTTAAAAGAACACAACTAAGGACGTGTCACATGTCCCACAACTCTAATACAATCCTATCTAAAGGAAAACATAGAAGAAGGGGTGATGACAAGCTTCATTCATTGTGCGTCGAGTGATGGCATACCACGTGGTAAAAGATCTCACTATACAAATTCCTCCTCCTTACTCCAGCCCATCACAAAACTGCCATGATAGTTATATTTAATCACCAAGAAATATAATATCATTAAAAGACAAAGTACAATAAAGCATGCTTCCATTCGTATTAAATATCATCACAAATACAAACATGTTTGAAAATAAACAATAATTCAACAATATATTAATTATAATTAATTTATCAACTAAATGAATAAAATGAGTTATAAAGATATTTTCCTGTAACTTCACTTACTTGAGAATTTAGAATACACACATATAATTCAGTCCATATTTTTAAAAGATATTTGTCCACAATTCAATCATACATAATTCACAAGTATATGGAAGAATATTCATACTAACTTGTTACACCCTAGCTCAAATGTAATCACGCAATATTATTTCGAAGCTCTCAATGAGAGTCTACAAAATCACATATGTTAATATCTATTAATATATATAACCCATGGCTACTCTAAAACCTTAAAACTAGCCCAAAAAACAATAATATATAAGTTATACAAATCAATATATTTCTTTTGTTAGATAAAAATAGGGATTATCTCATTTTTATAGCAACATATTTAATTATAAGAGTTCAAATACACATGAGTATTTACATTTGTGGCTAGTATTGAGACATATAATGTTGAGGTAGAAAAGATTTTAGAACCACCGCTTAACAGAAAACACTTTTAAGCTTTATGGCTATGATACTCATGAGAGAGAGGGGGCAAAAAGGCGTCAGTTTTGTTTTTCTGCCATGAATTCAAATTGTACTGGAGAGTGGAGATGAACTCAAAAATTAAAATAGAAAAAAAAGATATATGAAGGACAAAAAGGTTCCAATGGTAAGAGCAATGGTTTATAAGGAAATTAATATACATACCCACAAAACAAGGAAAAAACGTATGCTGTTTGGGGTGGTGGAGAAAAGAATAAAAAAAGGGTCATGAAGAAACAAATTTATACATACTTGCATAATGAATAGAAAGGGGCTGGACATGATGAATGCATGAAAAACATATGAATAGATAAATGTAAATATTCAAGCACACCAACATTTTCAAGAAAAAGAAGAGTGGGTTTGAAACATGATGATGCTACACACCTACGCATAGTCAAATACAGTAGGAGGATTGTAACACCCCGTTTTATTCACCAATAAGCCTTATAAATATTTGCGGCATTCAATGGAATAAAATAGTGAATTTTGGTGTAATTAAAATGATAATAATACCTTTAGTTGAGGTCACATGGAAATTGGGCTAAGACAAGTCATGAAGCTAATTTTTGGGTTTTCCAAAAAGCCTATTATTTAAACCCAAATTTGAGAGATAAGGAACACAATCTTTGGCTGAATAATAAGGGTGAATTTCGACCAAGAATAGAGAAAAAGGAAGAATCCACAATTAAATGCAAAAGTGTAAGGGCAAAATGGTAATTTGCAATTAAACAAAGAGATAACTATTTTCCCATTTTCATGAGACGATTTTCATCAAAATAAAGAAAATAGGAGGGAAAATAATAATTTGGAGATAAATATCCAATCGAGAGTAATTGTGGCCAAATAAAATAAGTTTGAAAAGTCAAAAAGTAAAGATGGTGGAATTAATTAACTATTGGAAGAAAGTGAATAAGGATAAATCAACAACTAATTATTTTGTCCTTTTTCCTTGTAAATTTTAGTCAAAGAGGGAAATTAAAGGGGAAAATAAATGCTTGGACATTAGACATGCCATGTGGAATTATCTTAAGCCAAGTAAAATGATGAAGCCCTAAAAGCAAAATTCACATGGTAAAATTTCATTAAAATATATTAAACTTAAGGAGGTGAAGATGAGATATTTTAAACCCTTCTTATCTCTTTCATTAGGCCATAATTTCGGCCAAGACAAGGAAATATATATAGAGAGAGAGAGAGAGAGAGAGAGAGAAAGTTTTCAAGAAGCAAAACCAAACGGAGAGCTAGAGAGAAGCAAGAGAAAAAGATCAAGGTAAGTGCTTGTGATTTCAAGTGCTAAGCTCATAAAATGTAATATACCAAATTTTGGTCACCAGAACTCCTTATACTTTTGCAATATTAAATAGGATAAAGTGGAGAATATTGACACATTTTGAATAGCCTCTGACTATAAATTCTGGATCATAGAAATTAAACACTAAAATTGGAATGTTAATAGTGTTGCCACTGAAATTTCCTACGAGGTGGTGAGCTTATCATGGGATTTTGGATGATCAAATGATGCCCAAAAATTGTGAAACTTTCCAAGACTAAAGGTAGGCATTCTAAGCTTTAATTTGATAAGCCAAATGCATTATTTAGACCTGTGCACAAACAATTATGAATTTTTGAAATTTACCCAGTGGAACTGCCTAGTTTTTGTGGTAGCACCCAAAGATTGAAATTCTGGGAATGTTGAGTTTCCAGTTGGCTAAAGGTTATATTTTTTCCTTACAACTAGACTCAATAAGGGTTAAATAATCTCTAGAATCACATCAATTGGATATCTACAAATAAATATATAAATTTTCAAATTTGGGTGAAAATACTGCCAATTTGGGGCGAAAATCACAAAATGATTTGCAAAATAATAATCTGCCATATTAAGCAAAATAAAATTATTTTCTCAAAAAAATACTTTCATTTTCATCCAAATTGAGCTGAATAAGAAGGGAAAATTATTGATTGGATATTTATGATCATATTTTTGGACAAGGTCAAAACAAAAAAAAAAGTGGTCAAATATTACAACTAATTGTGGAGATTTGTGGAGGAGGATAAATGATGAATTAAATTAGCATATAACTCCCTTCTTATATGCAATTTCGGCCAAGCAATATGAAGAAGGAAAAGATTGTTAGGATCGGCAGGCACAGCGGAAGAATTTTAAAATTTTACCAATCCTAATCGGGGATCTATCAACGGCGTTTAAACCAAAGTTGGAAGGATTCATACCTTTTATGATTCAGGGTTTTCACGATCTCTATGAGTCAACACGTCAGGTCCGCTTCCTCTACCGGTATCTGCACGATGCTTTCCAACTGAGACTGCGTGCTAGCGCCTCTAATGTTTCCTAGGGTTTCCTTGTGGCTCTCAATTCTCATGTGTATATCAATATATCTGCTCTATCAAGTTTATAACCTATGAGGGCTATTTTCAAATTTCAAAATTAATCATCATTAATTTTGAAATTAGTTAACTATTAATTATCTTGATGAGCTAATTAAATAAATCCAGTTTAAATTAAATCTGTCCAACAATTTTAATTTAACCTATTTATTTAATCCAAATAAAGAGCCATTAAATTTAATTTATCTTCATAAATTAAATCTGAGATACTATATCTCTATCATGTTAGTAATTAAATTTAATATATCTTAATAAATTAAATTTAAAACTAACACAATATAATAATATCATATAATATATATATACATATATATATATATATATAAGATATATATATTTCGAAAATATATATCTATATAATATTATTAATGAATTTTAAATTATATATAAATATAAATATAAAATTCGTCCACCCTAAATTAAACATTATCTCGTGTTGGGCCATTCTTGTGTGCGACCCTGTAGGCCCATATGAAGTTGGCAGTATATTGATGTGAATTTTAAATTCTCCTAAATATAAAATAGGAGAATTTCCAAACAACTTTAATGGTTAGAAGAAAAGGTACAAAAGGGGACTCGAACACAAAAGGTAGTAAACTTACCCTACTTGCGTATATTGATGTGCATGATTGCTTTGCTTATCTATGTGTAATATAGTTCAATGATTAAAGCTCTATTTTCTATTGATGATATGGCCATATGTAAAAAATGTAAAGCATTGAGCATGCATATATGTCATTATGTTAACATGAGCTTACGTAAGGCAAGTATATCATGCACTAGCATTTGTCTTACATGTATTGTTTGGTATTGCTTGCTACTAAGATTCCCTCAAATCTCACCCTCCTCCACCAACCATATAGATCCGTGAGCAGGACTAAGAAGAATGCTTAAAGTTGAACTAGAAAGAAAGAAGACGAAGAATTGAAGAGCCAAGTGTATTTATGTTTACTATATGTAAAATATTTACACTAGACATATATGTATCAATATGCTAGTATGAATACGCAAATTTGAATTGAGTCATAAACTGGATCAAGGGAACTAAGAAACAGAATTAACTCCGATATGTGGTAAGAGTGATGGCTCATTAGTCGTGAATTAGTAATCAACCCCTAAGAAATTAAACAATAGCGTTTCTATGTACGTAATAAAGGGGTATGTAACACGGGTGTTACATATGCCATCTTTCATCATATGTATAATGCACTCTCTAACTGGGGGAGGGAAAAGCATAAGTACCTTAACAATTCAAAAGGGGATCTAGTTATGAGACTCATTACTAAGAGGGCACATTGCCCAGCCTGTGGTTGTGAGCCCAGCTGAGGTACAGACAAGTAGGGGTTCTAACAGTAATTGTCTCTGAATACATGTGTGTATTCTGATGATTGAGTTTTACAGTGTTATTATTTTTTTGTATTATATGGTGCTTGGCATATTTATTTGTCACATTTTATATCACTAATTGTATGTTACTACTGAGATTCATTTGAATCTCACCTTCTTTAATATTTAAAAACATTCCAATAGAAGCTTGTGGCTCAAAGGGTAAAATGGTAAATACTAGTGTTAAGGATTTTGGTGCAAACAAAGGCCGAAGTTGGGTTATATTTTGTTTATTTTGATAGTTTTGGAGCATTTGTAAATATTTTTCAAACCCTATGGGGATTGCCTGTATTGTAAACAAGTACTAATTATCAATATATTTGTGCTATTTTTTGTATGTCTGTGGAACTCTGCCTTTATCACTCTGGAAAATATTAAAATGTTAAGGGGTTTCACATTTTGGGTATCAGAGCTAAAAGTAGTTCTGGCATTATCAAAATAGTATACTAATATAGTCTTGTTTGTAAGTTGAAAGGAATGATGTGAGAAGATGGCGGCACCTAGATAGGTCATCAAATTTTCTGTCCGTATCTGGACCAATTCATAGTAGTCTTTATTAATGATATTCTAGTATACTCACAGAGTAGTATAGAACATGAACAACATCTGAGAATAGTGTTGAATACAGAGAGAGATAACCAATTCTATGCCAAGTTGAGCAAATGCAAATTTTGGCTTTCAGAAGTTAATTTTTTTGGCCATGTACTCTCACAGCAAAGGGTCTCGATGGATCCTAGCAAAGTGAAAGCATTACTAAACTAGAAGAAGCCAGAGACTGTTTTTGAAATATGTAATTTTCTGGGTCTTGCCAGATATTACAAAAGATTCATCCAGAATTTCTCCAGAATAGCTTTGCCTTTGACAAAGTTAACATGAAAAACTCAACCTTATCTGAGGGACCACAATTGTCAGAGAAGCTTCATAGAACTGAAACAGAAATTAATAATAGCCCAAGTGCTGACAAACCCAAATCCATAGTTGACCTTCATTGTCTCCATAGATGCCAGTGGGTATGATTGGGATGTTTTTTAATGTAGCATGGTTGTGTAGTGGCTTATGCATCTAGACAGTTGAAGCCTTACGAACAGAATTATCCTACACATGATCTTGAGTTAGTGGCAATTGTGTTTGTGCTAAAAATATGGAGACACCATCTCTATGGTGTGAATGTAGAGCTGTACTATGACCACAAGAGCTTGAAGTATTGATATGATTAGAAAGTACTCAAAATGAGACAGCGCAGATAGATGGAGCTGCTTAAAGATTACAACCTAGAGATAAAGTACTATCCAAGAAAGGCTAATGTCGTTGCTAACGTATTAACCCTTAAAATAGTACAAGTGGTAGCCTTAATGATTCACAAACAGAAACTGATCGAGGATTTCAAAGATCTCAAATTGTCTAATCAGATCATGATTTATGGCAACAATCTTAGTCAAGCTGAGAATGACCTAAGAGCAGTAATTGAAAAAGCTCAGATGCAGGATAGATGAGCACAATCTATAAAAGATATGATTGAACAAGGAAAAGTTGAGGAATATGTCTTATCACCGAGTGGGCTAGTCTGATACAAAAAGCGGATATATGTTCAGCCGTAAATAGAGGTGAAATGACAAATCCTGGGGAGGCACACAAGTGTAAATATACTCTACACCCGGAGCAACCAAAATGTTTCATGACTTGAAGTTTCAATATTGGTGGCCAAGGATGAAAAGAGGTGTAATAAAGTTCGTGGCTCATTATCTCACTTGTCATAAGTGAAAACTAAGCATAAATAACCATTCAAGCTTTTACAAAACCCTAAGATTCTTGAGTAGAAATGGGAAAGCATCACTATGGATTTCATGACCGGATTACCCATGCTCAAAAATCATGATGCAAAATGGGTAATATTAGATCAATTCACGAAGACAGCCAATTTCCTACACATCAACACTCACTGCTCTCATGATAAGCTAGCAGAGATCTATATTAAAGAGATAGTGTGGCTATATAGTAGACCAAAGAATATCATTTCGAATAGAGATCCTCGCTTCGCTTCCAATTTTTGGAGAGCATTGCACGAGGCTGTGGGTAAAAAGCTCAGATTCAGTACAACAGATCATCCTTAGACTGATGGACAAATAAAACAAATAATACAAACATTAGAAGATATACTGAGGGCATGTGTCTTAGATTTCAAAGGCAGTTGGGACAAATTGCTTCCATTGACAGAGTTTTCCTATAATAACAGTTACCACTCGAGCATTCAAATGGCTCCCTATGAGGCATTGTATGGAAGGAAATGTCAGTCACCCTTGTTCTGGATATTTTGACCTATTTGAGATCTTGTCGAAAGTTGGACCAGTAGTTTACCAGATAACTTTACCCCTGAATTTGAGCCAAGTACATGATGTCTTCCATATTTCCCAATTGAAGAAATATCAACTCAATCCGGAACATGTAATTGAATATGAAGATATGGATATGCAGAATGATCTAACATATGAGGTCATGCCTGACCAAATCATTAATCGGCATGAGAAACAGCTTAGACACAAGAGTATCCCGTTTGTGAAAATTGTCTGGAAGAAATTATCTCCTAGAGAATCAACTTGGGTAATAGAAGAAGAAATGCGGAATCATTACCTGAAGATCATGGCTACGTATATGTAGCAAATTTCGGGGATTAAATTTATTTAAGGGGGGAGAGCTATAGCACCCCATTTTTATTCACCAATATGCCTTGTAAATATTTGTGGCATTCAATGGAATAAAATGGCGAACTTTGATGTAATTAAAATAACAAGAATACCTTTAGTTGAGATCATATGAAAATTGGGCTAAGACAAGTCATGAAGCTAATTTTTAGGTTTTCCGAAACGCCCATTATTTAAGACCAAATTTGAGAGATAAAGAGCACAATCTTTGACCCAATAATAAGCGTGAATTTTAACTAAGAAGAGAGAAAAAGGAAGAAGCCACAATTAAATGTAAAAATGTAAGGGCAAAATGGTAATTTGTTAATAAAATAAAGAGATAATTATTTTCCCATTTTCAGCCAAATAAAGAAAATAGGAGGGAAAATGATAATTTGGATATAAATATCCAATTAGGAGCAATTGTGGCCAAGTAAAATAAGTTTGAAAAGTCAAAAAGTAAATATGGTTGAATTAATTAACTATTGGAAGAAAGAGAATATGGATAAATCATGAACTATTTATTTTTGCCTTTTTCCTTGTAAATTTTGGCCAAAGAGGAAATTAGAGGGGGAAATAAATGCTTAGACATTAGACATGCCATGTGGAATTATCTTAGACCAAGTAAAAAGATGAAGCCCTAAAAGCAAAATTCACATGGTAAAATTTCATTAAAATATATTAAACTTAAGGAGGTGGAGATGCAATATTTTAAACCCTTCTTATCTCTTTCATTAGGCCATAATTTTGGCCAAGACAAGGAAATAGAGAGAGAGAGAGTTTTCAAGAAGCAAAACCAAAGGGAGAACCAGAGAGAAGAAAGAGGCAAATATCATGGTAAGTGCTTGTGATTTCAAGTGCTAACCTAAAAAATCCATGGAAAAGCTCCTCTAACCTTTTTTTTGTCTTGAATATCATGTTTAGCAAGGAAAAATCTAAGAGAAGAGAGAGAGGAAGGTGACCCCTAGAGAGAGAAAGTGAAAGAAGCAAGAGGTAATCTCAAGAACTTTAATCCTCTTGGTTAATATGTTGTTGTGGTGGTGGTTGTTGTTGTTGTAGCCTTGATTTATGGTTGTTTTTGTTGACTTTGTAAATTTGGGATTATGAAACCCTAAGAGGTTATACTGTCCAAATTTCCCCAAATTATGTTTAATAAGTATTTAAGAAGTGAAATATGTGATTAGGAGTTAAAAGGAAGGAGTTTAAAGGGTTAAATCAAGAAAACTCAATTTTTTCCTTTTTATTGTAAAATTTTGGCTAGACCTAGTTCAGTGCGAAATAGCTAGAATTTTATCAATTTGATGCTTCTATTGTGTTTAGAAGAAAAAATTGTGTAGGGTTCATGTTAAGTGTGAAGTGTGAAAAAGCATCAGAATGTGAAATGACAAAACTATTCCTCAACCCTTAAGTTAGGGGCTGCTAAGGGCAAAAATGTCTTTTGGAAGTGAATGCAGTTGGATTATAGTTAGTTTATTTTGATAGTTTTGGACCATTTGTAAATATTTTTTAAACCCTATGGGGATTGCCTATCTTATAAACAAGTTCTAATTATCAGTATATTTGTGTTATTTCTATATACCTGTGGAACTATGTCTTTATCACTCTAGCAAATATTTAAATGTTAGGGGTTTAACAAGGATTGACTTAACAAGACAAATAAAAGAAAATAATAGTAAAGGTAGGAAGATGAAACAAAACGATTGAACAAACACTTGTAGGAACTTAAGGTAAAGAAGGTGCATAAGTGAGATAAGTAAGGAAAAAAATGCACCTGAGAGCAAATACGATTCGGCATTGGAGGTACTATTGGGTAGGAGAGAAAGGGAATTTTATAGGAGTAGGGTTAGGGTATGACTCCTATTAAAATAATATATTTTTCTGAAAAATAATAAAATAATAATAACAAAAATATTTTGACAGCATTTTTTATTTTATTTTATTTATTCCAATGGTATGATATATTTACACATACATACACCCATACTTTTAAGGGTTAAAGGTTACTTTTTCCCCGGAAGTATTCGCTTGGGGCCAATTTTGCCTTAGAAGTTTCAAATTTGGAGTAATTTTGCCATTGCGTTAGTTGAATGTTAGTTGACCATTAGTCAGAGCAAATTTGCTTCAAATTTGAAACTTCTGGGGAAAAATTGCACCTTAACCAATGACCGTTAGTCGGGCGCATCAAACACCATGCGACGTGCTGTGCTCTTCCAGCCGCTGGACCCTACCTCTAGCTGAGCCTGGTAGGCAGGCTTTTAAAAAAAAAAGAGAACTCTTCTTGAGGCCCCTACCAAAGTCTCTGGACTCACTAATGTTACTATCAGCTGCCATGTCCCGGTCTAGGAATTTTGACCCAATTCCCTTCCGAAGTATGTGTGCTGCATGCTATCAGACGGGCTTCTCCCATCTCTTAGGATGGACTAACTCATGTGCAAGTACTGTTCACATGGAACATTTCCCCTCTTCAGCCTTCAAAGTTCACATTTGAATATGTACTACTACCACCAAGATCTGCATTGACAGTCGCTCTGCTTGATCGCCGAAGTGTGCGACCTATACCTGATCATCAGGGTAAGTCCATGGCCCTGATAAGTAGGTAGGGGTGAGAAAAATCAAACCAAACCAAAGACCGAACCGAACCGAATCCAATTCGGTTATTTCGGTTTGGTTATTTCAGTTTTCGAATATTTTTTGATTTTTTTCTTATAGTATTTCAGTGTTCAGTGTTCGGTTCAGTAGTTATAAAAAAAATTTGGTTATAACCAAATAAACGAAATAACAAAATATAATATATGGGATATGTTGATGTTTTGTTTGCTTTTTCAATAGCCCAAACCCAACACTCATTATTTTATATTTAAAACATGTATATCAGCCCAAGTCCAAGTCCAAGTAATCCAATGTTCTAAAAGGCTAACCCAAGTAATCCCAAGTCCAAGTCCAAGTAAGCCCAACACTTATTATTTTATATTTGAAACATCTCCCTTGTTGATTTTTGCTCTCCATCAGCAATCTTCACCCCTCAAGCAAATTGAAGCAGTGACCCAACCTCTGACATCTACTCTCTGTCCTCAACCTACTTGAGTTTGTTTGATTTTTTGTGTCAAGTCCAAGCATCATCTTCATTAGCTCAAAATTGGAGAGTTTGTCATCACCGTTAATGTTTAACTTATTACAGATCTGGTGAGTTTTTCTGTTCATTGGAAGGCAAGGAGACAAAGAAAAAGCTTCACTTCGCGCGTCTTCTTCCCTACACTCCATCTCTCCTTAGTCTTTCTCTTTTGTCTTCGTTTTTTTCCTCAAACTATGGATTTGATCCAGTGATTTTTTTTATTATGGATTTGATCGCTGTTATTTGCCATTTTTCCTCTATGATTATAGGCTTATTTTTAGATTTAGTTTGATAGATTTGATCCCCTCAAAAAAGTGTTGCTAGTTTGATATATATCCTACAAATTCAATTATAATCGAAATTCATGAACACCGAACCGAAATATTTCGGTTTATTCGGTTCGGTTAATTTTTATGTTCGGTTTTGGTTCAGTCTCTTCAATTGATATAATTTAGTTTTCAGTTTTTTCAGTTAATAAGGATAATCAAACTGAGCAACCGTATGCTCAGCCCTATGAGTAGGAAGGCGCGATAGTCACTCCAAAACCTGGGGCACGAGCTCGGGTGGAGCGACTGTCAATGCAAATATTCGTGGTAGTAGCAAATATTCAAGTGAGAACTTTGAAGGCCGAAGAAGGGAAATGTTCCATGTGAATGGTACTTGCACATAAGTTAGTTAATCCTAAGAGATAGGGGAAGCCCATCTGATAGCGTGCAGCATGCGTACTTTGAAAGAGAATCGGGTCAAAATTCCTGAACCAAGATGTGGCAGCTAACAGTAATGTTAGTGAGTCTAGAGACGTTGGCAGGGGCCTTGGGAAAAGTTCCCTTTTCTGTTTAACAGCCTGCACACCCTGACTTAACTGGAGGTAAGGTCCAGTGGCTGGAAGAGTACAACACGTCATGTGGTGTTAGATGTGCCTAACTAATAGTCATTAGGTTAAGGTGCAATTTTACTCTGAAAGTTTCAAATTTGGAGTAAATTTGCCCTGGCTAGCGGTCAATTAACGGTCAACTAACGTAAGGGCAAAATTGTTCCAAATTTGAAACTTTTTTGGCAAAATTGGCCCCAAGAGAATACTTCCGAGGCAAAAGTGACCTTTAACCCTATTTTTAAAATAATTATTTCAAAGAGGTATTTCATTTGTATATTTATCTCTTTTTTTAGAACAAATTTTTATAACATGATACTTCTTTTTACTTATTAATTTATTTTATACTCTTTGACTAAATAAAATCTAAACTACAACTGACTCTAAATGTCTAAAAAATGAATGATGTTACAATTCTCCTTTCCTAAAAAGAATTTTACCCCTGAAATTCGATGCACAAAACTAATGGACATACCTAGCTAAACAAATAAGGGTATCTCTGCCTCATCTTTTCCTTTGTCTCCCACGTCGTAGCAACAAGAGCCATTCCTCTCTATACAACCTTCACAAGTCGGATGGTCTTGTTTCTTAATTGATTATCCAACACATCCATAATCCACTCTGGCTCATCTTTATATGTCATATTATCTTTGAGTTCTATCTCCTCCAATTTGATAACATGGGAAGGACATGGTTGGTACTTCTTCAATTGCAACATATGGAAGACATCATGAATGTTCGCAATCAACTTGCCCCATTCTCTCCAAAACCTCATAGGGACCTATGAAACAAGGTGAAAGCTTTTTTGCAAAATCGCTCTACCAATGTCTGTCATAGGTGTGACTCTCAGAAATACATCTTTGATCACATGAACTTCAATGGTCCCCATCTCCTATCGCATAACTTTTTTGTCTGCTCTGGGTAGGAAGGAGTTTCACCTTAATCATCTTAATTTTTTGAGTAGTTTTGTCCAAAAAATTTGGACCTAATAAACTCTACTTACACAATTCTATCCAACAAATAGGAGATCTACACTTCCTTTTGTACAATGCCTCATAAGGTGCCATCTCATTGCTTGAGTGATAACTATTGTTATATGTAAACTCTGGTAAATGATGATGACTATCCCAACTCCCTACTAACTCAATTGTGCATGCTAACAACATGTCTTCTAGAGTCTGTATAGTCCTCACTATCTACCTATCAGTTTAGGGATGATAAGCAGTGCTAAACCTCAAATGAGTCCCAAAAGCATCTTATAATGATCTCTAAAGTTGTCAAGTAAACCATTGATCATGATCTAATATGATGCTCTTTGGTACCCCATGCAATATGATAATTTCATTCACATAGATCTTCGCTAGTTTCTCAAGAGAGTACTTTGCTGTGATAGCTGGAAAATGAGCCAACTTAGCCGATCTATCAATAATCACCCAAATGGCATTATGTCTAGACGTAGATAGAGGAAGTACCATGATGAAATCCATGAAGATGTTGTCTTAGTTCCATTCTGGGATCTCAAAATTCTGCAACAACCCTGAAGGCTTCTGGTGTTCAATTTTGACTTTTTGGCAAGTCAAACAATAAGCAATAAACTTGGTTATATGCTTCTTCATGCCTCGCCACCACCAATTCCGCTTGAAATAATGGTATATCTTGGCTGCTCTAGAGTGAATACTGTATTTGCTCTTATAAGCTTCCTCAAGCATAAGCTTCCTTAAATCTCCATCATTAAAGAGACACACTCTTCCTTTATACCTTAGTATTCCATCTTTACCAATCTCAAATTCTAACTCTCTTCCTTTTTTGACATCCTTCCTAACTCCCAGTAGATACACGTCCTCAAACTAAGTAAATTTAATTTCTTTCTAGGTTGTACTTTCAATGGTTTGTGTTTCCATGGTAGCAACCAAACCCAGCATTACATCAATAGATGTACTTTGCACATCCTCTTGTAATTTATGATCCTTGACTATCAACTAGGCTATATGGATTGACTTTCACCTTAGGGCATCAGCTATAATGTTACCTTTCCTGGATGGTACTTCAACTTATAATCATAATTGTTAAGAAACTCTATCCACCTCCTCTACTGCTTGTTAAGCTCTTTTTAGTCAAGCAGGTACTTTAGACTCATACGGTTACTTAAGGCCTTAAATTGTGAACCACAGAGATGGTGCCTCCAAATCTTTAAAGCAAAAACTACTGGTGCTAACTCCAAGTCATGATTGAGATAGTTCTCTTCATATGGCCTCAACTATCTGTTGGGAATTGTGCCCAAAGGGCCAATCATTATACTTTGAACATTATTAATTTAAAGAAATTTCTCCATTCTATTATCATATTATTTGCATGTTAACTGTGATAATTGTATCCTTGGATAATTCATAAAGATTGTCCTAAAATGTCCCTGGTCAATCATCTATGCGGGAGCAGAGATGAAACAAGATCAGCATGACTTTGATAAGATATAGAGATACGAATCAAAGTCTTAGGCACTTGTAAGAGTACAAGGTGCTGGATCGACCCACTATAAGAAAGCTACATGGATCAAGTCATAAGCCTTTCTCATGTATAACCACGTCACAATGCCCTTTGACCTACGGTCATCATGGATTCCTACATGAGAGTTGCTAAGCTTTGAACTAGTCAAAAGTCACCTTTGACCAGGTGATGATAAAGGCTACAATCGAGCTTGGTGTTTTTTCATGCAGAGGAATATGAATGATCAAGATGGAATTTGTCCCTCACATTAGTAGAGAGATATTATTGGGCCCCTCGATGTGTAAGTCTGAGAAATGTATGGCCATACTTCAATGGAAAGGAGTTTTCATTTCTATTGTCAGACTACTCAGGAATCCAGAAAGTAATAGTCAGGAACAAGAGGATGACATTATCCATGCCTAATCCTTGATCGATATATCGTGTGACAAAAGGGATGTGACATGGTTGTATGACAGGTTGCATCGTGTTAACGATCCTCATATGAATTGGGTAGTCATGATGTCTTGCTAGAGGCCGCTTGCGACTTGTGGGTTAGTACAGTTATTGGCCCACTGCCAACTTCATATGGGCCTACAGGGTCGCATACAAGAATGGCCCAATGTAACCCCCTCCGTAATTATATCAGAAATACGCGATTAAAATGAAATAGAGACCAATAATAATCAAATAACATTTACTAACCCATCACATGACGGGGTTTTCACGAATACTTTTTGAAATCATTTATAAACATGGTATCATATTCACATTTCGGATACAATTACTACGCGAAGATAAATCACATTCATATAAATATCAGAGTGCACAACTTAATCATCCCGGTAATCCCGGGTGCATACCTTCGCTAAAGATACACAGGGCAAAATTGCCTATTACAATTCTTCAAATGGGGATTATACAATCTCATCTCGAAAGAGTCCTAGCCGCTCCCTCCACGAGCCACTTGCCCTGTCTAAATTGTTGGTAGGGGAGAGTGAGATTTGAGAGAATCTCAGTAGGAAACAGATACCATAATGCATGCATGATAGATGCTATGTGTATGACATGTTAGCTTTATCTAGATGCATACCCCATAATGACATTTTTGCATGCTCAATATTTCATGTAACAAAACTATGGCCATAGTAAAACAGAAACAGAGCTTCATTTATTCAAATATGCTCTACTCAATCAAGTAAAGCAATCACATACATCACTACACAAGCAAAGATATCAAATACATGCAAGTAAGGTAAGTCCCCTACCTCCAATCTTTTCTCCTCGATTTGCGTGCCAGCAACTCGGGGCTTCACATTCGATCCTACAATGTCAAATGTACCATTTAGACACTTCCATAGTGTTTCTGGGGGTTATATGAGGCTATATTGAAAATTTACTAAAATAGCCCCGGGGACCCGATCCGGCCCCGTCGTACCCGGTCCAGCTGTACTTTTCTTGAAATTTTGACATGGGCTATTCTGACATATTTTTGCCCAAGGAATCCATTTCCGGACTTGGAATTATCAAATTCAATGTCAATTTACAAATTTACCCTTGGCAGCCCCACTTTAAGGGTTTCAGGGGCGTTTTCATAATTATACTTTTTCGACCTTTTCCGAAAAAGTGACCAACTGTAACCCCACCTAATTTTCGCTCCTAAACTCAATGGAATCATCAAATCATTGAAAATCCATCTCTAACCCCTCCAAACTAGCCTTGGCCGAAATTCTCAATTCCCCGGGAAAATTTGGGGTTTTTCGGTTTCGGCTCCGTAAATGCGGTCCTTTCTACTCCTAACCACTTTATTGACTATTCCATTAGGTTAAAACTACCATTTAGTACAAATTTTGGCAGCATAACAATACTAACATAACATTTCCAAATTTTACAAACAAAGACAATCCGGCCAAATTTCACCGATTAAATTGTCCACAGCAGCCAGAATAGTCAATATACGAAGTTTAGGAAGTTACCTCTTCTTCCTTCTGGCTTTTCCTTCATGTGGCTGAAAACCCTAACTTAAAAACACCAAGATTTGTGCTTCAAATACTTTACATAATATAGAAGAGAAGCTTAGGAGAAGGATTATACGCGTTAGGTACGAATTCACCGAAGAAATCGACCTACCTCGTGAGTTTTCTTCCTCTTCTCTCTCTAAAACTCCCTCTCTCTCTTTCTCCATGGTGCTGCACGGTTTTTGGCTAATGGAGGAAGATGATGATGACTTTTTAACATTTAGCTTATGTCATCTCTAATTATGATGATGTCATAATTCCAAAATTGGCATTTTCGGATTTTCTGGCAGATTTTCTACCCAATCTTTGAAAAATCATAACTAATCCTAGAAAAATCAAAATGAGGTGATCCCAAAGCCAAATGAAAGATATTTGAGTCCTCTTTACTAGAAAAATATTTTCCATTGCTAGAAATCACCACACAATTCCATAATTGCACAAATTTCATCACTGCCCCAAAACAGAGTCCATTTTTGACCTCAAACTTTGGACAGTTATATCTCCGAGTTCCCAAAACGAAATGGCACAAATTATATGTCCATTTTGAAGCTTGGGATGTGAACTTTAAGGCTGGAAAGTTTCAGAATTTTAAACACCATTTGGTGATTCAAAACGTTCACACAAACTGACTGCCCAGAATAGAGTTTCACTAGACAGAATTTCAGAATTTGCATCTTTGCTTCCAGTGGTTCCATTTTCATACCAAACATCATTCCCACATAAATTTTCACTAGGAATCCATTGGAAACACCAAATCAATCAAATTCACATCTCATTGACATGTTCTCACAACAATCTCAACATGTCAACACAATTCACATTCGAGTACCAAATCACATTATATTCTCCAAAAGGGTTATATATCACTAACCACATCCACTTTTGGAGTCATTAACCCTTAATCACAATTTGGGATCTTGCTAAACCGGGGCTTAGCAATCCACTAATCTCAGGCTTATTCTCTAGCCTCGAGTCTCAAAATTCGGGGTATTACACCCAACACGAGATAATGTTCAATTTAGGGTGGACGAATTTTATATTTATATATATATAATATAAAATTCATTAATAATATTATATAGATATATATTTTCGAAATATATATATCTTATATATATATATGTATATATATATATATTATATGATATTATTATATTGTGTTAGTTTTGAATTTAATTTATTAAGATATATTAAATTTAATAACTAACATGATAGAGATATAGTATCTCAAATTTAATTTATGAAGATAAATTAAATCTAATGTCTCTTTATTTGGATTAAATAAATAGGTTAAATTAAAACTGTTGGACAGATTTAATTTAAACTGAATTTATTTAATTAGCTCATCAAGATAATTAATAGTTAATTAATTTCAAAATTAATGATGATTAATTTTGAAATTTGAAAATAGCCCTCATAGGTTATAAATTTGATAGAGCAGAGGAAACCCTAGGAGACATTAAAGGCGCTAGCACGCAGTCTCGGGTGGAGAGCATTCGTGTGGATACCGGTAGAGGGAGTGGATTTGACGTGTTGGCTCCTAGAGATCGTGAAAACCCTGAATCATAAAAGGTATGAATCCTTCCAACTTGGTTTAAACGCTGTTGATAGATCCTCAATTAGGATTGGTAAAATTTTAAAATTCTTCCGCTGTGCCTGTCAATCCTAACAGTGGTATCAAAACCAAGTCAATTGTGCGTTTAAATTGAGTTTTCTTATACATGTGATATATATGGGATGTGTATGTATGTTTATAAGAAAAATTCGAATATGCATGTGATTTGGTTAATACGAAACGAAATTATTTAGAAAGATGTGATCTTGTAATTCTGCAGATTTTCGTTTTCGTTTAAATTGAATCTTTAAATTGTTTCATTTTCGGTTTTGAAACATGTATGTGATTTTCGTTTTCGAACAAGCATGAAATTGGGTAGGGTACCTGAGATCGTAGTTGGCGGCAATCAAATCAGGTCTAGGTTCGGATATCTATTCAGGTAATAGGGATCCAAACTATAGGGAAGACAATCTGGATCAGAAGCATTCTGGGCCATTATTGTTTTTGTTTTGAAAAATTGGGTCTGAAATTTAAAAATTTAAAATTTTCAAATATTTCTTTTAAAAGGAATGTGCCTTTTTCAAAAAGCTCCAGCGGCGTTGCCCCTTGCATAATAGGACCAGAGTGACCACCTCTGCGTAGCGCAATATAATCTGATCACAACATTTATTGCTTTTCATATTGTATGAATTCTTGTTGTGGTTTATTATTTATACTTGTTTGGGTATGGTGAACAACATGGCTTTAGAATTTTACAAAGGGTTGTAATATTTAAATACGGCCTGCATGCCGTACCTTTCTCTAAATACTCTCGATGTACATTCTCTTCTCATCTCACTCCCTTCGAATGTTTAAACGAGGTTTCTATCAATGTATTTCTTTTCTTGTTTAGAGAAGTCCTCTCATTGGCTTGGGAGGATTTTAGGTTAGGTAAGCCATGTTGTGTCACGTTTAAGTTATGCTTTTGATTAGATCATTGCATGATTACTTTTGCATTTATATGTATTTATCTGTATGAGATACGACCATGATTGCATCCATATAAACAAAACTAATTAATTAAGCTCTCTGAATCAAATCTTAAGTCATAATGCTATCAATTAATGAATACTTGTCAAAACCTAGATCGCTTAATTGTGGAAACCACCAAAGTGGATGCACTTGAGTTATCTTGATGAGACAAGCATGAGTAATGGTGCTGCTCATAATATTCATTATTGTTTGGACTTAATTGAGATTAACAAAATGATTTTGCATCTCAAGGCATTAGATGGGATTAAACATGCAGGATCATATGGTGGTCGAATCCCATAGACATCTAAGAGTTACATGTGATGTAATTGGTAAATAGGTTACCTACTTAAATAACTTGAACTTAAGCGTCTTGCCAAAGCGGACTTAAGTTTAAGCCAAATATGGATCTTAGCCCACTAATTATTATTTTGAGGGTTGTTAATTTAGTGGGAGATTACTAACTAACTTTGCGTATTTTAATTGTAGAATCATGTCGACTAGTAATACTGCTACACTATCGTTGCGAGCAATCCTTGAGAAGGACAAACTCAATGGGACAAACTTTCTTGACTGGTTCAGGAACTTGAGAATTGTTCTCAAGCAGGAAAGAAAGGCTTATGTCCTAGATCAACCTATTCTTGAGGAGCCTACAGCCAATGCTCCAAGAGTTCAGAGAGATGCTTACACAAAGCATAAGGATGACTCTGTGGATGTAGGTTGCCTGATGCTTGGCACTATGGTTCCAGAGCTCCAAAGAGATCTGGAACTCATGAAGGCTCATTAGATGATTGTACATCTCAAGGAAATGTTCCAGCAACAGGTAAGGCAAGAAAGGTATGAGACCACAAAGGCCTTACATTCCTGCAAGATGGCTGAAGGTACATCAGTTAGTACTTATGTGTTAAAGATAAAAGGCTATATTGATCACCTTGAGAGGCTTGGATTTCCCATGAGGCAGGAGTTAGCTACGGATTTGATCCTCAACTCACTCCCGAAGAGTTATGACCAGTTTGTTATGAACTACAACATGAACAACATGGAGAAATCAATTTCTGAGTTGCATGGGATGCTCAAAACTGCTGAGCAAAGCATTAAGAAAAAGCCTAGCACAGTTTTGATGGTTTAGAAAGGAAAGGGTATGAAAAAGAAAGGGAAAGGCAAATGGAAGGGTAATGGCTCAGGTGGAAAGACCAGAGTGTCAAACAAGCCCGAAACCAAGCCTGCACCCAAGAAGGCAAAGCCTCCAAAGGAAGTAGTCTGCTACTTCTGCAATGAACCCGGTTATTGGAAGAGGAATTGGAAACTCTACCTCGAAGATCTGAAAAAGAACAAGGAGGATAGCGAGGCTATCACTTTTGGTATTTATGTTATAGACATTCATTTTTCTACTTCCTCTACATGGGTATTAGATACTGCATGTAGTTCTCACATTTGTACAAATGTGTAGGGTCTAAAGGACAGTAGAAAGCTGAAGAAGGGCGAGGTGGACCTATGAGTTAGAAACAGAGCAAAAGTTGCTGCTTTAGCCGTAGGCACTTATGACTTAGTTCTACCCAGTGGGCTTTTGTTAGTTTTGAACAATTGCTATTATGTTCCTGCTTTGAGTAGTAACATTGTTTCTCTTTCTTATTTGGATAAGGAAGGTTATACTTCCATTACTAGAAATGGTAAATGTTCTATTTATCGTAATGACATTTTCTATGCTGATGGTGATTTGCATGTTGGTCATTATATATTAAATTTGGAACCTCCTAATAATGGGAATATCTATAACATAACTACTAAGAGGATAAAATCAAACGATTTGAATCCGACCTACCTATGGCATTATTGTCTAGGCCATATAAATGAGAAACGCATTTCTAAACTCCATCAAGATGAATTTCTAAACTTATTTGATTTTGAATCATATGATACATGCAACTCTTGCTTATTAGGAAAGATGACTAAGCATCTTTTACTGGGCACAGTGAGAGGGCCACTGAATTATTGGCCCTCATACATACAGATGTATGTGGACCATTAAATAAAGCTGCCATAGGAGGTTATGTCTACTTCATTACATTTATAGATGACTTTAGTAGATATGGCTATATTTATCTAATAAAACATAAATCTGAATCTTTTGAAATATTCAAAATATTCCAAAATGAAGTACAAAACCAACTTGGTAAAACAATTAAAGCACTTCAATCTGATCGAGGTGGAGAATATTTGAGCCAAGAATTCATTGACCATCTTAGGAGTTGTGGGATAATCTCACAATTGACTCCTCCAGGAACACCACAATGGAATGGCATTTCTGAACGGAGGAATCGAACACTATTAGATATGGTTCAATCTATGATGAGTCAAACAGATCTTCCACCGTCCTTTAGGGGACATGCCCTAGAGACAGCTGTGTTCACACTAAATCGTGTTCCATCTAAGGCAATTGAAAAGACACCATATGAGATATGGACTGGAAGGAAACCAAGTTTATCTTTTCTCAAGATCTGGGGATGTGAGGTATATGTTAAGCAACAAGCCTCTGATAAATTAGCGCCCAGATCCACAAAGTGCGTTTTCGTGGGGTATCCTAAAGAAAAGAAAGGATACTATGTCTACATTCCCACCGATAACAAAGTGTTTGTTATTCGAAATGGTAAGTTTCTAGAAAGAGAGTTTGTCTCTAAAACAACCAGTGGGAGCGACGTACATCTCAAAGAAATTTGAGAGCCACAAGATAGTATAGAACCACATATGGAAATTAGAAAAGACTCACAACAAGTTGTTGAGCCTCCTCAAGTAATACAAGGTCCATGAAGATCTGATAGGACACGGCATCAGCCTTAGAAATATGGATTTCTGATTACTGAAGGCCGTGATATGTTGCTCATTGAGCAAAATGAGCCCACCACCTATCGAGAAGCCACAGTGGGACCAAACTCTGAGAAATGGCTAAATGCCATGAAGTCTGAAATACAATCCGTGTAGGACAATCAAGTATGGACCTTAGTCGATCCACTTGAAGATGTAAAAATCATTGGGTGTAAATGGGTTTTCAAGGAGAAAAATGACATGGATAGTAATGTAAACGTCTTCAAGGTATGACTGGTTGCAAAAGGATTCACTCAAACTCATGGTGTAGACTATGATGAAACCTTTTCCCCAGTTGCAATGGCTAAATAAATCAAAATCCTTCTTGCCATTGCAGTATATTATGACTATGAAATATGGTAGATGGAGGTGAAAACAGCCTTCCTTAATGGAAAGCTGCTTGAGGATGTGTACATGATACAACCTGAAGGTTTTGTGCGTCTAGAGGACTCTGGTAAAATTTGCAAGCTTCAATGATCTATTTATGGATTGAAGCAAGCATCTCAGAGCTAGAACCATCGTTTTGATGAAGTAGTCAAAGAGTTTGGATTCATTCAAAACATTGATGAACCTTGTGTTTACAAGAAGGTTAGTGGGAGCATAGTTGTATTTCTAGTGCTTTATGTAGATGACATCCTACTCATTAGGAATGATATTCCTACCTTGCAGAGTGTCAAGTCTTGGTTAGGAAAGTCATTTTCAGTGAAAGACTTAGGTGAAGCCACCTACATCCTAGGGATTAGAATCTATAGAGATAGATCTAAAAGACTAATAGGCCTAAGTTAAAGCACATACATAGACAAGATACTGCATAAGTTCAGTTTGTAGGATTCAAAAAGGGGTTATATGCCCATGTCTCATGGCATCCATCTTAGCGTAGATCTGTGTCCTAATACACCTGATCAGCGAGATCGCATGAGTAAGGTTCCATATGCCTCGCCCATTGGATCCATCATGTATGCCATGTTATATACTCGACCAGATGTCTCATTTTCCTTAAGTATGATCAGCAAATATCAACAAGATCCTGGTGAGGGTCATTGGACTTCCGTCAAGAATATCCTAAAGTACTTAAGAAGGGCTAAGGACTTATTTTTAGTCTATGGTGGATTGGATGATGAACTCTGTGTAACCAGTTACACAGATGCAAGATTCCAAACTGACCAAGACGACCTTAAATCGCAATCTGGATACGTATTCCTCTGAATGGTGGAGCAGTAAGCTGGAAGAGCTCCAAGCATAGCACTATCGCAATTCTACAACAGAAGCTGAGTATATAGCAGTATTGGATGCAGCTAAAGAAGCCATTTGGATCAGAAAGTTCACTACTGAACTAGGGGTGGTGCCTACCATCTCAAATCCAATAGATTTGTTCTGTGACAATAGCAGTGCTATTGTACAGGCCAAGAAGCCTAGGTCACATCAAAGGACAAAGCATATACTTAGGCGATTTCATCTTGTTAGAGAAATCAATTATAGAGGTGATATAAAGATATGTAAAGCAGCAGGAGAAGATAATGTTGCCAATCCTCTTACTAAGCCGCTTGCACAGGCAAAGCATGAGCGTCATATTAGGACAATGAGAATTAGGCAAATTAATGATTGTACCTAGGGTAAGTGGAAGGATGTTGGAAATTGTGCCAAAAGGGCCAATCATTGTACTTTGAACATTATTAATTTAATGAAATTTCTCATTTTGTTATCATATTATTTATATGTTAACTGTGATAATTGTATTCTTGGATAAATCATAAAGATTGTCCTAAAATGTCCCTAGTTGATCATCTATGTGGGAGCAGAGATGAAACAAGACCAGTATGACTTTGATAAGATATGGAGATATGAATCAAAGTCTTAGGCACTTATAGGTATATAAGGTGCTAGACCAACCCAGTATGAGAAAGCTACATGGATCAAGTCATAAGCTTTTTTCATGTATAACCATGTCACAATGCCCTTTGACCTGAGGTCATCATGGATTCCTACATGAGAGTTCTTAAGCTTTGAACTAGTCAAAAGTCACTTTTGACCAGGTGATGATAAAGGCTACTAATTAGGCTTGGTAGTTTTTCATGTAAACGAATATGAATGATCAAGATGGAATTTGTCCCTCACATTAGAAGAAAGATATTACTGGGCCCCTTGATGAGTGAGCCTAAGAAATGTATGGTCATACTACGATGGAAAGGAGTTTCCATTTCTATTGTCAGACTACTTAGGAATCGAGAAAGTAATGGTCAGGAACAAGAGGATGACATTATCCATGCCTCATCCTTGACCAATATATCGTGTGACAAGAGGGACGTGACATGGTTGTATGACAGGTTGCATCGTCTTAATGATCCTCATATGAATTGGGTAGTCGTAATGTCTTGCTAGAGGCCACTTGCGACTTGTGGGTTAGTACAGTTATTAGCTCACTGCCAACTTCGTATGGGCTTACAAGGTAGCATATAAGAATGACCCAACATGAGATAATGTTTATTCTAGGGTGCATGAATTTTATATTTATATATATAATATAAAATTCGTTAATAATATTATATATATGCATTTTTGAAATACATATATATATATATATATATATATATATGTATATGTATGTTTATATATATTATATGATATTATTATATTGTGCTAGTTTTAAATTTAATTTATTAAGATAAATTAAATTTAATAACTAATATGATAGAAATATAGTATCTCAAATTTAATTTATGAAGATAATTTAAATCTAATGGCTCTTTATTTGAATTAAATAAATAGGTTAAATTAAAACTGTTGGACATATTTAATTTAAACAGAATTTATTTAATTAGCACATCAATAAAATTAATTGTTAATTAATTTCAAAATTAATAAAGATTAATTTTGAAATTCGAATATAGACCTTATAGGTTATAACTTGATAGAGCTGATATACTAAAAAACGTATGAGAATTCAAAGCCACAAGGGAAACCTAGGAGACATTGGAGATGCTAGCACATAGTCTCTGATAGAGAGCATTTGTGTGGATACCGGTAGAGGGAGCGGACCTGACGTGTTGGCTCCTAGAGATCGAAAACCCTGAATTTGAAAAGGTACAAATCTTTCTAACTCGGTTTAAACGCTGTTGATAGATCCTCAATTAGGATAGGTGATAATTTTTAAAATTCTTCAGCTGTGCCTCCCGATTCTAACAGGTAATGGATGCAGTGTGGTGCTAAGAATGGGAACTGTTATTGCTTCTTGATTTAGTGCCTCTATGGCTGCCACCTTTAGAATGGTAATCATTAGGAGTTTCTTCCTTAACATGACTTTTCTCCTTATTATGATCATCAACTTGACCTCTTCTTACTTCTAGTTTGCCCTTACGCCAGTTCACTTTCTCTCTCATATACATGACTAAATCCCTTATATCACATTGTCCATCCTTATTCCGCTTACTAGAGCCATAAACTAACACATAGTCCAACAGAAACTTATCCATTTGACTAGATTATTCCAAGATCAACAATTCTTAAGATATACCCGGTAAAGTTGTAGAGTTTAAGTCTACACTATTACTCCCCTCCTTAAAAGAACACAATTAAGGATGTGCCACATGTCCCACAACTCCAATGCAATCCCAACCAAAGGAGAACATGGAAGAAGGGATCTTGACAAGTGCCATCCACTGTGCACCGAGTGATGGCATATCACATGGTAAAAGATCTCATAAAACAAACTTGTCCTCCTACTCAAACCCATCATAAATGCAACTGCCATGACAGTTATATTCAATTACCAATAAATATAATATCATTAAAAGACAAGATAAATAAAGCTTGCTTCCATTCTTGTTAAATATCATCACAAATACAAACATGTTTGAAAGGAAACAATAATCCAACAATTCATTAATTATAATTAATACAAGAACTATATGAATAAAATGACTTATAAAGAAACTTACTCGCTAATTTAGAATACATACATATATACATATAATTCAATCCATTTTTAAGACAAATAGTCATCTATGATTCAATCATATACAATTCACAAGTATATGAAAAAATATTAAGAGTTACGTGCTACTCTCTAGCTCATAGGTAATTACAAAAATTTACTTTGAAACTCTCATGAGAGTCCAAAAAATAACACATGTAAAGTTTATCTATTAATATATAACAAAAGCCTACTTTAAAACCTTAAAACTAGCCATAAAGATCAGCAATATAAGAGTTATACAAATCAATATATTTCTTTTGTTCATGTTAGTATTTACATTTGTGGCTAGCATTGACATCTAACATAGAGGTAGAAAAGATTTTAGAAGCAGCGCTTAACAAATAAGATATGAAGGACAAAAAGGTGTCAATAGTGGGAGCAATGGGTTATGAGGAAATTAATATACATACACATAAAATAAGGAAAAAACACATGATGTTTGGGGTAGTGGAGAAAATAATGAAAAATGGGTAATGAAGAAAAAATTTATACATGCACACATAACGAAGAGAAAGCGGCTGGATGCATAAATGTATATATTCAGACACACCATCAGTTTTAAGAAAAAGAAAAGGGGGTATGAAAGATGATGATACTACACAACAAAGCAAAGTAAAATAGAGTGCGAGGATTAACTTGACAAGACAAATAAAATGAAATAATGGTAAGGGAAGGAAGATGAAACAAAACGATTGAAAAGATACTTGTAGGAACTAAAGTCAAAGGAGGCACATAAGTGAGATGAGGAAGGAAAAAAATGCACTTGAGAGCTAATGCAACGCAGCATAGAAGGTACTATTGGAAGGAAAAAAGGGCATTTTATAGGAGTAGGGTTAGGGTTTGACTCCTATTGAAATAATATTTTTTTCCAAATATAATAAAATATAATGACCAAAATATTTTGACAACATTTTTTTGTTTTATTTTATTTATTCCAAAAATATGATTTTTTTTACACACATACGTACCCATATTTATAAAATAATTACTTCAATGAGGTATTTCATTTGTATATTTCTCTCTGTTTTTTAACAAATTTTAGACCATGATGCTTCTTTTTACTTATTAATTTATTTTATACTCTTTGACTAAATAAAATCTAAATTACAACTAACTCTAAATGCTTGATCATAAAGAATGTTACAATCCAATTGTCTCTGCTTACTTGCTTGCTCCCCAGAAGAATAAGAACCACCGTGACACCCTTATTTCTGAAGTTATTAGATGAGCTTCCACACAATGAATTTGAACAATTAAGCCAAGATTCAATCCTAGGACAAATATACCTTTGAAAATAATTAAAATCCCATCTTCAATACAGGGTTCAAAATTGAAATTCAATGGGCTTTTCTGAAAAATTTAAACTTTCAAAAATAGTTATATAATAGTTCATAACTTCATTATGACTCATCAATCCTTTGCTTCATTTATTATTATCAAAGTGCTTCTCTGCTCAAAAACTAGTATATTGATGATTACACTATGGGCTCTTAACATATAACTGTCCAATCCTAGTTCAATTATCGTATTTGATGTAGTTTACCTTTTCATTATATATATAAAATCAACCAAGACTACTCCGTTCGATGCATACTTTGCTATGTAAGACCTTCTCTTACATGCCACTTATCATTGATATTAATCAGAGTAGCAATGCGCAGTTTAGCGGTTACACAGGAATAGTATAGATATACTGATATTAATTACAAGATTATTTTATAGGAATCCCCCACAAGGTGTGTGAATAGTACTTACAGACCTTGAAATAATAAAAATGGTCCTCAAATAACCAACAGTTTTGTTTAATCAGTACCAGAACAATAAGTTGCTGGTAAGTTCGCCCTCGCCCCTTTGGGCCGTTGTCCTTTGCTAGAATAATTTTTAATTGGAAAAAGGGTAAGATTCAAATGAATCTCAGTAGTAGCATGCAACCAGTCATATAAAATGCAACAATTAAATATTCCTTACACTATGTAATGTAACAAAACACAAACAATTCATAATTGGGTCCTTACTTGGTCGAATGGTACATACACCCTTTCCATTGGGAGGTAAATATACACTTCTCGCACCACAGTTAGAATACAACATATGAACAAGAGTTGGGGCTGGTTGCCCACTACTCATAAACACCTTAGTTGGGTTCTTACTCATACCTAGGTAAGTGTGCCTCCACACACAATTGCCCTACTCGGAAAAACAATGGTCATATCATAGTAAATGGCATACACAAAGCATATAGACAATTAAATAATATATGAAAGAAGTGATACTACCTTAACCCTTTTTGAGACACAAACAGGTACTTATATCAAATCAGGCTCGAGTTGGCAGTCTGGTCTTAGAATTCCAAATTTATAATAAATGAGCCATTACTCATTCAAATATTATTCTAAACACATTTTGTTAGTTATCTTAGCATAAAACTGCGAAATGACCAAAATACCCCTAGGGATCCGGTTTAAGCCCCATTATACCCGGTCCAACTATACTTTTTCAAAAATTATGACTCGCCCTATTCCGACATAATTTCACCTAAGGAATCCAATTTTGACCTCAGAATTACCAAATTCATTGTCAAAATATGAAAATGCCCTTGGCAGCCACTAACTTAGGGTTTTAGGGTTATATTTGATATTTCAAATCTAATGCTTTTCACACTTCATGATCAACATAAACCCTACATAATTTTGCTTTCTCAATACAATGGAATCATTAGATTGATAAAAATCCACCTCATTACCCTAGTTTCAGGGCTGGCCGAAACTTGCTCCAATAAAAGGGAAAGTTTGGTTTTTTTTTATTTAACCATTAAAGCTCCTTCCTTTTCACACCTAATCATGTGATTAACCATTAAACACCATTTGAACATGATTTGTAGAAATTTGGGCAGCATAACCCCTTAGGGTTTTAACATCCCAAATTTACAAAAATAACCAAAACAACCACAAATCAAGCCAATAATCACAACAACAACATCATATCATCAAGAGAATCAAAGTTCTTAAGGTTACATTTGATTTCCCAACTTTCTCTACCTAGAACGTCCTCCCTCTTTCTCTCTTTTCTTGAATCTTGCTTGCTACACATGATTTTCATGAAGAACAAGAGCTTAGAAGAGATATTACACAAGATAGAAGGCATAATCACTTGGAAACACATGCACTTACCTTTGATTTTGCCTCTTGTGCTCTCTTTGCTCTAAGTTCTCAAAGCTCTCTTCTCTCTCTCTATTTTGTGATGAATGACAAAAATAAGGATGGAGAAAGAGATGATGATGTTAAAATATCTCTTTATCCTTTCTCAAAATATATTTGTTTAATGTTTTTTGACATGTGGTTTTTGTTTTAACCTTATTCTTAGCTAATTGTGTCATAAACTCTCCATTAGTTTTGGACAAATTTCCTTCCCTCCTCTTGGCCCAAAAATATGCCACTTAAGGGTCCTTATTAAACCAATTGGGCTTCATCTAATTACATCAACTAACTGCACAAAGTATTATATTTTATTACTAAATTTTACTTTTGACTTTTCAACCTTTATCTATAATATGATCATAAATATCAAAGAAATATCTTTCCCTTCATTTCCAGCTCATTTAGATGAAAAGGAGTGTGTACTAAAGAAAATAAGTTTCTTTGGCTTAATATGGAAAATTACCATTTTTCCCATATATTTTGATATTTTCGCCCAAAACTTGCAACAATTTCACTCAACTTTGAAAATTTATATCTTTATTTGTAGATGTAACCCCCTACCTTAAAAGCCGATAATATGGTTCAAAAACATGTTATTTACTTAAATTGGAGACAAATGGATAACTTAGAATTGATTAAAGATACTAACTTCAAGACAAGGTTTGACCCTGTGATAAAGTAGGTTTTCAAAAAATTTTCCAAAACCTGTTTAATACGGTCTCTCATTCACTTTTTGAATCTATTTGGCCTATGCAGTTGGGTTCCATTCATAAATATCAGAGTGCATAACAAAATTCCCAACTGCACTCGGGTTTTCTTCATTCATTAAAAGGATTTACAAGGCACATTCGCTTGTTCCAGTTCCCATGATGGGGATTACATATAACTTCACATGTTTTTAACATATATAATATATAAAATCATCCCAAAAATATGACAACCAACATAAAAGTTCAAAACTTCTAGTTGGGAGAACTAGCCGCCCTTAGTCACTTGTTTCTCTTTCGATCTGCTAACCCTGACTATAGGTTAGTCATTGGAAAGAGTAAGATTCGTAGGAATCTCAGTAGTAACCATTCACTCATATGATATATACTAACAAAGCATGTAAGCAATTATCACAAGCAGCAACACAACAACAACATTCACAACAACAATACAACAACAACATTCATAGCAGAAATAATATGTGTAACTTTCATCACATTCACGACAACTTTCGTTGTAATCACGGCATGACAGCTTCTGCTGTATTCACTTTCACGACAACTTTTACTGTATTCACAACGGCATTTTCACAACAACTTTCGTTGTATTCACAATAGCATAACCAGCAGCATTCCCATTTATCACAATTCAATGATAAACACCAACATACATTGCAATAAATATAATATAAGAGAAAGAGTCAGTCTTTCCAGTCTTGTTCTTACACAGATTTCTTACGCTCAAGGCAGATATCAAATCCAACAATTAGAATTACGGACGACAGGTTATTACTTAACCAATTCTTCTTTCATTCAAACACTCAAGTTGGTTATCATTAGGGACATTTAATCAAGTCAACTAAGGAGATAAAGTGGTCAATTAACCTGAAAGACCAATTTTGTAACCTTAGAGTTCATAGTTATTACCATGTGTCATTTACCTTTGAATTTTCGCACAATTGAACCAAATTTGCCAGAATTTTCTTTAGATTTTGAGAAATCATAACTAATTCTATAAAAATCGAAATGAAGTGTCTTTAAGTCCTACTTGAAGCTTTTTAAATCCTCTTTACAGGAAAAATATTAACCACTACCATTTATAACCACAAAAATATAAAATTTAACAAATCTCCTTACTGTTACAGAATTGATCCCAGTTTCCACCTCAAAATTTAGAAACACATAACTTCCAGCACACACATCAAAATGACAACCTTAATGTATCAATTGAAAGCTTGCAATGTCTACTACAAATTTGGAAAGTTTCAGAACTTGTTAACATCATTTGGCTATCCAAAAACACCATACAATCAGGGTACCTCGCTAGAATCCTATTTGGCATAAATTCTAGTTTTGCATTTTGAGTTTTAATGACCCAAAATTCACAACCCGAAGCTATTCCTACACTATTTTTTGTGTACAACACAATGGTAACATCACAATGACCAAATTTGGGCAGAAAAATCAACAAAATTCCAGAAATTACCAAACTACCAATTTGAGTATCAAGCTTGTGTCATATGGTTTCTAATCATCATAAAATACTAAATGCATAACTGAAACACCATGACTTCTTCAAACCCTAACTTGGACAAAATCAGGGCAGAATTACATATATAAAAATACTCATTCAACCTACACAACCCATAGCTTAAATTGAAGCTAATACTCACCTCTTGCTTCTCCTTAGGTTCTTTCTTTAGTTCTTCAATTTGTGCTCTTACAAGATGGCTCAAAACACCTCCTCTTGAAATTTTAAAACCAAAGAAATAAAGCTCTCATCAAGAGAAACAATGTTTATGAAAGATACTTGATCCATAGATAAGGTTAAAAAGGTGAAAATCGATTAAACGCTTACCTAAAACTTGTTTCTTCACTTGCCCTTTCCGTGGCAAACTTGGAGAATGAGAGAGAGTGTGAATAATAATCATGTTTTCCCCTTCCCTTATCACTTAAAAACCTGACCAAAAAGTTGGAAAAAAAGGAGAGGCAAATATGTGGTCTATATTTGTTCTTTCTTGGTAAAATCCTATGGTAATTTCTAATGTGTAATTAATCCAATTTGGTTAGCTTTTCTCTTTCCTACCTCTTCCTCACTTGGCCTACTTTTCCTTAGAGAATTGTTGAAGAATAAATTGCTTTAATCCATTCACTCTACTTGTTCCTCTTAGCCGTAAATTTTGACAAAGAGGGAGGGGTTTGTTTAACTTATCTTCTTCTTTCTTTTTGTATGCCTTTGACCATCTTTCCTGGAGTAAAAGGTGAAGATAGCAATTATTTATACTCTCTTCTGTCTTTTGGTGCCTTCGACGACATTCATAGATGGAAAGGTGGAAATTGGTTTTGACTTATATCTTTGTATGTTACATGTGTATGTATGTTTTTTTTTTTTTTGCAAAAGTTGGTGGACTTTGATCAAACTCTATTCTCTTTCTTTTCTTTTTGCTTGGATGTCAATTTGCTTCTCAAGAGTAAGGGAGTTGTATTGATTAAATCATCTATCTTCCTTGCTCTTGTCTTGGACAAAATATTGAGGAAAAAGGAGAGGAAATATGCTATATTTGTCTTGCTTATGTAAGCATGAGTCATGTAGTCCAATTTTTTTTAAAAAAAGTATTTTCTTTTACTTTAGTCATCTTCATCATTACCTTTACTTTGTAAAAACAAATCTTGGTCTTTCATTTTGTTTCCCAAATCTATCCTCAAGATCAAGTGTCAATTGACTCTTTAACCCTTGATCATGGAAAAATTAATTAGGGTGCCATTAATCATTCTATTTCACTGTCTATTACATTTAGCCTTTTGATGTATTTTGGGATATTATAGTAGACATTCAATTGAGGTGCTTCCAAAGGCTACTTAACCCTTATTGAGTTTAGTTTCAAGGAAAAAATATAGCCTTTAGCTAACTGGAAGCTTAACATTCCCAAAATTTCACAATTTTTGGATATCATTTGATTATCCAAAACCACATGACAAACTCACTGTAATACCCCGAATTTTGAGACTCGAGGCTAGAGAATAAGCCTGAGATTAGTGGATTGCTAAGCCCCGGTTTAGCAAGATCCAAAATTGTGATTAGGGGTTAATGACTACAAAAGTGGACGTGGTTAGTGATTAATGAACCCTTTTAGAGAATATAAAGTGGATTGTAGTCGCTTGTGTTATGAGCAATGCCAAAACCCTGTATTTGAGTTCAATTGTGGATTAACATCCAAATTGACTTAGAATAGAGGGAAGAATTGAATGGGGTATTGTGATGAAAATGGTGTCCTGTTGTGGTATTTAATCATTGGAATTGATTTAAATTGGATTGGACACATTGGTTGCAAAACTAGAAATGCTGTCCAGTGTGAATTCTGTCTGGGCAGTCTTCTCGTGTGGACGTTTTTACTAGGAAAATGATGTCATAAAATTATGAAACTTTCCAGTCTTATATTTCACATCTCAAGCTTCAAAATGGACATATAATTTGTGCCATTTCGTTTTGTGAACTAGGAGATATGACTATCCAAAGTTTGGGATGGAAACTGAACTCTGTTTTGGGGCAGTGATGAGTTTTATGTAATTCTGGAATTTTGTGGTGATATTTAGTAATGGACAATATTTTTCCTATGAAGAGGACTTAAATATATTTCATTTGGCTTTGGAATAACCTCATTTAGATTTTTCTAGAATTAGTTATGATTTTTCAAAGTTTGGACAGAAAATCTGCCAGAAAATCCGAAAATGGGAATTATGACATCATCTCAATAAAAGATGACATCATCATGGACTTAAAATATTTCCCATCTTCTTCTTTCTCTCATTTCTGTCGTGAGCTGCAGCTGAAAAGAGAGAGAGACGTTTGGGAGCTCTTAGAGAGAGAAAGAGGAGAAATCTCACAAGGTAAGCCGATTTCTCCGACGATCTAGCTCCTAACGCGTATAACCTTGCTTCTAAGCTTCTCTTTCATGTTCTTTAAGGTGTTGGAAGCTCAATTTTCATGGTTTAAAAGGGGTTAGGGTTCAGCCATATTGAGTAAAAGCCAGAGGGAGCTTGAGGTAACTTCCGAAACTTCAATGTTTGATTGTTCTGGCTGCTGTGGTTGATTTAATCGGTGAAATTTCACCGGATTGTCTTTGTTTGTAAATTTGGAAAATGGGTTGGCCTAGGTGTTATGCTGCCCAAATTGATACTAAATGGTAGTTCTAACCCAATGTAATGGTTAATAAAGTGGTTAGGAGTAGAAAGAAACACGTTTACGGAGCCGAAACTGAAAAACCCCAATTTTTCCTGGAGTACATGTATATTTTGGTTATGGCTATAAATGGGTCTTAGAGTTGGATTTTCAATGATTTTATGGTTCCATTGAGTTCAGGAGCAAAAATTAGGTGGGGTTACAGTTGGTTACTTTTTCAGAAAAGGCCGAAAAAGCATAATTACGAAAACGCCCCTGAAACCCTTAAAGTGGGGCTGCCAAGGGTAAATTTGTAAATTGATATTGAATTTGATAATTTTGAGTCCGGAAATGGATTCCTTGGGCGAAAATATGTTAGAATAGCCCATGTCAATATTTCAAGAAAAGTACAGCCGGACCGGGTACGGTGGGGCCGGGCCGGGTCCCCGGGGGTATTTTAGTAAATTTTCAATATAACCTCATATAACCCCTAGAAACACTATGGAAGTGTCTAAATAGTACATTTGACATTGTAGGATCAAATGTGAAGCCCCGAGTTGCTGGCACGCAAATCGAGGAGAAAAGACCGGAGGTAGGGAACTTATCTCTCCTGCATGCTCTGATAACTGTATTAATGTGTTGATGCATGTTATTGCTTTGCTTGATTATGTAGAACATGTATGAATGATTTAAAGCTATGTTTCAATATATGCTATGGCCATATGTGTATCGTTCGAAGCATTGAGCTTATAGATTTGTCATTGTATGTGTGCATGAGTTATGTGATGCAAGCATGTCATGCATTAAACACTTATCTTGCCTGCATATTGATAATATTTCCCTACTGAGATTCTCTCGAATCTCACCCTCCCCTACCAACAATTTAGACAGGGCAAGTGGCTCGTGGAGGGAGCGGCTAGGACTCCTTCGAGATGAGAGTTGGTAGTTGGTTATCAATGAGCTGTGAAGTCTGTATATGATTCGGTTGAATATATGGTTATGAATTTGAGACGAGATTGTGTAATCCCCATTTGAAGAATTGTAATGGGCAATTGTGCCCTGTGTATCTTTAGCGAAGGTATGTACTCAGGATTGTCGGGATGATTATGTTGTGCACTTTGATATTTATGTGAATGTGATTTATCTTCGCGTAGTAATTGTATTCGAAATGTGAATTTGAGACCAAGTTTATAAATGATTTCAAAAGTTATTTTTGAAAACCCCATCATGTGATGGGTTAGTAAATGTTATTTGATTATTATTGGTCTCTATTTCATTTTAATCGCGTATTTCGGATATAATTACGGAGGGGGTTACACTCACTGCCTTACAAGAAATTTTCACTGGCAGCATAACCAAATTCTCCAAAATTCACCCTTTTATTTTATTACATGCCACAAATAATTATGAGGCATATTGGTCAATAAAATTTGGGGCGTTACATGCTACCTCTACTACTCTGCATATTATCTTTACTAAGTTTATGTATATACAAATATATACAACCCACATAGACACATGAGGCTACCAAAATTACTTAAGTCAAATCCAAAATAGTATACAAATAACCAACATAAATAAATTCTTCTCTTCCACCTTCTTACTTCTCCGAAATCACTACCTGCTTGGCCTATAAGCAGCTTCCTTTCTCTATATATCATTAATGAAAAGGGTGAGATTTGCGAGAATCTCAGTAATAACAGCAATCAATTATAACATATGCTAGTCCACAAAGTATGCTAGACAAACCATTATATGATTAAGCATTCGGCAATCAAAATGCAGCACAACATCAAACATAGTACACACAGTTTAATACAATATAGTTGGTATAATAGGTCTTATAACCCAAGGATACACCTCATGCCCCATCGAGTCTTATAGCCTTACTCTAAATGCAAATTAGGTCTTACTGCCCTGGATTACGGCCTATGTAACAATGCACATCAGGACTTACGGCCTCGAGACTCATAGTCCAATATCATTCAATATATTCATAAAACAAATATAATCAATGGTAAATACATACATGCAGAATAATACATAATATATGACAGAAAGAGTTACAAAATGTTGACCTTTTTGGCAATTTACCTTTACCAATTAGCTTTCCCTTTAAGCTCGAGCAAATATCAAATCCTAACATTTATGTATGGGTATGATAACACTTGTATTATTCTCAATTCATAAGTTATACTAACTCTTCCTAAATCATTGCTCTACCATTTTATAAGCATGATTGGTTATTTTGGACGAAAGCATATGTGAGTCTACATACATCTATCGATCTATATATATATGCACACATATTAATGGAAAAAGCAATCTTTCTTAAAGACCCCAAGCTTTATATCACTAATTTAGCTCTTTTGTTTTGTTCTTGTTTCATAACTTTAATTTAATCTCATGCCATTACCCTTTACGGTTTACTGGAGCCATTACATAGAACACTACTAAACTTTTTCCCTTAAAAATGCATCTGTACAAAATAAGACAAGGGAGAAAGTTTATAAAATGTTGTCCTCTTATTCCCAATTACCTCAAAAATCACTATGTATTTTGATACATGTAGTTTATTAAGTTTAAATCATTATTTCCCATTTTAAGGTACTCAAATAGTGAGTGTCCTTTTTTTTTTACCACAAACTTTTGAACTTAATAAGCTTACCTCCTCATTTCTAATTTGAACTTATATAGTTCTAGTTCTTGTATTAAACGCTCCCCCTGGTTAAGACATATGCATATAGATGCATAAATGTCTACTTTAGTGAATAATACTTCTAAACTTATATCCTTGACACTTCTTGATACAATTTTCAATTCTAAGTTCATAGGAGGATCAAATTGAGCAAAAATTGACTATATTATCCTTAAAAGGATGCTGGCCGAATAGGGGAGAGAATAGAAAAATTATGAATCCAATCCATTGCTTCAATTCAAAACTTAAGTATCTTTACACATGTCTTAGATATAGGTTACAGGTTGAGACATTTGCTCCACATTAAGACACCCTAAACACTGAGCATTTCATAAAACTTCTTGCTCTAAAAATTCAATTTATAAGGTAAGACATCCATATTCACACAACATCACTCAAATCATACCATTGTACTTATCTAGGCACTTTATGGCATAAACTAGCACCTCCATTTAGGCCTGAAAATTTTCCAACTTTAAAAACATTAACCTAATCATCATTTCAGTACTTATAACACAATTTTGACCATTTAAAAGTGTTGTTATCATTTAAAAAAACAAACAGCAAGTCTTCACTATGTTTCCCTTACAAAAATCATCTTGAACCATTAGGTGACACATCTCACAACCATATAACACTAATTTCATATGGTTGGACTAAATTCCTTTAGTTATCTAAAACCATCGTTTAATGTTTTAGAAGCATGATGATACAATAAGCCTCCTAATAATTTTATAACTTTGACAAATTATTGCAGTACATACATACAAGTTGAAGAGGAACTCACACAGCAACAATGAAAACATAGATCCATAATCTTCTTATCCAAGCTTTAATGTTTGCCAACCCACAGCTATTCTCTTTAAAGAACAACATATTGCAGAACTATTTTAGGTATGTATACAGTTCTTAAATTATGTACAAGACTTATTCAACATCTCAAAATTAAGATCAACACCCCTGAAACCTTACATCATATAGCTTGATTTTTTTTTCTTCCCCAGTTTCACTCAGCCTTGACCAAAGCAATCCTTTAATGGGCTTTTACATACCCATGCTCCATTATAATTTTCCCCTTAAGCTTGTTTTAGAGAACGCAAAACCAGAGTCACTAAAACATAAGTTTAGGATTTTTTTCATAATAAAGTAGAGCGACCCAAACAAATGCATCACCAATAATCATGAATATAAGTTCTAATCTACCTTAAGATACCATTTTAAACCCTTATTCACTATTTTATTCACCTCACACCAAAGATTAAGGAACTTATCTTAGACAAAATCCACTCCAATAAAAAAACCAAAGACAGGAAGAGGCTTAAAAGACTTACCTAGACCAAAATCTATTATTGTATGTGAGAAATAGACCTTCACTTCTACCTCTTTCTGGTGAGATTCCTCTTCTGACTCTCTCTACTCTATCTCTCGCTCTCTCTTTCTTTTATGTCCTTTCTCTTTCTATTTTCTGGCTGCAGGACACAAATAAGAGTTGGGGGAGGCTAAGTTGATTATGTGTGTTTTAAGTGGGTGGGTCGGGTATAGGATCCAAATTGAGAGAAAGATAAGTGTATGTTTGTATGCATGTGATGACGTGTGAGTGCCATGTGTTTGGTTGAATGCATAAGCTGGAGTGTGTGTTTTATATGTATATATAGGTATATTTTATACTATTAATCACACACACTAAGCCCTAAGTTTTTCCCTTTGTGTAATTCAAACTTAAATTCTGTAGGTTCCATGTTTTGTCTTGTCTTGAGCCCAATACCGATTTCACTTCCGAAAAATAAAATTACCAACCTTTCTTAATTTCTAATTCGATATTAGCTCATATTTTTCTAATTTCATAAATTAATCCTTAATAATTTTTAAGGATTTTCTTCCTTAATTATCTACAGAAAGCCTTCAAAGAATTTCCCAGAAATTTTTGAGCCAAACTATAACCTTTAACTATTTTTCCTCAATCTTTCAGGCAAATAAGTGCTTAAATTTCCAAAATTGATTTAATCACTATTTAAATTTCTTTTTGGGAAATTTATCCCTTTTAACATTTTTTGAGATGTTACAATTCTTCCCTAATAAAATAAATTTTGTCCTCAAAATTCGATATATACCTTAAGGCATAAATTCTACATATTGTTTCTTTATGTCTTCTTCCACTTCCCAGGTCACTTCCCTAGGAGACAATCCCTTCCAAACCACTTTGACAAATGGTATGCTTCTATGTCTAAGTAGTTTATTCTGACGATCTATAATTCATTCTGGCTTGACTTCATACATAAGATTATCTTGCACACCAATGTCTTCATGTTCAATAACATGCTCAAGGACTGGTTGGTATTTCTTTAATTGTAGAGACATGAAAGGCATTATGTAGTCTCCTCAAATTTAGGGGTAAAGCTAATCAGTATGCAACTAGTCGGATTCTCAACAATATTTCAAAAGGACCAAGATATATAGGGCTTAGCTTCTTCATTTTCATTGCCCTAACGATACCTATAACTTGTGAAACTTACAAAAACATGTGTTTACCAACTCTAAATTTTAGAGGTCTTCTCCTATTATCGGCATAACTTTCTGTCTACTCTGTGCCATAAAGAGACTCTTTTTAATAATATTTATCTACTCTGTGGTTGACCAACTAAGTCTAGCCCATACAACCTCCTCTTAATCAATTCAGTCTAGCAAAGTAGTGACTGACACTTCCTTCCATATAGTGCTTCAAACGGAGCTATTTGAATACTCACATGATAACTGTTATTGCACATAAACTCTACGAGGGGAAGAAAATGATCCCAACTTCACTTGAAATCCATTAAGCATGCTCTTAGCATATCTTCTAGCATTTGTATGGTTATTTCTGTTTGTCCATCAGTTTGAGGATGATAGGCCATACTAAACTTCAATTTAGTACCAGATCTTCATATAGAAACTTCCAAAATTTTAAAGTGGAGAGGGTCTCTGTCAGATATAATACTTCTCGGTGTACCATGGAATCTAACTATCTCCTTTATGTATATCTTTGCTAGTTTATTAAGAGAATAGCTGGTGTTGATTGGTATGAAATGAGCTGACTTCGTTAATCGATCAACGATTACCCAAAATGCATTATAGTTCTTTGTTTTGGGCAATCCTACCTCATGATCCATAGTTACACTTTCCCATTTCTACTTAGGAGTTTTGAGACTTTGCAGAAGCCATAATGGTCTTTGATGTTCTGCCTTTACTTTTTGGCATATGAGGCAACGTGCAATGTATTTGGTTACATCGCCTTTCATTCCTGGCCACCAATATAAGGACTTCAGGCTGTGATACATCTTGACTACTCCTAGGTGAAGAGTGTATCTACTCTTGTGTGCCTCTTCAAGGATTTTTTGTCTCAGTTCAACCTTTAGTAGCATGTATATTCTCTTTTTATATCTAACCAGTCCACTCAGTGAAACGTCATACTCCTAAGTTTCTCCCTGTTCAATCTTGACCCTGATTGACTTTGCTCTCTCATCCTGCATTTGAGCTTCTTCAATTTCATCTCTCATATCACTTTCTTCTTGATTAGCACTGTAGCTACTAAGCAGTTTCACATTTGACAAGTTTAGATCTCTGAATCCTTTAAGTATTTTCTATTCCTGAATCATCATGACTGCTACCTTCACCATTTTTTGACTTAAAGCTTTAGCTACGACATTCACTTTACCTGGATGGTATTTGATTTCTAGGTCATAATCTTTTATCAACTCCATCTATATTTGTTGTCTCATGTTCAACTATTTTTTATCATGGAAGCATTTGAAACTCTTGTGGTCGCAGTATAGCTCTATAGTCACACATACAAATAGTGTCGCTATATTTTTAAAGCAAAGACAATCATTGTTAGCTTTAAATCATGTGTAGGGTAATTCATCTCATGAGGCTTTAACTGTCGAGAGGCATACGCCACCACTCTGCCCTATTGCATTATAAGACATCATAATCCCTGCTTACTCGCATCACTATAAATCACATATGCCAGACTCGAATTGGGGATAATCAATACTGGTGTGGATATCAGCCTCTCTTTTTGCTCTAAAAAGCTGCTCTCACATTTGTTATCCTACTTAAACAACTTATTCTTTTGAGTGAGCTTTGTCAACGGTAAGGAAATTCTAGAGAAGTTCTAAATGAACCTTCTGTAATAACCGGCTAGACCTAGAAAACTGCATATTTTTGTGATAGTTTTTAGACTCTTCCAATTCAGTACTGTTTCCACTTTACTAGGATCTACTGAGACCCCTTCTAGTGAGATAATATGGCCTATGAATTTGACCTCTGAAAGCTAAAACTCACATTGCTCAGCTTTGCGTAAAGTTGCTTTTCTTTTAAGATTCCCAGCACTATTCTCAAGTGCCCTTCATGCTCTTCTCTACTTCTTGAGTATATTAGAGTATCGTTGATAAAGACCACTACAAACTAGTCTAGATGCTGTCAAAAGATTTGATTCATGTAATCCATGAATATGATAGTTGTATTGGTCAGTCTGAACAACATTACCAAAAATTCATAGTACCCATACCTAGTTCTAAAAGCAGTCTTCAACACACCATCTGCTTTCACTCGTAATTGATGGTATCCTAACCTTAGATCAATTTTTGAGAATACGCAGCAACCAGACCTTTGATCCAAGAGATCATCAATTCTAGGAAGTGGGTTTTATTCTTGACGGTCACCTTATTCAATTCTCAGTAGTCAATACACAGTCTTAGGCTTCTGCATTTCTTCTTAATAAACTGCACTAGAGTACCCCATAGCCATAAGTTGGGTCGTATTAGCCTTTTCTCTAGCAGCTCCTCAATCTACTTCTTTAACTTTGCCATTTCATTTGGAGACATTCTATTTGGGGCTTTGGATATAGGTCTAGCTCCAGGGATGATTTCAATTGCAAATTCCACTTACCTTGTCAAGGGTAATCCACTTTTGTCTTCTGGAAAAACTTCAGGGAATTCGTTAGCCAAGGGTATATCTTCAACCATCATTTCTCCTTTTGCTTGTATTAAGAAAAATTCAAAACACCCTTAGCATCCCTTATGCAAACATTTCTTATCTTAAGCTACTATGAAAAAGTTCAAGTTAATGTTTGCATTGATATTCTTCTGCAGAGTAGGATATGTGATGCTCTTGTTTCTGCAATCTAACAGCATATTATTTATCGTTAACCAATCAAGCCCTAGTATAACTTCAAGTTTGTGAAATGGGAAACATATTAAATCTATAACAGAATTATTTTTCTCAGCATTTACCATACAATTCAAACAAGACTTGCTGTGACATTTTTGGCACCCATAAGCATAGACACGACCAAATCATATGGTAGTTCATAAATTTTCAGCCCTAGTCGTCTAGCACAATCAAATGCAGTAAAAGAATGGCTAGCACCAGAGTCAAATAATGCTTGAACTACATTACTATTGAGTTGGATTATACCTTCTGTAACATCTATCATTTTGACACCTTTATTATGCATCCAAAAGCATTGTGGTCCAGGCGAATCAATAGTTAAAGCCCTCAAACTAAACTTGCATAATTATTTTTTGTTTACTATTCATTCTATAATTCCAGCTTAGTGGTTCAATTGTGAAAATTCATAACTAATAACTAATTATAGAGAAACCATATGGAGGTGCTTCAATTTCTATTTGAAGATCTTTCAAAGCTCTTTAAGAAACAAATATAAGTCTGGACATTTATCCTTCTAAATTTGTATAGTTTATTCATAGAAGATTCCTATTCATTTGGAAGAAAACCATGCTTTCTAGATTTCTTACCTTAACTTCAAAAAACATAAATTTTAACATACATATCCTGTTCAAGTGATCTACTACTTCATCTGAAGCTTAAGATGTGCACTTTAAGTTCATCAAGCATCAAAAGCTTACTCATTCATTTAGCCTTTCAAATTTCAGTCACAATTTGACAGCTCCAGAATTACTTTTCCATTCTCAACTAGTCAAACATTTAGGTAATTGTCTAGTTAAACATGCAAACTCATACTCGTTCCTTCTTGTACACATATATACATGCCATGGTTGACATACCTAGTAACATCATACAATTAATCACATTATGCAATAATGTATATATATTACAAATTATCACGTATGAATCTTCAATTCTCCATCACATTTTCTTGCTTATCTTCATACATTCCTCTTTTATGCTCAACATAGCTATATGGTTGAGTAAGGGAGGGTGAGATTTGAGAGAATCTCACTAGCAAACATTACCAATTATGCATGCAAGATAATTGCTTAGTGCATGACATGCTTGCCTTACATAAATTCATACTAACATAGTGACATGTTTGCATACTCAATGTCTTACACATCATACCTATGGCTATATCATAAATAGAAACAGAGATTAAATCATTCATATAAGCTTCACAAAATCAAGAAAAGCAATTATACACATCAACACACTAGCATACATATCAAGCACACAAGTTAGGTAAGTTCCCTACCTTTTATATGTATGTCTACCCCTTGTTCCCTTTTCTTCCAACCATTGAATTTGCTTGAAAAAACTTCCATCTACTCTTCCTTGACATTTTATGGCCCTAGAAACATAACCACATCATGCGTTTAACTCATTAGTGCCATGAAAGTAAACTAGTACTCATGAATTATTCCCTTACATAATCTTTAACTCAAATTGTTTTTACATCCAATGCTTCAAAAATTATTTGTACATGCTATTCCCACACAATTTTGCACATAAAATCCATTTATAACCTCAAATTTAACAAAATCCAATTCCTTCCCCATGAACCAACCAAGATAGAAACTTAAGGGATTTTAGGCAGAAATTCCATTTTCAATTTTAATGCTACCAAAATCACTTTCTCATCTTTATCCTATACAATTTTTTATTCTAAACTCAATGAAAGCATCAAAATTAGCAAAAGCTTATGCCTTCCCCTTGCCCTATACTGGACAAAATATATCATAGGGGAAAACAAAGTGAGTTTGCAACTTCTATTCCATTAACTACTAATTCTCTCACAAAACTTACTAAACTTTCATTCTACCATGCTTAAACCTCTTTTAGCATCATTTTCATGTTCTCAACATCATTGAAACCCTAATTTGTATTCTTTTCAAATACAGGGCAACAAATCATCATCATGAAAAGTTAATTAAATTCCAAGATACTTGATTGAAATCAAAGCTTATGCTTACCTCTTTTATTAGTTATAACTTTGTCTTGATTACTCCAAATTCTATACTTCCTAAGCTGCACCCAACTCCTCTTCTCAAGAAACTAAAACTATAGGAATGTTGCTCTTTATGAGAGCAACAAGATTTATGAAGCACTTTGAGCTAGAAATGTGGTTTTGGTGATAAAAATGGCTTTAGAGCTCTTTCTCTCTCTAGTTCTTCATGAAAATTGGCCCAAGATACACTTTGTCTTTCTTCCCTTTCTAGGTTCTGCACAAAAATGAAGAAGAAGGTGGAGGAAAGACTACTTTAAGTTATCGCATGTGATTAGTAAGCCATATTTAATAATTTCATGGGTCTATATATTATTTTATTGCCTCCTCATGATCAAATGGCCAAGAATCAATTTTCCATTCCTCCAAGGCTTTAGATAATGCCACCTTTGTACTTAGAGGATGCTTTAGATTGCTGGTCCCAAAGTTAAATCATACAACTAAATTCTAATTTCTCAATTAGTATAGGATTAATCTCCTGAAAATTCTTTTTGGGAACTCCTTAAACATATGACCATTGTAAAACCATCAACAATTCACATTTATTATGGAGTAATTGTCATATCCCAAAAAGTGATTAAGGGCTAATGACTTCAAAAGTGGATGTAATTATTGTTGAATAAACACTTTTAGAGAATGCGTGATGGGAATTTGGTGGTTTTAGTGATTCCAATGGTTTGCTTGCAAAAAATTTTATGGGAATAAGTTTGATTGTTGATTTTAGAGCCAATAGACACATTGGTTGAAAATTTGATAAACTGTTAAGTGTAATTCTGTGCAGGGCAGTCAGTTTATAAGGATATTTTGAATAGGCAAATGGTGTCTAAAAATTCTAAAACTTTCCAGTCTTAAAGTTCACATGTCAAGCTTCAAAATGGACATATAATTCATGTCATTTCTTTTTGTGAGCTGGGAGTTATGAATTTTGAAGTTTGCCCAACGAAATTGATTATTTTCTGGAATAGCAGGCAAAGATTAAGATTCTAGTAATTTCATGATTCCAGATAGCAAAAGTCTATATTTTTCCTTCAATCTAGACTCAATAAGGGTTCTATAGGCATTAGAATCACTCCAATTAAATGTTTCTAGAATTAGTTATCATTTTTCAAAGTTGGGGCAGAAATCTGCCAAAATTTTTGAAAAATCCGAAATTGTTGGAAATTAAATTAATAATTAAATATCATCATCCTTCTTTCTCCAGCAATTTTCACGCCATTTTCAGTTGACGCAAGAAAGAGAAAGTTGAGAGAGTTTAGAGAGAGAAAGGGAAGAAATCTCACAAGGTAAGCTGATTTCTCCGACGATTTAGCTCTTAACGCATATAACTCCGACCTTAAGCTACTCTTCTTTGTTCTTTAAGGTTTGGAGGCTCAAAATTCTATTGTTATTTAGGTTAAGGTTTCAGCCATATTTGGAAAAAGCTTGTAGGAGCTTGAGGTAACTTCCAAGCCTTCATATATTAACTATTCTGGCTGCTGTGGGCAATTTAACAGTGAAATTTCGTAGGATTGCCGTTGGTTTTAAATTTTGGAAATTGAGTTTCCTAAGGTTTATGCTCCCTAATTTTGGTTCAAACCGTAGTCATAACCTAATGTAATAGTTAATAAAGTGGCTAGGAGTAGAAAGGAACACGTTTATTGAGCCCAAATCGTAAAACCCTAATTTTTCCTGAAGAATAAATAAATTTTGGCCATCTCTAGAAATAGGTCTTAGAGTTGTATTTTCAATGATTTTATGGTTCCATTACGTTCAAGAGGGAAAATTAGGTGGAGTTACAGTCGGTCACTTTTTTGACAAAGACCGAACAAGCATAATTACCAAAACGCCTTAAAACCCTTGAAGTGGGGCTGCCAAAGGTAAATTTGTAAGTTAACATTAAATTTGATAATTCTGAGTTCAGAAATGGATTCCTTGGGTAGAAATATGTTAGGTTAGCTCAAGTTAGAATTTCTGAAAAAGTACAACTGGACCGGGTACGGTGGGGCCGGGCCGGGCCCCTTAGGGCATTTTTATAAATTTTCATTATAGAATCATATAAACCCTAGAAATACTATGGAAGTGTCTAAATGGTGCATTTGGAATTGTAGGATTCGACATTTACCCTGATCATGAACGACTTGTGCCAGAGCACTTTCGGAAAGAACCAAGTAGTGACTCTTTCTCTTATACTATGTGTAATGCACTGTATGTGTGTTGTATCGCTGGTTTGTGATAACTTCTGATGCTGTTGTAGTTGTAGCTGGTGATAGCTTTCGTTATACAGTGAAAGCTTTCATTTACAGTGCAAGCTTTCGTTATATAGTGTAAGCTGTCGTTATTGTGATTATAGCATAAGCTGTCATAATTGTGATTACAGCGAGAGCTGTCGCATTATGTATACAGCTATGAGTAATTTTGTTTTTGGTAAAAGTCTTGTATCTTTGTGATGCTGCTGCTATTGCTGTTTGTGATTTACTTACATGATGTGTACTTATATATTGTATGAGTGACTTGTTACTACTGAGATTCTTTTGAATCTCATTCTTTCTATAAACTGACCTACAGACAGGGCAAGTGACTCAAAAGGGAAGCGGACAACCAAGAGTGGCTAGGACTCCTTAGAGATCTTTGATGTTGGTTGTTGTTATCCATTTTGATTTGGGATTATATGTGGAATGATTTTGTGTAATCCCCTACATGGGAAACTATAAACCCTTAGTGAATGAATAAAACCGGGGGTTGTCGGGATTTTTATTGTACACTCTAATATGTATGAATGCGATTCAACTGCATAGGGTAATTATATTCGAAACTTGAATTTGAGACCAAAATAGGAATGAAATTTTGAAAGAGTTTGTGAAAACCCTACTGTAAGGAGGGAAGTTTGAAATGATTTTAATTATTCTTTAGTCTCTAATTCATTTTAATTACGCCTTTTTGAATCATAATTATGGTTTTTGAGGCAGGGGGTTATATTTTTTGTATCAGAGATGTAGTTCCTAGCAATGGTAGAGTTTGCTAGGATAATTCCCTTAGTCTGGTCTTAGTGATAGAAAATGATTGTAAATGGTTGTTGTGTATACACATATACTCTTTGCTATTGTGAACATATATGAGATTTGCAGACATATGTGTATACCTTATTTGTGATATTGATGAGGTGAGTTATTTGTAGAATGAAGAGAACAAAAGGTCACCCCAAAGTACAGCAAGTAGACCCCGAAGTGGAGGTTGTCAAGGACAATCCATTGGACCTTATGCAATAACTTATGAGTCTGATTAAAGATCAGAGGGATATGATTGCTGAGTTGAGAGAAGAACTCACAGAAGAGAAAGCTAAACGGCATGAGGGTCGGGGTCAGTCCACACAGGAAGAGACCTAAGAAGAGACACCACCAGAAGAAACCACAGAAAGATTGGCACCACCACTTAAATCACCTCTTCATACTGGACCAAACCAAGAATCACACGGGGTTTTAGTTAGAGAAGAAAGGGATCTTCAATACTGGGTTTCAAGATTTTACAAGCGCTTATCTCTGGTGTTCAGAAGGAGGTTTGATCCTCAAGCAGCCGAAGACTGGTTGAACAGGTTAGAAAAGATCTTTGAGGTCCTTGAGTGCCTGGATGAGGTGAAGGAACAATTAGAAATATACAAGCTTAAGGGAAATGCAGATCATTGGTGGCAGAATATCGCCTTAACACTACAGAATCACAATATGCCCCTGACCTAGGAATTGTTCCAACAACAGTTTAATGAAAAATATTTTCCCAAGTAAGTGCTGCTTGAGAAAGAGACTGAGTTTTTGTCCATCAAGCAGGGTGATTCGGAGACCTTCGACAATTATTTGTCTCGTTTCATTCGGCTATCCAGGTATTCCTCTTATCTACGGAAAATGGATGATGAGGAATGGAGCTCGGATATACTAATACGTGGGTTGAGGTAGGAATTAAGAAAAAAGTTAGCCACCCACCAATTCACTGAATTCAATAAGGCGGTCAAGGAATGTAGGATTACTGAGAACAATTTGAGAGATTTATATCCGGCCAAGGCACCAGCAATCATAATAAACCTAGTAAGGGTAATACTTCCCAGAAGTGGAAGGGTCAGGGATTCTCTTCGTCCAAGGGCAGTGGTAGAAAGCCCTATCAGTCTGGGAGTCATGAACAACAAAGAGCTCCTACATTGTGGATATGCCCTCGTTATAACCAACTACATCATAGCAAAACTCTTGAGGGTCTAGTGATATTTTTTAACTGCAAGCTACCTGGGCATATTTTGAGTGAATGCAAATGGCCCCAACCAGAGCAAAGACTAAGGTCTCAGGGGAGAGTATTCATCATAACACACGAGGAATCTCGGAAGTCCCCTGATCTAATTCAAGGTAATATAGTTCCCAATGGTAACTTGTTACAAGCATTATTTGATTCGGGTGCAAGCCACTCTTTCATTGCTTATGATTGTGTGAAATGCCTAGGCATGCATGTGCATAAGTTGCCATTTGATCTGATTGTCTCGACCCCGATGGGTGTCAAAGCCTTGACCACTAAAGCTTGTTTAAATTGTGTTATAACTGTGGGGGACACCAATCCGTTGTGGATTTGATTTGTCTGCCACTTTATCAATTAGAAGTCATTTTGGGTTTTGATTGGTTAACGGCAAATAATGTGTTGCTTGATTATGGAAACAAGAGGATAGTGTATCCTGCTTCTCAAAGTGTTGAGGATGTGAATGCCAGTATGAATTTTCTCTTGAGGGCTAAAGCTGAGAAGTACTTGGAGAGGGGTTGTCAGGGGTATATTGTGTTCTTTTCTATACAAGGAGAGACCGAAGAAACTTTGAGTAGTATACCCGTGGTACAAGAATTCCCTGAGGTATTTCTAGATGATCTTAGAAGATTACCTCCTGAACGAGAAGTTCAATTTCCAATCGAGATTATGCCTGGAGCTGGTTCTATATCAAAGGCCCCATACCGCATGGCGCTAAATGAAATGGTGGAATTAAAGAAGCAAATTGAAGACTTGCTTGAGAAGGGGTTCATTAGACCTAGTGTGTCACTGTGGGGAGCTCCAGTGTTATTTATTAAAAAGAAAGACAGAAGTCTATGTTTGTGTGTTGATTATAGAGAGTTAAACAAGATTACCGTCAAGAACAAGTACCCTCTCCCAAGAATCGATGACCTTTTAGATCAACTATCTAGGTCGTGTATGTTTTTGAAGATTGATCTAAGGTTGGGATATCATCAGCTACATGTGAAAGCATAAGATGTTCCGAAAACAGCTTTTAGAATGAGGTATGGGCATTATGAGTTTCTGGTGATGCCATTTGGGCTAACCAATGCACCTGCGGTATTCATGGATTACATGAACTATGTCTTTCAACAGTATCTAGATCAGCTTGTTGTTGTTTTTATTGATGATATTTTGATATACTCCAAGAGTATGGAGGAGCATGAGCATCATTTAAGGATTATGTTAAACATCTTCTGTGAGAAGTAGCTCTATGCCAAAATGAGTAAATGTGAGTTTTGGTTGCCAGAGGTAAAATTCTTAAGCCATGTTATCTCACAAGAAGGGGTCTCTGTGAATCCCAGTAAGGTGGAAGCAGTACTGGACTGAAAGAGGCCAGAAAGTGTTGTTATGGTACGCAGTTTTCTGGGTCTTGCTGGTTACTACCGAAGATTCATTCAGAATTTCTCCCGTATTAATTTGCTAATAACCAAGCTCACGAGAAAAGATCAGCCATTTGTGTGGGATGAAAAATGTGAAAATTGCTTTATGGAACTGAAGGAGAGGTTGACCACAGCACCTGTACTGATTATACCTTATCCCAGCTTGACTTATGTTGTGTATAGTGATACGAGTAAGCAAGGATTATGGTGTATCCTTATGCAGCAGGGATGTGTGATGGCCTATGCCTCTCGACAGCTCAAACCTCATGAAATGAATTATCCCACCCATGATCTGGAGCTTGCGGCAATTGTGTTTGCTTTGAAAATTTGGCGGCATTATTTGTATAGTGTGACTATAGAACTGTACTGTGACCATAAGAGTCTTAAGTATTTGTATGTTTAGAAAGAGTTGAATATAAGACAGCGTTATTAGATGGAGTTGCTTAAGGACTACAACTTGGAAATCAAATATCATCTGGGTAAGGCAAATGTAGTTGCGGATGCTCTTATTCGAAAGACAGTGCTTATAGCAGCAATGATGATACAAGAGGGCAAATTGATAGAACATTTTTGAGATTTGAATCTGTCCAACCAGATCGACTGTGCCAATTATACTGTTCCCAATGGGGAAAGTGACTTGAGAGCTGAGATTGAAGAAGCTCAACAGCAAGATGGTTGGATACAGCGTAATCTGGCTAAAATTGAACGAGCAAAAGCTCAGGGCTATGATTTGTCACCAAGTGGACTAGTTCGTTATCATAAGAGAATTTGTGTTCTACTTAAGGCAGAGTTGAGACAGAAAATTTTGGATGAGGCACACAAGAGCCGGCATACTCTTTACCCCGGATTGACCAAAATGTACCATAACTTGAAATCTATGTATTGGTGGCCGGGATTGAAGAATAATGTGACAAAATATGTGGTGTGGTGTCTTACTTACCAGAGGGTAAAGATTAAGCACCAGAGACCACCAGGTTGTTGCAAAGCCCTAAGATTCCAAAATGGAAATGGGAAAGTGTTGTTAGAATCGGCAAGCACAGCGGAAGAATCGAGGATCTATCAATGGCGTTTAAATCGAGTTACAAAGATTTGTACCTTTTTCAACTTAGGGTTTTCACAATCTCTAGGAGCCAACACCTCAAGTCTGCTCCCTCTACCGGTATCCACATGAATGCTCTCCAACAGAGATTGCGTGCTGGCGCCTCCAAATGTCTCCTAGGGTTTCCCTTGCGGCTCTGAATTCTCATGCGCTTAGGAGTCTATCTGCTCTATCAAGTTTATAACCTATGAGGACTATATTCAAATTTCAAAATTAATCTTCATTAATTTCAAAATTATTCAACAATTAATTATCTTGATGAGCTAATTAAATAAATTTAAATTAAATCTGTCCAACAGTTTTAACTTAACCTATTTATTTAATCCAAATAAAGAGCCATTAGATTTAATTTATCTTTATAAATTAAATCTGAGATACTATATCTCTATCATGTTAGTTATTAAATTTAATATATTTTAATAAATTAAATTTAAAACTAACACAATATAATAATATCATATAATATATATTTATATATACATATATATATATAATATGTATTTCAAAAATACATATCTATATAATATTATAAACGAATTTTATATCACACATATAGATAAATATAAAATTCGTCCACACTAAATTAAACATTATCTCGTGTTGGGTCATTCTTGTGTGCGACCCTGTAGGCCCATATGAAATTGGCAATGGGCCAATAATTGTACTAACCCACAAGTCGCAAGTGGTCTCTAGCAAGATATTATGACTACCCAATTCATATGAGGATCATTAACACGATGCAACCTATCATACAACCATGTCACGTCCCTTTTGTCATACGATACATCGGTCAAGAATGAGGCATGGATAATGTCATCCTCTTGTCCTAACCATTACTTTCTCGATTCCTGAGTAGTGTAACAATAGAAATGGAAACTCCTTTCCATTGTAGTATGGCCATACATTTCTCAAACTCACTCATCGAGGGGCCCAGTAATATCTCTCTACTAATGTGAGGGATAAATTCCATCTTGATCATTCATATTCCTTTGTATGAAAAACCACCAAGCCCGATCATAGCCTTTATCATCACCATGTCAAAAGTGAATTTTGATTAATTCAAAGCTTAGCAGCTCTCATGTAGGAATCCATGATGACCTCAGGTCTAAGGGCATTATTGTTAGAACCAGCTGACACCCAAGAGAGGGGGTGAATTGGGTGTAAGATAGAAATCTTAATAACTTTGAAAATCTTTTTGTATCTTAGAGGAAGCAATAAATATGAAAGTAATGAATCATAAATCAACAGTTAATATATGCTAGAAATATAAGAGTTTAAGGAAGAGAGTATGCAAACTCTGATTTATCCTGGTTCGGTCCAATCTGCGATGCCCTACATCTAGTCCCCAGGCTCCTCCTGAGATTTTCAAATCCACTATCTTCTTATTTAATCCAAGCACAAGAAAAGCCTTTATAACCCATAAGTTTAGCCGAGCACTTACAAAGCCTTTTACAAATCTCTCACCGAGTTACTCCTCCTTACACACCGTAAGGTTACAACTGAGTTACTCTCCCTTACACACCCCGTAAGGATGCAACTTTGATGATGAAAGATTACAATCAATCTTTTCTCTTAGAAGTGAATAAGATGAACACTGAAGTACAATACAAATAATCTCTCTCTCAAATATACATGATATAGAAAACATATAAGAACAGAGAGTGTTTGGGTCGAGATGAATAGCTTATGATATGATTATGTTTGTGTCATTATGTTCTTGTTGTTGTTGCTCTTTGTTGAATATTCCCATATTTATAAATGAGTTATGATAGCTGTTGGAAGCCTTTCAATCTATCCGTTAGAGTGGCATAACTTTGTTTGACTGTTCTTCGATTTTGAAAACTAGCTGTTGTGGTTGGTGAACGCTCCACTTCCGTAAAGTCAACTTTTCTCTCTTCACATCATCTCTTCATTATATTCCTGGAGAAATGCATTAAACACTAATATAATGAAGTGTAAGAGTGATTGGAAGTAAGATGGATGAATTACAAAATCATTCCATTGACTTTCAGAATCTTTGTAACATTGTCTGTTTATTACTCGAGTGGTCACTCAAGTAATCCTGGGTCATTACTCGAGTGAGCCCTTGAGTAATCTCGTTTAAAATTTGGCTAAGAGTAATTACTTCTTTGATTACCTAATTACTTGAGTGATCCCTTGAGTAATGGATCAAATAACTCTACAGATTACTCGAGTGATCCCTCTAGTAATGTACTCTTCCATATCTGGTTACTCGAGTAGTCCCTCGAGTAAAGTCTGTGATTTTTGGCCGAGAGCTACTAGATGATTTCTATTCTGGTTACTCGAGTAATCCCTCAGTAAGCTCTTAAATAACTTTGCAGATTACTCGAGTGGTCCCTTGAGTAATGTTATTCAAATCTTGGGTGAGAGCATTTCCAACTACATTACTCGAGTGGTGCCTCGAGTGAGGTTTCGAATAATTTTGCATATTACTCGAGTGAGCCCTTCAAGTGAATTCTTGATTTTGATTTGAAATAAGGCAAATCATATATCATCAGAAAGCCCTCATTATCTACATTCTGATGTAATAAGAATCACCTCCAAACTCATTTTGTACAGAAAGTTATGATCCAAAGAATATCTTCTGCATTTAGACAAAGTTTGAAATCACAAGCATAAACTTCCAGAAGGCATAGATCTTAGTATATAACTTGAAATGTGACAAATTATATATCTACTCTTTGAGTCTACTTTCATATGGCACCTGTTTGATCTCAATCCAATATGTATTTTGAAAGTTATGTCCAAAATACCAAACCTTGTTCTGGTAAAAGATACTAATTCATGTGTCAATTTCAATAGATCATATCTCTCTCTTTTAAACTCCTTATAATGTGATCTTGGTGTCCATAGTTCGTGTTGGGAGTCTAGTTTCATATGGCACCAGTTTTAGCTCAATCTGACAGGTGGTTAGAGAGATATCATCAAAATACCAAACATCTATCCTACCGCGCGAAAATAGAGTATCATTACTCGAGTGGTCACTCGAGTAATCTTCAAGTAACTCTGCAGATTACTCGAGTAGCCACTCTAATAATCACCTCCAAAATGAGGCAGTGTCATATTACTCTAGTGATTATTTGAGTACTCATCCCCGAGGTACCATAACTTCTGTATACATCATTTTAGCTTTGTATTGACCCATTCTAATTTCCGTATGACCATAAAAACCTCCAATATCACTTCTAATAGCTTGGATCTTGATATTCTCATGTGATCTTGAAATTTCTTCTTTCTTCTTGCTTTGCCACTTGATGATCATTCTTCATAACCCAACTAGATATCTTCTTGAATTGATTATCATTCTTCATAACCCAACTAGACATCTTCTTGAATATCTTCAATCTTCTTCTTTCTTTGCTTGACTAATCTTGAATCTTGATATTCCCATTAGATCTTACAATTTCTTCTTTCTTCAATCTCTTGCCTCTAGATTTTCTTCTTGATGATCATTCTCCACATATGAGGCATTATAACATCAACCCACCATCAGGTTTATGACTAATCTATAAGATATACAACATTAAATATAGTAGTTAGTCAATGTAGAGAATAAGTATATCATACAAACCTTTTGCTCTTAATACTTGACATCTATATTTGACATCATCAAAACTTTTTATATCTAACAATTGTGACATAGTTATACATGAGAAAAGCTTATGACTTGATCCATGTAGCTTTCTTAGAGTGGGTTGGACCAGCACCTTGTACTCTTACAAGTACTTAAGACTTTGATTCGTATCTCCATATCTTATCAAAGTCATACTAGACTTGTTTTATCTCTGCTCCCGTATAGATGGCCGACCAGGGACATTTTAAGACAATCTTCATGAATTATCCAAGGATATAATTATCACAGTTAACATGCAAATGACTCAAATGACTCCCATATAGAAAACCCATTTGCACCCGATGGTTTGTACACCTTCAGGTGGATCGACTAAGGTCCATACCTGATTGTCGTACATGGATTGCATTTCAGACTTTATGGCATTTAGCCATTTCTTGGAGTTTGGTCCCATTATGGCTTCACGATAGGTGCTTGGCTCATGTTTCTCAATGAGCAACACATCACAGCCTTCAGTAATCAGAAATCCATATCTCTGAGGCTGATACCGTGTCCTATCAGATCTTCATGGACCTTGTGTTACTGAGGAGGCTTAGCGACTTGTTGTGAGTCTTCTCTAATGTCCATCTATGGTTCTGTACTATCTTGTGACTCTTGAACTTTTTTGAGATATACCTTGCTCCCACTAGTTGTTTTAGAGACAAACTCTCTTTCTAGAAACTTACCATTTCGAAAACAAACACTTTGTTATCGGTGGGATTATAGACATAGTATCCTTTCGTTTCTTTAGGATACCTCACGAAAATGCACTTTGAGGATATGGGCACTAATTTATCTTAGGCTTATTGCTTAACATATACCTCACATCCCCAGACCTTGAGAAAAGATAAACTTGGTTTCTTTCTGGTCGATATCTCATATGGTGTCTTTTCAATTGCCTTAGATGGAACACGATTTAGTATGAACGCAGCTGTCTCTGGGGCATGTCCCCAAAAAGACAGTGGAAGATCTATTTGACTCATCATAGATCGAACCATATCTAATAGTGTTCGATTCCTCCGTTCAGAAACGCCATTCCATTGTGGTGTTCCCAGAGGAGTTAATTGTGATATTATACTACAACTCCTAAGATGATCAATAAACTCTTGGCTCAAATATTCACCACCTTGATCAGATCAAAGTGCTTTAATTGTTTTGCCAAATTGATTTTGTACTTCATTTTGGAATATTTTGAACATTTCAAAAGATTCAGATTTATGTTTCATTAGATAGATATAGCCATATCTACTAAAGTCATCTATAAATGTAATAAAGTAGACATAACCACCTCTGGCAACTGTATTTAATGGTCTACATACATCTATATGTATGAGGCCTAAAAATTCAATGGCCTTCTCACTATTACCAGTAAAAGGTGCCTTTGTCATCTTTCTTAGTAAGAAAGATTTGCATGTATCAAATGAGTTAAGAAATGCATCTTGATGGAATTTAGAAATGTGTTTCTCATTTATATGGCCTAGACGACAATGCCATAGGTAGGTCAGATTCAAATCATTTGATTTTATCCTTTTAGTAGTTACGATATAGATATTCCCATTATTAGGATGTTCCAAATTTAATATATAATTACCAACATGCAAATCACCATCAGCATAGAAAATGTCATTACGATAAATAGAACATTTACCATTTGTAGTAATGGAAGTATAATCTTCCTTATCCAAATAAGAAAGAGAAACAATGTTACTACTCAAACCAGGAAAATAATAGCAATTGTTCAAAACTAACAAAAGCCCACTGGGCAGAACTAATTCATAAGTGCCTACGGCTAAAGGAGCAACTCTTTTCAGCTTTCTACTGTCCTTTAGACCCTGCACATTTGCACAAATGTGAGAACCACATGTGATATCTAATACCCATGTAGAGGAAGTAGAAAAATGAATGTCTATAATATAAATACCTGAAGTGATAGCCCCGCTATCCTTCTTGCTCTTTTTCAGATCTTCCAGGTAGAGTTTGCAATTCCTCTTCCAATGACTGGGTTCATTGCAAAAGTAGCAGACTCCTTCCTTTAGTGGCTTTGCCTTATTGGGTGCAGGCTTTGTTTCATGCTTGTTTGACACTTTGGTCTTACCACCTGAGACATTACCCTTCCATTTTCCCTTCCCTTTCTTTTTCATACCCTTTCCTTTCAGAACCATCAAAACTGTATTCAACTTTTTCTTAATACTTTGCTAGCAGTTTTGAGCATCCCATGCAGCTCAGAAATTGATTTCTCCATGTTGTTCATGTTGTAGTTCATAACAAAATGGTCATAACTCTCTGGGATTAAGTTCAAGACCAAATCTGTAGCTAACTCCTGGCTCATGGGAAATCCAAGCCTCTCAAGGTGATCAATATAGCCTTTCATCTTTAACACATGAGTACTAATTGATGCACCTTTAGCCATCTTACAGGAATGTAAGGCCTTTATGGTCTCATACCTTTTTTTCCTTGCTTGTTGCTGGAACATTTCCTTGAGATAGACAATCATCACATCAGCCTTCATTAGCTCCAAATCTCTTTGGAGCTCTGGAACCATAGTGGCAAGCATCAAGCAACCTACATCCATAAAGTCATCCTTATGCTTTGTGTAAGCATCTCTCTGAGCTCTTAGAGTATTGGGTGCAGGCTCCTCAGGAATGGGTTGATCTAGGACCTAAGCCTTTCTTTCCTGCTTGAGAACAATTCTCAAGTTCTTGAACCAGTCAAGAAAGTTTGTCCCATTGTGTTTGTCCTTCTCAATGACTGATCGCAATGATAGTGTAGCAGTATTCTAGTCGATATGATTCTATAATTAAAATATGCAAAGTTAGTTAGTAATCTCCCACTAAATTAAAAACCCTCAAAATAATAAGTAGTGGGCTAAGATCCATATGTGGCTTAAACTTAAGTACTCTTTGGCAAGACACTTAAATTCAAGATAGTTAGGTAGGTAACCTATTTACCAATTACATCACATATACCTCTTAGATGTTTATGGGATTTGATCATTATATAATTCGACATGTTTAATCTCATCTAACGCCTTGAGATTCAAAATCATTTTGTTAATCTCAATTAAGTCAAAACAATAATGAATATTATGAGCAGCATATTATAAGCAGCACCATTACTCATGCTTGTCTCATCAAGATAACTCAAGTGCATCTACTTTGGTGGTTTCCGTAATTGAGCGATCTAGGTTTTGACAGGTATTCATTAATTGACAGCATTAAGACTTAAGATTTGATTAGAGGGCTCAATTAATTAGTCTTGTTTATATGAATGCAATCATGGCCGTATCTCATACAGATAAATACATACAAATGTAAAAGTATTCATGCAATTATCTTATCAAAAGTATAATTTAAACATGACACAACATGGCTTATCTAACCTAAAATCATCCCAAGCCAATGAGAGGACTTCTCTAAACAAGAAAAGGAATACATTGAGAGAAACCTTGTTTAAACATTCGAAGGGAGTGAGATGAGAAGAGAATGTACATCGAGAGTATTTAGAGAAAGGCACGGCACGCAGGCCTTATTTAAATATTACAACCCTTTGTAAAATTCTAAACCCATATTGTTCACCATACCCAAACAAGTATAAATAATAAAACATAACAATAATTCATATAATATGAAAAGCAATAAATGACGTGATCAAATTATATTACGCTACGTAGAGGTAGCTACGGTGATCAGATTATATTCTCAAATAGAATGCTTCTGATCCGCATTATCTTCCCCATAATTTTGGATCCCTATTACCCAAATAGATATCTGAACTTAGACCCGATTGGATTGCCGCCAACTACGATCTAAGGAACCCTACCTGACTTCATGCAAGCCTAGGGTTTCATACAAGCAAGATCCTTTTTAATTCAAAACGAAACCACAAATTCCGACTTCAGATTTTTTTTCAGAATTGAAATTGTGTAACTAGCAACTCATGTAATCGAAACAATTTTTGGCAGATCATATATATGTAGTTAAATCTGAAAACGAAAATCACATATATGTTCAGACGTTTCTTATAAGCATTGTGCATATCCCATATATCACATGTATAAGAATCATAAACTTAGTTTAAACGCACAATTGATCTGGCTCTGATGCCACTATTAGAATCAGCAAGAACAACAGAAGAATTTTTAAAATTTTACTGATCCTAATCGAGGATTTATCAACGGCGTTTAAATCGAGTTAGAAAGATTTGTACCTTTTTCAACTAAGGGTTTTCACGATCTCTAAGAGCCAACACCTAAGGTCTGCTCCCTCTACCGGTATCCACACGAATGCTCTCCAATAGAGACTGTGTGCTAGCGCCTCCAAATGTCTCCTAGGGTTTCCTTACAACTCTGAATTCTCATGCGCCTATGAGTCTATCTGCTCTATCAAGTTTATAACCTATGAGGACTATATTCAAATTTCAAAATTAATCAACAATTAATTATATTGATGAGCTAATTAAATAAATTTAAATTAAATCTATCCAAGAGTTTTAATTTAACCTATTTATTTAATCTAAATAAAGAGCTATTAGATTTAATTTATCTTCATAAATTAAATCTGAGATACTATATCTATATCATGTTAGTTATTAAATTTAATATATCTTAATAAATTAAATCTAAAACTAACACAATATAATAATATCATATAATATATATATACATATATATATAATATGTATTTCGAAAATACATATCTATATAATATTATTAATGAATTATATATCACATATATATATATAAATATAAAATTCATCCGCCCTAAATTAACCATTATCTCGTGTTGGGTCATTCTTGTGTGCGACCCTATAGGCCCATATGAAGTTGGCAATGGGCCAATAACTGTACTAACCCACAAGTCGCAAGCGTCCGCTAGCAAAACATTACGACTACCCAATTCATATGATGATCATTAACACAATGCAACCTATCATACAACCATGTCATGTCCCTTTTGTCATACGATATATCAGTCAAGGATGAGGCATGGATAATGTCATCCTCTTGTCCTGACCATTACTTTCTCGATTCCTGAGTAGTGTAACAATAGAAATGGAAGCTCCTTTCTATTGTAGTATGGCCATATATTTCTCAAACTCACTCATTAAGGGGCCCAGTAATATCTCTCTACTAATGTGAGGGATAAATTTCATCTTGATAATTCATATTCCTCTGCATGAAAGACCACCAAGCTTGATCATAGCCTTTATCATCACCTGGGCAAAAGTGACTTTTGACTAGTTTAAAGCTTAGCAACTCTCATGTAGGAATCCATGATGACCTCAAGTCTAAAGGTATTGTGATGTGGTTATACATGAGAAAAGCTTATAACTTGATCCATATAGCTTTCTCATAATAGGTCGGTCCAGCACCTTGTACTCTTATAAGTGCCTAAGACTTTGATTCGTATCTCCATATCTTATCAAATTCATACTGGTCTTGTTTCATCTCTACTCCCGCATAGATGACCGACCAGGGACATTTTAGGACAATCTTCATGAATTATCCAAGGATACAACTATCACAGTTAACATGCAAATAATATGATAACAGAATGGAGAAATTTCATTAAAATAATAATGTTCAAAGTATAATGATTGGCCCTTAGGGCATAATTTCCAACAAGTGTGACTATGGATCTTGTTGTGGGATTGCCCAAGATCAAGAATAATGATGCGATCTAGGTAATTGTTGACCGATTGACAAAGTCGGCACACTTCATACCAATTATTGCTAGTTACTCTCCTGACAAGCTAGCAGAGATTTACATTCAAAAGATTATAGGGCTCCATGGCATATCAAAGAATATCATTTCCTACTGAGATCCCCGATTCACTTCAAGATTCTGGAGGGCGTTGCATGAGGCCCTAGGAACTCAATTGAGATTCAATACAGCCTATCATCCTCAAACAGATAGACCATCTGAGAGGACTATTCAGACATTAGAGGATATGTTGTGAGCATGTGTCCTTGACTTTAAAGGGAATTGGGATTACTTTCTTTCACTTGCGAGTTTGCCTACAACAATAGCTATCATGCAAGCATCCAGATGGCTCCGTATAAAGTGTTGTATGGGAAGAAGTGCCAATCACCTTTATGTTAGAATGAGTTATATGAGAGGAAGCTTTATGGGCCGGATCTTGTTGATCAAACCTCAGCATAGATTCAAATCATTCGAAAGAGGCTCCTTATAGCGCAGAGTCAACAGAAAAGCTACGCTGATAAGAGAAGAAGACCTCTAGAGTTTGAGGTTAGTGATCATGTGTTTTTAAGGGTATCTCCAGTTACTGGTATTGGGAGAACTATCAAGAGAAAGAAGCTGAGCCCAAGGTATATAGGTCATTTTGAGATTCTTGCGAGAATTGTGCCTGTTGCGTATCGAGTAGCCCTACCCCTAAACTTGAGCAAGCTCCATGATGTGTTTCACATTTCCCAACTAAAGAAGTACCAACCGGATCCCTCTCCCATTGTTGAGTATGAAGAAGTTGAACTACAAGACAACTTCACCTATACGGTAGAGCCAGACCATATCATTGATAGAGAAAAACGACAGCTCAGACACTGAGATATTCCATATATGAAGGTGATCAGGAAGGGAATGACTCTGAGAAAGGCAACCTGGGAAGCGGAAGCTGATATGTGGAGGCGTTATCTGGAGTTTACGGCTCAAGTGGTGTGACAAATTTTGAGGATGAAATTTATTTTATGGGGGGGAGAAATGTAATATCCCAAAAAGTGATTAAGGGCTAATGACTTCAAAAGTGGATATAATTATTGATGAATAAACACTTTTGGACAATGTGTGATAGGAATTTGGTGGTTTTAGTGATTCCAATGCTTTCCTTGTGAAAAATTGTGTAGGAATAACTTTGATTGTTGATTTTGGAGCCATTAGACACATTGGTTGAAAATTTGATAAACTATTAAGTGTAATTCTATGCAGGGCAGTCGGTTTATAAGGATATTTTGAATAGGTAAATGGTGTCTAAAAATTCTGAAACTTTCTAGTCTTAAAGTTCACATGTCAATCTTCAAAATGGACATATAATTCATGTCATTTCTTTTTGTGAGCTGGGAGTTATGAATTTTTAAAGTTTGCCCAGCGAAATTGATTATTTTCTGGAAAAGGAGGCAAAGATTAAGATTCTCGGAATTTTTTGATTTCAGATAGCAAAATTCTATATTTTTCCTTGAATCTAGACTTAATAAGGGTTCTATAGGTTTTAGAATCACTCCAATTCAATTTTTCTAGAATTAGTTATCATTTTTCAAAGTTTGGGCAGAAATCTTCCAAAATTTCTGAAAAATCTGAAATTGTTGGAAATTAAATTAATAATTAAATATCATATATAATATATGATATTAAATATCATCATCCTTCTTTCTCCAGCCATTTTCATGCCATTTTCAGCTAAAGTAAGAGAGAAGTGTTGAGAGAGTTTAGAGAGAGAAAGGGAAGAAATCTCACAAGGTAAGCCGATTTCTCCGACGATTTAACTCCTAACGCATATAACTCCGACCTTAAGCTACTATTCTTTGTTCTTAAAGGTTTGGAAGCTCAAAAATCTGTTGTTATTTAGGTTAGGGTTTCAGCCATATTTGGGAAAAGCTTGTGGGAGCTTGAGGTAACTTCTGAACCTTCGTATATTAATTATTCTAACTGTTATGGGCAATTTAATCAGTGAAATTTTGCTGGATTGCTTTTGGTTTTAAATTTTGGAAATTGAGTTGCCTAAGGGTTATGCTCCCCAATTTTGGTTCAAATGGTAGTTATAACCTAATGTAATAGTTAATAAAGTGGTTAGGAGTAGAAAGGAACGGGTTTACGGAGCTGAAATCGTAAAACCCATTTTTCCCCGGAGAACACATAAATTGTGGCCAGCTCTAGAAACGGGTCTTAGAGTTGTATTTTCAATGATTTGATGTTCCATTGTGTTTAGGAGGGAAAATTAGGTGGGGTTATAGTTGGTCACTATTTTAGAAAATGCCGAAAAAGTATAATTACAAAAACGCCCCTGAAACCCTTAAAGTGGGGCTGCCAAGGGTTAATTTGTAATTTAACATTGAATTTGATAATTCTGAGTCTGGAAATGGATTCCTTGGGTGGAAATATAGTAGGTTAGCTAAGTTTAGAATTTTAGAAAAAGTGCAGCCGGACCGGGTACGGCGGGGCCAGGTCGGGTCCCAAGAGGCATTTTTATAAATTTTCATTATAGATTCATATAACCTCTAGAAATACTATGGAAGTGTCTAAATGGTGTATTTAGAATTGTAGGATTCAACATTTTCCCTGATCATGAATGACCTATGCCCGAGCATGTTCGGAAAGAACCAGGTAGTGACTCTTTCTCTTATACTATGTGTAATGCACTGTATGTGTATTGTATCAAAGTTTTGTGATGATTTTAATACTGCTGTGGTTCCAACTAGTGATAGCTATTGTTATACAGTGAAAGCTGTCATTTACAGCGCAAGCTGTAACACCCCAAATTTTGATTAAGGGCTAATGTTGATTATTGAGATGGTAATTGTGTATTAAAGTTGAATTAATGTGTATTTGTGACAATATTATCTAATATGTCATAATTGATGGAAAATTGATGGAATGGAAATTATTGGCCGTAAGTTAGTATTAATGGGAAATTAATTACTAACTCAGAGAAAAAAATGAGAAGTGTGATTAAAATGGCTAATGGAAGGATTAAAGTGACTAATTAGGTGGTTGCTTTATGAGAACCAATAAGACTATAACACATGGCAATTTGAGAGGAAGCAAGAGAGTGTGTGAGAAGTCAAAAAATTCATTATTTTATTTCATTTCTCTCTCTTCTTCCCTTGCTTTTCAGCTGACATGAAAGAGTGGAGGGAGTGTGATCATTTTGTTTCTTCATCACTCATCTCATCTCTCATCTCTCTCTCGTTCTCTCTCTCCTTGGTTCAGCACCATTGTTGCTGAAAATAAAGGAAGAAAAGCTTGATTCAAGGTAAGTAAATGGCCTCCATTGCTCAAACTTCATTCATTAAAGTTGATCCTTGGAGTGAGAGCTTCATTTTGATGCTTATAGTGTGCCCATTGGTGTTGGTTTATGCCCACATGAAATTTTGGGAAGTGGTAAATCAAGAAGTCTCTTTAGCAAAGTTATAGAGGTGAGTAAGATAAACCTTTATGTATAGGTTTTATAGCCATTGGTTAAGTTTGGATTTTCTGGAAATTTTGCTTTGAATTTTGAAATTGAGGGTCATTGTGTTGTTGGCATGTTGTTGTCATGGAATTAGTGCCTTGTTTAGTGTTTTAAATGAATTGAATTGAATTGAAGCTTAAAGGTGAAGTTTGGGAACTTTGTATTTGGTTTTGTGTATTGGTCAAAACAGGGCATGGTGATTAGGTTGTGATTTTGGTCATTTTGAGGTTACCATTGTGTTCCTTGTGGAAAATTTATGTGGGAATAGGCTTGATTGTTAATTTTGGAGCCATTGGACACTTTGGTAGAAAGTTGGAAAATCTGTCTTGTGTGAACTCTGTCTGGGCAGTCAGTTTTCACGAGCTTTTTGAATAACCAAATGGTGTTGGAAAATTCTGAAACTTTCTAGTCTTATATTTCACATCCCAAGCTTCAAAATGGACACATAATTAGTGTTATTTCGTTTTGTTAACTGAGAGTTATGCTTTGCCAAAGTTTGGGACAAAAACTGGACTCTGTTTTGGAGTAGTGTTGAGTTTTGGGCAATTATGGAATTTTTTGGTAATTTCTGGTTATGGTCCATATTTTTCTAGTAAAGAGGACTTAAATACCTTTCATTTGGCTTTGGAATCACCTTCTTTCAATTTTTCTAGAATTAGTTATGAATTTTGGAAGTTCAGACAAGAATCAGGAAATTTATTGGCCGCGGCCCAAACCTTTCTGACCTGATTATGGCTGCGGCCAGTGACCTTCTGACCATATTTTGACCATGGCGCAAGGGAGGGCTGGCCGCAGCCAACCCCAATGTTCCAGCACTTTGAGTTTTTGAAAAGAGATCTTCAACCTATTGTTTCCCAACCTTTTAAGGGTTTTATTAGAGGCATTTGTAGCTTCTTAAGGGTCATTATTGATAACCAAATCTAAGTGCTGAAGAGTCAATTGAGTATTGGAATAGAGAATAATGTTTCGTCCTTAATTATAACTTTAGGATTTGATATTTTCCCGGAGCGTCGAAGGCCTGTGCCTGCTCAAGAACGGAAAGACCAAGGTAGTGACACTTTATCCTATATCATGTATATTGCATTGCTTGTTTGCATTAATCATTGAATACAGTGAAGGGAACGTGGCGTAAGCCTGATCTCGAATATAGATACAGTGAAGGGAAAGTGGCGTAAGCTCGATCTCGAATACAGATATAGTTGATAAGATGTGGTGAAAGCCCGGCCTTGAATACAATGAGGGGACGTGGCGAGAGCCTGGCCTCGTATATAGTGAAGGGGATGTGGCAGTGTACCCGACCTCGAATATTGATTGCTGCATTGTGATATATGTTTACTTGCTTTGTTTATATGCATCATATACATAAACTGTTGCTACTGGGATTCTCTAGAATCTCATTCTTTCCAAATAACATTTTTAGATAGGGCAAGTGGATCAAAGAACAAGCAAGTGAACAAGGACGATTAGGACTTCCGACGGTAGTCTTAGATATTTTGGTTTTATACTAAATTGGTTATCATTTTGGATAAATGTACATATTGAATAGACCATAGAAGTATAGTTTGTGTAATCCCTGATATGGATACTGAGATGGGCATTGATGCCCTGATTATTATTTTGGATTAATGTTATTATCCCGGGTGAATGTCGGGAATTGAGGTATACTCTAATATTGTACATGTAACAAACCAAACAGACCATTTGTTTTAAGGAACGAAATGAATAGAGATCTATTTATACAGGTGTTATAAAAGTTTTTAATTATCCGGGATCTCTCATTCTATTATTAAACGTGTTTAAATGCTAATTGTGGTCTTTCTCGAGGCAGGGGTTACACAAGCTGTCGTGATTGTGATTATAGCGAGAACTGTTGCATTGTGTATACAGCCATGAGTGATTTCATTTGTGGTAAAAGTCATGTATCTTTGTGATGCTGCTGCTATTACTATTTGTGATTTACTTACATATTGTGTGCTTATATATTGTATGAGTGACTTGTTACTACTGAGATTATTTTGAATCTCATTCTTTCCATGAACTGACCTACAGACAGGGCAAGTGACTTAAAAGAGAAGCGGACAACCCAGAGCGGTTAGGACTTCTTAGAGATCTTTGATATTGGTTGTTGTTATCCATTTTGATTTGGGATTACTGTGTATGTGTGGAATGATTTTGTGTAATCCCCTACATGGGAAACTATAAACCCTTAGTGAATGAATAAAACCCGGGGGTTACCGGGATTTTTGTTGTACACTATGATATGTATGAATGCGATTTAACTGCATAGGGTAATTATATTCGAAACTTGAATTTGAGACCAGAATAGGAATGAAATTTTGAAAGAGTTTGTGAAAACCTTACCATAAGGAGGGAAGTTTGAAATAAGTTTAATTATTCGTTGGTCTCTAATTCATTTTAATTATGCCTTTTCGAATCATAATTATGGTTTTTGAGGCAGGGGGTAACAGTAATTCCCTAATTTTGCTCAAGTTCAAATTTGGTCCATAACTATTTTTCCCATAATTTCCAAGAAATTGCCTTATTCTTGGATAAAATGCCCATAAAAGTTTTTTTAAGATAAATTTTCCAACTCTAGAGCATGAAACCATTTTTGTAAAGTCACATTAGCCTTAAAATAATCTCCCCTCATTTTTTCACACTTATTTGAGGCCTTCTAGTAGTTTTCATAACTGAATTTGATTAATTATCATGTAATTAACCAAAATTCTAATAATTCTCTAAAATTTCTTTTTTGAGGTAATTTTCTCACTTATACCTCAATTAAGAGTCAAATATGGTTTGGAGAATTATTTTCTACCTTCATGTGTCTTTAGGAATTTTTCCTGAAATTCTGGGCATAATTTTCAAAATTTCCCTTACATGCTCGTAATTTTCATAAATTATGCTTTTGCCCAAACTTAGGACAATATATATAAAATGTTACCATTTCCTCTCCTTTTAGAGCATTTATGGGACTCTAGTTCAATTGGGCTTAGTAGCCTACTTATTTCACACTAATTCTTGAACTTCTAGCCTAAAGTTTGGGATATGACATTTCCCTCAAAATTTAAGGATTAAATGTTTCTTCATACCATTCTTGATAATGTAAATTACTTTGATGAGAGGCTTATTGAGGAAAATATCTCTTCTTTTACTCATATGTTCTCTTTTAAAGCTGTGCTAGGCAGAGCTTACTCTTCTGGCATTCACACAACAATACCCTGGTTTTTCAGGTACTTCCACTAGCCTCTTGCATTCCTTTTTATTTTTGGAACATTTACTCATTATAATTATCTTAAGCATTTTCCTTATGAAGTGCTCAAGACATTTGCCTCAACTGGGCTTAGTAGTTTATTTACTTTAGACTAATTCTATATATTCTAAGCCCACAATTTGGGATGTTTCACCTTGGATCATCTCAGGTGATTTCAATGCCTCTTCATGTGTCATGACAAATACCCTACCTTAATTTCTAGGTTTGGGCTTTGTTAGCCACTTTTTACAATCCCTAGCAAAATAACCCTGCTTCTGGCAAGATTAAAAGATTATTTGTCTAGCATTACAAGGCCTACTACCATGATATTTGCCACAATGCGAACATGGTCTCAACTCTAGAGGTCTTTGAAAACCATGATTTTAGGCTGAGAGAATCTTTGTTGTCTCTTTTGGGTGGCAACCCTTAGCTCTTCCATTTGCAAGAAGAACTCCCATGGCTTGTACTACCATGGCTTACTACATTTCTGGTCGAATATAAGTTCATCAGGTTACTTTCAGTAATTCAGCATACTTCTACAGCCTAATTAAACTCTAATTGCTTAGAGACCAACTTCTCCTTCATTTTTGCCTTTAATCCACATATCAACATGTCAGAACTCTAGCTTTCCTTGTTGCTACACCTCAAATACAAAGAATATCAGGATAGTCAAATGAATTTAGACAGATATTCGTCAAACGTTTCATGACTTGCCTGTTTAAGTGATAAGAATTCTACCTCTTTCTCAATTCTCACAGACCTTGGAAAATATTTCTCATTAAAATTTTTCTGGAATAATTCCCAAGTGATAGAATATTCCTGACCTGTAACATCAACTTTATATTCTTCCACACCTATCAGCATCTCTTTCTATTTGGTAGATGGCCATTTGATCTTTCATTTCAGTGGGATATTCCATAAGTCTGAGAATTTTCTCCAATCTAATAATCCAGTCCCTAACTCTCTGGGGATCAAACTTCCCTTTAAATACTGGAGGCTGATAATTGCAGAACCATGTGATCCAGTATTGCAAGTTTTCAACTTCTCTTTCTTGTCTTTTTTGATCAATATGAGGTCTTCAGAGCTGTTCTTGTCACTATTGTTGTTGTTGTTGTTGCTGAGGGTCAATTTGTGGTTGCCTTCCTTTCGGAACCTTATCATTTTCTCTTTCTCTATCCTCGTTTTTTTTGGCCTGCACTTCCCTTAGCTCTTCTCACAGCCCTTGGATCATTGCCTTATATTCAGTCAACATACCCAGTATTTGTTGCATTGGATTAAGTGGATTTCTTTCTCCACCAGTACCTGGTCTTGCCTTCCTTCTCTTAAATTCACCTAGCACCTGATATATATATATATATTCCTTATATCTAAATACTGGCAGAAAAGAAGAATATATATCAATCCACACGACTTATAACATACTAGAAGCAACATGTATCATTATGTCATCACATGAAAATTTTTCAATACATATCAACTACCTAACATTTTCATATACAAACATTCTCATGTGTTCAATAAAATCTAATAAACCGAAAGGGCCATGTTCCTTAAGCTCATTTTTCTTCTGGGTCTAAAAGGCAGTATTACGGAAAACATATAAAATAGTTCTGATCCGTGCTTCTTCAGGTAAATCTACAATGTCCATATCACTCTCCAAATATAAATTGGGTATCTCTGCCAGAAATGCCAAGTAGAGTCCTTGTATTATGTCCTTGGTGAGATAAGCTTCTCAATACATGTTCTCTATGTATTCTAAAAGCAGAGGGTGAGGATCCATATCTTGTTCTATAAGAGGTTCAGGAATCTTAGTGTTAGAAGCAGTTTAATGAGCTACTTCTCTAATTCCCTGTTCTAGTTCTCTCCCATGGAGGATTCCTTACAAGACACCAAATTGATTACTATTAGGGCTCGAACAGATTTTCTTGGGGTATGCCTCATAGTTGCTCCACTTCTTCCTCGATATACTCCTTTACCCCTTCTCCCAGTAGGATGATTAACTGATGAAGATGATCCACTCCTCCTGTCACTCATGGTGCCTAATCATAGTATTACTAAAATTTGTTATTATCAATTCATCAAAATAAACCTTTTTCTGAAGTTATCAGATGAGCTTCTACACAATAAACTTAAACCACTAAGCTAGGATTCTATCCTAGGATAAATATACCTTTGAAAATAATTTAAAATCCCAACTTCAACACAGGGTCCGAACCTGTAATTAAATGGGTTTCTTTGAAAAATTTAAAACTTTCAAAAGTAGTTATATAGTGATTAGCAACTTCATTATAGCTCATCAATCCTTAGCTTCATTTATTATTATCATAGTGCTTCTCTACTCATAAACTAGTATATTGATTATTACACTAGGGCCCTTAACAAACAATTGCTCAATCTTAGTTCAATTATCGTACTTGATCTAGTTACATTTTCATTATGTATATAAAATCAATTAAGACTACCCCGTCCTACTCTTACTATGCTACCTCTACTACTCTACATATTATCTTTACTAAGTTTATGTGTATATATATAAACACAACCCACATAACCAAATAAGGCTACCAAAAATACCTAAGTCTAATCCAAAATATTATAAAGATAATCAACATAAATAAACTCTTCTCTTCCACCTTCTTATTTCTCTTAAATCACTACCTGGTGCCCTGTAGCTGCTTGCTTTCTTTTCATAATATTAATGGACAGGGTGAGATTTGTGAGAATCTTAGTAGTAACAGCAGTCAATCATAACATATATAAGTTCATAAAGTATGCTAAACAAACCATTATATGATTAATCATTTAACAAACAAAATGCAGCACAATTTCAAACACAGTACACACAATAAAATACAACACAGCTGGTATAACAGGTCTTACAGCCCAGGGATACACCCCATGCCTTAGGCATATTAGGTCTTATAGCCTTACTCTGAATGCATATCAGGTTCTACAGCTTAGGGTTACGCCCCATGCAACAACGCAAATCAAGACTTACGGCCTTGGGACTCATAAACCAATATTATTCAATATATTCATAAAATGAATATAATTAATAGTAAACACATACATGTAGAGTAATACATAATATATGAGAGAAAGAGTTACTACCTATCGACCTTTCCAGCAATTTACCTTTACTAATTAGCTTTCCCTTCGAGCTCGGGCAAATATCAAATCCTAACATTTATGTACGGGTAGGTTAGCACTTGTATTATTCACAATTCATAAGTTATACTAACTCCTCCCAAATCATTGCTCTACCCTTTTATAAACATGATGGGTTATTTTGGATAAAAGCATATGTGTGCCTACATATATATATATATATATATATATATCAATCTATATACATATAAGCACACATATTAATGGCAAAGCAATCTTTCTTAAAGACCCCAAGCTTTAGATCATTAATTTAGCTCTTTTGCTTTGTTCTTGTTTCATAACTTTAATTTAATCTCATGCCATTACCCTTTATGGTTTATTGGAGCCATTATATAGAACACTACTAAACTCTTTCCCTTAATAATGCATCTGCACAAAACAAGACAAGGGAGGAAAGTTTATAAAACGTTGTCCTCTTATTGTGAATTACCTCAAAAACCAATATTTATTTTATACATGTAATTTATTAAGTTTAAATCATTATTTCCCATTTCAAGGTACTTAAACAGTGAGGGTCCTTTTTACTTTGGCCACAAACTTTTGAACTCAATAAGCTTACCTCCTCATTTCTAATTTGAAAATTTTAAGTTCTAGTTCTTGTCTCAAACGCTTCAATTGGTTAAGACATGTGCATATAGATGCATAAAGGTCTACTTTAGTGAATAATGCTTCTAAACTTATATCCTTGACACTTCCCAATACAATTTTCTATTCTAAGTTCATAGAAGGCTCAAATTGAGCAAAAATGAACTATCTTATCCCCAAAAGGATGTTGGCTGAACAAGGGAGAGAGGGGAAAAATTAAGAATTAAGTCCATTACTTCAATTCAAAACTTAGGAGTCTTTACACATGTCTTAAATATGGGTTATAGGTAAGACATTTGCTCCACATTAAGACACCCTAAACAGTAAGCATTTCATAAAACTTCTTGCTCTAAAAATTCAATTTACAAGCCAAGACATCCTTATTCATGCAACATCACTCAAATCATACCATTATACTCATCTAGGACCTTTATGGCATAAATTAGCACCTCTATTTAAGTCTTGAAATTTTCCAGCTTTAAAAACGTTAACTTAATCATCATTTTAGTGCTTATAACACATTTTTGACCATTTAAAACCGTTGTTGTCATTTAAAAAAACAACTAGCAAGTCTTTACTAAGTTTCCAACTCAAAAATCATATTGAACCATTAGGTGACATCTCACAACCATATAACACTAATTTCATATCCTATATATAGTTATACACCTTTGGCTTTTACTTCTTAAAGAACCTAATGCTATCATCAACAAAAATAGGGCTTTGGTTTAGTTATTACCAAAGGCAGAACCAAACACTTGAGAATTTTTATGGCTTCACTCATATGAAGGTTGGACTAAATTCCTTTAGTTATCTTAAATCATCGTTTATTGTTTTGGAAGAACAATGATACAACAAGCCTCCTAATAATTTTAAAACCATGTCAAGTTTTTTTAGCATATACATACATGTTGAAGAGGAACTCACACAGCAACAATAAAAACATGGACCCCTAATCCTCTTATCCAAGCTTTAATGTTTTCCAACCCATAACTATTCTCTTTAAAGAACAACGTAGTAATGCATAGCTGTAGGCATGTATACAATTCCTAAATTATGTAGAAGACTTATTCAACATCTCAAAATTAAGATCAATACCCTTCAAACCCTCACATCATATAGCTTGACCTTTTTTCTTCCCCATTTTAGCTCAGCCTTGACTAAACCAATCCTTCAATGGGCTTTTACACACCCATGATCCATTATAATTTTCCCCTTAAGCTTGTTTTAGAGAACATAGAACCAGAGTCACTAAAACACAAGTTTAAGATTCTGTCATAACAGAGTAGAGCAACCCAAACGCATGCATCACCAATAATCATGAATATAAGTTCTAATCTACCTTAAGCTACCATTTTAATCCCTTAATTGCTATTTTATTCACCTCAAACCCAAGATTAAGAAACTTATCTCAATCAAAAGCCATTCTAATCACATAACCAAAGGTGGGAAAAGGCTTAGAAGACTCACCTAGACCAGAATCTATGGCTGCATGTGAGAAATAGGCCTCATCTTCTCCCTCTTTTTGCTCTCTCTTTCCTTTGTCCTGTCTCTTTCTATTTTCTGGCTGCAGGATGCAAATGAGAGTTCAGGGAGGCCGAGTTGATTTTATTTAATAGGTGTATGTGTGTTTTAAGTGGGTGGGTCGAGTTTAGGATTCAAATTAAGAGAAAGATAAGTGTACGTGTGTATGCATGTGAAGACGTGTGAGTGCCATATGTTTGGTTGAGTATATGAGCTAGAGTATATGTGTTTTATATGTATATATAGGTATATTTTATGCTATTAATCACACACACTAAGCTCTAATTTTTCTCCTTTGTCTAATTTTAGACTCTAAATTCTTTAGGTTCCATAATTTAGCCTATCTTTAGCCCAATATGGATTTTCATGTCCGAATGATAAAATTACCCACTTTTCTTAATTTCTAATTCGATATTAGCGCATTTTTTTCTAATTTCATAAATTAATCCTTAATAAGTTTTAAGGATTTTCTTCCTTAATTAGCTTCATAAAGCCTTCAAATAATTTTCCAGAAATATTTGAGCTAAATTATGACCTCTAACTATTTTTTCTCAATCTTTCTGGAAAATAGGCTCTAAGATTCCCAAAATTGATTTAATCACTATTCAAATTTCTTTTTGGGAAATTTATCCCCTCTACCAATTTTTGGGATGTTACAACCCCTATATGTAGGTTAGGTGCCTAAATCCTCATTCCCAAAATTGCAATATTCCTATAGCAAAATAAAATCAAACAAAAAGATAAAAGTAATAAAAAGATAAAAAATAGAGCATGATAATAATAAATAATGACGATGATGTTGATGTTGATGAACTAACATATCTTTTCGTTTTTTATCTTAAATTATTATTTTTATCATTAATATCACTATTTATCGTAATCATTATTTTTATCCTAAACTTCGACATTTATAATGAAATCCCCTAAATCATGCACCAAGTTGATATCTAATCAAAATGTCACTCAAATCCCTTTAATTTAGCATAAATAACTCTGAAATATATTAAAATATATCTTAAAATTATCTAAAAATAGGGAGTCATCAATTAGGGGCTAAGCAATGACAAAAAAAGGGGCTAGTAGTTTGGATATCAACGTCAAAAGAGGGGGACCAAGCTAAGAGCGTTCCACCACCCATATTCACTACATTTGTACCAAAAAAAACCAATTAAAACCTATAACATTAAAGGCTTACAAGCATCATCAACAATAAGTTTAGTTTTAGACAAAAAGATAAAATGAAGATTGTGTTGTTAGATGAGCTTCTTGGCTTGTTGAACTACCATGGCCTTCCAGACTACACGATAGTTCTAGCTAAAGATCCTCATGGCTCCCAAGGAAGCTTTATTTGAGTGCTTCCCTAGCCACCTTGATAAAATTGAGAGCTTTTAGAGAAATTTGATCCCAAATGGTTGAATGGAAGAGGGATTCAATTTGATCCTGAGTTATATGAAAAGATGACAGACATAATTTCTTAAAAGGGGAGAAAAGTCAATGTAATTCCCCCATAAAGGTTGTCTCTTTCTCTTCCTCATCTCAATCATTGTTTTCCTAAGTTTCTTTGTCATAAAAGGAGAAACTTATACCCTTTTGCAAAGCATCCTGTGAAAATTAAAAGAGATATCTCCTCCTTTCCTTCTAAAAGAGGAATGGGTCTCCTAGAACAATCTACGGTGCCAAGAGAAGCATGAAGTTGTTTCTTTGAAGGCTAAATATGATGAAAATTTCCCTTATCATGAATACTTTGCTCTAGGTCTTGGTGATAATTAAGTTTTGCCATCATTAACCACATATTCTACAGGAATATCATTAGAAGAATTCTCTATTCTTTTAAAAGAAGTGTTGTTAGAAGAAACAACAAGATTTTCATAGGCAAAATCTTGTTTTTCAAATGTAGAAGATTCTTCTTTTTGATTTTGTCTCACAGGGATATCATTTGATTGACCCTTATCAAGATGACAACATCTCTTCTCTTTTTTTATCCAACAAGAAGTGGTCCTTGATTATGCATAACAAGAAGAAACCTAACCACGAGAGAATTTTCAATTAAGAATGCACAATGAGCATTGGTGCTACTTGAATAATCTTTTTTGGACTAAGAAATTTTGCTCCCTAATCACTGCTATTAATATCCCTACATAAACACACACCCACAATGCCAAGAGAATTTTAATAAACTATTTTCCCAAGCTTTTTAAAACGCAAGCTATATTACTCTCCATCAATCTTGAAAGATTAAAAGGATTTTTCAGCATTGGCAACTTATGCTTGGAAGAATTCAATTTCCATCTATCCAAATGATTGTAAAAACCCACAAAGCAATTACAAGGATTTATGAGGAATTGCTAAAGACATTTAAGCACAGATGAGGAATGATTTAATTGATAAATCAAGTATTTATACCCAACATAGAGTTTTAATGTAGTAGCCAATGAATTGAAAATACCAGGCTTCCATTGAACACCCATGTCAACAATGAGATTTTGTTGGTGACAATGAAAAAGATGTTTGATATTTCTAATCCATTATCTAACAACATAGTGCAAACCCACAAGATGAACCAACAACCAATCTAAGATATACTCACCTCAAGAAAGCTAAACAAAGATCGATGATCTACTTGAACCATTGAGCATGAAAGAACAAGGACCTAAAGTGTTGGAAGACACTATAAAGTTAATCAAGCTTTGATAAGTCTATTTGTTTAGTAAAGAACCTCAGAGAGAATCTACTCTCAACTGAAAGTGCATAAAGAAACTTTTCATTTCTTAAAAACCAAGTTTGATTACAAATATGAAGGAGTACCAAGTATTTAAAAAGAAATATGGCCTAACTGTATCAAAATCAACTTAGAAAATAGCAACTGAAACTTAACACAATGTGTTATAGAACCCAAAAGTCAAATCTGCCAACTATTTAATAATTTTCATGTGAATAAAAGCAAGAAAATGTAATCAACATCGAAAGCCCAAAATGTGCCTATTTAGGCCCCCTCCTATATGTAGTACTAAGTCTAAGCTCTTCAATTTCAAGACTCCAAGCCCAAAACTTGATCAGTATCTCCATTTAATGCTTCCTTAACTTTTTTGGCTCTTAATCAAGTGATTGGTCTTCTTGGAATTTGTTAGAGTATTAGGAAATAATTAGGATCCCATAATCCTATCATATCCCATGATTCTAGTATTCTGAATTGAAGATGATTGATTCTCTTTCCCTTCTTGTTGCCTATTTTTTCTCCTCGGATTAGGAGAGAATATATTGTTATTAATGTTTGATTGGAATTGCTGATTATGCTCTTCTTCATTGAGCCTTAGCATCTCTATAAATTGTACCCTCCTTTCATCAATAACACACACAAGAATGTAACATTATACACATACACATCTGATTGAAACAAAATTTCCAAAAGATCACTTGAATTTAAAGACACAACTTGCTGAATCACATCACAACAGATAATTTCACAGTAACAGTAATAATAATATTCTTCTAGTCAATGCTAAGAGAGAATGAGGTAGAACTTGAAGCAGTAGAATCAATTAAATTCATGATCTTCAAGTTGGTATGTTATAAGTCAATTTTGAAAATTATTCAAAATATTTAATTTATGTTTTTAAGTTGTTTTTTACCTTAAACTATTTTAAAATAATTTCTGAAAATTGTTTTCTTCATGTGAAACAATTATTGGTTAGATATGGCAAGTGTTGAGACTGACCATTCCTTTGATTGGATCCCCCCTAAGTATCCCCTACTTCTGATGATGAAAAGGAGGTAAAGACCATAAGTACAGTTGGTAGCACCAACAAGAAAGATCCCCCTCTATCACTACAAGATTCCAACACACCTAACGAGGTGAAGTAAGTAAAGAAAGCGAAATTCATATATGATGAATTCGAAGAGGAAGAAATCGACAGACTAAGCACTAGTCTTCCAATCAAATCACTTGCTAAAAATGATGCTAATGATTTGTTCAGATCAAGAGCATCTATGGAATCATTTGTGGATATGGAAGATAAGTCACCAATACAAGTGACACAGAGTTCTATGTAAAAGCTATAGTGGAACACCATGAGCAAGTAACAAAGAGGGGTCATCTTCATAGTCTAGGATTTTGAAAAGACGTTTTCAAGAGAGGCTTAAATAATATTGATGTAGGAGCTCATAGAGCCAAGCTGGGAGAACTATAAGATTTTGGCATTGATATACCTCATTATTAAAACTACATTATCCATGTTATAGTGTTATTATTTGAATTTGAATTCACTACAACTCATATGAACCCTTTATGGAATATTTCTTAATGAATAAATTATGTTTTTGAGTTATTTATTCTACTTGCTTATGTTGTTTTATTTGAGTGGATTTTTTTTCTAGAATTATGTTTTCTTGAAAATTCAATTTTTGGGGATATGTTTGAATAAGAATGGAAATTGAGAAAATGAGTAGTAAACTAGAATGAGTAGGATAGGGGTCAGCCTAATTGATTCCTGAACACAAAGTTGGCAAGCCCTCATTCTATTAGTTTCTTTTCTTACTTAAACAAGACAATGTATCTCTAATATAATTACATACCTAATGAAAAATGCATGTTGTCTATGTGATAGAAAATGGCTCAGATGACAAGCAAGACTTTTGTTATTGATCTCGTTGGAGGAGATAAGCTGAATGGTGAGAACTTCGGCATGTGGTGCCGTAAGATCTCGTATATCTTGGATGAACAAGATGTTATAGATGTCTTGACTACTATGCTTCAGTAGCCTAATGCTAATGCATTGTGAAGGGACCAAGAAGCTTTTTTAGCTTGGAAAATAAAGGATACCATTACTTGGACAATGCTTGCAACAATGATCGACGATATGATAAGTCAATTTGAAGGACTTGTTACTGCCTCTGCCATATAGACAGCATTGAAAGAGAAGTTTGACAACACTTTTGAAGCACGCTCAGGAGGATTATTGTCAAGCTTGACAACTATATGCTGGGTCCAAACACTACCATCCAGCAACATTTGAGGAAAATATAGAACATGATAAGGGAACTTATCGAGGCACGAGGAACCCTTTCTAAAGCACAGCAATGTGAGGTTACTCCCTACAAGTTGGGATCATATGAAACACACCATAACTCAGAACAATACCATCAGGACCTTTGCTAACATTTCTTGTCACATCCAATTGGAGGATGACCGTATGGACAGTGCAAAGACTAACGATCAAGCACTTTTAACTGAAGAAAAAGAAGTTTCATCCCATAAAAAGAAGCCTTATAAAGGCAAGGGATCCAACAAGAAGAAGGGGAACCCAAGGGCACAAAAGGATAAGAAAACCTTTAAGAAGAATAAGAAACCTGTAAAGAAGTGAGACCTTTAAAAGGTCAAGTGCTACTCGCAAAAAGAAAGGCCATTTTGCTCAGAATTGCCTTGAGAAGAACAAGGTAATATGTAATAATTCTTATCTTTTTTCTTTTATTTCTAGTACTGCCTTATAGCTAAGGCTAACCTGTGTGGGTTGTAGACTCAGGGGGCATAGACAATGTGAGTAGAGATCATAGGAACTTCACAGAGTTTTGCAGTCTACTAGCTAGAAGCATATGGCTTTATGTTAGGAATAATGCGATGGTAGAAGTCACAAAGATTGGCACCTGTAAACTAACTTTACAAGGTAGGTGAACCTAATTTTGCAAGATGTCCTCTACGCTCTACAGATCCAACGAAACCTTGTGTCTGTTATTTCTTTAGTTAAATTTAGTTTTAATATTAACTTTCATGATCAAGTTGTTGATATTTCAAATAGAACCAATTTTTTTTTATCTAGTTGTATTTCGGATGGTTTTTTTTAATGAATTATGATTTTGATTATAGTTATTGTTATGTAATTTCATCAAAGATACATAGCACTCTAGATTAAGACATATTGGTCAAGAACGCATGACCAAACTAACAAATGAAGGATTGTATAAAAAGTGTTGAAAAAGGAAATGTCTCTATATGAGTATTGCCTTACTGGTATGAGCACAAGGAAACCCTTTGAAAAGGCAACTAGAATGAAACATCCTCTTAAACTAGTACACTCGTTTATCTACAAACCTATAAGTGTGAGGGCACGACATGGAGCATGGTACTTCATTACATTTATCGATAATTTTTTGCGATATAGGCATGTATACTTGATCTCTCATATGTCTAAAGCTTTAGAATGCTTTAGGAAGTACCTTAATTTAGTCAAGAATCAACTAAATTGCAAGGTCAAAGCCTTGAGAACTAATAAGGGTCGAGAGTATCTATCAGAATAGTGTAAAATGCTCTGTGATAAAAAGGGAATTGTTAAACAACTGATAATCCCTAGAACTCCCCAACAAAATAGGGTGGCCGAGAGAAAGAACAGAACCCTGCTCGATGTGGTTAGGTCAATGATGTCACAAGCAAAACTACCAATTTCAAATTAGGACGACGCATTATTGACTGCGACATTCATACTTAACAAGTGCCTTCCAAATCAGTCACTTATATGCCTATAAGCTATGGTCAGGACGCAAGCTAGATCTAAGTGTCTTACGACCATGGGGATCAATGGCTTATATACACAACTCATCTCACAAATAGAAAGTTAGGACCTAGAGGCAGGAAATGTATCTTTATAAGATACTCTGAGCAATCAAAAGGATATGTCTTCATTGGTGAAAATGAGGATAGCTTAATAACTGATGTAGAATCAAGAGGTGCAGTATTCTTAGAAGCAGATTCTCCTAGCAAGGAAGCCTTAATCAAACTGAAACTCTATATGAGAGTGAGGAAGTTGAAGGCACTCCTCAGATCACTGACCTGAGTGGGAGAGTTGAGTCTTTTTCACAACGTTAAAATTTTTCTCAATCACAGGAAGAGAATCCTGAAGAGCTCCCAACTTGGAGAAGCCAAAGGGATAAAATGTTAGGATCGATAGGCATAATGGAAGAATTTTAAAATTTTTGCCGATCCTAATTGAGGATCTATCAACTGAGTTTAAATCGAGTTAGAAGGATCGTAAGTTGTTCAATTCAGGTTTTCGATCTTTAAGAGCCAACACCTCAGGTCCGCTCCCTCTACCAGTATCCACACGAATGCTCTCCAACACAGACTGCGTGCTAGCGCCTCTAATGTCTCCTAGGGTTTTCCTTGCAGCTCAAAATTCTCATCTGTGTATAAGTATATCTGCTCTTTCAAGTTTATAACCTATAAGGGCTATATTCAAATTTCAAAATTAATCTTTATTAATTTTGAAATTAATTACCAATTAATTATCTTGATGAGCTAATTAAATAAATTCAGTTTAAATTAAATATATCCAATGTTTTAATTTAACCTATTTATTTAATCCAAATAAAAAGCCATTAGATTTAATTTATCTTTATAAATTAAATAAGAGATACTATATCTCTATCATGTTAGTTATTAAATCTAATTTATCTTAATAAAATTAAATTTAAAACTAACAGAATATAATAATATCATAATACACACACACACACACACATATATAAAATATGTATTTCAAAAATACATATGTATATATGATATTATTAATGAATTTTATATTATATATATATATAATTCATCCACCCTAGATTAAACATTATCTCGTGTTGGGCCATTCTTGTGTGCTACCCTGTAGGCCCATACGAAGTTGGCAGTGGACCAATAACTGTACCAACCCACAAGTCGTAAGCGGCCTTTAGCAAGACATTACGACTACCCAATTCATATAAAGATCGTTAACATGATGCAACCTATCATACAACCAAAGAGAGGCAGATGGATCAATTGACAAACCCAAAGCGTGCTTGGTAGTAAGGGGTACACCTAGCAAAAAGGAATAGATTATGAAGACACCTTCTCATCAGTGGTGCATTTTAACTCAATAAGACTCGTACTCACCATAGTGGTAAGTATAGATTTAGAGTTACATCAAATGGATGTAAAAACCGTATTTCTTAATAGAAAACTAGATGATGAAATATAGATGGAGTAACCTAAGGGCTTCATAGAAAAAGGAAGTAAACAAAAGGTTTACAAACTCCTAAAGTCCATCTTTGGACTAAAACAATTATCTAGACAATAGTGTCTAAGGTTTCAAGAAGCAGTAACCTCATTCAACATCAAAATGATTGAAGAAGACCATTATGTCTACATAAAGCGGTTTGGATATGATTTTGTGATATTGTCTCTTTATGTAGATGACATACTCCTGGCTGGAATAAGCCTTAAGGCAATTAAAACAATCAAGGACTGGTTATCCTTGAACTTTAAAATGAAAGACATTGGCGAAGTAGAATATATCTTGGGAGTCGAGATAAAGAGGAACCATTTAAAAGATTGCTATCCTTGTTGCAAAAGGCATAAATAGCAAAGATCTTAGAACAATTCAATATGAGAGACTGCAAGCCTATGGACACCCCTGTTGTTAAAGGACACTACCTTAGCACATACATGTGTCCTATGGAAGAATCCGAAATAAAGCACATGAAAAGAGTCCCATACTTGAGTGCAGTTGGAAGCTTTATATATGCTATGCTGTGCACTAGACCAGGCATATGCTTCATGGTTGGTCTTGTGAGCTATTTTCAATCCAACCTAGGAATCAAGCATTGGAAAGCTGTAAAGAGAATCATGAGGTACCTAAAAGGAACCATAGATTATGATCTATGTTACCAAGGTAGAGATATGCATTTGTAGGATACTCTAACGTTGACTGGGCAGAGATATAGATGAACGACACTCCGGGAGAAATTCTAAATGAATCTCCAGTAGTAACCAGCAAGACCTAGAAAACTGCGTACCTTAGCAATAGTTTCTGGCCTCTTCCAGTCTAGTACTGCTTCCACCTTTCTAAGATCTACAGAGACCCTTTCTTGCAAGATAAAATGGCCTAAAAATTTCTTTTGACAGCCAAAACTCGCACTTGCTCAAATTGGCATAGAGATGCTTCTCACGCAAGATGTTCAATTCAATCCTCAAATGATGCTCATGCTCCTCCCTACTCTTAGAGTATATATCGTCAATAAATACTACGACAAATTGATCTAAATACTGTTGAAAGACATGGTTCACGTAATCCATAAATAATGTAGGTGCATTGGTCAGTCCAAAGGGCATTATCAAAAACTCATAGTGCCCATACCTGGTCTTGAAGGCAATCTTCGGAACATCTTCTACTTTCACATACAGCTGATGATAACCTAACCTTAGATCAATCTTCAAAAATACACAAGAACCAGACAGTTGATCTAAAAGGTCATTAATCCTCGAGAGAGGATACTTATCTTGACGCTAATCTTATTCAATTCCCTATAGTCCACACACAAATGCAGACTCCCATCTTTCTTTTTAACAAAAACAAATAGAGCTCCCCACGATGACACACTAGGTCTAATAAACCCTTTTTCAAGCAAATCTTCAATCTGCTTTTTCAATTCCACCATTTCATTTGGGGCCATTCTGTATAGGGCCTTAGATATAGAACCAGCTCTAGGCACAACTTCTATTAGAAACTGAACTTCCCTTTTAGGAGGCAATCAGCTAAGATCATCTAGAAATACCTCAGGGAATTGTCGTACTATGGGTATACTACTCAATATTCCTTCTATCTTTCCTTGCACAGAAAACAACACCATATACCCCTAGCAACCCTTCTGCAGATATTTCTTAGCTTTAGCTATTGAGAGGAAGTTCAAATTCACATTCACATTATTCACATTTTGCAAAGAAGGATACACTATCCTCTTATTGCCACAATCTAAAAGCACATTATTTACCGTCAACCAATTAAAACCCAGAATAACTTCCAGTTGATGGAGCGGTAGACAAATCAAATCAACAAGGGATTTGTGCCCCTCAACAGTAATCAAACAACTTAAGCAAGCTTCAGTGGTTAAAGCTTTAATTCCCATCGATGTCGACACAATCAAATCAAATGGAAACTTATGCATGTATAAGCCCAGGTGCTTCACACAATCAAAATCAATAAAAGAGTGACTGGCACCCAAATCAAATAACACTTGTAACACATTACCATTGAGAATAATATTACCTTGAATCAGATCGGGGGATTTTTGATCTTCCTCGTGAGTCATAGCAAATACTCTCCCTTGATTCCTAAGTCTCTGCTCTGGCCGTGGCCAGTTGCATTCATTAGACATATACCCGACCTACTTACAATTAAAACATATTACTAAACCACCACAGGTTTTGCCATAATGGGATTTGTTACAACGAGGACATATCCACCCCGTGTAAGCTCTATGTGGCTCTCGTTTCCTGGGCTGATATGGCTTCTTACCACCGCTCTTGGATGAAGAAGAGAATCCTTGACCTTTCCGCTTTTGGGAAGTATTACCCTTACTGGGTTCACTGAGGTTCCCAGTAGCTTTGGCAGGATACAAATCTCACAGGTTGTTCTCAGTGATTCTACATTCCTCCACTGTTTTGTTAAACTCGGTGAACAATTAGGTGGCTAACCGCTTTCTCAATTCTTACCTTAACCCACATATGAGCATATCCGAGCTCCATTCCTCATCATCCATCTCCGAAGATAAGAGGAATATCAGGACAAGCGGATAAAATGGGAAAGATAATTGTCAAAGGTCTCCGTGCCCCCTTACTTAATATAAAGAAATTCAGTTTCTTTCTCCAGCCGTATTGACTTAGGGAAATACTTCTCATTAAATTGCTGTTGAAACACCTCCCAAGTCAATGGCACGTTTCTACTCCTCAATGTTAGGGCGATATTCCGCCACCAACAATCAGCATCTCCCTCGAGCTTATACACCGCAAACCTTGCTTTCACATCAAACAGGCACTCAAGAACTTCAAAAATCTTATTAAGACGATTAAGCCAATCTTCAGCCGCTTGAGGATTAAATCTACCTCTGAATACTAGAGGCAAGTGTTTACAGAATTTAGAGACCTAAAATTGAAGATTCCTTTCCTCTCTAGCTGGCACCCCATATGATTCTTGGTTTGGGACAGTATGAGGTGGGGACTTTAGTGGTCGTGCTGACCCTTTTGACGTTTCTTTGTGTTGAGTTTCTTCCTCGATCTCTTCCAAAGTAGACTGAACTGGGTCTTCTCTATTCTTTGCTTTCTCTACTCTGAGCTCTTCTCTCAGCTCAGCTATCATATCCTGCTGATCCTTTATTAGACCCATTAATTCTCGTATTGGATCTGGTGGATTGTCATTGACTACCTCTACCTCTGGGTCTACTTACTATACTCTGGGATGACCCTTTTTCTTTTTCATTCTACATATTATTTACTATGTCAGTTTCATAGATAATGTATACATGTTGTCCACAAATCTCATGTATATCCATAATCACAAAGCATACATGTGTATACAATACCAATTATAATCATCTTCCATCATAAAAGTGAAGAATTAAGGGAGCAGTCCTAGCAAACTCTACCCTTACCAGGAACTACAGCTCTGATACAAAAAATGTAACCTCCTGCCTTGAAAACTGTAATGATAATTCGAAATTCGAAATTAAAATGAAATAGAGACCAATAATCATCTAAAGTCTCTTTTATAATCCCTTCCTTATGGGAGGGTTTTTACAAATTCTTTCAAAACTTTTGCCCTTATTCTGGTCTCAATTTCACATTTTGAATATAATTACCATGTGTAGTTAAATCACATTTATATGTATCAGAGTGCAAAACAAAAATCCCGGCCACCAACGGGTTTCATATCACAGCTAAAGGGGTTTATGGAGCATATTTGCCCCTTATAGTTTCCCAATGAGGGGATTACATAACCCTATCCAAAATAATATTTACAGACAAAAAATATACAGTAATCCTAAACCAAATTGGATAACCAACAATCCAATAGCAAATATCCCTACAAAGTCCTAACCACTCCTGGTCATTCGCTTTTCCTTGGAACCACTTGCCCTATCTAAAGGTTAGTCAAAGGAAAGAATGAGATTCGAAAGAATCCTAGTAGTAACAAATCACTCATACAATGTATAAACACATAGCATGTAAGCAAATCATTAAAAGCACATCAACAGCAATCACACAATGCACAATGATTTATGGCATTCACCATAAATGACAGCACTCACGGCTGTAAACACAATGTGACAGCTTCTGCTGTAATCACAATGATGACAACCTTCCTGGCTATAACATTATGCGACAGCTTTCACTATAATCACTATGACGACAACCCTCCCGGCTGTATTTGCAGCAGCATCAAATATCATCACAAAGCATGATAAACATACATACAATATTCTACACATGGTATAAGAGAAAGAGCCACTACCTTGTTCTTTCCTAACGTCTTCTGGCACTGCACATCTACGATCAGGGCAAATGTCGAATCCTATAACCAAAATCAAGAATGGTGGATTAATTCTCTACTCCAAATTCTTATTGTCATAACTATTAAAGTTAGTTATCCTTTGAACTCTTTAGGTGGCCACTAGAATCCTAGACACATACCTAAAGGGTTGGGAGAAACTACCCCAGAGATTCCTCTTTAGAAGTGAACACACTGATTTTTGACTCAGACACTCAAGTGAAGAAGACCTCATTAGAGTGATGGAGTAACCTGCACTCGAGCACTAAAGATCACTCGTGTGAGTGTTTTGCCGAGAGCACAACCTGAGACAGAAAGTTTTCACAGCACTCGAGTCCTAAACCCAGCACTCAAGTGATAGCCACATATTCACCCGAGTCCTATCAAGTGAGACACAGAAAGTGACAACCCGAGAGGAAATGAAACTCTAGGGTAAGAAATGCACTCGAGTGATAGCTCATTGCTTGCGAGTGTTAGATCACACTCTTAAAAATAAGGCAGTGAGTGTTAACCTGAGACAGAAACTCAAAATGCAGAACACACAAGCACTCGAGTGATACCCCCATATCACACGCAAGTTAGGCAGTGCACTCCCTAACTTTGCTTAAGAACTCTACTAAAATGCTGAAGGAAAAGGGAAAATATACTGCTGCACTCAAGTGAGACCCTACTCACTCAAGTGAGGCTTATCAGAAGTCAAAACACAGCAATTGACAACAACTTCTAGTTCTTACAAATGATTTCCAATAGTCCTAAAATTCCAGCATAAACTTAATCCTACTCAATTTCACATAAAGAACCCATTGAAAGCTTCAAAACACCCAAAATCTCCTACTAACTACAAGTTTTAGTTTTAGGATATAAGTAACATTTTCAAATAAGAAACAAATCAGCATTAATTATGGATTGGAAAGCAAGTTGATATTAATTATGGGATTGTTAATTGAGAGACAAGTCACCATATATTAGGAAATGAACTGAGAATTAATGTTCTTGATTACTAACTTGAAAGCCAAGAAGGAGTGCACACAATTTCCTAATTGGTGGGCATCCTAAACCACTATAAATAGGGTATGCCTATGTCAGTTGCAATCCATCCTTGCTATTTAATCATCTAGCAATCTCTCTTCTCTCTTACCATCTTGCTTGTTCTAGTGCATTGCTGAGCTCTTACTACCCGGATTCGACTCAACTCGGTACTCATCTCTTCTCTTTATCTATTAATATTTTCCCTTCACAAAGTAATTGCATAACATAGATATCTAACTAAACTACCAAAAGCATCTAAAATCTTAACCTAAATTGAGGTCTCTATCCTATAATCTCTCTTGCAAGTTGTTAAAAGAAAATCTTTAGGTATACCATGGACCTTTGTTGTGTTTGAATCACCAAGATCGAACCTTTGATGGGGTTGCATGTACTAAAATATTCAAGAATTTTCACACAAGTACTTCACAGAAAATCAATTGCTGCATGTTTGTAAAGATACAAGATTCTCCAGCATTGAGGAAAATGACCAAATCAGTGAAGATAGAACTGAGAATCAAGAAAGGATATGCTTTATTGATAAGGGATGATTGAGACATGATGGTGAAAGAGAGAACCTGAATCAACATTGGCAGCTAGGATTAAGAGAGACCAAGAGTTCTCCTTTCAGCTATCTCATTGAGTTTTTCGGTGACAGTAAAGGTTTAGTAGTGTCACTCCTCCTAAGCTTGGGCATTTCAGGTACGAGGTCATCAGCGTCGTCCCACCAAGTTTGATTTTGGTAAGGATTAGAGAGACCAAGAGCTCTCCTCCTTACGATCTAGTTGGATTACCGGTGATAGCTAGGGTTTGCAGCACCGCTTCTATTTTTTTATTGAAAATAAACCCATGTGAGACAAACACTAATTATAGCAAATCAATAGTCGTAATTTACACTCTGCCATGAGTGTTCATGTTTGAATATTGAATAATACGTGGGAAATTATTGTCAATTCGTACAAGTCCTTCTTGTTGTAGGATATCATGGTCAATCCGTATAAGTCCTTGTTGTTGCTGCAACTTGTCCACTATTGACACCACACTATCTGGGAAAGGAGTGTCTCCACTAACTTCTTTCTCCACTTAATATCTCAACCATTTGATCATGTTTTAATGGGCGAGATTTAATGCTATGTAAAAAAATTATTATATTACATATAATAAAAGTCTGCAATTATTACATTGTTATGTAGCATTAAATCTCACATTAAAATATAATCCAATGGTTGTGATATTTAGTGGAGAGGAAGTAAAGAGAAGGATTAATAGAGGTACCTCTCTCTCACACTGGCAATAACGACCAACACTACATCATTACTGGCGACGGTCGTCCCCGCGTCATCTCAAAAACATATTTTTTTAAAACAACTAACCAAATAATTTTTTTAAACTTGTTTTTTAAAACACTTTTATAAAACTGTTTTGAAAAAAAAAGCAAAAAATGAGAAACAAACAAGCCCTTAAATTTCTTAAAGACAATTAAAGAAATGAAAAAAAAAGCAAAAAATGAGAAAAAAATAAGCCCTTAAAAATGCATCCCATCTGAAGGATTAAAGACAACTAAAGAAGAGAAAACATCTTGTGCGGTGAAGAAGAAATCAAAGGGGTACTTTGCCTATCTCGGAGTTGTTAGGGTACGGCGGTAAAGAGTTTTCAATGGCCTTGTTCTTAGCAATCCTCCTTAGTGTGTTATGCATCTAGTGATTGAATCTCTTTCTTCATTACTCTCTAGCAAATGTGAGCTCGTCTTCCATATATAACTTCTTCAACTTCTTCTTTTTCAATGTTGTTTACTTTGCTAGCTCAATATATTTGGCTAACTAACAGTCAAATATCTAACTTAGATAACTGTCAAGGTGACATTTATACATTTTGGAAACTTCAGGGGCCAATTTGCATATTAACAAAATTGAAGTGGACAACATGTGGACCACCAGCTTTGTATATTTGGTCAACTAATAATTAAACTTAACTTGGATAACGGCTAGGGCAAAATTGCTCGCAATTTGACACTTCCAAGCAAAATTGCCCTTCCAAAAAACTTGCAGGGCAGAATTGCCGCTTCGTGACAACATCCAAGGCAAAATAGCACTTTGACAAAAAATGTTTTTGCTAGAACCAAAAAACTAAAGGGAAAATTGGAACCAGGTCCCAATTAACAGATTTAATGGTAACTAGGTCCATCGAAATATCAAATTGCAGTAAGGTCCCAAGGGACATGGGTGCTATTAATTCCAAACATGAAAGCACAAGTTTGCCGCTTTGTTAGTAATGATAAGTTTAAAGTAGCTAATGACAAGTTTATAGTAGCTAATAACAAGTTTTGAGCATCCAATGACAGCTTACACAACAAGAAGTAACTACAAAAAATATTAGTTCAAAAAGCAAATACAACTTACACATGTTGTTCCTCTCTTGTATCATCCCTTATTGGTTTTGTATTATCATATACATTCTCTTCTACATACACATGACTATTTTCTCCATTGAATTTAATAAAATGTTCTACTCACTCATTATCTATAAGATCCACAAATGTTGTTGCATTTAAGGTCAGTGGGACTTCTGTGAAAATTCTATTGCTTTCTTTTCTGACAATTGATGCTACAATTGTTCCCAACCCCTCATACGTAGTGCATTCCTTTGTGGTTCTTGTTCTAATGCTACACCCCCAATATTGCAAATCATATTCTTCTCTATTTAAAAATTGTTCCCATATATGAAAGAAATATAATATATGCTTTTTAGACATACTCGCCATATATTCTATCACCTTGCTGAACAAAGTTGCTACTAACAACCACATAAGCAACATTAACAAATTTAGAGTATTGTATTGACGCAACATTTTGAAATCGTATAACAGTGGTTATAAACATATAAAGCTTCATCTTTTTTATTATTCTTGTCTAAACACACAAAATATAGCACAATCTCCGCAGCAGAAATTCATACCCTCTTATATACTCAATGAAACAACAACATAAACCATAAAAGCAACATACAATTAACAATTATCGGATGCTCTAAACTTATCATTACTAACAAGGGTCAAAATTATACTTTTATGATTGAAATTAATAGCACTCAGGTCTCTTAGGACTTCCCAATAATTTAATGATTTTCGAAGGACCTGATTACCATTAAATTTGTTAATTGGGACCGGTTGGCAAGGATAACCATGAAAATAAGGCAGGAGTTAAATGACTGCCATTCTCATGGACGAAATCGTTCGTCCTTCTGCTTCGACACACTTGGTTCGTCGGTAATTTCTCTACTGCTTCTCTCCTCGGGACCTTTTTGTCCCCTGCTTCGCTCACCCAGCTTGTGGCGTCCGTGTGTGACCTCAACCTCGTCTCACGGTGGCCCCGCTTCCCTTCAGGTGAGTTTGCATCCGTTGTTTCTTCGCCTTTCCACTGCCGGCGATTTTACTCGATATGTGTATAATCCACAAACGATTCTGTGATTTCTTTGCGTTCCCACTGACTTTTGGGTACATATCTACACAAATTGATCTGATTTCTCCTTTATGACCGATTTTTTATTTTTGTGCTTTCTGTGCCTCCTTCCTCCTTCATAGATATGCCCTACACAAATTGATGATAAACTCTTTTCTGTCCGTTACGGCTTATTTATACTCTCCTTTCTATGCTTTATGTGTGTCATCCTTGGCTGATTATGCTCGCCCTTCTCCGTCCTGCGCGTCTCGCCCCTTATGTTATGGCTGATGAAATCTATTTTTTTTCAGTCCCTTAATGGCTGATGAACTGTGTGTTGGATTGGTCTGAAGAGATATAACCATGGTTTCGGAGTTAAATATGTGTATTAGATAATGTGGTTGGTCTGATGAGACATGTACTAGTTTAGTTTTCATGTTTTCTTATTGTGTATGATTGGTCTGATTGTGGTCGTCTACGTATTATGTATCTCTTATTCTTGACTCATTTATAATTTAGTTTAGAGTTTCTGGTCTGATTATTGACTCATTTATTGACACACTTTGTATGATGGATTAACCCGTTCCTTTGAATGATTAATTGGCTTCTATGTTGACTTGAGGTGTATTTAAAGAAGTTTTAGAGAGTTTTTCCTCCAAAAAGTGATTTTATGATATATTTAATAACTATGCATTTTATTATATTATATTTTTAAGGGAGTTTAAAAAATTGTTGTTATCATTTTTATTCACATATTAGCAGTATGTTCGGATGAGAGTGAAATTTTCATCATGCAATTTTGGTTCTGGTGTAAAATAATTTGTACAAGCAACAGATATAAAAAAAAAACAACAACAACAACAACTAACATGTAAGGGTATAATGATAAATTAGTCATGACCTCTGCTGCCCTTCCCTCTTGAACCAAATAAGGGGTCATTAAAAGTCCCTCTTCTCTCCTCCCCTCCAACAAAACCATACACAGGAACATTGACCGCTGCCTTCCCCAGCATTGACCAAACCCAGAGGGGGTAAATTTAGCTCAGCCACTGAGAACTTTGAGGTCTATTTACACAGGTGAGGAGAAATTTGGAGCAAAAAGTGATGATGAAGCTGATAGTACGACACATTTGAGATTTAGTCTATTTGGTATTTGATTCACACAATCAAATAACATGTTCAGACTGCTGCCGACACGATCATTCATCTTTTTAAGACCCGGAAATCCTCATTATTTTGCAAAATGTTGGTGTTTAATATCTTCGCATGGAACAATAAGAAGAGAAGCTACAGGAGGTACTGAAACAAGCTATGACTTGTTTCTGTTACTACATGTCTCAATTGGCTACTCATTTCTAATGATTGATGGAGACCCAATTTGGAATTGTTATACTTTTTTATGGGTATCATGGAACACATAAACATAGCTATTTCTTTGTCAATGCTGTTCGTTCTATTCTTTATGCCAGTTGTCAAGAGATCGTTAAGTGAATATTTCTTATTTGGGTGGCAACTTATTTTTCAGATGTCTTTGGCTTTGGCCATTTAACAGAAGCATTCACTTTTGTCTGATATGTTCCCCACTTTACTTTTAACCAAGGTGATAACTTAAAGTTCAATTTTTGGGTGTTTGCTATTTAATTTCTTAATATAAATTTAACAAGTGATACGGTATAATGATTATTTTATATTTCAGCATTACAATGTTAGTAAAAAAAGAAAAACACACACATATTTTACTGAAAAAATATCTTGTTTCTTCAAATATTCTTGCTCTCACATTTTGAATAGCTCCTTCTATCAATTTGTTTAGTCCAGTACATCAATTGAGAAGCATATATCTTCCTACTTCACTTTCTATTAAATCTTAATTCATTCCAAATTTGAAGATAAACAAGTCTCATCCTCAGTTTAAGTAATGCCTGAATTTTGATCATGTTTTGTGCAATTAGATATATACTTTCTCACTTAGCTTGAAAAGCAACAACTTGAACAGATCGTAGCATTTTTGTTACTCCTTGCACTTGCATTTTGTTTGGTATAGGCGTCAAGCATATTGTTAATACATGTTTGGTTGTCCGCTTAACATGATTTCCTGATATTAAATTCAAGAGTTTTATCAAAGCATTCAGAATTTTTCAATGTACTACAACCCTGTAGTTTTGAAAGATTCTGTTTAATATCACTAATTTATGGGATTATAGTTGCCTAGTGTATATTGTGTTGTCCTCTCCTTTGAAATAAAATGCCTATTTAGTACTGTTCAGCTTTGTCTAGAATGATTATTGCAACTAAATTACTCTTCTGCTTGGAGTTTAATGTAACATTTCCTCAAGTTACCTTGTAGTCAGGATTAAAGGGACTGCACCTTATCCTATTTGGAACATGGCAAGCTCAACAAGTTCAATGTCGAAAGCTACACAAGTAGCTGCTGGGGATGAATTGCAACAGGTTAAACTACTAACATCAACCAATGACAAATATGGTGGTGTCATTGTTGAAATGGATGAGCCTATGGACCCTACAACCTTTATCTCAATTCTCAGAGCTTCAATTTCCCACTGGAAACAGCTGGTAGTTTTCTAGTATTCATTTCATATCATAGTCAACTTTATTCTGAATGTCTTTTATGTTGGAACATAATAGAACAATTGCAGAGAAGGCGTAAGGTTTTTTTTTTTTTTTTTAACATGTCTAATTTATTCATAATTAGATGGCTATTTTTTGTACTTCATGTCATGATTCTCAAAAGCTTGTCAGGGCATCAAAATAAAAAGAAACACATTCGATTTGGCTGATTTAATTTAATTGGTTATTGTCTATTTTATCTATCTTTTTCTGCTTTGTTTTCTTGTGTTTTGTGGTAGTAGTGTTACAGAAATATACACACTCCAAATGGTTTTGTGATCCCATTTTCACTGTTTTCAGAAGTTAATATAGTTCATCCTACTCATTCATCATATTGAACTCATTGATGTGTCTTCGTTCGTTTTTATATGTGAATTTCTCTCTAAATTTAGCGATTATGTTTGCTGATTCACATGGCATCCAACTTTTATTGGAACAGTTTTTTTTTTCGAGGTTAATTATTTCACAAATATTTATAAGCATGTGTTTCCTATCTTTAAATGGTTGTACGTATGTTTTTGTTAGGAGGAAAAGAACAGAAAAGCCATTTGAATGAGATCTGACTAACTTACCCAAGCTGCTTGTATCATAGACACTTTAACAATGTCAAATATAAAAGGAAATACAATGATGAGGACCTACGAATTAAACTTTTAGCCCTTTAAACCTAATATAAAACAAATGAAAACAACTAAACGGACTCTAAACTGATATTGTGTTCTAATAAACACATGACATGCCACCTTCCATCAAATAATGGATCTTCATGACACAAAGCCCAAATAAAGAAGCCTTCATGCCCCCAAGCCGCATAAGGAAATCTTTGCCCTTAATCCTTTGGGCCTCTTGATGGAGTATGAATTTTGGCCTTCTACCTTGCAATGGATTTAGGGGATGCTTGATGACTTGTCTGCCTCCTTGATGATCTTAGTTTCGACCTAGGACTTAGTTGTTATGTTGGATGCTACATTGGGGCTACATAGGACTTGGATGCTATAAGATTCAGATCTTATTCTAACTTGATTGATCTTACAATGCTTAGAGATTACAATATATATAGGAAAAACAATACAGAAAAAACAGAGAGACAGAAACTGATGGGTAGGTGAGTGATAGACGGAGGTGTGTGAGAGTGTCAACAATTGTATGCTATTCGGTGCTGATATTGTTGACATTTTACACTCCCCCTCAAGCTGGAGAGTATATGTCAATCATACCCAGCTTGCACAGAAACTTTTCAAACGTAGTTCTGCTTAATGGTTTTGTTAGCACATCTGCAATTTGGTCTTCAGATCTAATGTAGGACAAATTCATGATGCCTACTTCAATTTTCTCTTTAACAAACTATCTATCTATCTCAACATGTTTTGTTCTATCATGATAGATTCGGTTCTTGACCGTTTCAATGCTAGCTTTGTTGTCACACCAAATTTGCATTGGCCCCTCATATGGAATTCCCAACTCCTTCAGTAATCTGATGACCCAAAGTCTTTCATGTACTCCATGATTAACAGCTCTCAGTTCGGCTTCCGCACTACTTGATGACACCACAGTCTGTTTCTTGCTTCTCCATGTAACAAGATTTCCCCACACATATGTGCAATATCCTGAGACTGATCTTCTAGTTTCTCTATCCCTTGCATGATCTGCATCAGTGTATATTTTGATATCTCTGGTAGTGCATTTCTTAAAGAAGATTCCTTTTCCAGGATAAAGCTTTAAATAGCTTAGGATTCTGTATACAGCTGCCATGTGTTCTTCTTGTGGCTGGCACATGAATTGACTTGCTATTCCAACTGCATAGCTAATGTCTGGACGTGTGTGGGTCAAGTATATGAGTTTGCTAACAAGTCTTCTGTACTGTTCTGTGTTGACTAGGACACCATTTGGTTTAATTTCTAGGTGACAACCTTCTTCCATTGGTGTTCCTTCAGGTTGTGCCCCTAGCATTCCAATTTCATGCAATAGATCTAGGGTATACTTCCGCTGGGATACATTGATACCCGTTTTAGTTCTTGCCACTTTCATGCCTAGGAAATACCTCATTTGTCCAAGGTCTTTCACCTGGAACCCAGTTGACAAATCCTGTTTTAAATGAGCAATAGATTCTTCATCGTTTCCCGTAATGACCATGTCATCAACATAGACGATCAAGATGGTGGCTCTACTGTTGACACGTTTGATGAACAATGTGCCATCTACTTGTCCTTGAGTATACCCCAGTCTTTTCATTGTTTTGATAAATCTACCAAACCATGCCCGAGGAGACTGCTTAAGTCCATACAATGACTTGTTGAGTTTATACTGAGTTGTTAGGAGCTAAAATTCCATCTGGAATCTCCATGTAAACTTCTTCCAAGTTTTCGTTCAGAAAGGCATTCTTCACGTCTAGTTGATGCAATGACCAATCCAAGTTGGCTGCCATTGATAGGAGTATTTGAATAGTATTAAGCTTAGCTACTGGAGCAAATGTCTCCTGATAATCAATTCCATATGTCTGGATGTATCCTTTTGCCACTAGTCTTGCCTTGTATTGGTTGATGCTACCATCAGGATTGAATTTTGGGTTGAAGATCCACCTGCATCCTACTGGCTTCTTTCCCTTGGGAAGAGTTGTAATCTCCCACGTTTTATTTTCCTTGAGTGCCCTTAACTCTTCTTCTGCAGCTTGTTTCCAATTTGGATCAGCTATAGCTTGTTGAAATGTTTTTGGGATTTTAATCTGTGCACTGTTTACAACAAAGCTTTGCATTTTCATAGACAGGTTACCATATGAGACAAACCGTTAAATTGGATGCTGAGTACAAGATCTTACCCCTTTTCTCAATGCAATAGGCCAACCAAATTCTTTAGGATTTAATCCCAAATTAGAGTCATGGTCATTCCTTTGAATGGGAGAGATAGTTCTACCATTGTTTGGTTCATCTTGATCTTGTAGTCTGGACTCTTCATCTTGTTTTGGTTCAGTATCCATTCCTGAATTGATTTCAACATTTGTTTCCAGTTCATTAGGTATGGGTTCAGGTTGAGGTAGAAGATGTTCTGATTCATGATCAAGTTGGGTAGGAGTAATTTGGCTTGTGGAAGGTACAGAGTCAATGATAGGTATAAGATTAGGTTGTGGTGGTGATGATTTAGATTTATTCAGGATTAGCCATTCAATTTCAGTGTACTCCCCTTGAATGGGTAATTTAGGGTAATATGCTTCATCTTCCGAGAAAACTGTATTTTTGGAGATAAGTTTCTTGGAAGTAGGACAGTGACATTTGTACCCTTTTTGAGTAGGAGAGTAATCAAGAAAGAGACATTTGTCAACATGAATACCAAGTTTGTTTCCATCATTTCTGTGGACATAGATAACACAACCAAATACCTTAGGAGGCAATGAAGTGATTATTGAGCAACTGCGAAAGTTTTCTAGTAGCTTTTGGATAGGGGTGTCATATTTGAGGAGTTTGGAAGGTAAACGATTAATGAGATAAGCCGCAGTGAGTACGGCATCACCCCAAAAGATGTTAGGAACATTTCGTTCCATTAGTAAGGTTTAGATTACTTCCAACAGGTGACGGTTCTTTCGCTCAGTTACTCCATTTTGTTGAGGAGTGTAAGGTCAAGAGGTTTGGTGATGAATTCCTTGTTGGTCAAGCAATTCACTAAAAGTGTTGCTCATATATTCCTTGGCATTGTTACTTCGTAGTACCTTAATGGACACATTAAATTGGGTGTTCACAAAGGTATAGAAGTTTTGAAAGATCTTGGCTACTTCAGATCTGTCTTTCATTAAATAAACCCATGTGGATCTAGTGTGATCATCTATGAAAGTAACAAACCATCTAGCATTAGTGAGTGTTTTTATTCGTGAAGGACCCCATATGTCACTATGGATTAGTGTGAATGGCGAAGAAGGTTTGTAGGGTTGTTTGGGATAAGAAGATCTGGTTTGTTTTGCAATTTGGCAAGTTTCACAATGAAAAGGAACTGAATTTTTATTGAATAAATGTGGAAACAAATGCTTCATGTAATCAACACTAGGGTGGCCCAAACGACAGTGCCATAAGTTTACATCATGATTTAGTTAGAGATAACCAGTGCTCTTCTTGCCTTCCTTGCATCTTCGGATCTCAAGTTTGACTCTTCAAGATATAACAGACCATCCCATTCTCTAGAAATTCCAATTTTCTTCCTCGATTTTAAATCCTGAAAAATGCAAACAACATTATCAAACATGACTTGGCACAGTCGACCCTTTGTTAATTTACTCACAGATATAAGATTGACAGTGAGTGTGGGCACAAATAGGACATTATGAAGTTTCAGGGAATTAGACAGAATGACTGTGTCAATTCCTTCAATTGTAGTGTATAGCTCGTTAGCAACCTTGACTCTAAGATTCTCATGAATCAGTTTAAGAGTTGAAAACAATGTGCGATTACCAGTCATATGATCAGTTGCTCCTGAATCAATAATCCAAGCATTATCACCAGCTCGTACAGTATTTAGAGCTATAATAGAATTACCTGATTGTACAAGGTTGATGCCGAGCGTAGAGTTAGACTTATTTTGTCTGTCTAGCATCCTACGAAACATCTGTAGTTCCTCTTTAGTCAAAGAATCATTATTTTCAGTTTCTGGCTCAGTGGAAGAAAGATGGCCTTGTTTGTTAATTTCTGGCTTTCCATGTAGCTTCCAACATTCTTCTTTGGTGTGACCCTTCTTCTTGCAATAATTACACCATTTATTTCTTCGTTCATCTTGTTGTCGTTTTACCACCAGGGCTAACCTTTCAATTGAGCTTGGGCTGGCTTGATTCAAGAGCTTTCTGCTTTCCTCGAATTGCACATGGTTGACTACTTCAAACAGATGTGGCAAGGGTTTTAGACCCATGATACGGCCTCTTATTTCTTCAAATGAGTTGTTGAGTCCCAAGAGGAAGTCATATACTCTTCCTTCTTCCACTATCTTCTTCTATAATTAGGCGTCTTTGGCAGTCTCCCATGGATGTGATTCAAAGAGATCTTGTTGTTGCCACAGTTTATGCAAGGCTTTATAATAATCAGTAACTGCTGAGTTACCTTGTCTGAGATCTCGAAGTTGTCGTTTCAGGTGGATTAAGACAGCAGTGTTATCAAGGGAAGAGTAAGTTTGTTTTGCTTCATCTCAGATTTCTTTTGCAGTGGTTGCTAGGAGATATCCTTCACTAATATCGTTAGTCATGGAATTGCACAACCAACTTATAACTTGATTGTTCTCAGCAAACCATGTATCAAAATAAGTGTCATTAGGGGCAGGCTGAGGTGCTGCTCCATTAATATACTTCTCTTTTCGCTTTACACGAAGATACCTTAGCACGGTTTGGGACCATTGGAGGTAGTTTTGCCCATTGAACCTGTGGTTAATAGTCATAATCTTACCATCAGAGAGTTCTGGAGTTATCACCGTTTTGCTAGTAGTGGAGGAATGAGAAGAAGATGAGTCTTGGGTCTCAGAATTTGTGCTTGACATGAGTGGAATTGGTGTTGCCCTCGTTATGGATGAATTTCCATGAAAAGACCCAAAAAATGGAGGAAATTTGGAAGAATCCATGAGGAAATGGTGGCTGGAAACACTGCGGTTTGGTTTCTGGAAAAATGGTGATCGGAAAACACTCTGGACGGTGGGTGAACAGTGGTGGCGCGTAGCTTCAGGCGCCTGTGATAGTGGTGGCGCGTGGGGAGCACGCACCGCTCAGATTGACGCCGCACTCTAGGGTTGCGCCGATCAGTGCTGTCCGAACCTATCTGAGGTGGTGGTGTAGTTCAACGCGCCAGTACGGCTGCAGATCAAAGCACATCGTCTCCTCCCCTGTTTTCCGATCTGCAGCCGTCTCTCTCTCTCGCGCCTCACCGTCTCTGGTCATCGGTCATGCTAAGCCCAGCTCTGATACCATATAAGATTTAGATCTTATTCTAACTTGATTGATCTTACAATGCTTAGAGATTACAATATATATATAGGAAAAACAATACAGAAAAAATAGAGAGACAGAAACCGATGGGTAGGTGAGTGATAGACGGAGGTGTGTGAGAATGTCAACAATTGTATGCTATTCGGTGCTGATATTGCTGACATTTTACAGATGCCATGCTTGATCCTACCTAGGATGCGACCTAGGATTACATCATACAATTAGTGCAAGCACAGACGTTGTTCATCAACACAATTATTTTAATATAGTTGTTTTTGTTAGGAACACACATGTTTAGGAGTAAATGCCAACTAAATATTATAAAGAGAAAGAAAAACTGATAACACTATCATGCATATGCAACCAAACTTAAAATCATGTGCTACATGTTGTACCCATGCTATATTCTCCTGGCTTATCTTCATTAGTACTTGATCTTATGGAAATTTAGAATTTGGAATGTAAAACATTTGATGGAATTACTGAATCAACCTTATCATGCAGGGTAAGAAGGGTGTTTGGATAAAATTACCTATTCATCTGGTCACCCTTGTTGAACCTCTAGTTAAGGTGAATTTGTTGCTAGCAAAATAGTAGTATTTTACTCTTAAAATGTTAATTTGATTAGTGAAATCTTCAGCTCCACTTAGTCTGTTGTGGCTAATTTGGTGTATTAAACGTTGGTTCCCTGGAACTTTCATACAGGAAGGGTTCTGGTACCACCATGCAGAACCAAAATATTTAATGCTGGTATACTGGATTCCTGAAAGTGCGAACACTATTCCAGCAAATGCGACACACCGAGTGGGTGTTGGTGCATTTGTGATGAATGGAGAACAAGAGGTATTTTCCTCATTTTAATAAACTTTACTGTTTTTTTTTTGTTCAGGATTTTAGGTTAAATGGGTTGTGAGCCTATTATCAATATGTTATGTAATCGTAATTAGTGTTTAAATGTTAGCTATGTTAGTTGATTAGACAAGCGGCATTAGCTATTAGTGGCATTAGCTGTTAGGAAGAGCGGCCCTAGCCAAACATGGCCTTAGCTGTGTCTAATTAACTAATGATTAGGCGCCCCTGTTATAAGCTCGCTGTTATTAACCCCTGACCTCTGCCTATATTTAAAGGCATCCCTTCATTGTGAATTGGTTGTTAGCCTAATGAATAATTGAAGTATTCAGTTCAGAATCTGTGTCCCTTTCTCTCTTCTTTCACTCGGTTCTCTTTCTCTCTTCACCCTCTCTACTCTCTTCTTCCTAAACTCTCTCTTCTACCTTTCTTTCTCAACACAATTCTGCTAGAAACTACAGAATTGTAACACAATATTGTTTGTTTTTCAAGTTCAAAAGTTAATATCTCCCACTGTCATGATGAAGTAATAAAGGTTTTCAAGGCCTCTGTAGAAGCATTTCTTGTGTTACAATTCATCCTAGTGATGGGCTGGTGTATTTAGGTGTTCTTTGTCATGGAGGAGGACAAGGAGAGGTGGAACTAATGTTTCATACAGTGTCTATTGTGCCTTTGTTATTGTTAATCAACAATATGCCCTAGATTTTTTTTTTAATGTGGGAGGATTATTTTCCATCTATAAAAGTTATTTTTCTCATCCTATTTCCCGTTTCATTATTTTCTATTCTGACGAGAACTTCAATTATTCCAAGAAAGTGAAAGGGAAAAATCACCATGCATCTCTTTCTTTGGTTGGTTATAAACGTATGTCCTTGCTGATGGAACTAATTCTAAGGATGGTTTATTGGTATCATTAGATGAGACCATCTCAAGGATTTAATTTAAATTTTCTTCTGCAAAAGTCTGTTTCCCCTATGCTTCTCCTTATGCTTAGGTGGATTCTTAGGTGGATGTGAATCCACCTTTATTCACATCCACCTTTATTTCTGTATGATTAATTTCCAAAATGTGCACATCACTGGAAAATAAGTAGTCTTGATCCTCCAAATATTGGGAAGATTACATTAAAAAACCTTATAAATTGTAATTATCTGAAGTCCTAAGTTACTATCAAGTTTTAGGAAAGCTGTTACTAAATTTTTGAGAAATTGCAATAACTTTTCTAAAACTTTATAGTAATAGTAACTTTCCTAAAACTGCCCTTAAAATTTAATAGCATTAGAAGTATTATGGTTTTTAAGGTCTGAGCATAAATTTGTTATGACGCTAGTCCTAAGATGCAATTTACCCAAGGATTCTTCATAAAATTTATTGTTAATATTCTTTATGGACTCATTCTCTTATATTATGATCTTAGGTCCTAGTAGTTCAAGAAAAAAGTGGGCTATTTCAGGGAACTGGAGTCTGGAAATTTCCTACTGGAGTTGTTGATCAGGTTTCTATTTTGTGTGTCTTTATAATTACAGTGTCATAAGCTATGCTGTGAGTATATAATCCACAACCCATTCAATGACTAATTCAGGGAGAAGATATTTGTGAAGCAGCAGTACGAGAGGTCAAAGAAGAAACAGGAGTAAGTTCTCTGGCATGTCATTGTTAAATGTGGACTAGTTCTGAAATCAGTTATTTGATGATAAATTTTCAGGTTGATTCAGAATTTTTGGAGGTATTAGCGTTCAGGTAGCATGTTTATGAAAACTATATCATTTCTTGCCCTTGAGCTAAAACACCAGTAAATTTGCTCAGATGCACTAGATTCATCAACGTTGTGCTATGCAAAAGGTTACCATTCTTTGCACTTGAGATTGGGAGCCTAAAATTAATGAAGAGGGGTTGTCCTTCAACATTATGTAGTTGAAATCCTATGGAGCTCAAATAATTCTCGAATCTCAACTATTTAATAGTTAATAATCAACTGAAAGTTCTATTCTAGGTTATAGATGGTGATGTACTAATCTTAGATTTGCCAATGTCTTTGGGTACTCCAAGAAGCGTAGATACGATAAGTAAGCATGACATGTCTCTAACACAGGGTTTATCAACATTATGTTTGCGTATAAGTCCATCATTTCTTGTCCTTCAGATGAGGAGCCATACGTTATTGTAAAGGATTGGTCAACGTTTTTTTTTTTTTTTGATAGAAAGGCCATAAAATGGAAATTACATCACACTAGGGAAATAGAAGAGCGCCTCCTGTAGGAGAAAGGTCTTCTCTCAAAATCTGGAGGCAACCTGGATGTGGAAGGGGGAGAATCACCAGTCCCCCCAGCAAGTGTTGCGCATCTCTAGCAAAAAAATCAGCACATCGTATCGCTTCGCGGGGAGCATAACATAGCTCAAATTGGTCAATGTTATGTTGTTAAAAATGTAAAATCCCATGGATCACAAATAATTCTCAAATCCTTACTACTTCATTATTAACAATGAACTGAAAATTCTATTCTAGGTCACCAATGGTGATCGTTATAATCTCAAATTTGCCTGATGTTTCTGTTGGTACTCTAAGCATAGATAGGACAATGAAGCATCACATGGTGCAAGCACAAAATATTGGGTCATATATTTTAAAATTTTTTGTTTTTTTGATGATTTGCATCATATCTCATACATATCATACTGCACATTTTACTGTTTTCTACTGGAAAGCTAGGAGTTGCCACTTGTTCTCTACTGTATTATCTCGAATCACACCAGTTTGGATAGCTAAGCATTGTTTTCTTCTTCCTTTGGTCTTCAGACAAAGTCACAAGTCATTCTTTGACAAGTCAGATCTGTTCCTTGTGTGCATGCTGCGCCCACTTTCTTTTGACATTCAAATCCAAGATGTGGAATTAGAGGCTGCTAAGGTATGTGTACTCTTAGGTTGAAGCTAAGCTATACAATCATGGTTTTTATTGAACTCAGAGGACGCTAAATAACTCTCAATCACTTGTGTATTCATTAGAAATCAACTACACTTTATATAGGACTCAAACAGAGCAATCATTGGTGAGCCCTAAATGTGGGAGATTACAAAATCAAATCATTTCCTAAAATAGCTAGACAGTAATCAGGGGACATGACAAGGTTAATATCATGGGATTACAATCATGCTAGAATCCTAGGATCTCAATCATGAGTTGATTTCCTATACTCCCCCTCAAGTTGGAGAGTATATGTCAATCATTCCTAGCTTGTATCGAAATCTTTCAAACTTGGTTCTACCCCCTCAAGTTGGAGAGTATATGTCAATCATTCCTAGCTTGTATCGAAATCTTTCAAACTTGGTTCTACCCAGTGGTTTGGTCATTGCATCTGCAATCTGATCTATAGATCATATGCAGGATAGATTAATAATGCCTGCTTCGACCTTCTCTTTAATAAAGTGTCTGTCTATCTCAACATGCTTTGTTCGATCATGATAAACAAGGTTCCTCATCATCTCAATGCTGGCTTTGTTGTCACACCAGACCTGCATGGGGCCCTCGTATGGAATTCCCAATTCTTTTAGTAGCCTGATAACCCAGAGTCCTTCACATGTTCCGTCGTAGAGTTGGTAATATAGGCTGGTCCGCGGGGCGAGTTGATGTAGCCCGCGCCAGCTCGCCAATTATTTTTGTTTTTTTAAATTTCATTCTTTTTTTAAAATTTTTACTTTCTCTTTCACCTGCTCATATCACACTTTTTTCTTTTATACTTTTATGTTATGAAGTCAATTTCATTCTTACTTTCCTTTTTTTTTCATCTATTCATATCACAAAACTATATAAACATATCTCTTTTAAATTTAATAATAGTAGAATAAATAAATATAATATGAAAATAAGTGTCAAATAAAACGTATGGGGAATTAATTAAACACATCATCAAAGGAAAGGAGATAAGGGAGACTAAGGGCATTTGAGGGACAAAAAACTAAAAAAAAAATTTTAAAAAAAGTAACGCGGGCCAGCCAGCGGGCTAAATGGGCTGAGCCCGGCACCCGAATTTAAATAGGCCACCGGAACTCGTGTTAGCTCTATTCCATCGTTCACAGCTCTCTGTTCTGCTTATTCACTGCCCTTTGAAACTACAATTTGCTTTTTGCTTCTTCATGTCACCAGATTTCCCCACACATATGTGCAGTACCCTGAAGTTGACCTTCTATTTTCCTTGTCTCCTGCATGGTCTGCATCGGTGTAAATTTCTAAGTTTCTGGCCGTGTTCTTCTTGAAGAAGATTCTTCTTCTTGGGTTAAACTTCAGATAACTCAAGATTCTATATACAACAATCATGTTCTCTTCCTGTGGTTGATGCATGAACTAACTTACTATTCCAACTACATTACATAGCTGATATCTGAACGTTTGTGGGTTAGGTATATCAACTTTCCTACAAGTCGTTTGTATTGTTCAAAGTCAACTGGGATACCATTCTCTTTGATCTCTAGGTGACAGCCTGTTTCCATCAGTGTTCCTTTAGGATGAGCTCCTAACATTCCTGTCTCATGCAGCAAATCTTGGGTATACTTCCTTTCCGTTGGGATATGTTGATGCCCCTTTTTGTTCTTGCCACTTCCATACCCAAAAAGTATCTCATTTGGACAATATCCTTGACTTGGAATTCATTGTTCAAATCCCTCTTTAGTTGGGTTATAAAACCCTCGTCATTTTCTATAATGACTATATCATCAACATAGACTATCAGGATAGTGATTCTTCCATCATCATGTTTGATAAACAGTGTGTCATCTGCTTGCCCTTGTCTGTATCTAAGTTTCTTTATTGCTTTGTTGAAATGACTGAACCATGCCCTTAGGGATTGCTCTAGTCCTTATAGTGACTTGTTAAGCTTGCAGACTGAGCCACTTGGAGCTAGTACTCCATCTGGAATCTCCATATAGACCTCTTCCTCCAAGTCACCATTCAGAAATGCGTTTTTTACGTCTAATTGGTGTAGTGACCAATCCAAGTTAGATGCAATTGACAACAATACTTGGATTGTGTTGAATTGGGCTACTGGAGCAAAGGTCTCTTGATAATAAATTCCATAAGTCTGTGTATATCCTTTCGCAACTATTCTAGTGTTATACTTGTTGATGCTGCCATCAGGATTGAACTTCGGGGTAAAGATTCACTTACATCCCACAGGTTTCTTTCCTGGGGGATAGGTTTCTTTCCTAGGGGACAAGATACAATTTTCCATATTTGACTTTCCTCAAGTGCTTTTAACTTGTCTTCCATGGCTTGTTTCCACTTTGGATCATCCATAGCTTGTTTAAAGGTATTTGGGATTTCAATCCATGCACTATTTACAACAAAACTCTGCATCTTGGTAGACAGGTTACCATATGAAACATATGAAACAAAATGTTGAATCGGATGCTGAATACAAGACCTTACCCCTTTTCTAAGTGCAATAAGCCATCCCATCTCTTTAGGATTTATTCTCGAGAAGATTCATGGTCGTTTCTTAAAGTGGGATTGACATTTCTTCCTGCCTCCTGAAATTGTTGTCTGATATCTTCTTTTGATCCACCTTTTTCATCCATCCCAGTCATGATCTCAACCTGTGTTTCAAGTTCATTAGGATTGGTGTTAGGAGATGTGGGAGGCAATGTATCAGCGGTGTCAGGAGAAGTATGAGGTAAGGTATCAGGGACTGGTAGTAAGGTGTCAATGACTTTGGAAGTTGGTTCATGTGAAATTAGCCATTCAATATTTGATTACTCCCATTGAATGGGTAATTTGGGATAATAGGCATCCTCCTCATAGAATACTGTATCTTTGGAGACAAACAGTTTCTTTGACGTAGGACAATAGAACTTGTAACCTTTCTGAGTGGAAGAGTACCCTAGGAATATACATTTTTGGGAATGAGCATCAAATTTACTTCCAGCAGTGGCATGGACAAAGACAACACAACCGAACACTTTCTGAGGTAATGGATTTACAAGAGGGCAATGTGGAAACGTGGTAAGGAGTGTTTGAATAGGAGTGGCAAAATTGAGGATTTGGAGGGCATTGGGTTGATAAGGTAGGCTGCAGTCAAGATCACATCACCCCAAAAGGTAGTCGGCATCATATCATGGGTGAGCCCTAAATAACTCTCAATCACTTGTGTATTCATTAGAAATCAACTACACTATATATAGGACTCAAACAGAGCAATCATCGGTGAGCCCTAAATGTGAGAGATTTTCATTTCCTAAAATAGCTAGACAGTAATCAGGGGATATGACAAGGCTAATATCATGGGATAGACAGTAATCAGGGGATATGACAAGGTTAATATCATGGGATTACAATCATGCTAGAATCTTGGGATCTCAAACATGAGTTGATTTCCTACAGTTCTTTTGTTCTTGCTTCTTTTAGAATGGTCAACTCTTTTGGATCGAGATATCATCATTTGTCTTAATTTTGATTTCATGTTAAGCTATCATTTTTTATTTTTCCCTCGCATTACGATTATTTCAACTTAAAAACTTAGTGAAGGCATGACTTTTTCAAAGACTGTCCTTAAATCTATGTATCTACATAGTATAAAAACTCTAGCAGTTCTCACTACTTATAAACCATGAATGATATGGTTCATTTCTCAATTTTCATGGAACAGATGGGACCACACTATTTTTGTTAAAATTACATAGATTTTCCCTTATTTTACAAAATTATTCAAACTCCTTGAGTTTTGCCAAAATTTACAGACTTACCCTCTATTTCAAGAGCTTGAGCAAACTCTCTTGAAACAGGAAGTAAATTATGCATGCATTATTGAGATATTGAAATGGCGCCAATTTTTCTATTTTCAAAATATATACAGACCTATAAAATAGAGGGGGGATGATAGCTAGATCGCAAAAAGATCAGGTTTGGTTTTCTGTTTGTCATTTTTTTTCCCAAAAGGTTCATTTGCCAAAAGTCATTATGTTTAGATACATTTTTGAAGTAGTTTGATAAACTGAATTCTTTGGAAACTAAACCAGACTAGCTTTTATCTTTGAAAAGTAACTGAGAGTTGTTCAAAAGCCATCAGTAATTTTTTGAAAAGACATCCCAGATTAGGGCAAATGGAAAAAAAGTACTCAAAAGGCAAGAAAAGAGAAGGAATATAAAGGAAACTTTTGAATATAACGAGAAGTAGGATCACTTCTGGTTTTGCATGCTTAATTAGGTGAAAATAAAATGGGCAGTGGTAATGCGAAAGAGAGAAAAATTACCCCTTAAAAATAAATGGAATAACGGATTAATTTATAATATTTTTCATATATGAAAGGGCTCAAGGTTATTTTCCTCTTTTACTACACATTTTCCTTGCCAAAGGACCTGGTCAAAACCCATTTCCAACAGCCAAACAGGTCTTTAGTTTAACTAATATCTCCAACATATCCGCTCGGCCAAATGCCCTTTGGGTTAACTAGGCAACCGTGACACAAAAGCCCCTTAGACTTGTAGAGTGAAATGAGGGTGATGCATATCATACTCTGCGCTGTAACTTAAGACACTACCTAGTAAGATTGTTTAAAAACTATACTACTTGGTGATGGAAGTTCTAATAGAATCTTGAAAACTGCTTCAACTCAAGATTATATGTTAGAAAAAGCTGAGGATTAATTTATATTAATATCTTTGATCTTTAGCAACGCTTTCCATGCTTTATTGTCCTGCCCGGTTTAGTTTTTTTTTTTTTTTTAATGCTGAAATCTATACAAAGGATGAGTATAAATCATGGATTTGAAATCCCTTGAAAGAGCAAGAATACTATAATGATTATATGCTGCAGTGGATGCCGTTTGAGGAATATGCAGCTCAGCCGTTTGTCCAGAAGCATCAACTTCTGAAGCACATTAATGATGTATGCTGGGAAAAGGTCAACGGACAATATTCTGGATTTAATCATGTGCCTGTCTCATCAAATTTTTCTGACAAGCAGAGTTATTTATACTTCAATTCTGGAGACCTGAAGAGGCATAATTCTTCATGAGCATATTATAGAAGTTTAAGCGACTAGAAATTATTCAATTTGAACAGCTTTGTATTATTCGAATGTTTTTCCTGGTGATGTAAAATGCCTGTATTCTTCAGCTAAAATCCCATAACTAGGATATTGTACTAAGTATGTTAAAATAGGACAATAATTTTACTGAAATATATTACGGTACCCATGTTTGCTGCCTTAATTTTAAAAGCCCTTCGTAGTTTATTTTCCTTGAATTAGAAAGTTATATTGACATTTACTATTGAATATAGAACCCACTGAGGCCTATTTTACTTCAACATTTCTCTCCGTTAGTGGAGTACAGCTTGTCCTCACTTCATTCTCTGAATCTTCGTATTGTTTTGCTACTCTCTGTCCCTTAAAACTGTTCTTTCTCGCCTTAAATCTTATCTTCTTCTGTTACAGCATGGTAAGAATACAGATTTTGCAGAAATGTGCTTTCGATTTCATGCTGGACTACAAATAAATCAAGGTCTGGACGTGCATTACAACAAAGTTTAGACCAGGCTTGGCATCTTCAGCGAAGAGTGGTTGTTAAGGGTAAGTGCAAGAATCGTTTTCTTCTGGAGTTCCATAACGAACAAGACTTACAATTCACTGTTCATATGGGCCCTTGGTCAATCCGGAGTGCTGTTTTTATTGTATCACCTTTTAAAAATAATGTGATTTTAGAGCGTGTTCCTTTACCTAAGATCCATGTTTGGGTGCAAGTTTGGGGTTTGCCTCGAGTACCACCCTAGTTCCACTGCACACCTAATGGGAGGTGTGATTGGTTATGTTTTTGACTACGAAGAGGAGTTGGAAAGTGTTGGGTTTCTTCGTGTCAGAGCTACTATAAGCCCTGCTCTTCCACTTGTTATGGGTTGTCATATTCAGTTTGAAGACTCTCAAGATCCTTCTTCACATTAGGAAACTGAATGGGTTCAATTTAAATACGAAAGAATCTTTCGAGTTTGTTGTGCATGCGTTTTTGAATGTGAATGTGAATGTGACTGGGATGCGTTTTTGATAGACTCCGCTATGGAAGTTCATCGTGCTAGAATTATGGCCAGCTTTGCTTCTGATCTCATTAAGGATTTCTCTCACCCAGTGCTTTCTAAAGACAATATTGCGTTTTATTATGAATCTCGTCAATTCTGGACTACCGAAATTTCTTGGATTCCGATCCAAGTAATGATGGAGGTTAGTCTTCAGTTCGGCAAGTTCAAAATCTTCATCATTCATCTCAGTCATCTGGGTTTCACAGTAAAGTTAGTAATTCCTCAGCCGATGGTTTTGTTGACATCACCGGAACTAACTCCGGTGAGCTCCGGCGGACAGTCAACTCTCTGTTCTTCCTTGGTCAACTGTGCAGGGTCAACCATATGGAGTGTTGGTCAACGCTAATCCTTTTGATTTGACAGGGGTTAATGTTGAGGTAGCTCGGGAGAATTACACGCGGCGGCCAGAACACGTGGCCTCTCCTCCTTCCTTCCAGGATATCCTGGAGCCTGTGTATTATGAGAGATTTCATAATATTATTACTACAGAGTTTGATTTCCTTAGGGCTCTCATTCAGTTCTTATCTAACGAGATTGAACCAGCTGAAGTTGTACGTCTGGTTACTTTTGATTCTACCAACAATGAAATTAAATGCAACGTATTCCACGAGGTAGATATTAAATCATCTTTTATATAGACATTCAAACTAAGAAGACGACAAAACACATTATTTTCCAGACCCGTACCAGACATGCTTAGGGTCTGTTTCGTGCGAGGGATTTGGAATTGGAGGGGAGGAGAGGGGAAGGAAAATTTTATGAGTTGAATTTTAAAAGATTGAAAAAGTGGGGTAATAAAGTTTTAATAAAAAAAAAATATAATATAAAAGAGTAAAAAAAGTTAATTAAAAATTTTTAACCCCACTTCTCTAATTTTTTTTTAAATTTAAATCAAAAAAATTTTCCTCCCATTCCTTTTGACCAAACAAGTCTTAAGACTACAAGGCCTTTCAGTACTAATGATTCACTATTTATGACCCAGCACGCATGCTTTAAAAAGAAAAGTACAATACTTGTATAAAGAAAAATAAAACACGTGCTGGTAAAATAAAACACCTGCTGCGGACGCTTTGGTTTCTTAGTGAAACTTTATTGCCAGATGCTGAGTTACTTGCCAAGTTTAGGGGCTTTTCTTCTGTTGATGTGCATATAGTTAGCCCCAGAGGTCGCAAGGGTGGTCTTTTATTGGGTGTTGCTAGTGTGGTTTCATGTACTATGTAATCCTTACGATGTTAACGAAATATATATGTATAACTTTTGTGTATGTTTTTTTCTAATGTTGTGGGATTGGATGAGGGGTGTGGCATCTACTATTGATAAGTCTTGGTTGATGATTGGAGAAATGAATCAGATCAGTGGCCTCATAGACAAATATAGTTCTTCCAGTTCTTTGCAGGGTGCATCAGAATTTGGAAAGACTTTGTAATTGGGTTTGGTTTCAGGAGTATTTCCTTCTTCTATGGCTCACATTTTGCCAATTGTTCATTCATACTCCACTTGCTATGCAATACAAGTCATTTTAACTAATTATTTAAAATAAGAAAATGTCAATAAATCATTAAATTCATCTTTAATTGAAAGAAAATTTCAACTTATGCATATTAAATGAGATATTAAAAGAGAGAACAATATAAAGAGCCATGTTCAAACATTAATTACAGAGGTAAAATTAACAAATATGGATATGCTTCACATTTTGCCAATTGTTGGTTCGTATCAATCTCCAATTTTGCTCCAAATTAACTGATTGAGTTGCTACCGGACCCAAGCCAAATCGTATTGAAAATTGTTTGCTATATTTTTCTAGATGTTTGGAGATTGTTCAAGAGGAATGGGGAAGGATGTTTTGTGGTTCCTGAGCTGAGCCGTTTTGTCCTGAAGCATCAAATTCTGAAGTACATCAATGATGTATGCTGGGAAAAGGTCAACAGACAATGTTCTGGATCTAATCATGCGCCATTCTGGAGACCTGAAGAGGCATAGTTATAAAAGAAACAAGAGTAACACAGAAACATAAATAGGCTTTAGTCCAAAAAAAATGAAACCGAAACCCTAACCCTAAACCTAAAGTACACACGAAAAATAACACAGTCGTCATGCACCCTAACCTAGATAAGCAAACAGGAAACCACTGTGCCGCCCCCGCCAGAAAGGAGAAAGAAGCACCGATGCACACTCTAGAAGCGCACAAAGAAAATCTAGAAAACAAGCCGAAAATAAAAGATGGGGGTTCGTTGAACCACCAATCAGTCCCATCCCATTTAGTGACATAGATGCTATCTTCAAAGCAGTTTTCCAAAGTACCTCACGTCCATTGACTGACTGCTGGGCGAAGAGCACCAATACTGGCCACAACAGCACATCGGCCAAAAACACCAACAAACTCGCCCCAATCAAACACCACCAAGTCTATGCACACCCACCAAATCCCCCACTAGTGCAAATAGACGAGAAATATGGAAAGCAAAGTACTCCTCCCGCAATTCATATAAGATAGATTTATTTAATTTGATTAGATTAAAAAAATTGATTAACTTCATTAATAAAACATATGTTTTCTTAAACGTCATAGCCACCTTTCTTAATTCCTTCATTGATTATTGTTGAGAGAGTATTAATAGGGATAAATTAGGAAAAAAAATGTTAAATATGAAAATTTGATATTATATTTAGGACTAAGATCAACTTTCAAAATATGTCTTATATTAAAGACCGGAGGAGTACTTTGCAAAAAGTTTAAGCAATTTGAACAGCTTTGTATTTTTTAGAGAGTTTTTTCTGTACGGTGATGATGTTTATGCTTGTATTCTTAAGCTAAAATCCCATAATTAAAGATATTGTACAAAGATTTTAGGGAAAATTAAAATAAAAGACCTAGAAAAAATAATATTTATTAGGGAGAATTGTGAACAAATACCTTTTTGGCAAATTAATTGCTAAATGCTACCTTAGAAGATCTGTTGCATATGAATAGAAGATATTTTGCACATAACGAAAGATTGTTTGCATGTTTATATGGAAGATTTTTGCACACAAGGAAGATCGTTTGCACAAATGGAAGATCACTTGCACGCTTGGTATTATTTAGCAATTAATTGACCCAAAGGTATTTTTGGAAGATTTTCCCTATTTATTATAAAGGACTATACAAATTGTAATTATTTAGAAAGATCAAATATCATAATATAAATTTAAAATCACTAAATTGCCCCTATACAAACCTTTTATATTATCTCGTATATTCATAATTAAAAAAATAATTAAAATTAAAACTAAAAATGTCCATCATGATATCATTGTATCCTTTTTTTTTTCAATATATTATTTAATTAACAACGGCTAAACTCATACTGTTTTAATTTGTATTTTTCATCAATTTCTTTTCATCAAGTTACTGATTTATATTGTCATCGTTTATATCATTTGAGCTTTTTTATCAAAATAAAAACTAAACTCATCTCATTTTTTTTCAGGATATAATGTTTAGTTATTTTTTAAAATTTTATTAACAATGAATTTTTTTAACCCACATAAAGTTCTTCCAAAACAAAAGTAAATCATATAAATTTTTTTGTTTTAACATATACGATAAATCATAAAAGACTTTGAGTTTTATTAAAATTATATAATTTTATTTGGTCATTCTAAATAATTAAATTTTTTATGGTCTTTCTTCATAAATATCTTTTCCTCCCCGCCTTTCATTCTAATTTTCCCAAGTTTTTAAATATAAGTATGGTAAAATAGGACAACAATTTTACTGAAATTAAATTTATATAATATTACGGTAATCATGTTTGCAAAATTGAAATTATAATCTGTCTCAATTTTAAAAGAAATTTGTAGTTTATTTTGTTTGAATTAGATTTTTCTATTTTGATTGGTTATAGATATTCATTATTTAATATAAAACCCCTAGAATTTCCATCATTTTGTTTTAACATCATATCCCGTTAATGCCTTTGGAGCCATTCTATGCTCTGGCAAGCCTTTAAAATGCTTCTTAACCTACGATACGGGTGGAATCTATGAAGGAACCTCTTGTGATCAAAATAGATAATTTTTCTTCCATGCTTAAGTTGATGGAAGTGAGTGTCTGCTTCACAGATCAGACATGCTTTATGCCCCTTCACACTGTACCCTGACAAGTTTCCATACGTAGGTAAGTCATTTATCGTGGTGAAAATCATTGCACGTAGCTTGAAAGATTCATACTTATGTGCATCAAACACATCTATGCCTTCCTCCCACAATTTCTTTAAGTCCTCAATTAAAGGCACCAAGTAGATATCGATATCTTTTCCTAGTTGTTTTGGTCCATAAATCATAAGAGAAAGCATCACATACTTGCGTTTCATACAAAGCCAGGGAGGTAAGTTGTATATTACAAGGAGTACCGCCTACGCACTGTATATGCTATTAAGAGTTCCATGCGGATTAATGCTATCTATATAAAGCCCATGCTGAAGGTTTCTCGGTTCGCTACCAAATTCAGGGAACATTTCATTTATTTTCTTCCACTGTGGAGAGTTAGCTGGGTGTTGAAGATTTTTCTGTTGGATATTCTCTTATCTGAATACCATCTCAACTTCTTTACTTTTTTTGCAGTCCCAAAACAAATGCCTAAAACATGGTATTATTTGAAGATACCACAAAACCTTTAAAGGTTGCCTTTTAGTTGTCCTATCGCCACAACCACCATCTTTCTTCACTTTGTATCATGCAGTTTGACACTTAGGACACTCACTCAAGCCTTCATACTCTTTTCTATACAATACGCAGTCATTACGGCAAGCGTGTATCTTTTTATACTTCATACCATCGTAGATAGGATTTTCTTGGCCTCATACATACAATTTGGAAATATATTATCGTCTGAAAACATATCACACAACAATTCAAGAAGCAATGTGAAACTACTATCGGTCTACCCACAAGTTGCTTTTAAGTTAACCAAACGTAATATTCCTGTCAGCCTTGCGTACTTACTCACAGGGTACAACAATGTCTCTGCATCACTTTGTAGGATGTCATATTCATGCAACTGCGCAAAGGATTCTACCTCAACATCGTGAATCATTCTCTCCATTCTATCTTCATCTATGACATCCACAGCTTCCTTCTTGTGCTACAAACAATTAGTTACTTCCTCACCATGCCATGTCCACCTTGTGTATCGAAGATTTATTCCATCACAAAGTTGGTGATTCGTTATAACTTCAACCTCATGTCTTCTTTCATTAAACAATTGACACAAGGACAAAAATATATCCCATTTTTTGTTGGAGTGTTCCTTCTAGTAAATTCAATAAACTCTTCAACCAATTCTTATATTCTTCACTTGTTCTCAAAGCATTCATTCAACTATAATCCATTTTATTACCACCTATGCCATTCCCATTAACACTCAAGTTAAGAATAATTGTCAACACTGGGATTGCCTTTTACTATTTTGTTTTTCAAAATTTTGGCAGCATTTCCCCTTAAAATTTAGATTTCCCAAAATCAAAATAACAAACAATCTCAGCTTAATTTAAACAAAACTAAACTAATTAAGGCAATTCATATTTAGGACAATGTCAGCACCTCAAATCCAACAAATTCATTAAAACAATGAAAATTTGATATCCAATTTAACTATGGAAAATTATAAACAGCAAAGTTTTCTTTCAATTTAGAGGCTTTAGTTTCTATATATTAGCCATCTTCCCATAATCAACATTTAGGGACCCCAAAAAAGAAACTATAATAAGTTAACTGTCATAATTATGCTTACAAAAAATATGGAAAAATTCCTAAAAATTTTCCACTGCAAGATTTATTGTCCAAAGTACATAATAAAATTTGTTTAAAGACAGTTGTAGCATATCTTCAATGAGTGAAATAATTCTATAGTTGTATATAACATGTATTTAATTATATGTAAAATATAAAACATTTAAAGATGGTTAAAGATATGTTCCATGCAAATGAAAATGAGTTACATTTGCTGAATAGCCTAGATTTTTAGATACTTTTGGGGCAATAAATTTTGCAGTGGAAGAGTTTTTCAGCAATTTTCCCAAAAAAACATTTTAAAACTAACCAACAATGCTAGATGCAGAGTTTTAACCTGAGTTGAGCTAGAAGTAGATGAGTTTAGGCGTCCCCATTTTGACTGGGGACGTTTAAATGTCTGACAAAATTCACATGCATTGGTCATGTCAACCAATGCATATGAACGTTTGGTTGGGGACGCCTAAACCAACTTTTTTTTTAAAAAAAAATTTAGGTGTCCCTACTGGTACTGGGGACGCCTTAGGTAAGCTTTAGGCGTCTCCAGTTTGATTGAGGATGCCTAAACACACATGCTAGTGGCTTTAGGTGTCCCTAGTCAAACTGGGGACGCCTAAAGCTTCCCTATGGCGTGAAGACCAAATGTTTTAGAGCAAAATTTTAAGTCTTAGTGTTTTTGGCTTCCCTTTTTAAAAAAGAGACGTCCTTTAGGGTAGTAATAAATATATTATGTAGTAGTAAAAGTTTTTTTTTTGGAATTTTCCATAATTTTTATAAAAGATATTTTGTAAAATTAAATTTAATTAAAAAATAATAAGTTTTTAATTTTTCCAATGGAATTAGCCACGGAATTTTTCCGTGGCAAATTGCCATGAAACATTCCATCGGAAACATTTTCGACGGAATTTCTGTGGCTAATTCCATGGCAAAATTAGCCACAGAATTATTCCATCAGAAATCCCATGGCAAAATTATTTGCCATCGAATTTCTGACAGAATTTGTCATGGAATATTTTTTCTGTCGAAAACTTTTCTAACGGAATTTTCATCGAAAATCCGTTAGAATTTACCATGCAAATTGTTTCCATGACAAATTCTGTTAGAAATTTAATGGGAAAATCGGAATCCCAAAAAAATACAGTCAAAAATACAAAAGGACAAAAATGTGAGGTGAAATTGTGAAATCCCAAATCAGTTCAGCTAGAGGAATCTGGGTTATGAAATGTGGACACAATGACGAAAATGCCCTCTGTAAATTTTGAAAAAAAAGGAAAGAGGGAAGGTTGAGACTTAAGTGGGTGACAGATTAGGGATGATAAACCTAAGGGATGGGGCAACGGAGAGTGACATGGCGATTGGAAGGAAGGGATGGTCTCTTGATGGTGGTCGGCGGCGTACTATGGGGATTTGGTGCTTGGACGAAGGTTGGTTGTGTGAGGTTCGGCGGCGTTGCTTTGCCTATCCGAGTTAAGGCGTCCCAACCTCTCTTTCCTTTCACCGCTCACCATATTAACAACATTGGACTCTTAATTAACAATATCACCTACTTGATTAACTTCTTCCTAGGAACAAAACTGGAAATTCACAACTTGGATGCCAAAAACAACACCTCTCCCTATATTAATAATAATATACTCTTAATTAACAACATCACCTGCTTGATTAACATCTTCCTAGGAAAAAAAGTGGAAATTCATAACTTTGATGCCAATAACAACACCTCTCCCTGTATTAACAATACTCGACTCTTAATTAACGGCATCACCTCCTTGATTAACATCTTCCTAGGAACCAACGTGGAAATTCACAACTTGGATGCCAAAAACAACACCTCTCACTATATTAACAACACTGGACTCTTAATTAACAATATCAACTGCTTGATTAAAATCTTCCTGGGAACAAAAGTGGAAATTCACAAATTTGATGACAAAAACAACACCTCTTCCTTATTTCACATCTACGTATGCAAAAATTGGCAAAGTTATAAATTGGATGTCTAATAATAACACTTGTCTTTATATTAACAACACAGTATTCACCATTAACGACATGGTATCCTAGGTTTCAGATCTTTCTTCCCATCAGATAGACAATCAAAGACAGGCCCAGTGAAAAGAGTCAAAATAACAAATTGCTAGCTGAATAACAACACCTGGCTCTAAAATAACAACACATTTGTCAACTGTAACAAAATGTCTTTCTGCTTCAACAACCTACTATATTTATTAGATACTACATCAATGTATTACAATTAGAATACTTACATTCACCTATAACTTGAAACCAAAAAAAGGTTTAACATCTCTATCGTCACTGATAACAACACTTCCCCATATCATCACCCACCACTTACTATAAACAACAACGCTATATGTTTTAACATCTTTATCTTCACTGTTAACAAATAGCCCCCAAATCATTACCCCGCATCTACTATTAACAACAACTCAATTTGCTTTAACATCTCTATCTTCACTAGTAACAACACTCCCCAATATGATCACCCTGCGTCTACTATTAGCACCAAGACTTTAGTTTTTTACATCTCCATCTTTACTAATAACAACAACCTCCCCCAACCTTACTATCTTGACCTTTGTATTGACACAACACCCCTTTACTGTTCATTCCATAATCAGTTACAAGCAACAAAAAAAGCACAATCTTCAACAATAATGCAACAAAACACATTGAAATTGATTACACAACCTTAACACCACTACCTTTTCTCAATTTTCACCTAAGAGTCCCCTTACCCATAAAAGGATAGCTCCGATATGATCAACCCAAATCACAAACCATAACCCATTTTCTATTAACATTGAAGAAGTACAACACAAAAATAATTTCTCTCTTAAATTTACTTACCCGTGGCTTACCTCTATTTTCCATCACTTTTCCTTTGGTTTTGTCACTTTTTGGCGCTACCTTAACTCTTTGTACTCCCGCTTGTTCACACATTCTGTTTTCTTTTTGCCAGTAACTAATATGAGGGCATTTTCATCATTGTGTCAACATTTCATAACCCAAATTCCTACAGTAGAACTGACTTGGGATATCCTAATTTCACAACAACTTTTTGTCCTTTTGTATTTTTGACTGTATTTTTTTAGGATTTTCCCAAATTTAATGTTTTTTGTAGTACATCACCTTCTACAAATCTTAGGGCTAGCTCGCATCCAAACCATGCACATCTAGTTCAGGGCAATAAAAACAACATATCCTCTAAAGTTCCAAGCTCTTTCTCACAGATTAAAATTTATATAAAAAATTCATAAATTAAAATTATTGGATCAAATTAAACAATAAGGATACAATTCAAATAAAATAAATTATAGATACATGATTCAACATTAAGGTCAAACTATATGATACTCTCCTGTTTGTAAGTTTAAACTTAATATCTAGGGAAATTGATCCTTTCACCCAAAAACAAAACTATAGAGACTCTCTGATTTTTAAAAACTCTTTAGGTAACCTTCACAAAACATCAGTTAAACACAATTATATATGGGTAATGAGTTGTAACATTTATTACCTTATAAATACTATAACTTGTTGAAGTTTTAAAAATATATATACTTTCTTACTGACATGCGCATTGAATGCTCTATCACATAAATATCCATTTCTTTATGGTTCCTTTTCATTCAAATATGAAGATAAGGTTTAATTATGGGGTTCCAATTCTTCAAAGTCCTTTTAGTTTTGTTTTGAGAGAAAAAGATCACGACCATGATGAAGTTCACAAAGAGGGAGATAATAGCCACATTTCTTGCTCTAAGTTTAATAATATTGGCAGTATTGTCAGCAACTTCTGTTGAAGCTAAGAGTTTCAGGGGCGCCGGTGGCGGCAATCAAGGCGGAAGATTCTATCGCCAAGCTAGAGGAAGAAATGCTTCTTTCTCATCATTGCTATGAACTTTCTGAATTCTGATTCATAGTTCAATTAGTTTATGCCATTTTTGTGTATTTTGTGGTTTGAAAATGATTTTCAGTATGTCTCATTGCCCCTCTCGAACGGCTCAATATTCTATATTCACCTATTTGGGTTACATTTGGATTGCCCTTTGCCATTCTCAAGTTCTTTGTGGGTATAAAGCCTGTATGTTTTTTGGTTTTGTTTATCAATATATTTAGGGGTAATAAGAACTTGATCCATATATATATACATGATAAAGAAATAATTAGTTCAGCTTCTGTTTTATGATGAGTACTTTGGTAAATAATATATATGTAAATATTGCTATAAATGTTGTTTTTAAAAAAATTATTTGAGGTCTAGACTAATCTTTGATTTAGGATATCTAAATTTATTCAAAATTTAACTTGTGTAGATTTATGTTGGAAGAGGCAAGTTCTTCCCTTTTGGGGTTAGTTTCAAGATATGAATTTTTGAATTTGGATTCACAGTTTGATTATTTATACCTTTTTGAGTATTTTGTGGAGCTATGCTTTCTTTTGATTTTCCATTTCCATTGTTCACATATCATAATTGTTCGATGATGTTATCCCATTTTTGTGCTTTGAATATTAATTAAGTATACTCATGATTACAGAGAGATTGAAATATACTGTAGCCAATTTTTGTTTATTTTAATATAATTATATCATACTAGGAGATAAATAACTTAACTCTGCCTATGTTTTATAGCTGGTCCCAAGCCTAGGGTAAAGGAGGAGAGTTGTGTTAAGTCCTGACAGCCATCATAAAACCCTATCGAATCTTTTATGAACATGGATTGATGAAGAATTTGTGGTAATACTAGGTCATTACCTGTAAGTAATGCACAGTATGGCTCGAGTACAGTGAGAAGTGAGTAAGAGCCACTGCATCATCCCCTAGATGTAGTGTTAAATGAGCAAGGTCTACCTTTCTCTTTTGAACAAAGGCGACTAACAAAGCTAGTTCATCAGAGCAAGATAAGGCACTTGGAATATCGGGACTCTAATTGAAAAATATATGGAGGTGGTGGGTGTTATGAGAGATTGCAAGATTAATATCTTGTGCCTCCAGAAAACTAAATAGTAGGGAGAAAGGTCTTAGGAAATTAATGGTTGTAAGCTCTGGTACACAGGAAAAGTAAATGGAAGGACTGATGTAGGTACAATCACTGATAGTAAATGGAGGAAGAATCGGGTAGAAGTTAAGAAGATTGGGATAGGATCATTTCCTTAAGAATGATTATTGGAAAGGATACTATTAACATTATCAAAAGTGTGTATTCACCTTAAGTAGAAGTAGAAGCACATATTAAGGAAAATTTATAGGAAGATATGTGGGTGGGTGGAGGAGGGGCTAATTCAGAGCATTTCGCTAATCGAAAATATTTTTATTGGTGGGGATCTTAATGGTCATGTTGGTAGGAAAGCAGGACCGAATGTAAGGACTTATGGTGGTGTTGGATTTGGGTGGCTTAATAATGAAGTATAATCTATTATTGATTTCTCCTTCACAAATAATCTTAAGATTGTCAATACTTGCTTTAAGAAGCGAGACAAGCATTTAATCACATACAAGAGTAGGGTTGCAAGGACATAGATTGACTTTTTCTTGGTAAGGAATCCTGACAAAAGACTTTGTATTAACTACAAAGTGAGCCCTAGGGATGGGGTGACAACATAACATAGGGTATTAGTCATTCATGTGTGTATTAAGTGTATAAAACAAAAGCGCCAACAAGTTTTAAACCCAAGGGTTAGGTGGTGGCAATTAAAGGGGGAGAAATGGGGAATTTTCAAGAGAACTCTTTTGGAGGAGGGGGTGTGGGAGGTACAAGGAAAAGCTAATATCATATGGGAGAATATGGCTAAAAAGGTTCAAAAGTTTGCTAAAGGAATTTTGGGAGAATCAAAAGGTGTTGGTCACCAAGATAAGGAGACTTAGTGGTGGGATAAGACTGTTCAAGAGAAAGTCAAGAATAAGAAAAATTGTTTTAAAGCCATACACTTGTGTAATTATGCTAAAAATTAGGAAATGTATGGTATGTCAAAAAAGGAGACTAAGAAGGCAGTGAGTGAAGCTGGTGCTAAAGTATATGAGGAGTTTTATAAGAAGTTAAGGACAAAGGCTAGCGAGTGTAAGATTTACAAGATTGCAAAGAACAAGGAGAGAAAATCATGATACTTGGACTAAGTGAGGTGTATAAAGGACGGAGAAGGCAAAGTTTTAGTTACTGATGAGGATATTAAGAATAGGTGGGAAGCCTACTTTTATAAGTTTTTCAATGATGGAAGGAGAGGGTTCACTTGCGACTTGAAAGATTTGACAACTCGAGAAGTAAGCTCAATTTGTCATTTTACCACAGGATTCAAGTTGATAAGTTTAAGGAAGTTCTTAAGAAAATGGAACATGGTAAAGCTGTTGGATCTGATGGTATTCCTATTGAGTGTGGAAATATTGTTGGAAATTGTGTTCTAAGGGCCAATCATTGTACTTTGAACATTATTAATTTAATGAAATTTCTCCATTTTGTTATCATATTATTTGCATGTTAACTGTGACAATTGTATCCTTGGATAAATCATAAAGATTGTCCTAAAATGTCCCTTGTCGGTCATCTATGCGGGAGCAGAGATGAAACAAGACTAGTATGACTTTGAAAATATATAGAGATATGAATCAAAGTCTTAGGCACTTGTAAGAGTACAAGGTGCTGGACCGACCCACTATGAGAAAGCTACATGGATGAAGTTATAAGCTTTTCTCATGTGCAACCACGTCACAATGCTCTTTGACCTGAGGTCATCATGGATTCCTACATGAGAGTTGCTAAGCTTTGAACTAGTCAGAAGTCACTTTTGACGGGTGATGATAAAGGCTACAATCGGGCTTGGTGGTTTTTCATGCAGAGGAATATGAATGATCAAGATGAAATTTGTCTCTCACATTAGTAGTGAGATATTACTAGGTCCTTGGATGAGTGAGTCTGAGAAATGTATGGCCATACTACAATGGAAAGGCGTTTCTATTTCTATTATCAAACTACTTAGGAATCGAGAAAGTAATGGTCAGGAACAAGAGGATGACATTATCCATGCCTCATCCTTGACCGATATATCGTGTGACAAAAGGGATGTGACATGGTTGTATAACAAGTTGAACCGTGTTAACGATCCTCATATGAATTGGATAATTATAATGTTTTGCTAGTGGCCGCTTGCGACTTGTGGGTTAGTACAGTTATTGGCCAATTGCTAACTTTGTATAGGCCTACAGGGTCACACAAAAGAATGACCCAACACGAGATAATGTTTAATCTAGGGTGGATTAATTTTATATTTATATATAATATAAAATTTCATTAATAATATTATATATATGTATTTTTGAAATACATATTATATATATATTATATGATATTATTATATTATGTTTGTTTTAAATTTAATTTTATTAAGATAAATTAGATTTGATAACTAACATTATAAAGATATAGTATCTCAAATTTAATTTATGAAGATAAATTAAATCTAATAGCTCTTTATTTGGATTAAATAAATAGGTTAAATTAAAACTGTTAGACATATTTAATTTAAACTAAATTTATTTAATTAGCTCATCAAGATAATTAATTGTTAATTAATTTTGAAATTAATAAAGATTAATTTTGAAATTAAATATAGCCCTCATAGGTTATAAACTTGATAGAGTAGATATACTCCTACATGGATGAGAATTTAAAGCCACAAGGGAAACCCTAGGAGACATTGGAGGTGCTAGCACGTAGTCTGTGTTGGAGAGCATTCGTGTGGATACCGGTAAATGGAGCGGACCTGACGTGTTGGCTTCTAGAGATTGAAAACCCTGAATTGAAAAGGTACAAATCTTTCTAACTCGATTTAAATGCGTTGATAGATCATTGATTAGGATCGACGAAAATTTTTTAAATTCTTCTATTGTGCCTACTGATCCAAACAAATATTTGAGGCAAAGAGGGTGTGTTGTGGCTTACTAAGTTATCTAATGAGATTTTACGATCTAAGAAAATGCCAGATGGGTGGAGAAAAAGTACTTTAATTTGATCCCTATTTATAAGAATAAAGAAGATATTCAGAATTGTGCAAACTACAAAGGAATTAAGCTTATGTGTCATACAATGAAATTGTGGAAAAAAGTGATTGAACATAGGTTGAGGTTGGAGACTGGTATTTCTGAGAACCAATTTGGATTTATACTGGGAAGTTCGGCAATATAAGTTATTTATTTACTAAGGGGGCTAATGGAAAGGTATTAGAGCAAAGGAAGGGATTTGCATATGGTTTTTATTGATTTAGAAAAGCACATGACCGTGTGTCAAGAGATATACTTTAGAAAGCATTGGAAAAGAAAGGGTTGTGTGTTGCATATATCAAAGCCATTTAGGACATGTATGTGTTGGGATTGGTAGGCATATCGGAAAATTGAAATTTAAAAAATTTTCCAATCCAGACTGTGGATCTGCCAGCGGCATTTAAATCGAGTAGTAGAGAAATGTACCTTTTTTTATGTGTTCAGTCTTTCTTTTCGATCTCAAGGAGCATAACTCAGATCAACTCTCGCTACTGGTATCCACACGAATAGGAATCCAATACGAACAGCGTGCTAGCGCCACCAATGTCCGGGCTCTAGAGTTTTCTTTTCTCATGACTCTCTATCTATCTTTTTCATCACCTATAGAAAACTCTAGCTTACCCTTTTAAATAACTAGTCAGGGATTTTTATTTTAGGATGGATATTTGATTTTTAAAATTAATCTTAATTAATTTTGAAATCCATATCATATCATTTAACGCTTAATTGTCTTTTGATAAGCAAATTAAATAAATATGGATTAATTAAATATGTCCAATAGTTTTAATTTAACCTATTTATTTAATCTTAATAAAGAGCCAATGGAAATAGATTTAATTTACCTTTATAAATTAAATCTGAGATATTATATCTCTGGTGTATTAGTTATTAAATTTAATTTATCAGATAAAACTAAATTTTAAACTAACACAATATAATAATATTATCATATAATATATATATATATATATATATGTATGTATGTATTTTGAAAATACATATATGTATATATAATATTATTAATTTTCTTTTCGAATATATATATATTAGTCCATCCTAGATTAACCATTACATTTATTAAATCTAAATACATCTTAAATTCAATGAATCTAGACCTTATAGCTCGCGTTAGGCTATCTTTATATGCAACCCGGCCTGTAGGCCCATATGAAGTTAGTAGTTGGCTAATGATTATACTAACCCTTAAATCGTAAGCGGCCTATAACAAGACATTATGACTACCCAATTCATATGAGGATCGATAAACCGATGCAACCTTTCATATAACCATATCACGTCCCTTTGGTCATACGATATTTCGGTCAAGGATGAGGCATGGAGATGTCAACCTCCTATTCCTGACTATTACTTTTTTGATGCCTGAGTAGTTTGACTATAGAAATGAAAACTCCTTTCTATCAAAATATGGCCATACATTTCTTAGACTCACTCATTGAAGGGCCCAGTAATATCTCTCTACTAATGTGTGGAACAAATTCCATCTGATCATTCACATGTCTCTACATGAAAACCACCAAGCTCGAATATAGGCTTTATCACCATCGGTCAAAGGTGACTTTTGACTAGGTCAAAGCTGAGCGACTTTCATGTAGGAATCCATGATGATCTTAGGTCAAAGGGTATAATGACGTGGTTATACATGAGACAAGCTTTTGACTTGATCTATGCAGCTTTCTTATAATGGGTCGATCTATTACCTTATACTCTTACAGGTGCTTAGAACTTTGATTTGTATCTCCATACCTCTTCAAAGTCATACTGGCCTTATTTCATCTGTGCTCTTGTAAAGATGACCCACCACGGACATTTAGGATAATATTATGATTGATCCAAGGATAGTCATCACAGTTAATATGCAAATAATATGATAACAGAATGAAGAATTTCATTGAATAACATTGTTCAAAGTATAATGATTGGCTCCTAGGCCACAATTTCCAATAGTATGAGGGGGTAACAACCAGTGTTAGAACGCATGGAGGTGAGATAAAGGAATTGTCTATATGGATTGGCGTACATCAGGGATCAACCTTGAGCCTATATTTGTTAACTTAGTGGTAGACGTTCTGATTGAGTCTATTAAAGAGGAGATCCCTAACTGCATGTTTTTGGCTAATGATATAGTTTTGTTTGATGAATCCAAGAAGGAAATCAATTTTAAACTTGAGATATAGAGAAGGACTTTGGAGTTGAAGGGCTTTCGTGTAAGTAGGAGTAAAACTGAATATATGCATTGTTATTTTGAAAGAGACAAGTTAGAACTGAGGTGGAAGTTTTGATTTGGGGGGGAGTTATTCTGCAAGTGACAAAGCTTACATATTTGGGATCAATTATACAGCAAGATGGTGAAATTGATAGAGATATTAATAATAGAATTCAAGCTGGATGGTATAAATGGAGAAAACTATTGGAGTTATTTGTGAATGAAAAGTACATAATAAAGTAAAAGGGATGTTTTATCACACTGTTATAAGACCAGCAATGTTTTATGGTAATGAATGTTTGGCTTTAAAGGGACAACATCAACATAAAATCGGGGTAGCCGAGATGAGGATGTTAAGATGAATGTGTGGTCATGCAAGAAAAGATAAGATTTGTAATGATCGTATACACAAATGAGTTGGTGTAGCATTTGTAGAAGAGAAATGGTAGAAAATTGTTTGAGGTGGTATGGAAATGTTTAAAGAAGGCAATTGAGTGTGTCAGTGAGCAGGGTTGATCAAGCAGTATGGAGTTTTGTAAAAAAGAGGTCGAGGAAGACCAAAGCGAACACTCAATAAGGTTATAGAGTGAGATCTTTTGGTTAATAACCTACCTAAAGATTTGGTTTTCGATAGAGCACAATGGTATGTGCGATCTATGTAGCTGACCCTACCTAGTGGGATAAAGGCTTTGTTGTTGTTGGAGGAGATAAATAGCTTATTTACAAAGATTAAGGAAATTAGTTAAGAACATGGCTCATGTGCAAGACTCTAGTCACTCTAAAGCAAGAAGAATATAGCTCATATGCAATAAACTTCAAGTTACTACTTGAGTACTTAGACTTGTTACTACTATTTAATTGTTAATATATATGACACTCAATATTTTTTGGTTTTAGTGTAAACCATAAAATATTACGGAGATTGTGCATGGCAATACTTCATGGTTGTTAAGATAACCCAGTGAAATATATTGCAAAATAATTTACGGTTTTACAAAACAAATGTGAAATTTATGTTTAATTTTTTATTTATTAAAATATTCTCACAAAAGTAATGATTTGGTTTAAAAACCCATTAAGTTTTTGTTATCAGTATATAATGGTGTTTTTAAAACATCATGAAACTTATATATCTCATGGTTGTTCAAAATAAAACGTGAACTATAGGGCTTTATAAGCCCCTTATGTCCTTATTCATTACCAATTTTAAAATTTGCAATATTTCTCCACGCTCTCTATAAACACCTCTAACCACATTTTTCCAGTATCCCCACTATTATTCCCCTTTCTATTTTAGCCAAACTCGTGATTCTTCCTATTCCCACGTCTGTGGCTATCTGTGAAGGCATTCGTCTCTTGTTTTGGGTTCAAGATTAAGGTTCTTCAAACCTCTAAAATTTTCACATCGATTCACTTAAAGGTGGCTAATTTATGTCTTTAACTAGAGTTAATAATTCGAAGTTGTTGCTAGATAATCTAGGTTTAGGGTTTACTGCTACTTTCTTCATTGTTGTCTTCTTTGATTTTCACTGTCAATCATGTTTCCAGATTCCTTGATACCTGATTTCATGAATGCATTTCTTTATTGAATATGATTTCCCCTTCCTTGATATTGCAAGTTCTGTGTTGTATTTTCATGCTTATATCTAACTCATCTCTACGTTTGTGATTGATTATACACTTGCTTTTGCCATTATTTTAGTCAATGAGCATTTAAATTGTTTAAACATAATAAACACTTCATTATGATGACTAATATGCTAGCTGCTGGGAACTTTCTGGGTTTAATTAAGAAGGGGTACCGTATGAATTGTTTAGCAAAATGATGGTGCCTAATGGATATAATAATTAAGTTGTTAAGTGATATATGTAAATGGATGACAATGGATTGCTATTAAGTGGAGATTTTCATGATTTTGTGAATGAAAATAGCTCCTATTTTAAAGCTTTGTAATATAGATTAAGGCTTCTACATGATAAGTGAAATCTATACTTTTCCCCTATTTTTGTTTAGCCACTATTTGGATAAGAAGGAGCTTGAATTCTGTACTTCCAAACTTAGAATTGAATTCCTTGTGCCATATTGTGCAGGGTAGACATGAGGGAACAATTTCCAAGTAAGAAAATTATAACTTGATTTCCTTTTGAATGTTATAATAGGTTAATATGGCGGCTTTTGATAATGGCTCTCAAGCATATACTAGATTGGCTTAAGATCTAATACTCAAGATAGTACAATGTTAGTTAAACAGTAAAGATTTTATGATAGCAATGATATTTATGTAGCTTGATAGATATATATATCAATATAAACAAAATGAAATTAAGTGAATGACTCAGGCAACCTAATTTCTTAAACACAATCAAGTTTATAATTTCCAACAACAATTCAGGTGACAATATATAAGTTTATTACCACTAGCTAGGATCTGCAATGCTCGAGTGTATAACAAAAATTGACACACATATGATGTAGAATCAAGTTAACTTGGAAGATCTACTTGCACTACTACAGAAAAGTCCATACTTGATGGTTTCTTTGTTCCTATACTTGACATTATGAATCGTTAAATAAGGACACGTTAATATATTCTTTGAACAGATATTTGACAGTTTATAATCGTCAAAAATTCACTACTACAAAAAACACTTTTAACATTTGTTTTTTGGACCTTTCGATGTCCTATTTTAGGGGAATATCTATGTGAGTGACATTGAAAGTTTTGAATAAACGTCCATTTTGTAACATACATTGTAAGTGACTTACAATGTCTATTTTAGTAAAATAGACATTGTAGTTTATAATTTACAACATCTATTTTGGAAAAACTAGATGTTGAAAGTAAATTTTTTTAAATATGTAACTATCATTTTCTACTCATAGCCTATATATAAAAAAGAACACAACCAATTACCAAAAAATAGCATGTACATAAAACAAAACACAACCAAGCAAGAATATATACATCTGGCACCTTATAAATATAATCAATTGTCCAAAGCTCAACATTGTGAATCATTTTCTCCATTCTATCATCCCATCCACAATTTTCTTCTTATGGGTTGCACAAGCAGTTACTTCCTCACCATACCATATTTACCTCATGTATTGAAGATTTATTCTATCACAAAGTAGGTGATCCCTTATATCATCAATATCCCGTCAACTCTATTTTGAATATTTTAAAAAAGGACAAAAATACATCCCATTTTTACTAGGTTCATTCCTTTCAGCAAATTCAACATACCCTTCTACCCCATTCTCATATTCTTCCCTAGTTCTCAAGGCATTTATCCAACTATGATCCATTTTATTACCACTTAAGCCATCTACAACACACTCAAATTTAGAACAATTGTCACTAGGACATGTGAATATGGGTCAAGGACAATTCAAACAAAACTAACTTAATTCAAATAAAAATGAAGGGCCAAGATTTGATCTCATAAAGCAAGAGTAATAATGAAGATGGAAAAAAAGAAGAGCAAGGAAAGAGAAAGTTTCATCAAATTAAATTAGCCACACTTGGTTAATTTACCTCACTTCTCCAAGAAGCTTTAATTAGGGCCACATGTTATTTTTCTCTCTTATTTCCTAGCACATTTTCGGCCAAGCAACAAAGTGTATGGGAGGGATAGTTTAATTGATATATTCCTACCTTTTAACCCAACAAAATTGGCTAGAGACATTTAAGAAGAGGAGGGAGAGTGCAACCAACATATTTTCTCATTTTTGTGTCAAGTTTGAATGGTCAATACATACCAAAAGAAGGAAAGAGAGTAGTCAATAACAATTGGACAAAACAAGAAAAGGAAGAAAGGGAATTGGTCAACAAATAATTAACGAATACAACCTCACCTTTTACCTTTATCCATATAACAAAAGTCAACAAATTATGCTCTCCTAACTCCCTCCACAAATTCAGCCAAGTCATTCTAAAGGGATGTAGATTAATAAATCAACAATATCACTATTTCATTCCACTCAAGTCATATGGCCAAAAAGAAGAAAAACAAGAGAAAAAGAAAAAGGAAAGAGCAAGAAGAATTTGAAGGGACAAGAAGCAAGGTAAGATCATCTTACTCAATTTTTACCCCTAAAATCACTTCTCATGCTCAAAACCTCTTCATAAACATTGTACTCCTTGCTAACAGCTTGATTTCTATGGTTTTTTTTTGAAGAGGATGTGTTTTGAGTCTTCTAGCAAGAGACAAAGTTGGAGAATCAAGAAAATGGCCTAAGAAAGAGCAAGAGCTTCCTTTTTTGTCATATATATTGTGTTGTTTGGTGGAATTTTTGGGGCTTGTTCTAACTGCTTTAATTTTGGCCATTTAGGGTTTTCTAGGATTCATGAAGATTTGGTCATATACATGTAAATTATATGATGTTTTAAAAGCATATGAGCTAAGTTTGGTGGTTAAAATGTTCATTGGTGGATTGTTATGTTGAACCCTAATTTCTGGTTTGAATAGGATATCAAGAAGGAATGGGAATTTGATTAATTTAATGTTACCATTGTGTTCTACACGAAAAACTAAGTGGGAAAAGCCTCTGATTACAAATTTTTGAACACTGGAACACAATTTGTAAAATTGCAATTTGCTGCCAATTAGGGTTTTCTACATGGCCATCTATTTTCATTGAGTTGTTGGGTAATTGAACAATCTCCAAAGACTATGAGATTTTTCAGAATAAAATTATACATACCAAACTTTAATTTGATAGGTCATTCATGTCATTTAGATAACACTAAGAGTTATGTATTTTTGAAGTTAGCTAAGTAAAATTAGAATGTTTTTGTTTTTGTGACAGTGTCCAATAAATGGTAATTCTGGAATGTTGTGTGTCTAGTTGGCCAAGGGGAATATTTTTCCTTGAAATAGACTTAATAAGAGTCATATAGCCTTTTGAATCACTACAATTGGACTTTTGTCCATAAAGATATGAATTTTCAAAGTTTGTTGAAAATTCTGCCAGCTTTTAGTAAAGGTGCAAAATTAAAAAGGTAATAGCATAATGTAATTACCTTGAACTCTAATGGTAACATTAAGCACTTTAGGATAGGTTGACCACATTAACTCTTCCTTTGGCTTAGTGTATTAACCCTAACGATAACCAACTTGAGTATTTGAATTATGAAAGCAATGGAATAAGTAATAACTCATCGTTCGTAAACTCTAATTTATAGGATTCGATACATGCCTTGAGAGCTAGAACCAGAAAAAGTACGAGATCGGAAAGACCAAGGTAGAAACTTTTCCCTCATATTCTATGTATCCTATTTCATGCATATTAGTGCCATTATGAATACTTGAACTGTGAACATGATTTGGGCAGAATTGCCTATTAAGCATTCATATGAGAAGGGCTTTGTCCAAGTAGAACACCCAGTGCTGTGGGAAGAGACGATGAGTCCTTGAATAGAATTGTTTGTTGCATAAGCACATCTCTAAATGTTGAATGAATACTGACTTGTCTAGTGTGTAATGTGTCAAACCCTTATGTTATTTCCATATTTTTAGAGTGTTTGCACGCAGTTCAGTGGGCACACAGAAATAGCATGAAAATACTTATATAAAGTACATGATTATATTATAAGTAATTCCCTACAGGGATCATACATAAAATGTGTAAAAATACACATGAATATATAGGCAGCGTAGCCATACAGGACTACCAAATTGTCTAAGTCTAATCTAAGAACAGGGACACATCCCTGTCTTTGTTCTACCTCTATATTTTCCTTGTGCAGTCCTCTTTTCTGTTCTCAACATACCTTTTGTTTTCACCTATCTAAATGGTTGGTGGGGGAGGGAGAGATTCGAGGAATCTCAGTAGCAAACATACAGACAATGCATGTAAGATGAATGCTGGTCTTGATATGCTTGCCTTACATAGGCGCATGTTCATATAATGACATTTCTACATGCTCAATGTTTCATGCAACATATCTATGGCCATAGTATAAATAAAAATAGAGCTTTATTCATTTATACATTCTTCATATAATCAAACAAAGCAATACTACAAATTAATATACAACAAACACATTAAATACATGCAAGTTAAGTAAGTTTACTACCTCTTATCTTGAGTCCTCCTCTTGTACCTTTACTCCAACCATTGAAGATGCTTCTTCCTTGTCACCTCATAATCCTAACATATAACCATATGACTTGTTAAAGTCATGAAAGTAAGCCATATCTTCAATTTGTACATTTCCCTTTAAATGTCACAAGTTCGTAGGCCAAACCAAAACTTCCAGTTTTGACCCACAACTTTGAAAAATCATAAGTTATTCTCTAGGACTCCAAATAAGGTGGTCCAAAGTCCTAGGTAAAGCTCTTTAAGTCTAATTTAAGGAAAAACATTAACTACTGCCAATTATAGGGGTTAAATTCCCAGAATCCTTGACAAACATTAGTGATCCAGAATTTAACCCAGTTCCTATGCCTCATCTTTCACAATTCATAACTTACTTTATAGACATTCAAATCATATATCCTACCCATCATCTTAAAGATTAGGATGTCTACTATTTTTATGGAAAGTTTCATGATTTTTGGACATGGTTTGATCATTTAAAACCTCATCACAACAACATGACCAGAATCTAGTAGTGTTGACCTAAGTAACATTGAATTCCAATTTTAGGGTTTTTAATCCATCCTTTATAAAATCATTGCCATACCATATTCTCACATAATTTTGACCAAGGAATCCGATGGAAACCTCAAATTTGGCAAAATCATTCTCCTTCTACCTGCCCTGCATCTGGCAAAAAATTAGGGAATAATGTGTTTTCTTGATTTTAATCCATAAAACACCTTCCTTTCTCTTGTAATCCCATTATTAACCCTTTAAACACTTATACATCATGATTAGTGAAAATTTAGGCAGTATAACTTCTTAGGGTTTGAACATCCCAAATTACAAAGTCAACCAACCAAGCCACCAAACAACACAAATCAACTATAAGCACAACAACCTTGAATCAACAAGATAACAAGGTTTATTTAGTTTACCTCTTGAGTTCTCTTCTTTCCCTAAAAACTGTCACCCTCTCCTCCTTGATTCTCTTGATTTTCTTCTTACTACAAGTGTTTCCAAGGAGGATATGAAGATTAGAAGAGATTGAAGGCAAGAACAAGTGAGATTTGCTACCAAGCTCACCTTGATTTGCTTCTTGAACGTTTGCTCTTTCTCTTTACTTTTTGCTCTTCAAACTTTAAGTTCAAATTTTGGTTTTTCATTCCTACTTATTAAAATTTATAATCAGAGCCTATTCCCACAGAGCTTTTCATGTAGAATGCAATAGAAGCCTCAAAAATACCAAAATCACACTGTTTCCCTTCCTACCAGATCTAGCCAAAAGACCCATATAGCCACAATCAACCAAATTGAAATTCTAACTATCAAACTTATCTAATATCATCATAGATCATCATCTAACAACATATACATGATCAAAGCATCATCAATCCTTAAAAGAAACCATGTTGGGTGAAACCTTAGGGTCCTCAAACACTCATTAAAACCTCAAAGTAACCAGTTCAAATTAAACTTTATGCTTACCTTTACGTGTTTCAATAAACAGTTCTTAAATCTGACAGTACTCTGACCAGTGAGATGTCACCAAACACCTCCAAACAAAATTTTGAAACCATAGAAATTAAACTTGGGATGAGGAGAAGAAGATTTATGAAGGGTTGATTGGTCAAAAATGATGATTCGGTAGTGATTTTTAAGATTGAACTCAAGAAAAATCACTATTCACACTTTCTCTTTCCTCTTCCAATTTTTGATGAATTTCTTGATTTTTCCCTTGATTTAATTGTTGTTGGTCAAAATTTATGGCCCCTCAAGGTGTCTTGAGTTTTGATTTACCATGTGTCAAAATCTTGTGATGCCATTTGTTTGAGTAATTCAATCATATGGTGACACATGTCCTTTATTTTAAAAAGTAGGTCTCACTCTTTTCCTAGGCCTTGGGCCAACCCAATTGTGAGGGGAAGTATGGTCAGATGGTTTTTCCCCAGCTCCTAAGTTTGGTGTTTGGGAAAGTTAGTCAGGCGACCAGACCAGAGGCCAGTGGATTTCCCTGGCTTAAGGGCTAGGTGGCACCCTCTGGGTGTGCCAACACAAAAGCCAAAGGTGACTTCATTAATAATGGGACATGTGTCACTCTCTTATTTCGCCAACACATAAAGTCAAAAAGCAACTTTATGCTCTCCTTGTGAGATTGCACCATGTGTCCTACTTTGTGTGGGACCCAGGCCCTTCCTCTTTCCTCCACCTACCTGTCCACTTTATTAGGGGATGGAAAGTTAGGGGATTTCCCCGGGTCTACCTACAAGGTGTCATCTTTTGTGATCCCTACAAAAAAGCAAGACTTCTTTAATTAATGGTTACTCAATGAATCTTCCAATAAAATCATGCCAAGTGTCCTTTTCCTATTAAATTTCACCACACATATATTACTTGGCACCAGTGCATTTCATCAGACAAATTACATTCACAAGCAATACCGGAAATCAAATTTTAGTATGTTGCAGTAATCCCCGTACATTAGTACTTAATCACGATAATCAATTGGAATCGGGCAACCGAAGACTGAAAGTCCATTAGATAACAAACACTGAGCGGGATTTTGGTAGAGAACACTCTGATATTAATAAATGGAACTAAGAATGAAAGGCTTATAATGAGATCACAAACCATTATGAGACTACTTTGAAAATATTTTAAAAAGTATTGAAAAACCCACTCAAGTGCAGGTTTGAATCCTTTATTGGAGTTGGAACTTCAACTTTTTACAAATGAATGTTAGTCTCCGGTTTGTAGTCATTATACATTCAAACTCATCTAAAGGCTTGGGGAATTATGGTGTTACACACAAAACTAGGTCAAAGCTGAGAGTGGGAGGCTAATGTAACGATCAATTTTGTAGATTTGGTGTTCATTTTCAACACCAAATCTGCAGAATCGATCGCAACCGTGACTTCCTTGTCTCAGCTCGTGAACTATCCCTCTCAGCTCGTGACCTGCCCCTCCCTCTCTTTCAACATTTGTTTTCAAAAAAAGACATTGAAAGTTACATTTTCAACGTCTTTTTTGAAAAAGCCATTGAAAAGAGATGAAGGGTTTTGAAAAATTATCAAATCATGAAATATATTTTTGCACTATAACGAGTCAATTTGTGAGATAGATCTTGAATTACGAACCCTTATAATTACTCGAGAAGTGTTATGGTTTGTGGACTTGAAATATGAGTTTTTGGGTGGTTAGAGATATGAAAGCAAACTTATAATAATAATAATAATATGAAGGATTTGTGTGGTTGATGTATCATTTGGGGTTAGAGATTTTGATTTGGTACTTGATTAACTATTATAGGTATTATCAAAATTTAAGAGGAAAGCAATTGATGTGATTGATGACGATAAATTTAGTTAAGTAATCGATCTGGACATGAGAATAATTTATATACATATGGGTTTTGTGAATTATTATAGTAATTATTTTTATTTTCGAAGAATGCCTTTATAATTGAAAGATTCTTACTAATTTTGTTTTTGACAAACAATGTATGTTATGGGAAATTACTTCTTTCCTACATATGCATATGAATATATATAAATACACACAATAGTAGACTTTACGTGTATCTTGCAAATTTGAAGTGATTTTGGGAATTTATTGAATCTTTGAATCAAGAAAGAACTTTTATCCTTTATGTCAAAAAAAAAAAAAATTGCGAAATAGAAAATTTTTGGGGGGATTAGAAGGAAAGGATATTGAGATAAGAATTTCAACAATGAATTAATGTTCATCCATGATTCCTTTTACTAATCTTTTGTTCTAAAATATATGAGAAATATTTTACAAGTGTTCTAAAAATATGATAATTTTGAGTATGAAATATTTAACTTTTTAGATGAAAAATTTAATTACAATTAACTTTCTTTAAGATAAGTGCATAAGGATAGACTTTCCATAAGTAGTTGTCTTCCACTTGAATTTAAAATGTAGCAGGAAAAAAATATGATGACTAATGATATTTTCAAGACTTTCCTTTCTAAGAGCAGTGTTCCAAAATTAGATTTGTGAAGTCATGTCTCTTATGTGGTTATGAGGAAAAGACTTTTGAATTGTGGTTTACTAACTTCAAAAAAATTGTAACTTATATTTTCGTGTTTATTGAATTTTTATATTTTGAACCATAGCATTTGGTTATTCTCTTTCTTAAAATTGTTATGATTATCTTGTTTAGAGCATACCAAAAATCCTTTGGAAAATAAGTTTAGTGACCATGAAATTTTAAGGCACAGAGAAAATTTTTTCAAAGGTTATGAAATTTAAAAATTCTTTCATAAAAATTGAAACAAATTGAAAATAAGGTGTAGTTGAGTAATTGGTGATGGCAAGATGAAAATTGATGATGTGTAGATCAGACTAAGATAATAATTTTGTGGCAACTAGATTAAATTGTGGGTTATAACCAAGATAGATACGCCGTGACTTTGGGTTCGTTCCCATAGTGAGGGGATAAGCTTTTAAGGCTTGTATGCATTTCCTCCTCACGAAGAGACTTGATATGAGTTGTTGTCCGTCATTATGGTTATATTAGAGCCGTTGGTTCTACGAGCTATTGAATATATTTTTGATCTCATTGGAGATTGAGTTTGAGTTTAGGAGTTATCCTTATGAATTATGGATTATAAGATTTAGGTGATAATGTTTATAATTTAACAGGAATAGTATATGTATAATAAATTCGAGATCGTGCGCAAAATTTCACTATAGAAAAAAATTATATATCTTAGTGAAATTAAAGAAGGAATACTTGAGTTGCTTGCCAAACTAATAAAGGTGTAGAGTTACAACAAGTTGTGATTCCCTTTGATATATCCTACACAGTGTAACATACTAAAATTTAGTAATTGGTGTGTTTAGTGTGTGTAATTAGTTAGATAAAATATATTGGTGTAGATATAATAGGCATACTTGGCGTCTCCCTATGGTACACAAATATGGCACCATTTGCCTGGGCCACACAAGTACATATGTGGCACCATGTGGGTCCCACACACATAAAACAACTTTTTACCAAATTTTTGTTTTTGGGTTGGAACCATATCGCGATGACACCTAAGTCCTATGAGTTTTTTTACCTAACTTTAGCTTTTGGGTTGGCGCTATAGTAAGTTGCCACCTAGGTCCCTTAACTTTTTACTTAACTTTTACTTTTGGGGTCGACTAAAAAGATGTCGCCACCTAGCTCTTCATGAATCACATGTTGAATTAGCTGGGCACCTTGTCTCTCTTCTGTAAGGCCACATGGTCATCCTCCCCTGACATAAAGCATGCAAGCCAGATGAAATCATTAGACTTCCCTTCCCTAGACATGTGAAGTTAGCCAAGGGCCTAGAGGGAAGAGTTGGCCGAATTTCTAAGAGGACATGTGGCACCTTATAGGTCGAACACTTTTACATACATGTGGCAATTAAATCTAGCATTTTGTTATGAGTGTAGATAATCAATTAAATAGTGCAAGTGTACACTGTCGTAATCAAGTAATATAAAAGTGAGTAGAGTAGAGTATCGTTCCCATGAGGATTGATCACTAAGTACAAAAATGGGTAATTTTAATTTTATTTAGTTGATCGATTAGTTGATGATTTAGAGAACAAAATAAAATGATTAAATATGAGTGTAAATAATATGGAAGCAAATATGAGAAAAAGCCTTAGGGATTAGATTTCACTCAACAAATTCCGGATTGAATCATTTATCTATTCTAGCCTAATTTATTCCACATGATTGATAGTCGAGTTTCCCTAATTTAATTACTAGCCTCTTCTAAGGTCACCAATTCTATAGTTAATTGCTAATCCAATATATTCCTATATGAATTTAAGCAATTAATTATGCATTAAGATTTATGGAACTCAGTACGACTGCACAACTCATATGAATATATTCCTATTTCATATGTAAGTCATGGTTTTAATTATAGGATTTACACACATGCATCTCCTTTCGGTCTCAACATGCATATTGAAATAATTCAAAAGATGGCCAATTAAATGAAAGCATTAAGAATAATAATTAAAAATCAATCATGAAGGAAAAATTAAAACTAGATTTAATAAGTTAAGATTCAATCCGTTATTTGTAAGTTAAGTCATCACCCTAGGAAATGAAAATTCAGCTCATGATACAATTAAAAACAAAACCAAAATAAATTGACATTATATAAAACTAGAATGAAATCCTCATAAATACTGCATAAACTTTATTATTGAATTCTCAAACATAAATATACAACAAAAATATGCATGAAAAATGAAAAAATCTAGCCGTCCCTTCAGAAGGTAAAACCTTCCATGTAGGTGGCTTACAAAAAGTAATACAATTCTAAACCTTCCATGTAGGAGGCATGCAAAAAGTAATACAATGTATAAAATTGAATCTAGAAAATAACACAATTTATTCAGAGTTGTTAGAGGAAATATCTCTCCCAGTCAGCGAAATATCTCCATGAATTCTAGTCTCTGCGCCTGATGCTCGTATTTATAGGCAATGAGCGAATAGTTGCATGTCAGATTTTTCCATGATGTTATAGTGCCATGTCATTTTTTTCCACAGAGTGAACAGTATCCTGTTGGCTTATTTATGTGTTTTTCCATGACTACTACAGTGTTCTGTCTCCTTTTATAGTTCTTCTATCCGCTACAGTCACCTCCGTCTACTACAGTAACGGTCTGCTACAGTGATTCCATTATGAATAGTGAACATTGAATAGTGATGATCGTATCATTCTTTTTCCAGCTGCGCCTTTGTCTTGTTTCAATCTTATGGGTTTGTTTTTAGATCTCCTTTTTTCTCTTTTCTCCTTAATATGGTGTACGTGGCTATTAAAAGAAAAGCAAGGAAATATTTATAAATTACACCCAAATTAATTGCATTAAGCTCAAATATTGTTTACAAAATCATCATATAAGGAAAAATAAATATGCAAATATTTTACATATCAAATTCTCCCACACTTAGCTCTTGGACGTCCTCGAACAAGGAGTAGCTAATAAGTGCTTACAATAAAATCAGAAGTGTCAAGTCATAAGTAAGAACACAATTGAAAAATAAAGAGATCATAGTATTCATAAATCAATGAAAATTTAAACTAGTAACTTTATTTGAAATTGAATAAACCAAGTTTGTTAGTGTAACTCATTCTTTCAATCTCTCAAGTGTTTAAGGGTAAGTGTTTCGCTCAAATTCAACCAAAAAATTGCACTACCATAGGCTTGCTAAAAATCTCAATCTCCACTACCTAGGTCACATGCATAATTCAAATCAAAAGGACTTATTAAGGGTTGTAATGAGGTTAAGGTAAAAGGAATGTAAAACATGATATGAAAGGCTAAAGAAATAGAGCAATTGAAAAATGGGCTATTTATGAATAAATTTATCTCATCACAACAACTCACAATTCAAATACTTAATAACTTTCTTTTTTCTCTTTTTTTTTGAATTGCAACTGTAAAGTTGATGATATATACACCCCAATACTTTGTCAAAAGCCCATTTCACAAGAATTTCAAATGCTCCACTAATCTTCCAAATAAGGTAAAAGCACTTGATATATCATTAAAGCACACATTAATGGATTGAGAACAAAGAAATAGTCAATTAGGCTCAAAGGGCATTATTAATGATATAATTGTAAGGTTGGCTATTTAGCTTTGGCTAAAGAAAATGAATGCCTTTATCATTTTTGAAAGTGCATGTGAGATGTAATTTCAATAGATTTAAAGCAAGTTCTAGAGTGACAATTTAATAGGTGAATATCACACATAAGGGAAATAATCATTATAGGCTCTAAAGCTCATAGTTAGGGGTTTTTAAACTCAGTTCGTTCAATCTCAAAATTCATCACCAATTGCAACAATCAGTTGTTCATTCATGCTATAAAATTTCTAAATTCAATTGATCCATACTTAAAACTTATATACTTCTTAAGATCATTACACAATACTTAAACATGATAATTTTTTTTCACTTTTACTCATTTTTTCAAGAAGGAACAAAAACATGCAACTAATAAAATGCGTCTCAGGAGTTAGAATAACTCCTTACTTTGCCATTTTTTTCCACACCGCATGCATCTAATGGTTTTACTAACTAACTAAATTTTTTTTCCTCCTCCCCCAACCTAAATTAGACATTGTCCCCAATATCTTTTAGAGCTCAGAGGAAGTGTTTTTTTAAACATAAACACACAATAAAGTAAAATCAAGAGATTAAGGAAAGTTACAACCGAAGAGTGGTATCTGGGTTCTACTTCTTACTATTATCTAAAGATTGCCCACCTATTTACTTGACAAGTAGATCTGGTTTAGGTTCATAGGTTTGCAGTTGATTGAGCAGCTGATCAACAATTGGTGTAGCAATTATGGAGTGGCGAGTCGCTTGGGGTATGAATCTTGTTTCCACAGCATGATAAAAAAACATAACAAATCATCAAAAAAACCTTTAACATTTAACAATCCTAATGGCTTTTTGTGATAGCTCAACTTAGCCCAATATGCAAATCTAGAGATCCCATCTAATGTCTCCAAACCAATGGGTAGAGCAATAAAAGCTTGAGCACGGTAGAACAATGTCCTATACATTCAGGCAAGCTTGAAACCTGCAACTCTTGTCCCAAGGAAAAAAATTGGCCTTCCAACTCCTTCACCCTTACACTCAAACCCTTGCTTCCATTCATGGATGCAGAAATAGCCATACTTCCCCTTAGGCCCTGTGCAACCCCCTGCCTTTAACCACGTAATTATAATTCGATATCACATAACTAAATTGGTTTAGAGACCGTCGGATAGCTTAAACTCATTTCAAATTCCTACACTGTAGTAGGGTTTTCACTAAAAACTTTCATAAAATCTTCTCTATCCTGGTCTGAATTTCAAAACTCGAATATAATTACCTGCGCAGTTAGTTTACATTGACACAAATCAGAGTGTATAACCAAATCCCCGGCAACTCCCGGGTTCTATACATATATAATCTGAGGGTTTAAAAGTCTCCACTAGGGGATTACATAACCAAATCAACAGTAATGTTTACATCTCCAAAATATAAAGTAATCCCAAGTTCAAAAGAAGATAACCAACACCCTACAATCAGATATACCCCGAAGGGGTTCTAATCGCTCCGGGTTGCCCGCTTCTCTTTAGCGCTACTAGCCCTGTCTGAAATGTTAGTCATTGGAAAGAATGAGATTCAAGAGAATCCCAGTAGTAACAAATCACTCATACAGTGCATAAACATAAAGCATATAAGGTCATATTAGCAGCATCACAATGTAACGTGGTTCACACCACAAACGACAGCACTCATGGCTGTAAACTCTAAGCGTCAGCTTTCGCTGCGATCTCAATGTATTCACAAAGTATTCACTAGGCGTCAGCTTTCCCTACGATCACAAAGCATCACAATGTCACAAAGTATTCTCAATGCACGACAAACATACATACAATGTTTCACACAAAGTATACGAGAGGAGTCACTACCTTGTTCTTTCTGATTGTGCTCTAGCGCAGGTGGATCACGAACAGGGCAAATATCGAATCCTACAATTCCAAATGCACCATATAGACACTTCCATAGTGTTTCTTGGGGTTATATGAGTCTATAATGAAAATTTACAAAAATGCCCCCGGGGACCCGGCCCGGGCCTGCCGACCCGGTCCGGTTGCACTTTTCCCGAAATTCTAATTTGGGCTATGCTAACATATTTCTGCCCAAGGAATCCATTTCTGGACTCGGAATTATCAAATTCAATGTTAAATTACAAATTTACCCTTGGCAGCCCCACTTTAAGGGTTTTAGGGGTGTTTTCGTAATTATGCTTTTTCGGCCTTTTCCGAAAAAGTGACCAACTGTAACCCCACCTAATTTTCGTCCCTGAACTCAATGGAGCCATCAAATCATTGAAAATCCAACTCTAAGACCCATTTCTAGAGCTGGCCCAAATTTATGAGCTCTCCGGGGAAAATCAGGGTTTTACGATTTCAGCTCCGAAAACACGTTCCTTTCTACTCCTAACCACTTTATTAACCATTATATTAGGTTACAACTAACATTAAGACCTAATTTGGGCAGCATAACCCCTAGGCCATATCATTTCCAAACTTTAAAACCAATGGCAATCCGGCGAAATTTCACCGATTAAATTTCCCACAGCAGCCAGAATAAACAATATACGAAAGTTTGGAAATTACCTCAAGCTCCTTCTAGCTTTTGTCAAGAGTGGCTGAAAACCCTAGCCCCTTGAACACCAAATTTTCTTGTCAAACACCTTAAATAACATAGAAGAGAAGCTTAGGAACAAGGGTATACGCATTAGGTACGAATTCACCGAAGAAATCGACCTACCTTGTAAGTTCTCTTCTCTTTCTCTCTCTAAAAGCTCTCAAACTTTCTCTCTCTCTTGGCTGCTGGTTCAGCACGAAATGAGCTAAGGAGGAAGATGGAAAAATGATTTTATAATATTTTATGTCTTACTTTAATTATTCATTAAAGTAAAATTCCAAAAATCACACTTTATGTACATAAACATAATGTTGTGAGCCCAAATAACTTGTGCATAATATTTTCTCTTCTTGGCCCATGATAAAGACGTCCAAGAAGGTCCTTCCATCAGCCCAAATGAGTTTTCCATGTACCTCATAATTTCAAAACTTGCCATCACATTATTTCTTTATTTCCGGACTTAATGAGATTTCTGGCAGATTTTCTGCCCTAACTTTGAAAAATCATAACTAATTCTAAAAAATCAAAATGGAGTGAGTCCAAAGCCTATAGAACCCTTATTGAGTCTTGTTTTAAGGAAAAATATAGAATTTTTCTGTATGGAATCAAAAGATTCCCAGAATTTCAATCTTTGAATACTGTTCCAGAAAATAATTAATTTCACTGGGGCAAACTTCAAAAATCCATAACTCTTATCTCACAAATCAAAATGATACAAATTATATGTCCATTTTGAAGCTTGGCATGTGAAATTTAAGATTGGAAAATTTCATAATTTTTAGATACCATTTGCCTATTTAAAACGTCCATACAAATCGGCTGCCCTGTACAGAGTTTCAATGGACAGAGTTTTCAACTTTTGCACAATTGTTCCCAATGGTTCTAACTTCACAATAAACACTCTCCCCACACGAATTTTCACAAGGAAGCCATTGGAATCATTAAAATATCCAAATTCCCATCACACATTCTCCAAAAGTGTTTATTCAACAATAATTACATCCACTTTTGAAGTCATTAGCCCTTAATCACTTTTTGGGATATTACATTTCTCCCCCCGTAAAATAAATTTTGCCCTCGAAATTTGTCACACAACTTGAGCCATAAACTCTGGATAACGTCTTTGCATATCCGCTTCCACTTTCCAAGTTGCTTCCGTCTGAGTCATTCCCTTCCAGATCACCTTCACAAATGGAATGCTTCGGTGTCTGAGCCGTCGTTCTTCTCTATCAATGATTTGTTCTGGCTCTATCGCATATGTGAAGTTGTCTTATAACTCAACTTCTTCATATTCAACAATGTGAGATGGATCTGGTTGGTACTTCTTCAGTTGGGAAACATGAAACACATCGTGGAGTCTGCTCAAGTTTGGGGGTAGGGCTACTCGATAAGCAACAGGCCCAATCCTCTCAAGGATTTCAAAAGGACCTATGTACCTTGGGCTTAGCTTTTTTTGCTTAATAGCTGTCCTGATGCCAGTGACTGGTGATACTCTCAGAAATATATGATCACCAACTTCAAACTCTAGAGGCCGTCTCCTCTTGTCAGCGTAGCTTTTCTGTCGACTCTGCGCTGCAAGAAGCCTCTTACGAATGATATGAATCTGCGCTGAGGTTTGATCAATAAGATCCGGTCCATACAGCTTCCTTTCTGATAACTCATTCCAACACAAAGGTGATTGGCACCTCCTTCCGTACAACGCTTCATACGGAGCCATCTGAATGCTCGCATGATAGCTATTATTATAGGCGAACTCAGTAAGTAGAAGAAAGCGATCCCAATTTCCTTTAAAGTCTAGAACACAAGCTCGTAACATATCCTCCAGAGTCTGAATAGTCCTCTCTGACTGTCCATCCGTCTGAGGATGATAAGCTGTGCTAAATCTCAATTGAGTACCTAGGGCCTCGTGCAACGCCCTCCAGAATCTTGAAGTGAATCGGGGATCTCGATCGGAAATGATATTCTTCGGTACACCATGGAGTTTCATAATTTCTCGAATATAAATCTCTGCTAGTTTATCCGAAGAGTAAACCAGCATTAATTGGTATGAAGTGTGCTGACTTCGTTAATCGATCCGCAATTACCCAGATCGCATCAAAATTCCTGATCCTGGGCAATCCTACAACCAGATCCATGGTTACACTTTCCCATTTCCACTCTGGAATCTCAAGACTCTGAAGTAACCCAGGCGGTCTCTGGTGCTCGATCTTTACCTTCTGGCAAGTAAGACACCGTGCCATGTATTTTGTTACATCACTTTTCAAACCCGGCCACCAATACACAGATTTCAAATTATGGTACATTTTGGTCATACCAGGATGAAGAGTATAACGGCTCTTGTGCGCCTCATCTAGAATATTTTGTCTCAACTCTGCCTTAAGTGGGACACAGATTCTCTTTTGATAGCAAACCAATCTACTAGGCGATAGATCATAGCCCTGAGCTTCTCCGCATTTAATCCGAGCTAGATTATGCTGTATCCAGCCATCTTGCCTCTGAGCTTCTTCAATCTCAATTCTCAAGTCACTTTCCTCTTGGGAAATAGTATAATTGCCATAGAGGATTTGATTTGATAGATTCAAATCATGAAAATCTACTATTAACTTCCCCTCTTGAATCATCATTGCTGCCACCAACATTGTCTTTCGACTAAGAGCATCTACGACTACATTTGCTTTACCCGGATGATATTTGATTTCTAGGTTGTAGTCCTTAAGCAATTTCATCCACCTTCATTGTCTCATATTCAATTCTTTCTAATCATACAAATATTTGAGACTCTTGTGGTCGCAGTACAGTTATACCGTCACACTATACAGATAATGCCTCCAAATTTTCAAAGCAAATACAATGGCCGCAAGCTTTAGATCATGTGTAGGATAATTCATCTCATGAGGTTTGAGCTGTCGAGAGGCGTAGGCCACCACACGTCCTTGCTGCATAAGGACACACCCTAATCCCTACTTACTCGCATCACTATACACAATGTAGGTCAAGCTGGGATCAGGTATAATCAACACAGGTGCCGTAGTCAACCTCTCTTTCAACTCCATAAAGCATTTTTCACAATGTTCATCCCACACAAAAGGCTGATCCTTCCTCATGAGCTTGGTCATCGGCAAGGCAATACGTGAGAAATTCTGAATGAATCTCTGGTAGAACCAGCAAGACCCAGAAAACTGCGTACCTCTGCCACAGATTCTGGTCTTTTCCAGTCCAGTACTGCTTCCACTTTACTAGGATCTATAGAGACCCCTTCTTGCAAGATAACATGGCCTAAGAACTTTACTTCCGATAGCCAAAACTCGCATTTACTCAATTTGGCATAGAGCTGCTTCTCACGCAATGTATTCAATACAACTCTCAAATGATGCTCATGCTCTTCTCTACTCTTAGAGTATATCAAAATATCATCAATGGATACCACAACGAATTGATCCAGATATTGTCGAAAGATACGGTTCATGTAATCCATAAAAATCGCAGGTGCATTGGTTAGCCCAAATGGCATCACCAAGAACTCATAATGACCATACCTGGTCCGAAAAGCAGTCTTTGGAACATCTTCTGCTTTTACTCGTAGCTAATGATACCCTGACCTTAGATCAATTTTTAAGAATACACACGAACCGGATAGTTGATCTAAAAGGTCATCGATTCGAGGAAGAGGGTACTTGTTCTTGATAGTAATCTTATTCTGTTCTTTATAATCGATACATAGACGAAGACTCCCGTCTTTGTTTTTCACAAACAACACTAGAGCTCCCCAAGGCGACACACTGGGTCTAATAAACCCTTTCTCCATCAAGTCTTCTATTTGTTTCTTTAACTCTGCCATTTCGTTTGGGGCATACAGCATGGGGCCTTAGATATAGAACCAGCTCCAGGCACAATGTCAATGGGAAACTGAACTTCCCTTTCTGGAGGTAATCCGCTAAGATCATCCAGAAATACCTCAGGGAATTCATTTACCACGGGTATACTACTCACAGTTTCACTAATCTCCCCTTATACAGAGAAGAATACCATATACCCCAGGCAACCCTTTTCAAGATATTTTTCAGCTTTAGCCGTAGAAAGGAAATTCATACTGCCATTTACAACTTCGACCCTCTGAGAAGCAGGATACACTATCCTCCTTTTCCCACAATCAAGCATCACATTATTCACCGTTAACCAATCAAAGCCCAAAATGACTTCCAATTGGTAAAGCAGCAGACAAATCAAATCCACAGTAGATTGGTGGCCTTCTATAGTTATGACACAATTCAGACAAGCTTCTATAGTCAAGGCCTTAACACCCATCGGAGTTGACACTATTAGATCAAATGGTAATTTATGCACATGCAATCCCAGGTGCTTCACGCAATCATAGGCAATGAAGGAGTGACTTGCACCTGAGTCAAATAGAACTTGCAATAAATAGCCATTAAGCAGAATTTTACCTTGTATCAACTTAGGAGATTTACGAGCCTCCTCGTGGGTCATAGCAAATACTCGGCCCTGAGTTTTCAGCCTCTGGTCTGGTCGTGGCTCTTTGCATTCGACAGCAGTATGCCCCACATGTTTATAATTGAAGCATATTATTCGACCCTCATAAGTCTTACCATGATGTGACTGATTACAACGAGGACAGATCCAAGGTGTAAACGAAGTTCTCTGCTGATCACGGTTCCCAGACTGGTAGGGCTTTTTACTACTCCCAAATGAAGATCCTTGTCCCTTTTGCTTCTATGAAGTACCACCCTTACTAGGTTCACTGCGGTGACCAGTAGCTTTAGTAGGATATAGTTCTCTTAAATTATTTTTTGTGATCCTACACTCTTCAACAGCCATGTTGAATTTAGTGAACATATGAGTGACCAACCACTTCTTCAGATCACGTCTCAACCCCCGAATAAGCATGTAAGAACTCCACTCTTCATCATCCTTATACCGGAGGTAGGAGGAATATCGAGACAAACGGATGAAATGGGATAGATAGTCATCAAAGCTTTCCGTGTCCCGTTGTCTGATATTTAGGAATTTTGTTTCTTTCTCGAGCCGCACCGATTTGGGAAAGTACTTCTCATTAAATTCTTGCTGGAATGATTCCTAAGTTAACGGCACATTTCTGCTGTGTAGAGTGAGAGATATATTCCTCCACCAGCGATCAGCATCACCTTCTAACTTGTAGAAAGCTAGGCTTGCCTTCACCTCGAATGGGCATCCTAGGACCTCGAAGATTTTCTCAAGGCGATTCAACCAATCTTCAGCTGCTTGAGGATCAAACCTCCCTTTGAACACCGGAGGCATATGTTTACAAAATCTGGTGACCCAAAATTGAAGGTCCCTTTCCTCTCTTACCGGTACCCCGTGCGACTCTTGATTTGGAACAGTGTGAGGTAGGGACTCCAAGGGTCGTGCTGACCCTTCAGTAGTGTCCTCATGATGAGTTTCTTCTTGAGTTTCCACTGGAGTAGATTGAATCGTGTCCTCTTTGTTCTTTGCTTTCTCTACTCTGAGCTCTTCTCTTAGCTCAGCAATCATATCTCTTTGATCCCGGATTAGACTTATCAGCTCTTGCATTGGATCTGGTGGATTGTCATTGACTTCCTCCACCTCTGGGTCTACACGCGAAACATTGGGGCATCCTCTAGTTTTCTTCATTCTACAAACAACTTACCCCATTAATATAATAGAGATAGTATATACATATATTCACAAGTCTCACATATATATCCATATCAATAGAACATACATGTGCATACACAACAATTATCCACAGATGATCTTTTATTCCTAAACCCAACTAAGGGATCTATCCTAGCAAACTCTACCCTTGCCAGGAACTACAGCTCTGATACCAAAATGTAACCCCCTGCCTTTAACCACATAATTATAATTTGATATCACATAACTAAATTGGTTTAGAGACCGTCGGATAGCTTAAACTCATTTCAAATTCCTACACTGTAGTAGGGTTTTCACTAAAACCTTTCATAAAATCTTCTCTATCTTGGTCTCAATTTCAAAACTCGAATATAATTACCTGCGCAGTTAGTTTACATTCACACACATCAGAGTATATAACCAAATCCCCGGCAACTCCTGGGTTCTATACATATATAATCTGAGGGTTTAAAAGTCTCCACTAGGGGATTACATAACCAAATCAACAGTAATATTTACATCTCTAAAATATACAGTAATCCCAAGTTCAAAAGAAGATAACCAACACCCTACAATCAGATATACCCCAAAGGGGTTCTAATCGCTTTGGGTTGACCGCTTCTCTTTAGCACCACTAGCCCTGTCTGAAATGTTAGTTATTGAAAAGAATGAGATTCAAGAGAATCCCAGTAGTAACAAATCACTCATACAGTGCATAAACAAAAAGCATATAAGGTCATATTAGCAGCATCACAATGTAACGTGGTTCACACCACAAACGACAGCACTCATGGCTGTAAACTCTAAGCGTCAGCTTTCGCTGCGATCTCAATGTATTCACAAAGTATTCACTAGGCGTCAGCTTTCCCTGCGATCACAAAGCATCACAATGTCACAATGTATTCTCAATGCATGACAAACATACATACAATGTTTCACACAAAGTATAAGAGATGAGTCACTACCTTGTTCTTTCCGATTCTGCTCTAGCGCAGGCGGATCACGAACAGGGCAAATATCGAATCCTACAATTCTAAATGCACCATTTAGACACTTCCATAGTGTTTCTTGGGGTTATATGAGTCTAAAATGAAAATTTACAAAAATGCCCCTAAGGACCCGGCCCGGGCCCGCCGACCCGGTCCGGTTACACTTTTCCTAAAATTCTAATTTGGGCTATGCTAACATATTTCAGCCCAAGGAATCCATTTCCTGACTCGGAATTATCAAATTCAATGTTAAATTACAAATTTACCCTTGGCAGCCCCACTTTAAGGGTATTAGGGGCGTTTTCGTAATTATGCTTTTTCGGCCTTTTCCGAAAAAGTGACCAACTGTAACCCCACCTAATTTTTACCCTTGAACTCAATGGAACCATCAAATCATTGAAAATCCAACTCTAAGACCCATTTCTAGAGCTGGCCGAAATTTATGAGCTCTCCGGGGAAAATCGGGGTTTTACGATTTCGGCTCTGAAAACACGTTCCTTTCTACTCCTAACCACTTTATTAACCATTATATTAGGTTACAACTAACATTAAGACCTAATTTGGGCAGCATAACCTCTAGGTCATATCATTTCCAAACTTTAAAACCAATAGCAATCCGGCGAAATTTCACCGTTTAAATTGCCCACAGCAGCCAGAACAAGCAATATACGAAAGTTTGGAAGTTACCTCAAGCTCCTTCTAGCTTTTGTCAAGAGTGGCTGAAAACCCTAGCCCCTTGAACACCAAATTTTCTTGTCAAACACCTTAAATAACATAGAAGAGAAGCTTAGGAACAAGGGTATACGCATTAGGTACGAATTCACCGAAGAAATCGACCTACCTTGTAAGTTCTCTTCTCTTTCTCTCTCTAAAAGCTCTCAAACTTTCTCTCTCTCTTGGCTGCTGGTTCAGCACGAAATGAGCTAAGGAGGAAGATGGAAAAATGATTTTATAATATTTTATGTCTTACTTTAATATTCATTAAAGTAAAATTCCAAAAATCACACTTTATGTACATAAACATAATGTTGTGAGCCCAAATAACTTGTGCATAATATTTTCTCTTCTTGGCCCATGATAAAGACGTCCAAGAAGGTCCTTCCATCAGCCCAAATGAGTTTTCCATGTACCTCATAATTTCAAAACTTGCCATCACATTATTTCTTTATTTCCGGACTTAATGAGATTTCTGGCAGATTTTCTGCCCTAACTTTGAAAAATCATAACTAATTCTAAAAAATCAAAATAGAGTGAGTCCAAAGCCTATAGAACCCTTATTGAGTATTGTTTTAAGGAAAAATATAGAATTTTTCTGTATGGAATCACAAAATTCCCAGAATTTCAATCTTTACATACTGTTCCAGAAAATAATTAATTTCGCTGGGGCAAACTTCAAAAATCCATAACTCTTATCTCACAAATCAAAATGATACAATTTATATGTCCATTTTGAAGCTTGGCATGTGAAATTTAAGATTGGAAAATTTCAGAATTTTTAGACACCATTTGCCTATTAAAACGTCCATACAAATCGGCTGCCCTGTACAGAGTTTCAATGGACAGAGTTTTCAACTTTTGCACAATTGTTCCCAATGGTTCTAACTTCACAATAAACACTCTCCCCACACGAATTTTCACAAGGAAGCCATTGGAATCATTAATATATCCAAATTCCCATCACACATTCTCTAAAAGTGTTTATTCAACAATAATTACATCCACTTTTGAAGTCATTAGCCCTTAATCACTTTTTGGGATATTACACCCTATATGCCTCCCCCGTTACAAAATTGATCTTTCTAGTGGCTAATGAACTTCTAAGTTCATTTGCTACTATTATAAACTCTCCACCCTTACCCATATAAGTTTCACCAAAGATGCAGATAGATGTAAATCTACATCTTTGTATGATACCCTTTTTCTTTTCTTTTCACTCTGACCATTTGTGCTTACAAGTGGAAGACTGCATATTTACAAGTGGAAGTGTGCATATTTACAAATGAAAGAGTACATATATATAATACTAAAACAATGACAATCAGATTATGCAAATCACACATTTTTCAAAAAAAATTGAAAACATTTTGACACGAATGACAAGTGTAATTTACATAAAGAAAAACAGGAAAGAAAGTTAAAAGTTACTGAGAAGATAAGATATATTCGACAAAAGCTGTTGAAAAGATAAGATAGATTAGACAAAAGCATGATTATGTACAATAGTTGTGATTTTGGCTTACATCTTCCTCTGGTTTTACTTCCAGTAACGGTTTAAATGTTTTTTATGAATCAAGGATTTGCTTCCCATCCAGTTTTCTTATAAACTAGCAAACAGGGTCTTTTAACATCAGATTCTAATTCAATAGCACTCTTTTTCTCTATTGAATATGTCCGCTAAATCAAGAAGAATACGATGAACATCACCACCCGGATGCGTCTCAAGAGTTTGAATGATATCATCCAATGACTCCTTACTCAGTCCATCCTTTATAAATTTAATTTTATCTTCTTGATTTATAGAAACTATACCTTTACTCCTACAACGCTAATCACAATTCCACCTTGCAAATTTATGGCAAACGTTCATCCTTTTAGCCCTTCTCTTTTTGAAGTAAGAACTTCTTCCCATTCCTGGCAAAGGTTTAACAAATGATTTATGAATCTCACCTCCTAAACATACCTTAGCTTCAATGATCAGCGTATGTCCACAGGAAGGCCTAAACGCTTGAATATCTTCATCCTTTCAAGTCGACTGTTATAGATCTTTCTAAGCACATCTTTGGGAAGAGTGGGGAACCTGTTCTTAAGGTTTACAAGAGATTACTCCATGGTAACTTAAAATAAAACTGATAAAAATTAAAATTCGCAAAGCAGTTCAGTGTGTTTTAATGAGTCAAGAAAGCAAAATGAGAGAGTAGAAAAGAAGTTTTGGGTTGCCTCCCAAATAGCCACCCTTCTTTAACATCTTTAGCTAGACAAAGATTAAACTACAGATTTTTCTTTTTCTTTTTTTTCAATTTTTTATTAAAAAATTACTAGATTGAACACTTACCTTTTGGTTCTTCAAATGTGATGATAGATTTCAAAGTGTTGAGTGCACCTTCATTGTATTCTTTGAGCCTTTGCCCATTCACTTTGAATTTTCAATCACCATCTTGAATCTCCACAGTTCCATATGGCTATACTTGAATCACAGTAAAAGGACTTGACTACCTTAATCTCAGCTTTCCTGGAAAGAGCTTTAACCTTGAGTTGTATAAAAGCACTTTTTATAGCGATGTAAACTTTCTCCTCAAATTTCTTTTGTCATGCCACATTTTTGTCTTCTCCTTGTATAACTTTCCATTTTTATAAGCTTGTTGTCTGAATACTTCAAGCTCAATGAGTTAGAGAAGTCTTTTCTCACCAACTGACTTTAAGTCAAAATTTAATGCTTTTACTACCCAATATGCTTTGTGCTCTATTTCTATTGGAAGATGGCATGCTTTTTCGTAGACAATTGATATGGGGATATACCAATTGGTATCTTGAAGGCAGTTCTATAAGCCTAGAGTGCATCATCTAACTTTTGAGCCCAGTCCTTTCGATTGGAATTCACTATCTTCTCTAAGATCCACTTCAGTTATCTGTTTGAGATTTCCACCTGCCCGTTAGTTTGTGGATGATATGGAGTTGTAACCTATGTACTACTCCATATTTAGCTAACACAGACTGAAGCTGCTGATTACAAAAATGCCTTCCTCTATCATTGATAATAGCTCTGGGCTCTCCAAATCTTATAAAAATATTTTTCCTCAGAAACTTCACAACCACCTGAGAATCATTTGTAGGAAAAGCAACTGCTTCAACCCACTTGGAGACATAATCAATAGCTACTAAAATGAACTGTTTGCTAAAAGAGGATGGAAAAGGCCCCATAAAATCGATCCCCATACATCAAAAAGTTCAACTTCTAAGATATTAGTTAAAAGGGCTTCATGTCTCCTTGAGATATTTCCCGTTCTTTGACATCTATCACAGGTTGCCACAATTCTGTGAGCGTTCTTGAAGAGTGTAGGCAAGTAAAATCCTGATTAAAGGACTTTAGTAGCAGTTCTATTTGCTCCAAAATAACCACCATATAGGGATGAATAGCATTGATTTAATATGCTGTCCATTTCTTCTTCAAGAACACATCGCCTAATAATTTGATCGGGCATTGTTTGTACAAGAACGGATCCTCCCAAAAGTAATGCCCTACATTAGCCAGAAACTTCTTTTGCACTTTAGAAAGTTCATAAGGCATTACTCCGCTTGCCAAATAATTCACAAAATCAGTATACCAAGGAGTAAGTTGTGACTGCATGATAAAAAGTTGCTTATCTGGGAAATTCTCTTAGATTGGTGATTCTTTCTTTCTTTTAGGTGGTTCTAACCGAGAAAGATGATCTGCAATGAGATTCTCGGTCCCTTTTTTTGTCTTTGATCTCCAAGTCAAATTCTTGTAGTAGAAGCACCCACCTGATCAGTTTGGGCTTAGCATCTCTTTTCTCAATCAAGTATTTGATTACTGAGTAGTCCGTCTAGACAATGACCTTTAACCCGATTAAGTATGCTCTGAATTTGTCAAATGTAAACACTACTGCTAAGAGCTCTTTTTCTATTATTACATAATTCAGCTGTGCTTCTAAGAGTGTTCTGCTAGCATAATAGATAAGCATGAAAGATCTTGTCTATTCTTTGGCCTAAAACAACTCCAATTGTATAATCACTTGCATTACACATCATCTCAAATGGAAGATTCCAATTTGGAGCTATGATAACTAGTGCAAAAGCCAAGGCACTTTTTAGAGTTTGGAAGGCTGATAAGTACTCCTTATTAAACACACAAGGAGTATTTTTCTCCAACAGCATGCAAAGTGGCTTTGTGATTTTTGTGAAGTCCTTGATGAATCTTCTATAAAAGCCAATATGTCCTAAAAACCTCCAAATGCCCCTGATTGAGGAAGGAGGTGGTAGCTTTTGAATTGTTTCAATCTTAGCTCAGTCCACTTGCCTCGATCAGATACCTTATGACCTAGCACAATTCCTTCTTTCACCATAAAATGGCATTTCTCCCAATTTAGAACCAAGTTTGTCTCCACACAACATTGCAAGACTTTTGTCAAATTTGAAAGACAATGATCAAATGATTCTCTAAAAACTGAAAAATCATCCATAAAGACCTCAATGAACCTTTCCACTATGTTTGAGAAGATTGCCATCATACTCCTTTGAAATGTTACTGGTGCATTACATAGACCAAATGGCATTTTTCTGAAGTCAAAGGTACCGTATGGATTGAGTCTTCTCTGGTGCTCGACTAATGGCTTGTAGTTGTCCTCCATTAAGATCTTATGCATACAAATTGAAGGACTAATCCCTCTTATATAAGCTATTGACCATCCAAATGCTATTTTATACTCCCTTAGAACTCTTAATAACTTTTCTGCTTCTTCAGGAGTAAGAGCTATAGAGACGATTGTTAGAGCAAACGTTTCACCCAAGAGGGGGGGTGAATTGGGTGACCTTAGAATTTCGTCCAAAAATATAAAACTTTAACAATGGAATTAAAACAGGAAAGAGTAAGGAGAAATATCACCGAAGTGTACACCAGGATTTATACTGGTTTGGCCACAACCACTTTGACCTACGTCCAGTCCTCAGAGCTTCTCTGAGAGTTTCACTATAACTTCCAAGATTCAGTGGGTTCTTGGCACCTCAGTACAAGCAAGTTCCTACACCTGGACACTCGCTCCCCCTTATAAGTTGTAATTCAATCCCAACTCAAGGTTCCACAACCTTAAGTTACCTCAATAACAAATATTGAGTTTGAATGAAATATCTCTCTGACAGAGTAAATAAGAATCACTGAAGCATAGAATCACAAGTATAATGGAAAACAGAGTAATGAACTTGATGATCCGTTCGTAAGTGTGTTCTTGTGTATCTCTCTGTTCAGATGTTCCCATATATATAGATACATTGGTAATGATTGCTGGAACATATTTCTGCATGTCCGTTGGAGCGTGCACAGCCATTATTGACTTTTCCAGTTTTTGAAAAACATACGTTATGGTAGGTGACGGTCGGTGACATTTGAGCATTGCTTTTGACTTTCCTTATTTGGTGAGATCTCTTCATTGTTTACCTGTTGAAATGCTAAGTACACTAATATAATGAAAAGTAAATCAAATAGGAAACAGAACAATGACCGTTGAAATGATTTCAAACTTTCTGGGTCTGCTTACTCGAGTAGCTACTCGAGTATCACATGAAGGTTACTCGAGTATCATCAGGAAATCTTAAATTAACTTCAAGTCAATGAGCAAATACAAGAATACTCGGGTAGTGCATGGAATAACCAATTTTCAAATCTTTAGAAATATCTGTTTACTCAGGTACCTACTCGAGTAATGCACTCATAACTTTATGAGTTACTCGGGTACCAACTCCAGTAAACCTTCAAATAAACTTGTGGTTACTCGATGCTCTACTCCAATAATGTTGGCAGGATTTCAAGGCTGAGAGCACTTACCTTGTTACTCGGGTATGGACTCGAGTAATTAACAAATTTGTGCAACGGTTACTCGGGTACCACCTCGAGTAACTGTACTTTTTGTGCATAACTTACCCTGGTAATGACTGGAAGTTTACCTTGAAAATATTTCTGCATACTCGGGTACTTACTCGAGGAATCCACTTAAAATACAACATTAGATACTTGCATACTAGAGTAAGGACTCGAGGAAAATGAGATAAAAAGAAATCAAGTTAATCGGGTACCACCTTCAAGTTTTAACTTACCTTAGTGCGTTACTCGAGTAGCTCCTCGAGTAACATTAGCAGTAGTACTAAGTGCCGAGAGCTCCACATTTTCAGAAACAGAGTTACTCGAGTAGCTACTCGAGTATCATTGGAAACTTGAAGGCAACTGGAAGTTTTTCACATGATTACTCGAGTAGCGGCTCGAGTAACATTGGCAGGCCGAGAGCAACTCCAAGTTGTTACCTGGTTACTCGAGTAGAAGGCAACTGGAAGTTTTTCACATGATTACTCGAGTAGCGGCTCGAGTAACATTGGTAGGCCGAGAGCGCCTTGAAAATACTTACACTATTACTCGAGTACTTACTCGAGTAACGTTGGTAGGTTACTGGAAGTTGTCTCTGGTTACTTCAAGTTTTGTCTCATTACTCGAGTAGCGCCTCGAGTAATGCCTTAGAAAACTTGCTTCTCATCAAGTTTCTCAGATTTTTCTCTTGGCCTTTCTTCATTACTCCAATGCTTACCTCAAGTAATGCTTATCCCTGTTATTCATTTGTTCAAACTTGTTTATTAATCATTTCCTTTTCAAACCATTCTTTTGTTATCATCAAAACATGGGATCTAACAACGATTACAGGTAATGTTGAATCTCCTCCCAGATAAACATACTTCAAGTGAGATGGCAGTATTTTCAACTCCAGTACTAGTGGTTTCTCTGTTGATGGTACCGGCTTACTCAGCCTTTCCCTAAGATCTTCAAATGGTTTCTTGATAAAAATTGGGGAATTTGCTTTAAGGTACCTTATCTACTCCAAAACTTCTGGATTAGTAGATTTTTATACATATACCATTCCCATTGCTAATGGTTGATCCATGGAGATTTTGTTCACCACGTCTTTTGTGCAGTTGGCCAATGTATTGACTTTGTAGCAGGTGTCACCTTCATCTGAAAAGGATAAAGCCTTGAAAATGTTGAAGGATACTTGATCATCTTGAACTCGTAAGGTTAACATCACCTGTTACATATCTATTAACGTTCTCCAAGTTGCTAGGAATGGCCTCCCAGGTATGATAAGAATATCTTGGTCTTCTCCTATGTCGAGTATTATGAAATCAGCTGGGAATATGAGTTTGTCCACCTTCACCAAAACATCTTCTAAGACACCCCTTGGATGTTTTATTGATAGGTCAGCTAGAAGTAATGAGACTGTGGTCGGCTTCACCTCTTTAAGACCAAGTTTATTAAAAATAGATAGAGGTATGAGTTCTACACTTTCTCCAAGATCACAAAGTGCTCTTTCAAAGTGACATTAACCTATGGTGCAATGTATGTAGAAGCTGTTAGACCAAGCGTTTCACCCAAGAGGGGGGTGAATTAGGTGATACTAAAAATTTCGTTGCAAATATAAAATTTGACGGTGAAACTAAAATAGTAAGGAGTAAGGAGAAATATCACTGAAGTGTACACCGGGAGTTATACTGGTTCGGTCACAACCACTTTGACCTACGTCCAGTCCTCAAAGCTTCTCTGAGAGTTTCACTATAACTTCCAAGATTCAGTGGGTTCTTGGCACCTCAATACAAGCAAGTTCCTTCACCTGGACACTCGCTCCCCCTTACAAGTCGTAATCCAATCCCAACTCAAGGTTCCACAACCTTAAGTTATCTCAATAACAAATATTGAGTTTGAATGAAATATCTCTCTTAAGAGTGAATAAGAATCACTGAAGTACAGAGTTACAAATATCACTTAAAACAGAGTAGTGAACTTGATGATATGTTTTTGTGTGATCTTGTTGTTGTTTCTCTGTTTGGATGTTCCCATTTATATAGATATATTGGTGAAGACCGTTGGAACATTTTCTTCTCGTCCGTTGGAGAGTACGCAACCACTATTGACTTTTCTAGTATTTGAAATATATCCATTGGCAGTAAGTGGCATTTGAACTTCTTATTTGACTTTCCTTATTTGATATGATTTCTTCATTGTTTATCTGTAAATATGCTAGGAATACTAATACAATGGAAGGTTAATCATATAGGAAACAAATCAATGAACGTTTGAATGATTTCTAAATTTCTGGGTTTCCCTACTTGAGTAGCTACTCGAGTATCCATTAAAGTTTACTCGAGTACTTACTCGAGTATCATCGAGAAAGCTTTAATGAACTACAAGTCAACAAACAAATATGAGATTACTCGGGTAGTGCATGGAATAAACAAAATATCAAACCTTTGGAAATGTATGTTTACTCTGGTACCTACTCGAGTAATGTACTCTTTTCTTCATAGGTTACTCGGGTATCAACTCGAGTAAACATTCAAATAAAATTTTAGTTACTCGATGCTTTACTCTAGTAATGTTGCAAGATTTCAAGGCCGAGAGCACTTCAAGTTTGGTTACTTTGTTACTCGAGTAAACATAATTTTTCAGTATGGCTTACTCGGTTAATGACTTGAAGTTTTTCTTCAAAAATAACCCTACATACTCGAGTACATTCTCGAGTAATTCACTTAAAATGAATCATTAACTACCTGCAAACTTAAGTAGCACCTCGAGTGAATTATGATAAAAATAGATTAAGTTATTCGAGTACTACCTTCAGATTTTTGCTTACCACAGTGCGTTACTCGAGTAGCTACTCGAGTAACATTGGCAGGGTACAAAATGTCAAGAGCAACACATTTTCTGAAACAGAGTAACTCGAGTACATACTCGAGTATCATTGGCAGGCCGAGAGCAACTGGAAAACTTTTACATGGTTACTCGAGTACCTACTCGAGTAACATTGGCAGGCCGAGAGCAACTCCAAGTATTTACCTGGTTACTTGAGTAGTTACTCGAGTAATGTTGGCAATTTACTCGAAGGTGTCTCTGGTTACTTCAAGTTTTGTCTCATTACTCGAGTACATACTCGAGTAATGCCTTAGAAAATTTGCTTCTGATCAAGTTTCTCAGCTTTTTCTCTTGGCCTTTCTTCATTACTCCAATGCTTACTTTAAGTGATGCTTTTCCCTGTTATTACTTTGTTCAAACTTATTTATTAATCAAATATTTTTCATATAATTCTTTGTTATCATCAAAACATGAGATCTAACATAAGCTTCATGTATCTTTGAGCTTTGGAGGTACTTTCTTTTGGAGAATAGTGCTGCACTCCTCAGTAAGTGTAACTGTTTCAAATTCCTCAAGCTTATGCTTATTTGAGAGAATGTCCTTCATGAATTTTGCATAACTAGGCATTTAGGCAAGAGTGTATGCAAAAGGAATGTTGATGTGCAACTTTTTAAAAACCTCCAAAAACTTTGCAAACTGCTTATCCAGCTTTGCTTTTGCAAGTCTCTGAGGGTATGGAACTGATGGTATAAATGGAGGAGGATTATTTGGAAAGCTGATTATTCCTAGTATCACATCATCCTCCTTCTATTCTTATACTTCCTTCTTTTATTCTTCTCTTCTTTCTTTCTTTTCTCTGTCAACCTTCTTTTTTATTAAAGGATCTTTCAATTCTTTCCCACTTCTTAGTGCAACGACCTTCACATGCTCTTTTGGGTTTCTTTCGGTGTCACTTGGTAAATTTCCTGGTTGTCTAGAATTTAGCATATTTGCAATTTGGCCCATCTGGATTTCCAAGTTCTTTATTAAGGCGTCTTGGTTTTTGAGTGTCGCATCAGTCCTAGCTATGAATTGAGCCAATGCATCTTCTACAATTATTTTCTGCTATATTGGATTTGGTTGTTGAAGAACTTGTTGCTGGTAGTTTCCTTGCGGCTTGAATGCATTTTGATTATTCCTCCAATTGAAGTTTGGATCATTTTGCCAACCAGAATTGTAGGTTTTTGAGAATGGGTCATTCCTTTGGTTTCCTATGGAATGGGCTTGCTTCAACATAAATGAGTATCCTTGACATTACGTGATCACATGAGGTCCTCCACATTGATTACAAGCTTTAGTAGGAGTACTGATTACATTTTCTTGGGTTGTCAGTGATCCTACTTGCTTGGATATAGATACAACTTCAGAAGAAAAAGTTGTAAGGACATCTAGCTCATATACTCCAAGAGCTTTCTTTGAATTACTATGTTCAGAAGGCTATTGATATGCATTGGCTGCCATCTCCTCAAGTAGATTGCAAGCATCATCTATAATTTTTCCCATTAAAGATCCAGCTGCAGCATCTATAAGAATTCTGGAGATGTGCGTCATCCCACTATAGAAAGTTTATAGTTGCTACCAATTTAGTAACCTATGATGAGGACATCTCCTAGCAACTCCTTGTATCTTTCCCATGCTTCATAGAGGCTTTCTTGTTCATGCTGGGTGAATGAGGCAATGTCATTCCTCAATTTGTTTGCATCATATGGATAATTGGGAAAAGTCTAAGTCTAATGGTATCATCAGTAACACCATTATGCTTAAATGTGTCACGGAAGTTGGCCATATATACATTAGGATCTTCTATTGGTAAACCACTAAACTAATTTCTTTTCATCATTTGGATAATTGCAGGCTTGATTTCAAAGTTGTTAGCTACTACTGGTGGTCTCCTGATTCCAGAATTTGTCTCCATGACGTTGGTGTTGCATAGTCATGGAGTGTTTTGGTATCTATTGTTTCTCCCCTTGGATTTTCCATCAGATTGCTTAAGATTAAAGTAGGCTGCTTTTGAACTCTTAAATTTCTTTTAAAAGTTCTTTCGATCTCAGAATTAAGAGGTTGTAGTTCAGTCTCCTTCGATCTGGTCATACACTAAGCAAAAGCCAGAAAAGAAACACAAAACACTAAAAGGAAAAATAAATATAATATAAATACCAAATTAGTAATAACATTACTTGGTATTGATATTAATGACTACAATCCCAGGCAACGACGCCAAAAACTTGTTACGAGTGTAGATGATCAATTAAATAGTTCAAGTGTACACTGTCATAATTAAGTACTATAGAAGTGAGTTGAGTATCGTTCCTACAAGGATTGATCATTAAGTACCAAAATGAGTAATTTTAATTCTATTTAGTCGATCGATTAATTGGTGATTGAGAGAACAAAATAAAATGATAATTATGAGTGTAAATAATATGGAAGCAAATATGAGAAAAAACCTTAGGGATTAGATTTCACTTAACAAATTCCGGATTGAATCACTTATCTATTCTAGCCCAATTTTTTCCACATGATTGATAGTTGAGTTTCCCTAATTTAATTACTAGCCTCTTCCAAGGTCAAGCAATTCTATAATTAATTGCTAATCCAATATATTCCTATATGAATTTAAGCAATTAATTATGGATTAAGATTAATGGAACTCAGTAAGACTACACAACTCATATGAATATATTCCTATTTCATATGCAAGTCATGGTTTTAATTATAGGATCTACACATATGCATCTCCTTTTGGTTTCAACATGAATATTGAAATCGTTCAAAAGATGGCCAATCAAATGAAAGTATTAAGAATAATAATTAAAACTCAATTATGAAGGAAAAATTAAAAATAGATTTAATAAGTTAAGATTCAATCCGTTATTAGTAAGTTACGTCATCACCGTAGGAAAATGAAAATTTAGATCATGATAAAATTAAAAACAAAATCAAAATAAATTGACATTATATAAAACTAGAATGAAATCCTCATAAATACTGTATAAACTTGAATATTAAATTCTTAAACATAAATATACAATAAAAAGATGCATGAAAAATGGAAAAATCTCGCCGTCCCTTTAGGAGGTAAAACCTTCCATGTAGGTGGCATGTAAAAAGTAATACAATCCTAAACCTTCCATGTAGGAGGCATCCAAAAAGTAATACAATGCATAAAATTAAATCTAGAAAATAACACAATTTATTCAGAATTGTTAGAGGAAATATCTCTCCCTATCAGCGAAATATCTCCATGCCTTCCAGTCTCTGCGCCTGATGCTCATATTTATAGGCAATGAGTGAAAAGTTGCGTGTCAGTTTTTTCCAGATGCTACAGTGTCATGTCATTTTTTTGCACGGAATGAACAATATCCTGTTGGTTGATTTATGTGTTTTTTCATGATTGCTACAATGTTTTGTCGCCTGCTATAGTTCTTCCATCCACTACAGTAATGGTCTGCTATAGTGATTCCGTCATAAATAGTGAACATTGAATAGTGACGACCGTATCATTCTTTTTCCAGTTGTGCCTCTGTCTTGTTTCAATCTTATGGGTTTGTTTTTAGGTCTCCTTTTTTCTCTTTTCTCCTTAATATAGTGTACGTGGCTATCAAAAGAAAAGCAAGGAAATATTTATCAATTACACCCAAATTAATTACATTAAGCAAAAATATTTTCCACAAAATCATCATATAAGGAAAAATAAATATGCAAATATTTTACATATCACACTTCCCACACCTTAAAATTTTGGATAAGAGAAGGAAAAATAAGAGAAAAATAGTGAGAAGAAGAAAGAAGAGATAAGGTGGCAAAATATTTGAAGAACAAGTGAGAGAAAGTGTTCTTGAGCTCATTTATCCCCGAAATCATGTTTCAAGCTCAAAGTGTCTTAATCAATCTTGCTCCTCTCATCTAGAACAACATTTCTATGATTTTAGATTTTTGAAAAGAGGAGTTTGGCGCTATCTAAAAGTAGTAGGAGTTGGGAGAATTAAGAACGGGTTATTGCACTAGATAGAGATAAGTATAAGCTTCGATTTGAATATAGTATCTTGAGATTTGGTTGAGTTTTCATGAGGTTAATATGTTTCCCTAATTTTTGGTCAAAAGATAATCTTAGGGTTTTAATTGATCTTATGAACATGATGTTAAGTAAGGTTTAACTATGATAGGAATGAAATTTGACAAGTCTTGTAGATTGAGGTTGCAAAATCACTTTGTTTGACCATAAGTTTTGGCTAGACCAGGGAAAAAGGGAAAGAGTGTGATTTTGTTGATTTTGAGGTTTCCAATGGGTTTAGAATGAAAAATTGTGTAGGATATAGATGAGAAAATGACTTTGGGAGTATTGGAAGTGAAAAAAGAATTTGTGGCCTAAAAACCCTAAGTTTTAGCCATAGTAGATCCTTAGGGAAGGAATTGGATTTTGCCAAATTTGTGGCTAGAAATGGATTATACATGCAAAATTATGTGGGGATAGCTTGTTGAAATGATTTTAGAAGAGTTGGATTGAAAACCCTAAAATTGAGTTAAAGGTTATTTGAGGATAGATGCTTCCATATTATGTTTCAAGGAAGTCAGGTTGCTTTGGGTTCAAGTTTGGTTTATTAAATATTGTTCAATAACTGTGAAATTTTATAGGTTATTATTACTCATCGTAAGCTTTAGAATGAGGTATAGAATGCATTATTTGGACAAGTAGTTTGTAAGTTATGATTTGTTAAATTTAGGTATCAAATCTGGATGAAATTTTGAGGCAAATATGTTGGCCAAGGATTCCTAGAAAACTTCCCCTGTAATTGGTATTGGTTGTTATTTTTCCTTTTCTTAGGAATTAAAGGGATTTATATAGGAACTTGAATCACCTCATATAAATTTTTCTATATTAACTTATGAATTTTCAAAGTTGTCTGATGAAATATGGCATATTAGGGTTGATTCTTGAATTTTCAGCTTTTGGAGGGAATTGTAATTAGTAAACTCATGGGGATTAGAAACATGTTTTAGAGGCTAATATGACCATGTTAGATACCCAAATCTCAAGGGAGGAAAGCATATAACATGTCTTAGATTAAGTATGAATTAGGCATAGCACAAGAGTACTAAAGATAACCGACAAAATAAAGTAAGGAAGAAGAACAGGGATGAGTCAAGCGTAACATAATATTCAGTATGCCAATAAAATTGGAATAAGTAATGACCCATCTATACTTGAATTCTAAAATATAGGAAAATTAAAGGAAAGAGAATAGACTAGCGTACCGGGGCGAATCCACGTTCGAATCCGGGTCAAACCTCCAATGCTGCATAACTCAAACATAATAATGCTTACACAATTATTAGACTACTAGAGTCTAATTTGGATTGGCACAACAGATCACCAAAATAAGAAAGATGGTAAGAGAGAAGAGAGATTGCCAGATATCTCAATCGCAGGGGTTTTGTTCAACTGAGAGAGACACATCCTATTTATAGATGTCAAGGGAGACCTATAAGTAGGAAGTTATGTGCAGTCCTTCTTGCCCTCTAAGTAATAATCAAAAATTAATTCTTAATTAACAAATCCATAATTAATGCTAATTTGTTTCTTTTTTCATAGGGCTACTTTTTTCCTAATCAAATAGTCCGGCCCATCAAGGGCGGACTTGGACCCAAACTTCAATATCTCCTACTCTCACTTGATGAGCCTCCTATCGTGCATCTGTTACTCTTTAATGTTTCATACTTGGCATCTACCATGACCGCTTGGGTAAAACATCTTCAAAATTTGGTGCTTGTGATACTAGAAATCCCTCAAATCGGATTAGTATTTATGGACACCCTTTATATATCTATAAGCTATCTATTTATAAGCTATCTATAAACCCTAAAACATCTATTACTCTTTAATGTTTCATACTTGGCATCTGCCATGACCGCTTGGGTAAAACATCTTCAAAATTTGGTGCTTGTGATACTAGAAATCCCTTAAATCGGATTAGTATCTATGGACACCCTTTATATATCTATAAGCTATCTATTTGTTGCCTCAAATGCCCCAGATTATCGAACAGACATTACTTATGGCATATCTAATCCCTCTCAAGTTAATATGCTGATTAACTCAGATGGCCTTCCATATACATAGAATCCACACTTACAATCTATACTTATAACTAGTAAGGGGTCGACCATGGACACTAGCACATCTCATGTGTCTTGGAGTAAATCTTCCTTTTTGACTAAACATCAGTTTGTCTTAACTTGGTTGCTTTCCCAGTTTTCGCTTGTTTGACTAAATCATGTGTGATTGTATAGCTTAAGCTAAAGTAGCTGTTACCAAGCCAACCTTTCATGATGCCACCTAAGTCTTAAGGGCATCGTGGAAGGATTTTTCCTCCTTGGGACTTATACCATAGTAAACCAGGGACTTTTCACATATGTTCTATATTGCCGTCTAACTCTCAAGCATATGCAGTATGAATTGCATGCTATAGTGAAATGTTTGTGGTGTACGTCAATTTCTTTCTTTCAATGTTTAGGTATAAGTTCTAAAGCATACTTACTGCTTAAACCAGAACTTTCTTTTTCACAATATCTCTTTTGCAATCTTATTTGTGAAAAAGAGTTCTTTGCCTAACTACAGGTCTATTATTCATGCTTCAATCCATTTTCTATGTAAATATACACATATGGATCTCATCTCAATTTAACTAAGGTAACTCAAATAAAGATTCTTCTTAACCATCTCATGGTGATCATTTTCTTGTCTTACCTTCCTATGGCCCTGTAAAACATGGGAAAACAGTTGTTCATTTGAGTGACCAACCTTTTTTGACCTTTACAACATACAAAATTATATACCTTACAAGTATTTACTCATAACAGTCTTAATCATAGGTCCCATGCACCTATATGAATCCTTAGAAAGTGCCTGGATCAAAAAATCCTGAAAAATTAGAAAAATCTAGTGATAACCCGCTCTCAGTAGAGGCACGTGTTACCCTATGGTCAATAGCTGGCAACACATGCTGGCTTCCCTTATTCCATACTCCATCCCAAGAATGACGAGAGATAGAAAGATTCTCAGGGACTGTATGATTTAGTTTTTTAAGAAGAATATGGTTTCCCTGATGATATGATGGCTCAGAGGTTGTGTTAGTCAGACAGATATACCAACGCATGTACTTAAGTACATGTGGCACCCTTTGGGGGCAGAAGGCCACTTGGCACCATTTTGAATGGCAAACACAAGTATTTAAGGGCCATGTAGGGCCCTAGACTGTGTGATTCAGCTCCTTAGGGTAGAGAATAGGTCTCTAGATTATATGAGGGCTCAGTAAGGCAATTAGATGGATAAAATATGTCAGTGGAGGTATGCACATGACATTTTTAAGGCAGGTACACATACCCTACGTTTTTGAAAAAGAAAAAAAGATATAGGCTATGTGGGTCCTACATGTAGACACATCCACACACACTTAGCAATCCCTTAAGGCAGCACATATGGTGCATTCTGGAAGACACAGACTTGTGTGGCACGGTCTGAGCCCTACACCGATAAAGTAGCTTTCTTAAAGGAACTTTATTAAAGTAGCTTTAATAAAGTAAGTAATGATGAGTAATGATGGCATTTACTTTTATGTTAGACAAATAAGAAGATGGCACATGTCCATTCATTATAAGAATGCACTATCTAGCTTTTATGTTGGCTTGACCAGAAGGTGCCACGTGTCCCTCATCATGATATTGGCTTTTTGACTTCTATGTTGGCACTCTTACGAGGCGCCATCTAGCACGTTAGTCAGGGGAATCCACCAGCCTCTGGTCCGATCATGTACTTGACTTTCCCAAACACTGAATAAGAGAGTCAGGGGAATTCATCAGGCCTCCTTTTCCCTAATCATTTGGACGGCCAAGAAGAGAGAGAAGAAGGAAGGAAGACTTTAAGGGACACATGTCACTCCAAGATTTAATCCTTAGATGCATGGCATTGTGAGATTTAGACACATGTAATAAGAGCATCCAACACCCTCTTCTTCTTATTAATTTTGCTCAGCACCTAAAATAGGGGGAACTAGTGAAAATAATGGGAAAATGAAAAAAGAGAAAAGGTGCAGAAAACCTAAGTGTTATTATGCTCTCAAGCCAATTTCACCTCCAAATTGGTGTTTCTAGCTCCCATTGCCTTCTCTAATATTGTTCCTCTCATTGAGAACAACATTTCTATGGTTTTGGCTTCTTTATCAAAGGTGTTTGGAGCTATGTATGTAACATCCCAAAATTTGGTCACCAAAATTCCTTATACCTTTAGGGTATTAAATAGGATAAAACGGTGAATATAGACACACCTTGAATAGGCTTTGGCTATAAATTTTAGATTATAGGAATTAAACACTAAAAATTGGAATGTGAACATGGCTGCCAATGTAATTTCCAGCGAGGTAGTGAGATTGTCATGTGATTTTAGATGATCAAATGATGTACAAAAAGTGTGAAATTTTATAGGGTGAAAGTAGATATCCTAAGCTTTAATTTGATAGGTAATTTTTTGAACTGTATACAAAATGTTATGAATTTTTGAAGTTAACCCAGAAAAAACTATCTATTTTTTGGGACAGCGTCTAAAAACTTAAAATCTAGAAATGGTGTGTTTCTAGTTGGCTAAAGGCTATATTTTTCCTTAAAACTAGACTCATTAAGGGTTCTATAGACTTTAGAATCACTTCATATGATGTCTACAAATTAAGTTATGATTTTTCAAAGTTTGGGTAGAAAATTTGCTAGAATTGCTACCAATCTGAAAATGGAAAATTTGTGATGGCAAATGATGTAATTTTGAGATAAAATTTACATCAGCCCATTTTGCTCTTTTAAATGACTCCTAGGTGTCATTTTTAAATGGACAAGAGAGGGAAGGACTTAGTGGAATTCAATTGGGCTTTGGTATTTTTGGAAATTAGCTAAATATGACATAAGCGTATTATAAAGATCATTTTGCTTCCTCTTCCCTACCATTTTCCTGTCGGTTTTGAGCTTTCGAGAGAGAGGGAGAGAGGGAGTTGTGTGAAATTTAGAGAGAAGGAGGAGAAATTTCACTAGGTAAGCTTGGTTTCTTATGTAAATTAGCTCCTAACATGTATAATCCTTTCTCTAAGCTTCTCTTCTATATGAATTAAGGTGTTTGTGAAACAAAATTTTGTTTTTGAGGGGCTAGGATTTTCATCCAAATAAGGAAAAGCCAGAAGGAAGCAAAGGTAACTTCCTAAACTTCAATCTTTATTATGGATGTTGTCGATGGTTTAATAGGTGAATTTTTGGTTGAATGGCTGTGATTGTAAAATTTTGGAAATGTGGAACCCTAGCCATTATGCTGCCCAAATTGAGTCTAAATCATGTTGGGAATAATTAAATAGTTAATAAAGTAATTAGAAGTAGAAAGAAGAAAGTCTGCGGAGTCAGAATTCGAAAACCCCAATTTCTCCTGGAGAATCTTAAGTTTTGCCAAAGCTAAAAAGGGGGTTTGAGTCGGATTTTTGATGTTTTGTTGATTTTATTGTGTTCAAAAGGGAATATTAGGTGGGTTTACAGTTGAACATATTTTCCGAAAAGCTTTAAAAAGTATAATGACCAAAACGCCCTTGAAACCCTAAATAATGGCTGCCAAGGGTAGTTTGGTCTTTTGGTAGTGAATTTGGTAATTCCGAGGCTAGAAATCGATTTTTTGGGCAAAAATATGTCAGAATAGCCCTTGTTAAAGTTTCAGGAAAAGTACGATCAAACTAGGTATGGAGGGGCTGGGCTGTGTCACAAGAGGCATTTTGGTAAATTTTCACAATAGACTCATATAATCACTAAAAACACTATGGAAGGGCCTAGAATAGTACATGAATGGGTTTGAACCAAATTCTTGTACATTTGGAATTTTAGGACCCGGTTGATAGCTAAGCTACGAGACAAGCTTCAAGGAACGCTATACAAGTAGAAAAAGGTTTAAGGTAGGGGACTTACCTTACTTGCATGTATTTGATATCTTTACTTGTGTAGTGATGTATGTGATTGCTTTATTGGATTATGTAGAGTATATTTGAATAAATGAAGCTCTATTTTTTCTTTCCCTGTGGCCATAGTTTTGTTGCATGAAACATTGAGCATGCATAAATGTCATTATGAGGCGTACATCTAGTTAAAGCTAACATGTCATACACATAGCATCTATCATGCATGCATTATAGTATTTGTTTCCTACTGAGATTCTCTTGAATCTCACCCTTCCTTACCAACAATTTAGACTGGTGAAAACAGGAGGTGTATTGAAAGCAAAGAAGAGAACCCTATGGGAGGAATGCAGTGGTGGAACGAAGGTGGGAAGATGTCTCTATTTCATTGTAGCGAGTTTAGATACCCTAGTATCCCTGTGCGGCGACATTGATTGTAATTATCACGTACAATCCCAATAAGGAATTTCTATAATCGAGTACTTTTTGTAGGATATTAATGCTATTCTTGTGTTGCCTACTGAACTGTGTATCGTTTTCCGCAAATACTCTAAAAAAGGTGAAAATAAGATAAGGAGGTAAAATTTTAGTATCGGAGCCCAAACCGGTTCTGGAGGAGGCCAAAGCGGTTTTGGCATAGTAGCAGTTCTGGCAATAGGATAGTATATAGATATGGTCTTGATTATATAATGACTGGACACATGCACGGACGGGGGTATCGAAGGAGTGAAACACCCTAGTCGGTGAACTAGCCTTTGAGGATTTGCAAATATCCGAAGGGCAGCAAGTGGTGCAATACTAGATGGAGAATGGTCTAAGGACTTTACGAAACCTGAGGAAGCGGGTACGGCCAAGGCCAGGGTATAAACACGGTATTTAGTCAGTTGAAGACAGCTGCCACGATGATTAAGGTAAGGGAAGTCATAGGGTACCGATGGTTGGGAGTGGTTGAAGCCAGTATCTACATTTTGGCATGGATACATGACAGTTAAAGGTGCTTAACCCAAGGAAATGCCATTATGGGTGACCCACTGGGAAGTTGTTGCAGATGTAATGTCATGTTATGAAAATGGGCAAGCACATATTATGCTGTAGTTCAGAGGCTGTAGGCTATTGCAAGCTTTCTATGACAACTATAAACATTTGTGATAAGTCATTTTAGGAGTACCTGTATACCCAAAACTTTGTGTAATTATAGATATGCCCTTGTGATCATGAGATGCTTACCTATTTTTTTGTTTCACATAGTGAAACATAAAGGTGATGAGACCAGGAGGTACAGGTGCTGGGCAGGGTCAGGAAGTTAGACCAACCCAATACAGCAAACACATGGCAAGTTAACAGAACAGTAACCAATGATCCTTGATCATCAGGAATGAACTACGGGAGTGTGCAGGAACAGAACACAGACAGGGACAATCCTGGTGAACAAGAATATGAACAATAGTATGAGGAACCCGAACAGGAACCTCTTTTTACACTTGCTCTTACAAGAGATAGTTTGTAGACATGAACAACACAGCTCAGTCAACAGGGGTATATTGTTGAAAGAGGCCAACACCCCTATCTTCTAAGGAAGGTTTAATCTCCAGTTGAGAGAGAACTGGTTATAGATTTAGTGTCAACATTCTAATCTACTTGAAGAGTAGAGAAGAATATAAGGAGTACCTAAGAGTGGTGCTAAGACATGTTGTCTCACAATATGGTATTTTTCAAATCCCAATACCGTGATATATAATATTAGTGGACAGCTGCAAGAGGTGCAGCAAAAGAAAATCACAGACTAGGGGAAGATTGGAAATTTAATATCATCAGGAAAGTTCAGTGTAGTGACTTTCTCTTCCATACACTATATGATTATCAATGTGCCTTATATGCCATGTTTTATGGCACGAGTTGTAGACACATAGCCTAGTTGGGGTGTAGGACCTAATTAATACAAATAGTGTACATGTTTGTACAGGGTGGTAAAATTGGGATACTCAGTGTTGTAAGAGTAGAGTGACATAAATTGCAAGACTAAATACACCGGGTAGTGTCCTGTCAAGGCAATGAGGCCTAGAATAATGAACTAAGTGTCCTGAAGGACAACCAGTACAGTAATGAGTTGGGTGGCCGATGAGTACAAAATAGACAACAAAGGGGTAAGACCCGCTATATATGTTTGCATGGGGCAATGTCCCTGGGTATTAAAACTAGACAAACATTTTATTCAGTAATAAACTGCTTGGCCTATGTATAATAAACAAGAAGCTTATGTGAATAGTAATATGTGAATAGTAATAGGTTGAATGTATGGAGGCTAATAGACATTTCACACACACATGGGAAACAAAAAAAGTTATGTAAAAGAGTTACCTGGAGCTTTTGGCTATGTATATGTAGAAAATTTTGAGCACAAAATTTATTAAATGGGGGAACAAAATGCCCATGGTGACTTGGCCCTACCTAGCCCTACCCCACCGTATCCGGTTCGACCGTACTATTCCTAAAATTTTGATCTGGGCTATTCTAACATATTTTTTAACAAAGAATCCATTTCTGGCCTTGAACTTACTAAATTCACTTCCAAAAGACTAGAATGCCCCCAGAATGCCCTTGGCAACCTAACCCCTCTTTCAGAGTTTCAAGGGCATTTTGGTCATTATGCTTTTTAAAGCTTTTCTAAAAAAGTGTTCAACTGTAACCCTACCTAATTTTCCCTTCTGAACATAATGGAATCATTAGAACATCAAAAATCCAATTCCAACCCCCTATTCTAGCTCAACATATTTGGTCAACTAATGGTTAAAATTAACTGGGATAACGACAAGGGTAAAATTGGGCCCCACAAATTTTTTTGGGTAAAATTGCCCCTTGGTTACAACTTCTTGGACAAAATTGTCCATTAGTCCTTAAATAAAAGTATTTAAATATTTCTTTTAAATAACATATAATAATCCTTTCAATATTATAAGAATGAAATGTGAGTCAGACATAAATATTGTTCAATCCTTTAAATTCTTGGAATTTGAGAAAAGTGATGAAATATATATATATATATATAAACTTAAAAATAAAATATAAAAAAACAAAGAAAAGGAAAGTTAAAAAATAAATAAAGAGTAATTAATATGTATATATATATGGATGGAAGGATGGATATATGTATAATCAAGTCAATAGTGGGGTCACATTCGTGCACCCCCACTATAGATAAAAGCCATTTGCCCCTTCCCCCTCAATTTATTCCAAACGCTATTTCCTCTGGTCCTTCGATTTATTATTTTTTCTTTTACTCTCTTCTTCTTTCTGGGGTGTGTTGAGAGATTGAGAGAGAGAGAAAGAGAAGAGGGGGAGAAGAAGGAAATGGGATCTCTGTTGGGTACTTGGTAAGCTATCCTCTCACTTATATTTTAAGTTTCTCATCTCTTATTTTTAGTCTTTGATGAAGGAAAACTAGGGTTTGATTGATATTGAAATTTTGAGGCTTCTAGTTGATGACTTTGCTATTTATTGGACTAGTGAGGTTTGGATAAGAGTTATATGGTTTATATTTTTGCTTGAGTGGTTAATTTGAGAAAATAAAGTTAAGGTTTGGTTGGGAAGTTATTATTTTTGATAATGGGGTTATTAAATTCTAATTTTTATGAGTTTGTTAGATTTATTTGGAGTTGTCTTGAAGATTGATGGTTTAGTATTGGGAACTATGTGTGGTTGTAAATATTGGGATTTTTAGTTACATTTCAAGTGTTGGAAATTAGGTACTTTGAATAAAATAAGGAGGTTGTGGTTAATTTACTATTCTAATGAGTAAGAGGTAATTAAAGGACGAAAGAAATAGGGATTGTGATGATGATATGAGGAGTGTTAGATTTATGGATATTTTTCATAAAGACTAAAGTAAGATAACTTCGGGGATTTTAGGATGATTAGAGAGAAATATTATTGTTAATAATTTCAATGAGATAAATAAAGCTAATGGATGATAGAAATGTGTTGGTAAAAAGAAATTGAGTTATGGTAGTAATTTGAGAATTTTGGGAATTTGTATCAGAGTAAACAATTTGGAGTTTATATGAAGATTCAAAAACAGAGATTGATTTGTGTAATACCCCAGATTTTGGTATTGGAGGCTAGAGACTAAGCTTGAATTACGTGGACCGCTAAGCCTTGGTTTAGCGGGCATTCCAAATCTATTCCCTAATATTTCTTATATCTTTGAGGTATTAAAGGGAATAAAATGGTGAATATTAATGGCCATAGGAATTTAATATTTCAAATTGAAAAGTGAATAGAGTTTTAATGAAATCACCTGCGAGGTAGTGAGTTGGTCATGTGGTTTTGAATGGACAACTAATGACAAACATTTATGAAAATTTCCAAAATGAAAGTAGACATCCTAAGCTTTAATTTGATAGGTTATATGATGCAATTAGAGGTATATACAAAAAGTTATGAATTTTTGAAGTTAGCCCAGAAAAACTGTGGATTTTCTGGCACAGCATTCAAAGAAACTAATTTTGGGAATATTGTGCTTCCAATTAGCAAAAGGATATATTTTTGCTCTAAATTAGACTCAATAAGGGTTGTATAGCCTTTGAAATTACTCTAATACAACATCTACAAATTTAGTTATGATTTTTCAAAGTTTGGGCAGAAAATCTGATAGAATTTCCAATTAATTTGAAAATTAAAGGGAATAAAGGGATAATTGAAAATATTATAAAATAACAATTTCCTTCTTCCTCCATGCCATTTCTGATGTGAAGCAGCAACCATAAGAGAGAGAGAGAGGGTTAAGAGAATTTTAGAAAGAGAAAGAGGAAAATTTCACAAGGTAGGTTGATTTCTTCGGTGAATTATAACTAACGTGTATAATCCTTCTCCTAAGCTTTTCTTCTATATTATTTAAGGTATTTGAAGTATAAATTTTCATGGTTTGGAGATTAGGGCTTCAGCCAACTAAAGGAAAAGCAAGAGGAAGCTTAAGGTAACTTCTAGAACTTCAAATATTGATTGTTCTGGCTGCTGTGAGTAGTTTAATCGGTAAATTTCTGCTGAATGTAAAATTTGAGATTGTGGTGCCCTAAAATTTGTGCTGCCCAAATTGAGTCTAAATTGTGGTTTTATTATAATCAAATAGTTAATAAAGTGATTAGAAGTATAAAGGAGTAAGTCTATGGAGTCAGAAGTGAATAAAGAGTCGGTTTAATTGTCCAATAATTTTTAATTAACTTGAATAAAGAGCCTATGGAATTAGATTTAATTTATAAAAATGATATATTATTGAATGATCAAAACGATACAAATATAAAGAAATTACAAAGAAAGCAAGAAAACATACAAATGGTTATTACCCCAGAGGAGGAGGGCAGAGAGAATTGAGTTGTCAACACAACTCGGGGTGTCTAACAACTGAAATGAAGTGCCATTTTATAGGCATTCGGATCAATTACTATGCATTTTGGGTAAAATTACTTTAACTAGAGTAAAAACATGTTACTCTGGTAAACGTACTTTACTTTTACTTTTACATAAAGTAAAAGTAAAATACATCAATTTGTTTGCTAAAGTAAACACTACTGGAAAACGACCTTTTTAGACCGCCACATTTAGACCGGTTTTGGCGGATAAATAAAATCGGTCTTAAAATAACCGGTCTTAAAAAACTTATTTAGACCGGTTATAAATAAAATCGGTCTTAAAATCTTAAATTTTTTTTGAATTTAAAATGTTTTAACATTTAAGACCGGTTTACATAAAAACTGGTCTTAAAAGTAAAATATTTAAGACCGGTTTTATGCTAAAACGGGTCTTAAATCTTTAACATTTAAGATCGGTTTTTATGTAAACCGGTCTTAAATGTTAAAACATTTTTTAAATTTAAAAATTTTAATATTTTAAGACCGGATTTTACAAAAACCGGTCTTAAATGTAAAACATTTAAGATCGGTTTTTCTATAAACTAGTCTTAAATGTGTTACATTTAAGACCGGTTTTTGTAAAAACCGGTCTTAAATGTGAAATTTCCCTCTTTTAAAACCGGTTTTTGTTTTTAATAAAAACCGGTCTTAAAGGTAAGATTTTTCACCCGTATTTTTACTCCCACACCCAGATCGTGCGCTCTATGAATCCTTTCTTCTCTTCTTGCCATTTCTCTGTGAGCTCTGTCCGTGCTTGTTCTGAACCCATCCATGGCATCCCGTCCCTCATTTGCTCAACTCTCCTCCGTCATTACCGCTGCCGTTGCTGTGTTCATCGTCGCTGTTCTTTGATTATCGTCAGTTTTCTCCACCGCCACCTCTATTCTCCGCAGTGACCATTCTCCTTTGACTTGACTTCCCTTTATCAGTGCCGTGAATTTGAGGACTTCATTTTAACCTAAGTCGATGCCACCATGACTTTGGGTTGAAGCTCACTCCTTGGTCTTCAATCAGGTTAGTGTTCGATTTGTTATTTAGTTGTATGTTGTTCAATAATTAATAATGTTCTATGAAAAAATGGTTCTTGTTGTTGCTTTGAGCACTTAAACATAATTTGGAAAAAAATTAAATCTGCACATTCTTGTTAGATATATGCTCTGACTTTTAATTACATCCCTGTGATATTTGGCTTGGATTAATACCACTCTATGTTCTATTTTAATTTAGTGCGATTGTTTGATCATTGTCAGTGTTGTTGGTTTGTTAAAACAATACTAGTTTCTAATAGTGCCTGTTAATTTCGTTGAAATATCTAAAACTCTATTGTTGTTGTTTTTTTGCCTATCCTTTTGTTGTTGGATATTGGGTGCTAGAAGTGTTGAGATATATATTCATCATAGTTGGATAAATGCTAAACGTATGAGTGTTGAATATGATAATGGGGTAAGGGGTTTTTTAGATTTTGCTAGTAAAAATGCTGATGATAGTAGTGGGAAGTTTTATTGCCCTTGTGTAGTATGCTTGAATGAGAAGCAACTAAGTACTGTAGATATATATACACATTTAATTTGTGAAGGATTTTGTAAGAGTTATACAGTGTGGGTATGGCATGGTGAAGAATTACAAATGCCAACTTCATCTCAACAGGGGGGAGTGAACTTTGATGATAATGACACGGATACAGATGATCGGATAGACAATATTATTCATGATGTAGGAGAAGAGACTTTTGAGTAATCATATGCATATGGTAATATGTGTAGTGATGTTGAGACGCCGTTGTATCCGGGGTGTAAAAGGACAATTGTTGAAAGCAGTATTGAAATTGGTAAGCTTGAAAGTATGGCATGGATGGAGCGATAAGAGATTTTCAGAAACGCTTGAGGCTTTTAAGGACATGCTTCCAGATGATAATATGTTGCCTTTTTGATACTATGATGCTAAGAAAATATTGTGTCCACCAGGGATGAAGTATAAAAAGATCCATGCATGCCTTAATGATTGTATATTATATAGAAAAGAGCATGAAGAGGAACAACAGTGTCCGATTTGTTAAACCCCGAGGTACAAATCAAATAACGCTCCTGCAAAAGTATTGTGGTATCTTCCATCATACCAAGGTTCAAGCGCTTGTTTGCTAATGAAAACGATGCAAGAAATTTGAGATGGCATGTGGATGAGAGGATATCCGATGGAAAGCTTTGAAATCCGGCTGATTCTTCTCAATGGAAGAAAATCGATCAATTATTTCATGCCTTCGGTGAATAGCCTAGAAACCTTAGGCTTGGGCTTAGCACATATGGCATGAATCCTTTTGGTAGCTTGAGCAGTATACATAGTTCATGGCCTGTTCTGTTGGTAATTTACAACTTATCTCCTGTATTATGCATGAAATGAAAGTACATCATGTTATATATGTTGATTCGGGACCAAAACAACCTGAAAATGACATAGTTGTTTACTTGGAACCCTTGATCGAAGACTTGAAAGAGTTGTGGAACGAAGGTGTTGATGTTTTTGACAAGGAGGTTTTTAAAATGCGAGCTATGATCTTTTGTACTATAAATGACTTCCCGGCATATGGAAACTTGTCAGGCTATAGTGTTAAAGGCCATAAAGCATGTCTGATATGTGAAGAAGGAACATACTACCTTCAACTTCAACATGGAAGAAATACAGTTTATCTTGGCCATAGAAGATTTCTTAGATGAGGCCACCTGTATCGCAGATTAAAGAAATCTTTTTTTGGTGGACAAGAGTTTGAAGATGCTCTGAAGGCATTGACTGGGGAGCAAGTTTATGAAAAGGTGAAAAATATGAATGTTATCTTTGGTAAGACTACAAAGAATAGTAATGATAAAAGTAAATGGAAAAAGAGGTTTATCTTCTTCAATCTTCCATATTGGCTGAAGCTTGATGTGAGACACTGTATTGATTTCATGTATGTGGAGAAAAACGTTTGTGATAGTATTGTTGGGACACTGCTTAACATACAAGGTAGTTCCAAGGATGGCGTGAAGGCAAGATTAGATTTACAAGAAATGGGGATATAAGAAGACTTATATCCAAAGCCATTTGGTAAGAGAACTTTTTGTCCTCTAGCTGCTCATACTTTGTCTAAGGATGAGAAAAGAAGCTTTTGTGACTATATACATGGCATCAAAGTTCCTTCAGGGTGTTCTTCAAATGTTAGGAAGCTTGTGTCGATGAAAAACTTGAAGTTAGTGGGGCAAAAGTCTCATGACTGTCATGTCTTAATGCAACAACTGCTCCCAATAACTATTTGAGGCATTGCCAAATATGATCTTCAACATATTTTAACTAGACTTTGTTTCTTCTTCAATGCTATTTGTAGAAAAGTCATTGAGACAGAAAAATTAGATGAACTGGAAAATGAAGGATATTTGATCTTGTGCCAGCTTGAGAAACTTTTTCTTCCTTCTTTGTTTGACATCATGGTACATCTAATTGTTCATCTAGTCAGGGATGTCAAGTTGTGTGGCCTTATCTATTTATGATGGATGTACCCAATTGAAAGAACTACGAAAATCCTAAAAGGGTATGTGAAGAACCCTAACCAGCCTGAAGTATCTATTGTTTAGAAATATGTTTTTGAAGAAGCCATGGAGTTTTGTCAAGATTACTTGTGAAATGTAGGACACATTGGACTTCCTGAACGTCATGACGAAGAAGGCGGTAGATATAGGGCTTCAGTAAAGAGTATGGATCATGATGAATTGCAACAAGTCCACTTGTACATCTTAAATAATGTTGATGAAGTTCAAGATTACATTAATGCTCATAAAGAAATTGTACAGAAAGGAAATGTCGAATGACTAAACAAAGGTTAATTAGGGAGCATAAAAAATACTTTTTCACATTAGTTCAAACAAAAGGTTGACGGCAAAGAATGTGTTTCTGATACAATTAAATGGTTAGCACGTGGTCCTAAGGCTGATGTCATAAGTTGGACTTTATTTGTGATTAATGGTTATACATTTTACACGAAGTCACTTGATGATAGGAGCACCGTCCAGAACAGTGGGGTTATGTTAGTGGTTGAATCTATGCACTTCTCTAGTTCAAAAGGGCTTCTTTGTCTATTGCCGATGCCAAACATGTTGTGATTTTTGCCTTTTGGTTGAGAAACACACTAGATTCGTGATCTCCTGCCATTAGGAATTTTGGATTTTGTCTGAACCATTTCTTGAGATTTGCTTCAAATACATTTTTGATATTTGAGAATTTTGCCCACCATTTAACTGAGGATGATCTCTACAGCATAGGGAACAATTTTTGATATTAAGAAGCCCCGCATTTGAACCTCCATTTGAATACCCGGCTAAACCAAATTTTGAAAAAAAATGTTGATCTGCTGGGAAGGGATCTTTACTAAGATTGATCCGACTCTTGAAATAGTCGAACCCTATTTTCACTGTGGTTGGTAAAATTTCTTGGATAGGACCGAAATAATCCTACCATTGATTGAACCATAATGGAAATTGGTATTTTGTGTCATACGTGAATAAGAAAAGCCAAGTATGACTAAAATTTGGGTTTTGGTACCAGAAGGTACACCACCATGCATCCAAGTAATCCCAATAATTGAAACCAATTGGATTCACGTCTTTGATAGAAAATCTTTTTCTTTTGTTCAGATCCTGACCCCAATCTTGAGGTAACAAAAACTTAGATATTCTAAATGTTGAATATCCATGGATAGTTTTATCTTCAGGATGGTCACGGTCAGGAAAATGTCTTATTTCTGTAGATTTGGTATCTACAAGAATAAGTTCGTAAAATTTTTGAGTTTTCTCCAAAGTTTTTGGTTTGAAGAAAAATCCTTTTGGAATTTTTTTTTGCTAAGGCAAATGGGTTTTTGTCACAGAATCCTGGTTCTGTTTGAAATGGGTTTAAGGCCTTTTCTAGTTTTAACATAAAAGTGGTTTGTGTTGGTTGGAAGTATAAGGCTACTTCTTTGGATGAACCAGCCTTAGTGACTTCCTAGGAAGATTTTTTATTGCAATTTTTTAAAATCTTCTTCTTCGGTAATATTAGCCCATCTTTTGGTTGGCAATTTGGCCAAATTTTGGTTAGCCTGTAAGGCTAAGAGTGTTTCAATTGGAAACTTATAATGAGAAGGATCCATTATAGTTCCAGAAGTTTTTTGAATGGATTGTTCAGAAGTTTTAGTCCTCGAAGAGGATCCTTAGGTCAATGACCTTTTTGATAACTCAATTGCAGCCTTGAGCTGCTTTTCTTCTTCTTTTGCGATCCTTTCTGGATCAATTTTGATTTGGGCTTTGCCCTTTGTTTTCTGTTTCTTCTCTTTGTCACTCATTTTTTGTCACCTAATTTCCCGTGCAAAAACTCTCTAGTTAGAAAGTCTGGGAGAGAATTTGAAGTACCTTTGATAAATTCACTTTCAAAATCAAAGACACTTAAAATTGCTTGCCAACGAGCAAAAATATGTTTTGATGCTAAATTTTTAACATCTTTTTGCAAAACATCCTTTACAGCTTTGCAATCAACTCTGATTAAAAATTTTTGATTTAGCAAATCACTTTGAAACTTGTTTATGCACAAAACAATTGCTAAAATTTCTTTTTTGATTGTGGAATAGTTCTGTTAAGCCCTATTCTAATGTTTTGAAGTAAATGCAATGCAATGCTCTTTACCATCAATCTTTTGTTTGAGAATGCCACCATAACCTATGTCAGAGGCATCAGTTTCAACAATTTTGAATGCTTGTTGATTTGGGAGATACAAGCATGGAAGATTTTTGACCAAAGATTTGATTTTGATAACCACATTAGTGTGATCATCAGTCTATGGGGGAGGAGTTTTACTAAGACACTCATGAAGAGGCTTAATGATACTGTTTAGGTCAGGAATGAAATCACCTACGTAATTGAAACAACCTAAAAATCTTTGATGTTGAGTTTTGCCCAGAATTTGGTATGGAAGTTTTTCGGTGAACTGAATTGCACGATCAATTGGAACAATAGTTCCTTGTTATATATGATGACCAAGAAACCAAATTTTTGTCTGAAAGAGACTAATTTTGGTTTTAGAAACTACTAAGCCATTGAACCTAGCAACATCTACAAAGATTTTAACATGTTTAAAGTGTTGTTCAACTGATTCTGAAAACACTAAAACATCATCAATGTAGACAATGATGAATTTTGTAAAAGGATTGAAAATTTCATTCATAACCTTTTGAAATTCGAAGGGCACATTTTTCAAACCGAAAGGCATAATATTCCATTCATATTGACCAAATGGGACAATGAATGCAGTCTTATACCTATCTTTTTCTGAGATTTGGATTTGCCAAAACCTAGATTTCATGTCAAATTTTGAAAATATTTTGGTCTGGTGAAGGCGATTTAAAATATCCTTTTTGTTAGGTATTGGATACCTAATCCATTGGAGAGCTTGGTTGAGGGGCTTGTAATTAATTACAAGTCTCAGAGTTCCTCGTTCAATTTCAGCATTCTTATTGACATAGAAAGCTGCACAAGACTAATTGATTGATAAACTTTTGCAAGTAAATCCGTTATTTCTTTTTGGCAATGTTCTAAGAGTTCTTGGTTCATTTGAATTGGTCGAGCTTTCATTGGGATAGCTCTTTCATTGAAATCCTTTTCATAAGGTAAATCAATTATATGTCTTTTTCTTTCCCAAAAAGCATTTGGAAAATCAGAACAAATTGTGTTTTGAATATTTTTCAAAACATTTTGAATTTTCAGTTTTAGAAAAGGTTTCTCCAATTGAATTTCAATTGCTTTGTAAGAAACATCCTCTTTTAGAAAATTAATTTGATTTTCCTTATACTCAATTTGATTGATAAACTTTGTATAAGGTAGATTACCAAATTTGAAGAAAATTCTTTTACCCAAAGCATCGGTTTCAATGCCTTCATCAGTTGTTAAAAAAGGTTTTAATTTGTTGATGAAAGGAGCACCAAGAATTACATCTTGAGATAAAACTTTTTCAAGAATAAAAATATTTTTAATTTCAATACCATTGTTTTCAACTATTGCATTTGAAAGTTTATAGCTGACATCCAATGGTGATTTATTTGGTCCACAAAGATTTTCTGTGGTTTTTCCAAAAAGTTTTGTTGGTATTAGACCTTCTCTGATACAGCTTAGAGCTGTACCAATATCAAATAATGATATTGTTTCCAATACGAAGGTATTAGCAACAATAATTTTTATTGGCACATGCCATTGTTGGATTGAAATTCTTGATATAAGATTTAGGAAATTCTGAGAAGTTTTTGTTAGATCCCATATGTTTTGATGATAACAAAGATTGGATCAATGATATAAAAGGATTTGATAACAAACAAATGAATTTTAACAAAGTGGCAAAGCATTACTTGAAGTAAGCATTGGAGTAATAAGCAAATTCTGTGATCGCTTACTTGAGTGATACCTCAAGTAAGGGAAGCTGTTACTTGAGTAAGAACTTGAGTAATCAAGGAGAATTTCATCCAGAGAAACATTGCAAAAATTTGGAAGAAGTTACTCGAGGGACCACTCGAGTAATCTGCAAACTTATATAGTCCATTACACGAGTAGCCACTGGAGTAACATCATTTGCAAAGGCATTGTTGGAAATTGTGCCCTAAGGGCCAATCATTGTACTTTGAACATTATTATTTTAATGAAATTTCTCCATTCTGTTATCATATTATTTGCATGTTAACTGTGATAATTGTATCCTTGGATAATTCATAAAGATTTTCATAAAATGTCCCTGGTCGGTCATCTATGTGGGAGCAGAGATGAAGCAAGATCAGTATGACTTTGATAAGGTATGGAGATACGAATCAAAGTCTTAGGCACTTGTAAGAGTACAAGGTGCTGGACCAACCCACTATGAGAAAGCTACATGGATCAAGTCATAAGCTTTTCTCATGTATAACCACGTCACAATGCCCTTAGATCTAAGGTCATCATGGATTCCTACATGAGAGTTGCTAAGCTCTGAACTAGTCAAAAGTCACTTTTGACCGGGTGATGATAAAGGCTACGGTCGCGCTTGGTGGGTTTTTTTGCAGAGGAATATGAATGATCAAGATTGAATTTGTCCCTCACATTAGTAGAGAGATATTACTAGGACCCTCGATGAGTGAGTCTGAGAAATATATGGCCATACTATGATGAAAGGAGTTTCTGTCTCTGTTATCAGGCTACTCAGGAATCAAGAAAGTAATGATCAGGAACAAGAGGATGACATTATCCATGCCTTATCCTTGATCAATATATCATGTGACAAAAGGGACGTGACATAGTTGTATGACAGGTTGCATCGTGATAACGATCCTCAAATGAATTTGGTAGTCGTACTGTCTTGCTAGAGGCCACTTGCGACTTTTGGGTTAGTATAGTTATTGGCCCATTGCCAACTTCATATGCGCCTAAAGGGTCGCACACAAGAATGACCCAACATGAGATAATGTTTAATTTAGGGTGAACGAATTTTATATTTATATATATAATATAAAATTCATTAATAAATAATATTATATAGATATATATATTTTTGAAATATATATCTTATATATATATATGTATATATATATTATATGATATTTTTATATTGTGTTAGTTTTAAATTTAATTTATTAAGATATATTAAATTTAATAACTAACATAATAGAGATATAGTATCTCAGATTTAATTTATGAAGATAAATTAAATCTAATGGCTCTTTATTTGGATTAAATAAATAGGTTAAATTAAAACTATTGGACAGATTTAATTTAAACTGAATTTATTTAATTAGCTTATCAAGATAATTAATTTTGAAATTAATGATGATTAATTTTTAAATTTGAAAATAGCCCTTATAGGTTATAAACTTGATAGAGCAGATATATTGATATGCATATGAGAATTGAGAGCCGCAAGTGAAACCCTAGGAGACATTAGAGGCGCTAGCACACAATCTCGGTTGGAGAGCATTCGTGTGGATACCGGTAGAGGGAGCGGACCTGACGTGTTGGCTCCTAGAGATCGTGAAAACGCTGAGTCATCAAAAGGTATGAATTCTTCCAACTGGGTTTAAACGCCGTTGATAGATCCTCAATTAGGATCGGTGAAAGTTTTTAAAATTCTTCCGCTGTGCCTATCGATTCTAACAGGCATTACTTGAGTAACCACTCTAGCAAGCAGGTGAGAAAAAGGCATTACTTGAAGGACCACTTGAGTAATCGTAGAGTTATTCAAAGCATTACTCGAAGGGTTACTCGAGTACTCAGTAAGCAAACTCAGCCAAAAATTTGATACAATTACTAGAGGGAGTAATCGAGTAATTTGCCAAGTTATTTGAATTTTATTCGAGGGCTCACTCGAGTAACATGTGAAGAAAAGCGAAGGCCACTCGAGTAATTGGCTTACTAAAGGAAGCACCCGAGTAACTTATGAAGTGAAGACATGGCCACTTGAGTAGCCACTCGAGTAATTAGGTATTTCCAAGGTTTGTGATATATCTCACTCCATGTCTTACCCAAGTAATATCTTATGAAAAATGCTGAATTAGGCACAGTAATATTTTTAATAGGTTTACTTAAGGGACTACTCGAGTAGTAAACATGATCACTCGAGTAAGGCAGTCCAAAAATTATGTTTTTAATCGAATGTTTATTAAATTGTTTTCTATATGATTAACTCTTTATTGCACTAGTATCCTAAGTATATTTCCAAGAGAAACAATGAAGAGATTATGCAAGAAGAGCAAAGTCAAATAAAGTGTCTGAGATCTTACCTACCGCTACCTACCCCAAACGGATAGTTTTCAAATTTAAAGAATGGTCAACCGTTGCTGCGTGACTCTAACGGGCATGTTTGAATTGCTTCCAATAGACATTACAAATCATCTATATATATAGAGCATTCAAAGAGCAGAAAACATGAACTGAGAACGCACGAATATACACTGATCAACACACTCTTAGTGCTTTGTTTTCTTATATTCATTCATTGTACTTCAGTGAATATATATTTGCTCTGTGAGAGAGTTTTTCATTACAAACTCAATATTTGTTATTGAGACAACTTAAGGTTGTGGAACCTTAAGTTGGGCATTTGATTATGTGTAAGGGGGAGCTAAGAAGGAACTTGCTGTATACTGAGGTGTAAAGAACCCACTGAATCTTAGAGAATATAGTGAAATTCTCGGAGATGCTCTGAGGACTGGACGTAGGTCAAAGTGGTTGTGACCGAACCAGTATAACACCTGGTGTACACTTAGGTGATATTTCTCTTTGCTCTCAACTGCTTTAAATATTCTGTCAATTGTAACACCCCGAATTTTGAGACTTGAGGCTAGAGAATAAGCCTGAGATTAGTGGATTGCTAAGCCCCGGTTTAGCAAGAACCCAAATTGTGATTGGGGGTTAATGACTACAAAAGTGGACGTGGTTAGTGATTAATGAACCCTTTTAGAGAAAAGTGGATTGTAGTCACTTGTGTTATGAGCAACGCCAAAACCCTGTATTTGAGTTCAATTGTGGATTAATATCCAAATTGACTTAGAATAGAGGGAATAATTGAATGAGGTATTGTGATGGAAATGGTGTCATGTTGTGGTATTTAATCATTGGAATTGATTTAAATTGGATTGGACACATTGGTTGCAAAACTAGAAATGTTGTCCAGTGTGAATTCTGTCTGGGCAGTCTTCTCGTGTGGATGTTTTGAAAAGTCAACTGCTGTCAGAAAATTATGAAACTTTCCAGTCTTGAAGTTCACATCCCAAGCTTCAAAATGGACATATAATTTGTGCCATTTCGTTTTGGGAACTGGGAGATATTACTGTCCAAAGTTTGAGGTCGAAAATGGACTCTGTTTTGGGGCAGTGATGAGTTTTGTGTAATTCTGGAATTGTGTGGTGATTTCTAGTAATGGCCAATATTTTTCCTATAAAGAGGACTTAAATACCTTTCATTTTGCTTTGGGATCACCTCATTTCGATTTTTCTAGAATTAGTTATGATTTTTCAAAGTTTGGGCAGAAAATCTGCCAGAAAATCCGAAAATGGGAATTATGACATCATCTCATTAAAAGATGACATCATCATGGAATTAAATATATTCTCATCTTCTTCAGCTATCATTTTCTGTCGTGATGAACCAGCTGAACCTTGTGAGAGAAAGTTGAGAGCTCTTAGAGAGAGAAAGAGGAGAAATCTCACAAGGTAAGCCGATTTCTCCGACGATCTAGCTCCTAACGCGTACAACCTTGCTTCTAAGCTTCTCTTTCATGTTCTTTAAGGTGTTGGAAGCTCAATTTTCATGGTTTAAAAGGGGCTAGGGTTCAGCCATATTGAGTAAAAGCTATTGGGAGCTTGAGGTAACTTCCAAACTCTTGTATATTGACTATTCTGGCTGCTGTGGGCAATTTAATCGGTGAAATTTCGCCGGATTGCCATTGGTTGTAAAAATGGAAAATGGGTTTCCCTAGGGGTTATGCTGCCCAAATTGGGTCTTAATGTTAGTTGTAACCTAATGTAATGGTTAATAAAGTGGTTAGGAGTAGAAAGGAACGCGTTTACGGAGCCGAAATCGTAAAACCCCGATTTTCCCTGGAGAACTCATAAATTTCGGCCAGCCCTAGAAATGGGTCTTAGAGTTGGATTTTCAATGATTTGATGGTTCCATTGAGTTCAGGGGCGAAAATTAGGTGGGGTTACAGTTGGGCACTTTTTCAAAAAAGGCCGAGAAAGCATAATTACGGAAACACCCCTAAAACCCTAAAAGTAGGGCTGCCAAGGGCAATTTCGTAATTTTACATTGAATTTGATAATTCCGAGTCCGAAAATGGATTCCTTGGGCTGAAATATGTTAGGAAAGCCCATATTAGAATTTCGGGAAAAGTGCAACCGGACCGGGTACGGCGGACCCGGGCCGGGTCCCCGGGGGTATTTTTGTAAATTTTCATTATAGACTCGTATAACCCCCAGAAACACTATGGAAGTGTCTAAATAGTACATTTGACATTGTAGGATCGAATATGGAGCCCCGAGCTGTTTGCACATAGATCGAGGCACGCGTTTCGAGGCGGAAATGGGTTAAGGTAGGGGACTTACCTTACTTGCATGTATTTGATATCTTTGCTTGTGTAGTGATGTATGTGATTGCTTTACGTGATTGTGTAGAGCATATTTGAATAAATGAAGCTCTGTTTCTGTTTTGCTGTGGCCATAGTTTTGTTACATGAAACATTGAGCATACAGAAATGTCATTATGTGACATGCATCTAGATAAAGCTAACATGTCATACACATAGCATCTATCATGCATGCATTATGGTATCTGTTTCCTACTGAGATTCTCTCGAATCTCACCCTCCCCTACCAACAATTTAGACAGGGCAAGTGGCTCGTGGAGGGAGCGGCATGACTCATTCGAGATGAGATTGTGTAATCCCCATTTGAAGAATTGTAATGGGCAATTGTGCCCTGTATATCTTTAGCAAAGGTATGTACCCGAGATTGCTCGGGTTGTAATCTTGTGATAGGTGGTTATCAATGCATGTATTCGGATAAGTTGTGTAATCCCTGATATTTGAGTTTTATGGGCTAGTGTGCCCTATGATTATTGAGCGAAGATATGATCCCGGAATTGTCGGGAATTTATTTTGCGTACTCTGATAATTGTATAAATGTAATTTATCTTCGCATAGTAATTATATTCGGAGTGTAAATATGAGACCGTGTTTTAAATGATTTCGAAATGTGATTGGGAAAACCCCGTCTGGTTGATGGGTTTATAAAGGTTGTTGAGGACTTATTGGTCTCTATTTCACGTTTATCGAATAATCCGGATATTAATTACGGCAGGGGGTTACATTTTGGTATCAGAGCTACAGTTCCTGGCAAGTATGGGAATTTGCTAGGATAGCTCTCTTGGATCTCTACCTTGGTGGTAGATGATGTTTTGGTGATGGTGATTATGTATACACATGTGTGGTTTGTCCTTGTGGACATAAGAGATTTGTGGAATATGTGTATACATTGTAGTTATTCTGGAGTGGCGAATCATTGTGTAATCGAAAGATATAGTGATTCGTCTGAGAATTTGAGGTATAAACCCAGAGGTGATTGTAGTCAGACCTATCATCTGATTTGAAAACCGAGGAAAATGGTTTCCGAGGTGTTTGATATTGAAGTTCTAGGTTAATCATGGCTCCTACCTAGATGTTGGGTATGTAACCCAAAGTGGTATGATGTTACATGCAGTAATGTTATACTGAGCTTATGTGTGTAAAAGCCTTAAGACCTAGGGGGCTGGTGTGCCTTAGGCTAGCGGAGATATCTGGATTTGTATAGGAGTTGTGATGCTCCGTGGAAATGGGGGAAGTAATTTCCCAGTTCAACTGAGGTTGAAAGTTTGAAAGATGAGATGTGATCTAAGGATTAGACTCAATAGCTGGGTTGATTCTTAGGAATTGGATTTGACCATGATGGTCTGTGGTACCAGGGTATGGTACAGGAAGTGAATTGAAATGTGTATCAGTTATTCGGAGAGTGTTAGTTGTTAAGCTAGCACAGAGAGAAAGTTATCTATGGAGGATTCGGATCGGAGAACGCTACCTACGAGGACTTTTGATTGGAAAGGGCTACCTACGGTGAGATCCGATCGGAAAGGGCTACCTACGGTGAGATCCGATTGGAAAGGGCTACCTACGGAAAACTCTGACCGGAGGGGCTGACCAGTCAGTGGACTGAGTGAAGCACCGAGTGCAGTAGCGTAGAGTGGAGCCACCATGACGATGAACCCTAGAGTGGAGCCACTGTGACGATGAACCCTAGAGCGCAGCCACCTTGATAATGAACCGTGGAGAGCAATTACCGTGGCGTTGAATCGTAGAATAGAGCTCTGGGAACGTTGGGAGTATGGGATCTCAACGAAGTGTTGATTATGGCTTTTAATGATTCGAGTTGAATCAGGCCAAGATTTGGTACAGATTGTGAAGGTTGTCAGTTGTGGTAGGAGATTACTATGGGACTCCTGTTACATCAACTTGACATTGTTATAGCATATATGAGGAGATAGACCTCAGAGTGCGCAGCGGAAGCGTGGGAATGTAATACGTTTGAAAACTGTGTTGAGCAAAGACTCGAGGTTGCTGTGAGAATGATATGATAACTATGGCTTCGGAAGGTAAAACTTCGGGGTCAAGTTGTGTTGTAAAGAGAGGTCTTGAAGGATCTCAGTATGTGAAAAGAATTTGAGATGTCGAAAGTGAAGTTGTTGAGATGCCTGGTTCCAGCTTGTTACAATTGTGCATTGTGAGTCCTGGGTCGACGTAGTGTACCCAGCCTCTCCGCACCCAATGGGTGGGAGAGGGCACCAACCGTTGTGGCCCGGTGGGGTGAGACGGCGGTGGGGTGTGACGGCTATTTGTGAGTCTCTTACCTGCGGCCGCATAGGGTGATTCCTATGGCGGAGGACCGTGCCTTCGGGGCGGTAGTTTACGGGGGACAGACTATTTGTGAGGTCGACGGGCCATTTGTGAAAGCCGGTTAGCTGTATGAGCTATAAGGGTATTTGTATGCACTGCCACGCCAATAGTCCCTGAGTAGCTAACAACAGTTCGGGTAAGACTGTGTGTTTTCCCGGCGGAGAAAGGGGATGAGGGTGGAGTGTGATGTGGAAGCCGAAAGGCTATGTGTGAGCATCGCTACGCCAATAGTCCCTGAGTAGCTAGCAACGGTTCGGGTAAGACTGTGTGTTTTCCCGGCGGAGAAAGGGGATGAGGGTAGGGTGTGATTATGGATATACTATTGTGAGCCTGAATGGCTATGTGTGTGCACTGCCACGTCGATAGTCCCTGAGTAGCTAACAACGGTTCGGGTCAAGACTGTGTGTCTTCTCGGCGGAGAAAGGGGATGAGAGTGGAGTGTGATTGTGAATCTATGAACATTGTGGATAAGCTGGGACTGAGGTATTATTGTGTAGTAGAGCAGAGCTAATTCAGCTGATGGCTAATTCGACTACATGTTCGGGGATTCTTGTTGTGAGGACAATTACCCCGGCATGGCCAGCCTGGCTAGCCACCACATTGGTTGCACCGGTGTTGACCCCAGGCCGAAAGGCGGTGCGTAAAATTAGAATCTGCGATGTGTGTTGATGTGATATGTGTTGTGATGAGAATGCCGGAAGGGCAATGTGTATTTGTGAGACAGCGAGAAGTTGTCGTATTTATGCAAGCGGCGGAAGCCGAGGTATACTTGCAATGTGATATGTGTGCAAGTGGCTAAAGCTACGTATAATTGTGTATACAGCCGTTGGTGCTGTCGTTTTGTGACAATCGTCACGCATCAATGTGAATTTGTCGAGAACATTGTGATTGAGACCCAAAAGTCCCGGAAGGGTGAGGGTAATGCCGTGAAATTTGATACGGCAATGTGATTGTTATGGATACCCGAAAGTCTCGGTTACCACTAGTGGAATCATTGGTGGGTGTACGGGTAAGGGTAAAGCTGTGAAAGTGGATATGGCAGAAGTTGAATGTTTGTGTATACAGCTGAGGCTGTTGTTTGATGTATTGAGGTTGTGATGGTTACTCCCGGAAGGGGTAACCAGATTGAGCTGAGCAGTGTGGTGGCCTATGCTGCCCAACTGCTGAGATTTTATGATATGGCTCATGATTTAGAGCCTCCAGGTATTGTGGATGGTGATCATAGAGTTTTGGTAACAATCGTATGTGGAAACGATTGCATTTGTTTAATAATCGAGAGGTGATTATGTTTGTGCGGCAATCGTGAAATGGGCCGATTGCAATTTGTGGCAACTGAGTTGCATTTATTGTTTGAGATTCTTGCGAGAATCTGATTTGTGGAGTATCATTTGTGTGTGGGTGGTCTAGAGGAGACCGTCCCAATATGAAATGAATTGTGAAACGGAAGCTGTCGTGAAGAAGTATCCGTAGTTTGTGGATTAAGTGGTTCGTCAAATTTCGAGGACGAAATTTATTGAACGGGGGGAGAAATGTAACACCCCGAATTTTGAGACTTGAGGCTAGAGAATAAGCCTGAGATTAGTGGATTGCTAAGCCCCGGTTTAGCAAGAACCCAAATTGTGATTGGGGGTTAATGACTACAAAAGTGGACGTGGTTAGTGATTAATGAACCCTTTTAGAGAAAAGTGGATTGTAGTCACTTGTGTTATGAGCAACGCCAAAACCCTGTATTTGAGTTCAATTGTGGATTAATATCCAAATTGACTTAGAATAGAGGGAATAATTGAATGAGGTATTGTGATGGAAATGGTGTCATGTTGTGGTATTTAATCATTGGAATTGATTTAAATTGGATTGGACACATTGGTTGCAAAACTAGAAATGTTGTCCAGTGTGAATTCTGTCTGGGCAGTCTTCTCGTGTGGATGTTTTGAAAAGTCAACTGATGTCAGAAAATTATGAAACTTTCCAGTCTTGAAGTTCACATCCCAAGCTTCAAAATGGACATATAATTTGTGCCATTTCGTTTTGGGAACTGGGAGATATTACTGTCCAAAGTTTGAGGTCGAAAATGGACTCTGTTTTGGGGCAGTGATGAGTTTTGTGTAATTCTGGAATTGTGTGGTGATTTCTAGTAATGGCCAATATTTTTCCTATAAAGAGGACTTAAATACCTTTCATTTTGCTTTGGGATCACCTCATTTCGATTTTTCTAGAATTAGTTATGATTTTTCAAAGTTTGGGCAGAAAATCTGCCAGAAAATCCGAAAATGGGAATTATGACATCATCTCATTAAAAGATGACATCAGCATGGAATTAAATATATTCTCATCTTCTTCAGCTATCATTTTCTGTCGTGATGAACCAGCTGAACCTTGTGAGAGAAAGTTGAGAGCTCTTAGAGAGAGAAAGAGGAGAAATCTCACAAGGTAAGCCGATTTCTCCGACGATCTAGCTCCTAACGCGTACAACCTTGCTTCTAAGCTTCTCTTTCATGTTCTTTAAGGTGTTGGAAGCTCAATTTTCATGGTTTAAAAGGGGCTAGGGTTCAGCCATATTGAGTAAAAGCTATTGGGAGCTTGAGGTAACTTCCAAACTCTTGTATATTGACTATTCTGGCTGCTGTGGGCAATTTAATCGGTGAAATTTCGCCGGATTGCCATTGGTTGTAAAAATGGAAAATGGGTTTCCCTAGGGGTTATGCTGCCCAAATTGGGTCTTAATGTTAGTTGTAACCTAATGTAATGGTTAATAAAGTGGTTAGGAGTAGAAAGGAACGCGTTTACGGAGCCGAAATCGTAAAACCCCGATTTTCCCTGGAGAACTCATAAATTTCGGCCAGCCCTAGAAATGGGTCTTAGAGTTGGATTTTCAATGATTTGATGGTTCCATTGAGTTCAGGGGCGAAAATTAGGTGGGGTTACAGTTGGGCACTTTTTCAAAAAAGGCCGAGAAAGCATAATTACGGAAACACCCCTAAAACCCTAAAAGTAGGGCTGCCAAGGGCAATTTCGTAATTTTACATTGAATTTGATAATTCCGAGTCCGAAAATGGATTCCTTGGGCTGAAATATGTTAGGAAAGCCCATATTAGAATTTCGGGAAAAGTGCAACCGGACCGGGTACGGCGGACCCGGGCCGGGTCCCCGGGGGTATTTTTGTAAATTTTCATTATAGACTCGTATAACCCCCAGAAACACTATGGAAGTGTCTAAATAGTACATTTGACATTGTAGGATCGAATATGGAGCCCCGAGCTGTTTGCACATAGATCGAGGCACGCGTTTCGAGGCGGAAATGGGTTAAGGTAGGGGACTTACCTTACTTGCATGTATTTGATATCTTTGCTTGTGTAGTGATGTATGTGATTGCTTTACGTGATTGTGTAGAGCATATTTGAATAAATGAAGCTCTGTTTCTGTTTTGCTGTGGCCATAGTTTTGTTACATGAAACATTGAGCATACAGAAATGTCATTATGTGGCATGCATCTAGATAAAGCTAACATGTCATACACATAGCATCTATCATGCATGCATTATGGTATCTGTTTCCTACTGAGATTCTCTCGAATCTCACCCTCCCCTACCAACAATTTAGACAGGGCAAGTGGCTCGTGGAGGGAGCGGCATGACTCATTCGAGATGAGATTGTGTAATCCCCATTTGAAGAATTGTAATGGGCAATTGTGCCCTGTATATCTTTAGCAAAGGTATGTACCCGAGATTGCTCGGGTTGTAATCTTGTGATAGGTGGTTATCAATGCATGTATTCGGATAAGTTGTGTAATCCCTGATATTTGAGTTTTATGGGCTAGTGTGCCCTATGATTATTGAGCGAAGATATGATCCCGGAATTGTCGGGAATTTATTTTGCGTACTCTGATAATTGTATAAATGTAATTTATCTTCGCATAGTAATTATATTCGGAGTGTAAATATGAGACCGTGTTTTAAATGATTTCGAAATGTGATTGGGAAAACCCCGTCTGGTTGATGGGTTTATAAAGGTTGTTGAGGACTTATTGGTCTCTATTTCACGTTTATCGAATAATCCGGATATTAATTACGGCAGGGGGTTACATCAATTTTCTTATACTCAATGAAATTTCTAGTATCACCTAATTCACCCTCTCTTAGGTGAAACACTTTCTTTAACAGTTTTTTCATCATTGGTTGATGAATTGTTAACTTCCTCAATCTTCTTTTCTTTATCAAGATTTTCTTCTTGAATTTGATTTTAAATAAGAGAATGGAAATCTTGAGTCTTTTTTCAGATTCCTTATCTCTTCTTTTAAATTATTTATTTCATTCTGAAGGTTAGAAATTGAAACAGGTTTTGATTGGTCTGAAATCTTTTGATTATCTCAGAGAAATCATATTTTGTTTGCAAATTCTTTTGCAAATCTTTTTGGTTTGGTTTTGAAGAAGAAGAAGCTGTGCTTTCTTTTAGTTTGTTGAAAAACTTAGCTTTTTCTTCATTAGTTGGAAGAGAGTTAATGATTTCAAAAACCAAATCTTCTTCAATAACATTTATTTGTAAATTGTCTATCTTGGAACTAGTTAAGACTGGTTCCTTGATTGGGACATCAAGCACAGGATTTCCTAGACTCTCAGCAAACTTGTCGAGACAATTTATTTGAAAATCATCTTCTTCGGATGAAGATGAAATGCCATCTAATTGACGTTCATTAACTTCTGCAGAGGATGATACTTCATATTCTTCTTCAAAAGAGGTTTCTTAAATCAAAAGATTGTTTAATTGTTGAAGAACTAGTTCTTCAAGTTGTAAGGCATTAATTCTTTTATTAAGCCTACAATATTTTGACTTGTGGCCTTCTTTTCCACATCGAAAACAAACAATTTTTCCTTTGGGAAGATCCATAGGAGGTTTTGATTTGAATTTATTTTTCAAATTTTTGGGTTTGTTTGTTTTTGTTTTCTTCCAAGGCTTTCGATATTTTTTGTAATATCTTTTAGCCTTGTGTTCTTTGTCTTCATGTCTGTGTTTAAGTTTTTTAGACTTCTTAAAGGCAGGAAAACCAAATTGTTCATAGAAGGTCCCCAAGTCCTTCCTATTTGATACTTTTTCTTTGGCAAGTTGATGTTGAAGTTTATCTTCTTGACAACTTTTTAAAGTAGTTTTTTGAACAATTGTAATTAACTATCCATATGTTAAATTTTCGTAATGGATTTGACCATCACCAGTTTGGTTTCTTAATTTTTCTCTTATCTTATCTCCTAGTGATCTAGGAAGATTGGCAAGGAATTTTTCTTTCCAGATTGGAGATTTCCATCTTCTCTGGTCATTACTGTTAAGAGAAAATTGTCTTTATACCACCTGAAGTTGGATAGAGTTTTGCATTTTAAGTTTGACAGAAGATATGCCAATTTATCTCTCTATAGTGATAGATCACCAATGAAATTGCTATGATATTAACTGTAAGACAGTTAACAGCATTAGACATTGGTTCACCATTACTATCAGTGATTATTATACCATCTTGAGTGGTCTTTTTGGTTTGCAAAATTAGATTTTTTTGTTCTTGAGTGAGATGAAAATCCCACCAACCTCTGAGTTGTCCAGTAAAACTAGATAGCAGTATATGAACAACGTCTTCCTCTTGACAAATTTCCAATATATTTGTTTCAGATTGGCCATCTATGTTCCAAACATAGATGTTGTTTGCATTAAATTGTTGAAGAGCAGAATCCCTTTCTTCAAGCATTATATCCGAAGGAGTGGCTCTCAGATAATACAATTATATTGGTCTTTTCCAATCTTCTTGTTTTATTTCATGGATTTTTGGACAATCTTCACTCGAACTTGTTTGATTGTTTTTTAAAGTGTTAATCACTAATTTTGAAACTGAAGAGATAGATTTTTCAGATTTTTGGGGAGTTTCTGGAATATCTTTGATTAACTTTTTCAATTCTTTGTTAATTCTAGTTTCTAAATTTTCTTTTCTTATACTATACGAGCTGGTTGCAGGAATAACATACGGTTTAAAAATTGGCTGTGTACTGGTGGAACTAAATGAGATTTCTTTACCTTCACTAGTAACAGGTTTTTTCAAAATATGTTCTCCCAGAGTTTGCAAATACGAGTTTGTATAATTGTTTTGTTCAATGATATTTTTGATATCATTAGTACTTGCATATGTTATAGGATCTTTTATTTTGAAAGGAAAGGCAATAACAATTGCTTCACCAATTTTTGTACTAGGGGTTTGGTAAGATTGTTTTGGAGGAAGATCAGATTCATATCTGTCTTTATTTTTCAAAATCTAGGAGGCGTTAACCCCTCAAATGGTTTGAAAGGATAATGCTTTATATTTCGATCTTTCATAAAGGTTTCAAACTTAAGAAAGAAAGGAATATGAAGTTTATACCTTTCTAACACTTTATAAAACTTTTCTTGAATTAGTTTTAATAATTCTTCAGTTATATATTTTTGGAAAAACCATTTTCATCTTTCAGTATTTTCATTAGAATAGAAATCTTTTCGCAAGAGTTCTTTATCTAATTCAAATTGTTGCTCAATAACATTCATGCCAGAGTATGTTGGGAATTAGCAAGTTTGGGTTTCAATTTGTTCATCTTCAGTGTTTTGGCAGACAGGTTTATGACATTGGCTGACTCATTTAAGCCTTGCATTACTGAAGGTGAAATTACAGGTTCTTTGACAGAAGAACTACAAGAATGCCTAGAAGGTTGTTCTAAAGCAGTCTTAAAGCTTTCCTGAACTAATGGAGTCCTAGAAACACTAAATAATCGTCTATGGTCAAAAGTAATTCTAACATCTCCAATTTCATTTTGCTTAATTTTATAAGAATCAGGTGCAGGTTTTGGGATGGGAGGAGCAATTTTTACCATGTCCCAATCATCCAGAAGGGTGATTTCATCCTATTTTACTGGTTTTGGAATTGTAACATTTGCTCTAGTAGCATTTGTTAGGAATAGACAAGTTTCTTTTCCATGATCAAACATTTTGACGTTTGAAGTGCATGAATTCATAACTTTATACTGGACCATAAAGATTAAAGCTATAGGTGAAACACCAGGTTTTAGATTGAATCCATTCAATTTCAAAGTTTCAAGGATAGGATCATGTAATGAAGCTGTCAGATTTGGGAAACAATTGATGTAAATTGGTCCATCATTTAGACCAACTTCATCCATTCCAAAAATTGATTTGGAAAAGATTTGTTGTCTACCATCCCTTACACATACTAATGTAAAGACATCAAGTCCAGCTTTTACTAAGGGTTTTAAAATTGAATTTTCTAATAAGAGTCACATGTTAGTTGGTTCAGATTTTAGAGGAATTGTTTCTTCAACCGTCTTGATTATATAATAATGGTTTTTAAAGAATTTTTTATCCTCGGGTTTGTATAAATCATTCAGATTAAAAATTGGAACGGTCCAATCACTAAAATTTTGGTCTATATCTTCGAAATGAATTTCATTATTGAAAATATTATTTTGGAGGAAGGATTTCCCTAAATTTTTGTTGGTTGTTACACCATAATTTTGAGAAGATGAAGAAGGAGCAGAAGAAGAGCGAGAAGAGCGAGAAGAGTTGAAGCAGAATGAAAAAGACCTAAACATAAAAGACTTTTCTTCTGATATCTTCACCTTCAGGTTCATAGAGTTGTGCTCGATATGATGAAGTTTATGGGCTACTTATGAAGTTATTATAAATATTTCTCTGTATGTTTTTATAAAGATAAAAATCTGTAAATATTATTATCACTTAGTCAATGCCTTAAACATTGAACCCTAATATCATATGAACATTCAAACAATAGGCGTTTGGACTTATCTGCCCTAACCCTTCGGGACTTACTGTTATAGCCCTAGAAAAGATGGCATAGTTCATATGTTATCATAAGATCAACTAACTTGCATGCTATTAGATAACAATAATATTAAGCAGGAGATCAACCGAGGTTGCGACCACAGAGCATACTTATCCAGAAATATTCATAAGAACTTCATAAATTTTCCAGAACTTTCAAGACATCTAATGCATCCCTACTTCCCCTTTTGGCTCTGATACCAAATTAAATCTGAGATATTATATCTCTATCATATTAGTTATTAAATTTAATTTATTTGATAAACCTGAATTTAAAACTAACGCAATATAATAATATTATCATATAATATATATATGTGCATATACATATACACACACACACACACATATATATAATATTAGTATCTTTTTACGAACTTTATATCATATACATATATATAATAAATATAAAATTCGTCTACTCTAGATTAAACATTATATTCATTGAATCTTATATACATTTAGATTCAATGAACCTAGACATTATAGCTCATGTTGGGCTATTCTTATGTGCGACCTTGTAGGCCTATAACTGTACTAACCCACAAGTCGCAACGACTCTAGCAAGACATTACGACTACCTAATTCATATGAGGATTATTAACACTATCCAACCTGTCATACAACCATGTCACGTCCCTTTTGTCACACAATATTTCGGTCAAGGGTGAGCCATGGATAATGTCATTCTCTTGTACTCGATTCCTGAGTAGTTTGACAATAGAAGTGGAAACTCCTTTCCATCGTAGTATGGCCATACGTTTCTCAAACTCACTTATCGAAGGCCTAATAATATCTCTCTACTAATGTGAGAGACAAATTCCATCTTGATCAATCAATTCCTCTACATGAAAACCACCAAGCTCGACTATAGCCTTTATCATCACTCGGTCAAAGGTGACTTTTGTCTAGGTCAAAGCTTAGCAACTTTGATGTAGGAATCCATGATGATCTCAGGTCGAAGGGCATTACGATGCAGTTATGCATGAGAGAAGCTTATGACTTGATCCATGCAGCTTTCTCAAAGAGGGTTGGTTCAGTATTTTGTAGTTTTACAAGAACCTAAGACTTTGATTCGTATCTCTATACCTTATCGAAGTCATACTAGTCTAACTTCATTTATGCTCCCAAACAGATGACCGACCAAGGACATTTAGGACAATCTTTATGATTTATCAAAGGATACAATTATCACAGTTAACATACAAATAATATGATAACAGAATGGAGAAATTAATTAAATAATAATGTTCAAAGTACAATAATTGGCCCTTAGGGTACAATTTCCAACATACCTATTTACTGATTCCTTGTATCCGTATTGTGTATACTGTTTAGTATAACACAACATATTTGTCAGGTCTTACCGCCTAGGGATACTACCCATTACAAGCATGCACATCTAGTCTTATTGCCTTTATCACTATTGGCATATATGTGATTGCATAGGAATCTACTGGCTTGAGACATACTAGTCCTACTGGTCTTATGATCTCAGGACACACTATCCTCTAGTTACTCTAGGCCATATTGCCTTATCGGGACGTTGCCCGGTGTATTTACGCTTATGGCTTATATCACTCTAATCTCAAAATATTGAATATTCTGGTTTCACTGCTATGTGCAATATGCACATTAGGGCTTATTGCCAATATATTTGCCTGGTCGGTGTTCAGGATCAAATGACTATTTGGCCCTTACTGGATGAATTGTGTGCACTGCTCATTAGGTGCACTATTCACTTAATGGGTAATTAATTCTATGAGGTTACACTATTGAGAGTGATTCGCCGCAACAATTATACCCTACAACACTAGGGCTTATCCCAATATCTTTTTACATGTGCCACCATGAACCACATTGGTTGCGTGACTGTCGACCTCAACGGTCATATCACTTTTAACCATGGTGCCACATCACACATGTTTTATGCCCAGCCTCTCAACTACAAACAACCAGTACAGTGCAACCCACCTGGCCATGTTGAGGTAAGAACTACTCGATCATAGATTGATTAGTCACATCTTTAACATGCTCTGATGGGCTGCCTTGCTACTTAGGGAAAATCACTATGTGCCATAAAGGCTATACCACTGTAGACCACACGGGTGTAATTATGACTTGGTAAGATCAATACTAGTATGAATATCAACCTCTCTTGTTATCCACAAAGATTACATATAAATTTACTATGCTTCCGCTGCCACTTTGATGTTTATCTCCTCATATGAGCCTTAATAATGTCAGGATAATGTAATAGGAGTCCTACAGGAACCTTCCATAATACCTAACCATACCCACAATTTATGTTCCTCTGTGGCAATTACTGGCCCATTTCAACTAAATGTTGTTTTCACTTGACTAAGATCATATAGATCCCCATTTATGGCAATTCCTGACATGTTGTCTCACAATATCTTAGCACTACTCTTAGGTGTATCTTATGTTCTTCTATACTTATAACTTTTAGCACATTATCTACTATCCATTAATCGACTCCTAATATAGCCTCAAGTCAGTGGAATAGCAAGCAGATCAATTCTGTCTCTTTTTTTGTTAGAGAGCTATCACCTCAATCAATCCTTTAAAGGAATACTTTATGATCATAATCTTTCCCTATGCTAGACTTAGCAGCTAGCAAATTTCACAATCCCTTTCTGTAAGGATTCGTATCCATAAGAATCCTATTCCTCAATTCTGCAGACTATCACTAGGTCGAATACTCTGATTAGGCACCTCAAGGATATCTTGGGTACTTTAACTAGACTCAAATCCCATTGAGTATATCATTGGAAGTATTCTGTCTCTACCTAACTTATAGGTTCATCATGAAATCTAGAACCTCGACATTACTCATATCGAAAATAATTTTCCTCAATTATACCCTATAGGTACGCTAAGAACCAGGATCAATAGCGCTTATTCTAACCTTCACAGGATTCAAGTAATATCCTTAAAATTTTACTACAGGTTCAATATCATCCATAAGGTTCAACTTTCTTTATAAAATAGAACCATTGTACAACATTATTCACATTTCGACCTAAGCACTATGGTATCAGATTCAAGCCTATCCTCACCTTCAGTATCATAAGATTGGATCCTCTGAGATCAATATACGGTATAATCACTACTTATCATACAGAACCATATATCATATCTATATTCCTTAGTACCATGGTGTTACTAAGGATTATCAGCTAATATGGAGAACCTTCAAGACAATCTCTATGCCTCAAGTTTCTATAACCTCAACAAATGAACCTTTCTGGATAGTACTCACCATAGCATAAATGTTGCAAATTAAAATCAATACTTACATCATCATTATCTCCATGCTTATAAACATCCTTTAAATCGTTTAACTAAAATTATCCCCAGTCATGCAGAAACCTTAAGATAATCACATTCTTCAACTCTCCATGACCTTGCCAACTTAACTTCCCAGGGGGTCACCGATCCTAAAATTTCCCTAGGTAAGCATGCTTAACTTTTGTGTGCCCATGCCAAAAGGCAGATACCAGATCTATCTATTAGTTACCACCGGTACCCTGAGACTACCCTTATCTTAAAAATTGTGCCCACTATCTCTAGGCATCAAAATACTATGTGTGGAATGCATATCAATGTCGATACATGTACTTGGTCACATACTTTATGATATACTTCCTGAAGTCCACCAAGCTATCATTTTCACCTGTTCCATCAATGTCCTGACATCCTTATACCACCCTCAAACTGGTATTATGGTACTAGTTGCCCTCTAGGTATTTAACTGTTTCTTCAGGGCTTATCTATTCCTTTCAAGGGCTTAACTCTAAACTAGCCGAAGTAATTCACTTTACTATTCCTATCATGGTATAATCAAGCATATCAGTATACTATCTTGCTACCAGAACTACACACACTGTAGCCAGAACTAATACCCTGATACCAAAATGTTAGACCCCACCTTGCATACCACTTATTATCGATATTAATTATAGTAGCAATTACGTAGGTGGTGGGCATACAGGAATAACATAAAAATACTGATATTATTAATACAATATTACTTCATTATATTGTAGGAGTTCCCCACAGGGGTATATATAATGTTTACAGACCTTAAAATAAGAAAAGGTCTTTAGATAATTAACGTCTCCTCTTGTACTGATCTGGAACCTTCCGTTGCTAGTAATTACGATTCTGCCCTCTGAGCTGCTTACTTACGCTGAAAACTTTAAATGTTTATGGAAAGGGTAAGATTCAAAAGAATCTCAATAATAACATACAATTAGACATATACGATATGAAAATAAATAAGCCATGCACCATGTTATGTGAAATGATAGAATGATGTGTGCATGTTGTCCAAGGCCGAACTACTGTTTGCAACCCTAGCTTAACTCTACACCTTCTTTGGGTCCCAGACCACAACTAAGCTAATATATGTGTCCAAACACTGTGCTCATGTTGTAGAAGATGGCATACACAAATATGCAATAATCACATAGTGCATGGAAGGAAGATTTACTACCAAGAATTGCCCTTCCTACTCTACTATCGATTAAGTACTTTTGATCCTGCTCGGGCTATTGGAAATTCCTAGAAATTAAAGTTAATAAGTAATTGGTTATTACTTGAACTATTACTACCTTTAATCAAAGTTTGTTGGTTATCTATCACAGTTTCAATTATTTCAGGACATTACAACTCTGCAAAGTGTAGTTTCACAGTTTTTCAGAACATTGGTAGATTTTTAGTTGAATTTAGAAAATCATAATTAATTTCAGAAAATTCCAAATTAACTAGTTCTAAAGCTTACATGAATCTCTTTAAGTTTTCTTTTATGGAAAAATACTCAAGTTTGACCATTACAATCACATTGCTCCTAGAAATTAATCAAACTTCCCATATTCTAGATTTCCTTCCAGAGATAGGGCACAACTTCAAAAACCTATATCTTTTAATGTACTAGTCCAAAAATAATGATCTACCTGTCAAATTAATGCTCTGCATCTCTACTTTAAGCCTATCAAATTTCATAATATTTGGACTATGTTTGCCTAGCAAAATTCATTTCACAACAAAACTGTTTCTAGGAATAAAATCAAATAGCATTTCCTCTATACTTCTAAAAATTCTAGATTTGAATACCATCATCAAAAACTCATGAACACATGTATTGCTACACAATTTTCCCTTTAAATCCAATGTAATCATCAAAATTACAAAATTCCAATTCCTTTCCTTGGTTCTGCTTATGGTTGAAACTTTAAACCCTAAAAGGAGAAGTTGTGTTTTCTTGATTCCATTCGATTAACTACTTAAACACTAAACAAACATGATTCATGGAAATTTTGGCAGCATTTCCCCTTAGGGTTTCATCATCAATTTTCACAAAACCAAACAAAATTAAGCTAAATTCAACAACAACAACCATAGCTACAACAACATCATATAACACAAGAGGATCAAAGTTTTGGAGATTACCTCTTGATTGCTTACTTTCTCTTTTTAGAATGCCACTTCCATTAATGCATACCATTAATGATGAATCATTTATGGTTTCTAAAATATTTTCATATTGCTAAATGTACTGGAAATAGAATTATGCATAATCTTTCTATGTGTTGGAAGTTTTAAATGCACATTTTTTTAAAAAACTTGCTTAGATTTCAATCCATCCTATTAGTACATACACATGATTTCAAAATTATTCATATCTTGTATGCATTCAAATCGGTTTCAAAATTGAAAGTTAATATTTTTGTAGATTGAAAGTCAGAAATGCTTCAAACTCATCCACCAGAGTCTTTCCCCATGATTGACATATTGATCATTAATCTTAAATGTGCTATCCAATGCTTGAACTCTTTAGTCTTTAGTCTATAACATGAGGTTCAAGTGTATTTCTCATAAAAGAATTCAATATGTGAATGCCTTGTGACTAATGTCTAGAGTCTTATTTGGCTAAGTTATTCCAAGAATTATAGATGTTTATTAATGTTTTAAATGTATTAACCATCATAGTAGAATAACTTTATAAGACAACAATTTGGAACTCTGGTCATCTGGACCAATGAGCCTGAACTTCATAGTTTATAAATCTACATACTTGCTCTTATTGCTTGAATGCCTTAACAATTGACATTACCTATCTCAAAGCAACTAAAGTATTCAAATTCTTGACTTGGTGGTATTCTCACTCTTCAAAGTCAAGTCTATCTCTTGGTCAATAACAAAGTGATTATCCTTAATCACTCATGCTAAGTCTATTTGGCTAATGCCTTATTTTTATGAATTTTGCTCTTGTGAAAATACTCCAACATGTTAACTTCACATATTTGACATGTTCTACAAAATTGAAGCTTTTTGATATATGTAAAAATATATTGATTTCTATTACTTTTAGCATGTGGATTGATTTCATAAATGAGTTTCCATGCATTCAAAATGATGATATCATAATGCATATTTATGATTTGAAATAACATTTGAGATTTAGAAACAAATCTACATATTTCATTCTTGGAACTCTTTATTTCATTCATAATATATCACTTCATAAAAGTTGGTCATTATGAATAAATTTTCTACTATCCTTGATCCAACTTACATGGATTGCATGAAAATCTTATCAATGACATATTTTTAATATAAAGTGTATTTATAAAATGTCATGATCATTGAAAAAATCATTCTTGGCATTATTTGTTTGTTACCCTTTATGTTCAGTAACTATAATTAATTGGGTAAAAATATAGTTTGGTTTTACTCTTTGCTCAAATATCATATGGATTAATTACATAAGAGTATAAGAGTTGTTATGTCTAATACTGTGTGGACCCAAAAGAAGTTGGGTACGAAAGAGCATATATTTATACTTTTGCAGGAGCTGATCAAGATGCTCTACTTTCGATACAAAGAACAGAGTCTAACAGAGTAGGCGTGACTAGCAGTATTTCAATGTGGGTAGTAGTAGAATTTATGGTACTACTTAAGTGACACCCTATCACTAACAAGTGACTAACTAGTGATGCAATCAGAATGGAGAAAAAAGTAGGAAGATCACATAGTGGCCATAGCAGAATTCAACTTAATGAAGATCAAAACTAGAGCAAGGCCATAAATGATAGTAATTATACCCAGCAATTTTTTTGTCTAGCTGTCTACTCATACTTCCAACACTATAAGCCTTCACTATCCAGCCATCTTCCCACTGCCAAAGATAGTTAGACATCTCTACCATAACATGGAGCTTGCTGAATTGTGCTATGAGGAAGACACAATTGTTGAAGGGACATAAGAGACAACATTTAGAGATTTAAGTGTCACCATCTCAACCTTAAAGATCAATAAATGGTTAGGGTTCAACAACCCTCCCACTAGACCTTTCAAGGAGTACAACAAGCCTAAGAAGTATAGAATCATCAAATGATGAGAGCTAATGAGAATTCTCTATTAGACATGATTAGTTTTAATGATGTCAAATATTAAGAGAACAAAGTTTGCATAATATATTTATCTCCTTCATTGACTAACTACTATATTTAATATGAAATATTGTGTAGATTAGTCAAGCAAAGAAAGAAGATTGAAAATATTCAAGAAAAAATCTAGTTGGGTTATGAAGAATGATCATTAAGAGGAAAAACAAAAAGAAAGAGATTGAAGAAAGAAAAACTTGTAAGATCTAATGAGAATATCAAGATTCAAGCTCTTTAAAGTGATACCAGAGGTTTCTATGATCATATCGAGGTTGGAATGGGTCAATTAGAAGCTAAGATAATTTATATAGAAGTTATGGAACTTTCCAAAGGTGTTCTCTTGAGTTTTGCCTCCCTGCCATGTTTTGGAGGTGATCACTCAAGTGATGACCATATGTTGGATTGAGCTAAAACTAGTTTCATATGAAACCAGACTCCCCACACGCTATTTGCATACTATAATCACATTCAAAGGTTGTCATATGAGAGAGATATGATCTTTGGAAGATTCTATTCAAATAAGCGTCATGTTCCAAAATAGCTTCAGTATTTTGGACATAACTCTCAAATTATATGTCGGATTGAGCTCAAACTAGTGCCATATGAAACTAGACTTAAAGAGATTTCCATAGATAGGTAGTTTTTCATATTTGAAGTTACATACTAAGAGTTAGGAATTTTGGAAGTTGACACTTGTGAATTTAGAGACTAAGTAGTGCAGTTGTCACTACTTGGATCATAACTTTCTGAATACAGTGAGTTTGGAGTTGATTCTTTTGCATTGGAATGTAGATAGCAAGAGCTTTCCGATGATATGTAGTTTACCATGTTTTGAATCCAAATAAAGAGATTACTCAAGTGATAACCAAGAATCACTTGAGTGATAAAGTTGGAAAATGACTCCAATGCCCTCTACCACATTTTAAAGAGGATTACTTGAGTAATGCTACAGACAATATATCGTAACTTCAAAAAATCATGGGAATGATTATGAAACTCACTCTTATTGCTTCTAATAACTCTAACACTTCATTGTATTAGTATTTAATATATTTCTTGAGGAATACAATGAAGAGATGATGTAAAGAAACAAAAGTTGACTTTACGAAAGTAAAGCCTCCACTGAATGTAACAGCTAGTTTTTGAAATATGAAAAACGGTCAAATGAAGCAATGAGACTCTAGTGGACCAGTTGGAATGCTCAAACGGTCATCAATCTTCATTAACTATAAACAGAAAAGCATTCAGAGTTCAAAACAATAACAAGAGCTCAACAACGCCAACATGCTTATGTCATGAGTCATCCACTCTAATCTAACTACTCTCTATTCTTTTATATTTTCTATATCATGTATATTTGAGATAGAGTTATTTGTATTATACTTCAGTGAGCATTTTATCCACTCTGTGAGAGAGCTTGTAAACACTTATCTTTATGAATTGATCTCAAATTAGAGGAACCTTGAGAGGGCTTATTTTCTTATAGGAGAAGCTGTAGAGAGAATTTCGGTAAGACTTTATAGTCGTAAGACTTACAAGGTGCAAGCAACAAAGAATGTTACTACTCGAAAGACTTACAGGGGTCTAAGCAAGAGAAAATGTTACTGCTGGTAAGACTTGCATGAGTAAGCAGGAAAGAAAGGTCTTCAGGATTGCTTTGCTTGTAGGACTTGTCGTAAAGGGGAGTATCTTGGTGAGAGATTTGTAAAAGTCTTTACAGGTGCTCAGTTAAACTTATGGGATTGTAGAGGCTTTTCTTGTTCCCGGATTAAACTAGTAGATAGTAAATTTGAAAATCTCAAGAGGAGCCTGGGGACTGGACGTAGGTCATCACTAATTGGACTGAACCAGAATAAATCACAGTTTTCATACTCTCTTGCTTTAGCTCTTATATTTTCTAGCATATGTTAACTATGATTTTCGATTCATTACTTTCATATTTACTACTTTCACTAAGATGCGAAAAGATTTTCAAAGTTCTTCATTTTTTTATCTTACACCCAATTCACCCCCTCTTGGGTATCAGCCGGTTCTAACATTTGGTATCAGAGCTAGACTCTTTTTTAAAAAACTTAACCATCTCAATAGTTTAAAGGGCTAATTTTGGGTGTTATATGCTTTTTGAAAGTTTTGATTATACAATTCCACCTAGATATTGATTTTTAGTTTGGAAAGCGAGAATGACATCTTTTATAAAATGCTTTGATTATATGATATGTGGGATGTTTTTACAAATGCCTTTGATTTCAAACCAAGAAAGGATTAGACAAAAAGAGAAAAGAAAATGTTTTTGTTGAACATTATAGCAATGATAATTTTGTATAGTCCTTTAACCGAAAATGATTTTTAGAAAATTAGATTTTGCTCTACTGCTAGAGAGATTTTGGATAATCTTGATTCTATTTATACTTCTAACAATTGTGTTGAAGTGGAAAGTATTGAAAGTTCATGTGAAACTATAAGCTGCATATCTACGGTTCATGAATATTTGGAAGTTGACAATGAAGAAGGAGAAATTATAGAACACTTCCATGATCTTGTCAACATAGAAGAACAAGAGGAAGATGATTCACAAGAAGAGCTCATTATAGAAGAATTTGATGGATCATCCTCTAGAGCTCAAGATCTATATATGGTAAACAATTCCAATTCTTCTGGAGTTATTTTGAAAACAGATTTTCAAAGTTTGCATAAAATTGTTTTTCAACCAATTATTAATTCAATTTTAAAAGGCAAAAATGTTTTTGATCATGCTAGAGAATATATGGGGAAGAAAGTATGTTCAAATGAAAAATACTTGAGTTTTCATTCACATGACTGACACAATACTTGTATAAAATCTCTTAATACATATCATTATATAGTTTGCAATTATTATGGTAAATTGCATCACATTTCTCACACATGTTATATTAGAAGAAATTCTAATGTGAGAAATAAATTAGTTTGGGTTCCTAAAAGCCAAATATGTTGAAAATATAACGTTCAAGGACCTAAAGTAAAGTAGGTAACAAAATGTCCATCTGGTGATTCATGTGTGCAGATTGATTCTAGAAAGAATTGACATACAGGTACAAAGAAAATGAAGAAGATTCTAAGAGTTCCTAAAGCACCTGAAATGAGGTTCACATCACTTAGGAGAACTCTCGTATCACCCATTGCTGGAACTGCAAAGTCTAACCATAAGGAAAGGCAATGGAGAAAAGGATTATGTTCCACCTCAAGAATGGACTACCATAGAGTACCGTTCAACTATCTTAAGGAGAACAGGAAAAGGAGGATCTCTCAAGCATTAATTAAAAGACTCCTGGAGTCTATATATTTTGAGAGAAGGTTGCCAACACCTAAAGTAAGATATTCAAAGTATCAACATCATAGAAAGATGCAGTGGCTAAGCAAAAGCAATCCTCCAAGTATCTAAGGCAAATGTGCACAATGATAAAACCTCCTATGCTATTGTCTGTAATATTTATTGAGGTTTTATATTTTGGAACCTTAGGAATGAGCATTGTAAACTATTTTGAAATTATGTTTTCACTTCCCTTAAAAAGCCACTTAATAGGTTTATTTATAAAGGGATTGCAATGCTCAACAGATTAATTCATTATGCATATATAATATTTGAAAAGAAAATATTTCTTTTATACATAAAAACATGTTTAATTCATTATACTCAATTGCCTCGAATTGATTATATTCTTAGAGCGTGTGTATTTTATCTTGATTCCTACAAGCTATCAAGAAATAGATCCAAGCAAGGTTGGATACCATGAAGAAAAAGAAATTTGTACAATTATGTAGGATAAGAAAAGGCTTCTCAAGACTATGGCTACATGAAAACAAATTCATATTTTGATGATGCTGAATTTTGGTGTTTGGATTTTGGTGCTGAGTGTGTAAAGGAGGAAAATCAATATTATTCCAAGAAAACAGAGCAAGCTATCGCAAGGACAAGAAGAATTATGGTGATATCTAATCCTTACTCTATATTGTGCTTCTATTAATTATTTATTTGGGTAATGAATAACTTGCTCATTATTGCATACCATTAGCAATCAATCACTTATGGTTTTCAAATTGTTTTTAGATTGCTAAATGGACTGAAAGTGAAATTGTGCATAATCTTTCTACGTATTTGAGTTTTGAAATGCACATTTCACAAACGTACTTAGATTCCAATTCATCTTGTTTATAAAAATGCATATACATTATTTGAAAATTATTCATACTTTTTTCAAATTGGTTTCAAAATCTCTCTCTCTCTCTTTTGTTTGATTGGCCAAATGGACAAAAAAGATGAAGCATGGGCTTCATAAAATATCTCCTTATTTTCCCTAAGCAACTTAATTCCAAAAGATAGAATTTATGACACCATTTGTACTTGTGCTTATCTACTACCAACTAATGTCATAATCTTTCATTAAACTTGAACTAATTCATCTTCCCTTTGGTTAGCCCAAAAAGACGCCTAAGAGGGGTCCTTCACGCACCAATTTGGTTTCTTCAATTGGCCCAACTACAAGCACAATTCATTATTATTTTATAGTAATTGCACATGTGCACAAACTTTAATAGATTGTTATTTAATCCTTTGCCTTAAGATAATGACACTTGGCATTTCATAATCCAAATAATTATTTCCCTTCCTATTTTCTATTAATGGGCAAAATTCACAAAGAATAGGGGAGATAATATTTGCTCCACCTTTCTCCATAATCTCTTTAATTAATTTACGCACAAGTCCACTTTGATTTTTCAAACCTTGATTATTTGACCAAGAATGTTCCAAATATATATTTTCCCTTTATTTTTCTTAATTAATTGAAATTAACTAACTTCAATTAATTGAAAAATAATTAATCTTGTGCTTAATTGGAAAAATACAATTTTGCCATTACATTTTTGGATTTATGCCTTTTTTCTTCATCCATGACCAAAATTAACCTTAATATTGAGCCAAATAATTTACTTTACTATTCCTCCATTTTGGGCTTTGATATTGGGTTTTTTTGGAATGCCCAAAAATTAATTTCATGCCTTGTTCTAGCCCAATTCTAATGAAAATAAAAATGAAAATTTACTAACTTCATAAATTTCAAGTTCATGAATATTCACCATATTTATTTCATGGAACATTTCAAATAATTACATTGCATATTGATGAATTAAATTCAGGGTGTTACATCAAGAAAGGATGGGACATTATGAGCAGCCACTTTCTGATGAGACTGAATCTGGGTCTATGTTGCTACTCTTTACAAAGCCAGAGTAGTATGAGCAAAGTACAACTTATGGCTGAATTTGAGGTTATGGAGCTATATTGGGCATAGATATTTACAGGCTATCAAGAATCATGGCACTCATATAGCCCAATACCTTGGAAACTTGGATTATATAGATACACTCTACTGAGATCAATTTCCACTGCTGCTTGAATATGCCGACTGGATCTTAACTTATACTATTATGTACTTTTTCCCAGATACAGCATTTTGAACCAGGAAGAAGAATAATATAGTCAAGTGGGGCTTGAATGGTCATTTTATTGAGTTTAGGGATCACATGATACCATATATAGCAAAGTACATATATGACAGCGTGTAAAGGGTTTAAACCTAGTATGTTGATGATCGGAGGTAGCCGGCACAACATTTGAAATAAGGGTATTCATAGGGTACCGATGGATAAAAGAAGATCAAGCCGATATTTGTGTTTTGGTACGAGTATACAAAGGTTAAGTATGCCTTACCCGGGGAAATCTTAGGATGAGTGCCCCCTGGGAAGTCATATGTATAGTTATGATATAGTGTGTAAAGTGGATGAAGTCATATTGTATGGTAGTTATATGTTGTATGGTATTGATATTCTCTTTAACTATTGTAGTATTTGATATATGCTATATGTGACATACCTATCTACCCGAATTTTTAAGAAATGACAAAAGAAACCCTTGTGATTAATATGAAATTTATTTATTCTTTAATCTCATTTAGTTAGGTGCCAAAATGATGTGTACAAGAGAAAGAGATTATAACCCAAATCGGGAAGATAGCCTTGACTTTATGCAACAAATTCTAGGCAGGATGGCATAGCAACAAACCATGATAAACAATCCTATAAATGAATTGTGTGTGGTATGATAGAGATAGGAAAGGTTAGAACACCCTAAAAGGCAAGAAAGGGAACGTAATCCACCCGAGCAACCCTATCATGAGCCACCACCTGAACTCGTTTATGAAGTAGATGTTGGAAATTGTGCCCTAAGGGCTAATCATTGTACTTTGAACATTATTATTTTAATGAAATTTCTCTATTCTGTTATCATATTATTTGCATGTTAACTGTGATAATTGTATCCTTGGATAATTCATGAAGATTGTCCTAAATTGTCCCTGGTCGGTCACTCTGCAGGAGCACAGATGAAACAAGACCAGTTTGACTTTGATAAGATATGGAGATACAAATCAAAGTCTTAGGCACTTGTAAGAGTACAAGGTGCTGGACCGACCCACTATGAGAAAGCTATATGGATCAAGTCATAAGCTTTTCTCATATATAACCACATCACAATGCCCTTAGACTTGAGGTCATCATGGATTCCTACATGATAATTGATAAGCTTTGAACTAGTCAAAAGTCACTTTTGACCGGGTGATGATAAAGGCTACGATCGGGCTTGGTTGCTTTTCATGCAGAGGAATATGAATGATCAAGATCGAATTTGTCCCTCACATTAGTAGAGAGATACTACTGGGCCCCTCGATGAGTGAGTCTGAGAAATATATGGCCATACTACAATGGAAAGGAGTTTCCATTTCTATTGTCAGGCTACTCAGGAATCGAGAAAGTAATGGTCAGGAACAAGATGATGACATTATCCATGCCTTATCCTTGATTGACGTATCATGTGACAAAAGGGACGTGACATGGTTGTATGACAGGTTGCATCGTGATAATGATCCTCATATGATTTGGGTAGTCGTAATGTCTTGTTAGAGGCCACTTACGACTTTTGGGTTAGTATAGTTATTGGCCCACTGCCAACTTCATATGGGCCTACAGGGTCGCACACAAGAATGGCCCAATACGAGATAATGTTTAATTTATGGTAAACGAATTTTATATTTATATATATATAATATAAAATTTGTTAATAATATTATATAGATATATATTTTCGAAATACATATCTTATATATTATATATATGTATATGTATATATATTATATTATATTATATTATTATATTGTGTTAGTTTTAAATTTAATTTATTAAGATATACTACCTCCGGTCCTAAATATAGGACAAATTTTGTAGTGCAATTTGCACTACAAACTTTGTCCTATATTTAGGACCGGAGGGAGTATTAAATTTAATAACTAACATGATAGAGATATAGTATCTTAGATTTAATTTATGAAGATAAATTAAATCAAATGGCTCTTTATTTGGATTAAATAAATAGGTTAAAATTAAAACTGTTGGACAGATTTAATTTAAACTGAATTTATTTAATTAGCTCATCAAGATAATTAATTATTGATTAATTTCAAAATTAATGATGATTAATTTTGAAATTTGAATATAGCCATCATAGGTTATAAACTTGATAGAGTAGATATACTCATACGCGCATGAGAATTCAGAGCCGCAAGGGAAATCCTAAAAAACATTGGAGGCGCTAGCATGCAGTCTCGGTTGGAGAGCATTCGTGTGGATACCGGTAGAGGGAGTGGACCTAACGTGTTTGCTCCGAGAGATCGTGAAAACACTAAGTTGAAAAAGGTATGAGTTCTTTCTAACCCGATTTAAATATCGTTGATAGATCCTCGATTAGGATCGGCAAAATTTTTAAAATTCTTTCGTTGTGCCTGCCGATCCTAACAGTAAATGTTCTTTGAACATTGTTGAAATGGTTTAATAAACAACAACCTCCTGCTTTTTGAGGGAGATTATATCCGCTACAAACAGAAGACTGGTTATCCAGACTAGAGATAATATTCAAAATCCTGATACGTCTTGATGATATCAAGGTTCAGTTAGCCATTTGCAAACTAGAAGGGGATGCGGATAGATAGTGGAAAACCACAATGTTGATTCTCCAGGCAAGGAATATTTTGATAACATAGGAATTATTCCAAGGAAAATTTAATGAAGAATATTTTTCTCGATTTGATAGACCAGAGGAAGAAAAGAATTCCTGAACATATATCAGTATGACTAAGAAAGTTTTGAGGAATACCAACACATTATATCCGATTGTCTCAATACTCTTCATGCCTAAGACATCAGGATTACGAGGAGTGGAGCCCTGATATATTGGTGCAAGGGTTGAGCTAGGGATAAAAAAGAAATTCATTTTTAAACAATTTATAGTATTTAACAATGCGGTTGAAGATTGTCAATTTGTCGCGAACAACTCGTTGAGTTTTCACTCAGATGGAAGCAATAATTACAGGGATGTGTCAGGTAGTGGGAGTTCCTCACAAAAACATAAAGATCAGGATGAATTGACAAGAGGGAACAATAAAAGACTGAAGCATGTTAGAGGCCGTAGAGGTCAAAATTCCTTTAATGGTAGAAAATGCTGGCATTGTTACACGCAATACCATCCTGGTCAAACATGTAGTGGTGTGCCTGAAAGATATGGTTCAACTAGACAGGATCTAATAATCCAGATCTATTATCAATGTTGGGAACTCGAACATTTAACTAGGGGTTGCCAACAGAAGCAACGGCTAGATGAGTCTAGACTAGAAGCTCAGGATGAAGTCTATGAGATAACTCAAGAGGAGGCTAAAAAATCCCCTGAACTTAATCAAGGTATGGTTTCTTTTATTGGCAACTCAATCCAAGTAATGTATGATTTGGGATTTAATTATTTATTCACTGCATATGCTCTCTAGTGATACTTGATATTTGATGAAATTTGAGAGATAGTTCTTTAATAGAATAGAAATATGGACAAAATAGAGGATAGGTTAGTGGTTGGTAAATTCCTTAGGTCCTTTAGAAGATATAAGTGGTTGATGGGGATGAGTGAGACAAAATAATGTTAAACCCCGATGAGATTGAGGTTTTGAGTTATGATTGAGAGAATTGTAATATGAGAATTGTAACCCCCTCCGTAATTATATCCGAAATACGCGATTAAAATGAAATAGAGACCAATAATAATCAAATAATATTTACTAACCCATCACATGACGGGGTTTTCACGAATACTTTTTGAAATCATTTATAAACTTGGTCTCATATTCACATTTCGAATACAATTTCTATGCGAAGATAAATCACATTCATAAAATATCAGAGTGCACAACTTAATCATCCCGGCAATCCCGGGTACATACCTTCGCTAAAGATACACAGGGTACAATTGCCCATTACAGTTCGTCAAATGGGGATTACACAATCTCATCTCGGAAGAGTCCTAGCCGCTCCCTCCACGAGCCACTTGCCCTGTCTAAATTGTTGGTAGGGGAGAGTGAGATTCGAGAGAATCTCAGTAGGAAACAGATACCATAATGCATGCATGATAGATGCTATGTGTATAACATGTTAGCTTTATCTAGATGCATGCCCCATAATGACATTTCTGCATGCTCAATATTTCATGTAACAAAACTATGGCCACAGTAAAACAGAAACAGAGCTTCATTTATTCAAATATGCTCTACACAATCAAGTAAAGCAATCACATACATCACTACACAAGCAAAGATATCAAATACATGCAAGTAAGGCAAGTCCCCTACCTGCAGTCTTTTCTCCTCGATTTGCGTGCCAGCAACTTGGGGCTTCACATTCGATCCTACAATGTCAAATGTACCATTTAGACACTTCCATAGTGTTTCTGGGGGTTATATGAGGCTATATTGAAAATTTACTAAAATACCCCTGGGGACCCGGCCGGCCCCGCCATACCCGGTCCGGCTGTACTTTTCTTGAAATTTTGACATGGGCTATTCTAACATATTTTCGCCCAAGGAATCCATATCCAGACTCGGAATTATCAAATTCAATGTCAATTACAAAATTACCCTTGACAGCCCCACTTAAGGGTTTCAGGGGCGTTTTCGTAATTATGCTTTTTCAGCCTTTTCTGAAAAAGTGTCCAACTGTAACCCCACCTAATTTTCCCTCCTGAACTCAATGGAATCATCAAATCATTGAAAATCCAACTCTAAGACCCATTTATAGCCCAAACCAAAATATATGGGTTTTCTAGGGAAAATCAGGGTTTTTCGGTTTCGGCTCCGTAAACACGTTCCTTTCTACTCCTAACCACTTTATTGACTATTCCATTAGGTTACAACTACCATTTAGTATCAATTTGAGCAGCATAACAGCCCCACATACCCATTTTCCATTTTTGAAACCAATGACAATCCGGCGAAATTTCACCGATTAAATTGTCCACAACAGCCAGAATAGTCAATATACAAAAGTTTGGAAGTTACCTCAAGCTCCCACTAGCTTTTCCTTGACTTGGCTGAAAACCCTAGGTGTTTTAACACCAAAAGAGGAGCTTCCAAACCTTAAAGAACATAAAGGAGTAGCTTAGGATCGGAGTTATACGCGTTAGGAGCTAGATCATCGGAGAAATCGGCTTACCTTGCGAGTTCTCTTCTCCTTTTCTCCCAAAACCCTCTCAACTCTTTTTCTTTATTTTGGTTGCAGAATGGCGTCGAAATGCTGTAGGAGGAAGATGATGTTGCTTTAATAATCTTATGCCTATGTCATTGCTTATGTCATCAACAATTTTCCATTTTCGGATTTTTTCAGAAATTCTGGCAGATTTCTGTCCACACTTTGAAAAATCATAACTAATTCTAGAAAAATTGAATTGAAGTGATTCCAAAGCCTATAGAACCCTTATTGAGTCTAGTTCCAAGGAAAAATATATAATTTTGCTTAATGGAATCACAAAATTCCCAGAATTTCAATTTTTGCATATTGTTCCAGAAATTTCACAGTTTTCCTGTGCTGACTTCAAAAATTCATATCTTTTTGTGTATAGCTCTAATTGAGTCATATGACCTATCAAATTAAAGCTTAGGATGTCTACTTTCATCCTGTAAAATTTCATAATTTTTTTCTTATCATTTAGTCTTTCAAAACCTTATGATAAGCTCACTGCCTCATAGGTGATTTTACCAAAAACATAATTATATTCCCCAAAATTCACCATTTTACTTTCTTAATACCCCAAAGATATTAGAATCATTAGGGGATAAATTTGAGCTCCTGCTAAATTGGGGCTTAGCAGTCCACTTAATTTAGGCTTATTCCCAAGCCTCGAGTCTCAAAATTCGGGGTATTACAAGAATCAAATTTAGTAATTAAAATTGACTCCTTAGGCATTTAATATGACCTAAGCTGCTCGAGGTATTGGAATGTGATACATGATGCTTGGTGATTATGTCGTATGTCGATCCTAGAGGATCCGATTTGATGATACTAAAAGGGGATAGACTTGAATCAGATCTAAGCTAAAATAGTGCTTAGGTCAAAATGTGAATCAGGTTGCACTATCGTTCTGTTTCAGGACAAAGGTGTGAACCTTATGAACCTTATGGATGATATTAAACCTTCAATAATGTTTTGAGGATATTACCCAAATATCGTGAAGGTTAAAATAGTCTATTGGGTATAATTGAGGGAAATGATTTCCTATCTATGTGGTGTCGAGTTTCTAGATATCATGAGGAACCTAAAAGCTAGGTTAAAGACCCTAGGCTGCAAAATCCTACAAGCCAGTGATATTGTTGTGAACCAATATGCCTTTAGGCTAGCGGATATATTCAGCAATGTGTTGGGTTAGTGATGATCTATTAAATCGAGGAACAAGATTCTTACGGACACAAATCCTTACAGAAATGATTAGTGAAGGTTGCTAACTGCTACTAGCATAGGGAAAGATTTTGATCATAGAATGCTCTAATGGAAAGAATGATTGCTTAGAGAGAATGATTGAGAGTTAGATCTCTGATAGAATAAAGGGTAGTTGGGAATTATGGTTTGATGGCTTAGTAGGTTGACAAATTCTTTGGAATTGTTTTTAGATGATATAAATGGGCTACCCTAGAAAGGAAGGAAAAATTTGTAAGTATGCATAGATTCCCATATAAATAGATTGTGCCAGCACCCACGGGTGTTAGGGTTGCCACAGCCGATGCATGTATGAGTTGTATAGTGAATGTCGAGGTACATGAATCACTGGTGGACTTGATTGTCTACCATTCCATGGCTGCATAGCTTAGTAGTAATCCTTGAAATTGGTTGGTTGATGACATATTGGAGAACTCATAGAGTAAAATAAAACATGAGCAATAATTGTGAACAGTATTGAATATGGTGGGTGAAAAACAACTCTATGCCAAGTTGAATAAATGCGAGTTTTAGCTTTCAGAGGTAATATTTATGGGCCATGTAATCTCTCAGCAAGGGATCTTGATGGATCATGGTTAAGTGGAAGCATTACTAAACTGGAAATGCCAGAGACTGTGGTTATGATATGCAGTGTTCTGGGTCTTATTGACCATTATAAGGGGTTTATACAAACTTTCCCCAAAAAACACAACATTATGCATGGGATGATAATTGTGAGAAGAGCTTCGTAGAGTTGAGATGGAAATCTATTATTGCACTAATGTTGAGAATCCTATATACGAGTAGGCATGGATTGTTATGTGTTTTGATGTGAGATGAGTAGGGCGTATGTTTCTTATTAGCCGAAGCTTCAAGAATTGAACTATCCCACCCATGATCTTAAGTTGGTGGTAATGATGTTTCTATTGAATCTGGTGTTATTGGCTTTATGGCGTAACCGTATAGTTGTATTGTGACAACAAACTCTTGAAATATTTGTATGATAAGAAAGAGCTAAATATGAGGCAAGGCAGGTAGATAGAGTTGTTGAAAGATTATGACCTGGAAAGTAAATATCATCCAGGGTAGGCAAATACAGTGGTAGACACATTGAGTCATAGATTAGTGTAGGTTGTAGCCCTAAGGATACATGAGTACAAATGGATTAAGCAGAGATTATTAGCTGATCAAAGCAGACGGGAAAGTTATGTTGATAAGAGAAAGAAAGCTTTAGAGTTTAAGGTCGGTGACCAAGTGTATGGGCACCTGTGTGAAGCATCCTTGGTCGAGAGGCGGGGCTTAAAACTAATAGCCGAGGTTATCTTAGATGGCCATTGGAAAGGGCTACCAGGTTGGTGCCTGTGTATGGAGTCACCGTCTGACATTTCCTAACCCAGAGTGTATGGCTATATATGTGTAGCAAATTTTGGGAATGAAATTTATTTAAGAAAGGAAGAACTGTAACACCCCATTTTTATTTCCCAATATGCCTTGTGAATACTTGTGGCATTCAATGAAATAAGCAAGTGGATTTTGATGCAATTGACATAATAACAACACTTTTAGTTGAAGTCACACGGAATCGGGCTAAAGCAAGACATAAACTAAGTTATTGTTTTCCAACAAAAAAAAGGGCATCATTAAAGCCCATTGTTAAAACCCAAATTGGAGAATAAAAGAGCATAACTCTTGGCCCAATATTAAGGGTAAATTTCAGCCCAAAAGGAGGAAGAAACACTTTGTCCCAATTATGTACAAAAATGTAAGGGTAAAATGGTAATTTTCCAATTAAGTCAAGAGCTAATTATTTTTCCAATAAGTTGGGGCCATTTTCAACCAAGTGAAGAAAAGAAGGGGAAATAAATATTTGTTGACAAACATCCCAATTTTAGAGTAATTATGGCCAAGGATATAAGGATTCAAAAGTCAAAGAAGAACATGTACACAAATTAATTAGAGAGAGACTGTGAAAAATGTTGGAACAATTATTATTTCCCTCTTCCCTTGTCATTTTGGCCTAAATAAGGAAATAGGAGGGAAAATAGTTGCTTGGACAATAATTATGCCAAGTGTCATTATTTAAAGCGAAAGGATTAAATAAGAATTTATTAAGGATATGAGCACATGTCCAATTAGCATAAAGTATAATATCTTGTGTAATTGGTTAGACTAAGTGAAGGAACCAAATTAGGTTGATGAAGGGCCTTAGTTGGTGTCATTTTGGGCCAACAAGAGAGGAGGAAAAATGGTTCAAAATCAATGGAAGGTTATTTCACCTCCAATTCGGCATATCTAGCTTCCGGAGTCTTCTTTAATGTTGTCCTCTCATGGAGAGCAACATTTCTATGGTTTTGGATTTTCAATAAGAGGTGTTTGATTCCATACACTCAGAGGAGGTACGGTAGGAATCAATAACATATCACATATTCAAGTTCTGGTAAGTATAAGCTCTGGTTTGAACCAAATATTTTATGATTTTGTTGAGTAATTCTTGAGATACTCAAACTTTAAATTTGTTCCAAAAGGAGTGTTTTAGGGTTTGATGCTCATATGATGATGATTATGATGTTAAATGAGGTTTTATGATGATCTATGATGATTTTGGAAGTTTGTGATTAAATCTGTTTAAATTCGTTTTCTAGAGGCAGAGAACTTGCAATGTGTTTGTGATTGGCCAAACTTGGTTTAGATGCTATGAAAGGTTATAGAATTAAAGTAGACATCCTGAGCTTTAATTCGATAGGTAATTTAAGCCATTTAAACTAGTGGATTAAAAGTTATGATTTTTCAAAATTTGACCTTGATTCTAGAACGAAATCTATAATAGTCTGAGTTTGACGAATTTATGGGAAACGTGTGGCTATAATTTCGGCTCTATGATATTTTTCATTGAAAGAGGACTTAAAGAGTTTTTAATAGAACCTAGAACCAACCCATTTGGATTTTTGAAGAATTAATTATGAATTTCCAAATTTTGGTCAACAAAATTGGGAGATTGGGTTAACCTACGAATTTATGGCAATTGTATTAAATTGTCATAAATATTGGGCCAAATATAAGAGACATATCCTAAAGGCCCATGTAGTCCTATTAAACACTCATTTATCATGGCTCTAATGATATGATTATATATCTAGGGTCATGTGCTGACAAAGAAGAAGTATCCTCAACGAATGGAGAAAAGGTAAAAGAGGAGGACTTAAATACACAAAGTAGTGAACTTACTTTATTTGCATGTATTTGATAATTATGCTTGTGTAGTGATGTTTGTGATTGCTTTACTTAATTGTGTAGAGCATATTTGAATGATGAAGCTCTATTTCTATTTATGCTATAGCCATGAGATTGTATGTGAAGCATTTAGCAAGCAAAAATGTCATTATGGGCCATGCATCTAATTATAGCTAACATGTCATACACATAGTATATGTCTTGCATGCATTATGGTAATTGTTTATTACTTATATTCTCTCGAATCTCACCCTTCCCCAACCAACCATTTAGACAGGTGAAACCGGAGAAGAGAACTGTATGAGAGGAATGCAGCGATAGAATGAAGATGAGAAGATATCTGTCTTTCATTGTAACGGGTTTAGACACCCTAGTAGCCCTATTTGGCTACATTATTTGCAATTATTATGTAAAATTCCTATAGGGAATTCCTGTAATCAATCACTTATTAGCAGTATATCTATGCTCTTCGTATGTGCCTATTGAACTGCGTGCAAGCACTTTGAAAAATATGAAAATAAGATAAGGGTCTAACATTGAACAACTCTTCAATTCTTCACCTCTTGCTTCTCTTCCCAAAACTGAATGTGTCTCAACCTCTCACTTTTTGTCTTCCCCTCTTGATCCTCCTTTAATTGTTAATTTTGTATTTGTGTGTCTCACTCCAACTCTCTTCACTGAATGGCTCTTCCTTTTTATCCCTTTAATTATTCAATTCCCCCAAAATTGGTGCATTCTCTCTCTTCCTATCCATTCATTCTAGCTGCCACTTTAATCTAATGGTCCCCACCTTACCTCTTGCTTCTTCAATTCTCTTTACGTTAAAAAATAAGCTAAGGCATTTTGGATGAGGGGTGAAAATATGTTTTGGTATTAGCCACAAAATTGCAACTACTAAACAAGGCCCTTACTCATTTAATCTCCTATAGAAAAAATATGAAAATAAATTATGCACTAGTGAAGTTCCTCTCTTGCCCTTCACCAAGCTCCCAAATGGCATCTTAGACCTTTACCAATTAACAACTGTTGTGTCATATCATCACCTACAAAATTAAATTCACAAAGGTAATATCTTATATTCACAATTAAGGAATAATGGGAATAAAAAATATTAATTAAAAATATAACAATTTAACTACTATAATTCTAAAATTACCCTTTCACTTAAATCTCACATTAACACTTAATTATGCCCAAAATATTCAATTAAGTCTCACAAAAGGCTAAGATTAATTACTAAAAATATATAAAGATTGAGCTCTATCATCAATTTTTCATAAAGCTCTAGAATTAAACATGATAAAATCTATGGATTTTGAAAGAATGCAAACACCTATAAACTATACTCCAAAAAAGAATCTAATTACTTCAACTAACAATTGCCAGAAGACTACCACAAGTAGCTAGTCGCAAGCCCACTACTCTTCAAATCAATCTAGATTATATGGTTTAATCCAAATTACTCAAAATAGTTATTAAGACATTGCTTGTTGGACCAAACAAATCTTATTGTCTCCTAAAATCCCCAAAACCTTCTCAAAATAGTATAGAGTAACAAAATTAACCTTAATTTTAAGCTAAATCAATGAATCCTTTGCTCTACATACCACATATTAGCTTTACCCATTATTTATTAAAGAAGGATTGAGAGGAAAATCATAGAAGAAGGATTTTCTACAAAATTTCTACTTTTCTCAAATTGGGATCTTAGAGCCCTCTCAATCTTTTATTTAAAATCTTCTAAGAGACTTAAAACTATCTTATAAGGTTAGATGGACTTACCAAAACAAACATAGTCTTAGAAACTACTTGAAAAATGATTTGGAATTATGCCATAGTAGTGAGATCTCGAATCCCTTGTTTTCTTTCCAAAAAATTATGTATTCTTAATTTTCAGTGTCAATTTATAGGCCCTATTTGTTTAAGTGAGTGAAGCACTCACTAAGGCAAAAAAAATGGGAGAAGCACTTTTTTATCCCAAACCATGGTTATGGGTTTCAAAACCATGGTTTTGGAAAAGTAAAATCCTCCCCTTTCAGGTAGTTAGGTCATCATTATGGTGTCATAAACTCCCCAATAAAAAATGCCCTCTACATTTTCTCTTTCTTACCCCATTTCTCTTTCCTTTTCCTTTTCACTTTAATCTTCAGCGATCTCTCTCCTTCCCAAACTCTCAGCTTCAGCTGATTAGAGAAGATAGGTACTGGTGGTGGTTGCTGATGAGTTCTTGTTGGCGGAGAAGAATGTTAGAGCAAGCGTTTCACCCAAGAGGGGGGTGAATTGGGTAATACTAAAAATTTCGTTGCAAATATAAAACTTGACGGTGAAATTAAAACAGTAAGGAGTAAGGAGAAATATCACCGAAGTGTATACCGGGAGTTATACTGGTTCGGCCACTACCACTTTGACCTACGTCCAGTCCTCAGAGCTTCTCTGAGAGTTTCACTATAACTTCCAAGATTCAGTGGATTCTTAGCACCTCAGTACAAGCAAGTTCCTTGACCTGGACACTTGCTCCCCCTTTCAAGTTGTAATCCAATCCCAACTCAAGGTTCCACAACCTTAAGTTATCTCAATAACAAATATTGAGTTTGAATGAAATATCTCTCTCTCAGAGTGAATAAGAATCACTGAAGTACAGAATTACTAAAATGAGTAAAAACAGAGTAATGAACTTGATGATACGTTCGTGTGTGTTCTTGTTGTTGTATCTCTATTTGGATGTTCCCATTTATATAGATATGTTGGTGATGATCGTTGGAACATTTTTCTACTCGTCCGTTGGAGAGTGCGCAGCCACTGTTGACTTTTCTAGTACTTGAAAAATATCCGTTAGCGGTAGGTGGCATTTGAACTTCTCATTTGACTTTCCTTATTTGATATGATTTCTTTATTGTTTATCTGTAAATATGCTAGGAATACTAATACAATGAAAGGTTAATCATATAGGAAACAAATCAATGAACGTTTGAATGATTTCTAAATTTCTGGGTTTCCATACTCGAGTAGCTACTCGAGTATCCATTAAAGTTTACTCGAGTACATACTCGAGTATCATCAGGAAAACTTTGATGAACTAGAAGTCAACAAACAAATATAAGATTACTCGGGTAGTGCATGGAATAAATAAAATATCAAACCTTTGGAAATGCATGTTTACTCAGGTACCTACTCGAGTAATGCACTCTTTTCTTCATAGGTTACTCGGGTACCAACTCGAGTAAACTTTCAAATAAACTTTTGGTTACTCGATGCTTTACTCCAGTAATGTTGGCAGGATTTCAAGGCCGAGAGCACTTCAATTTTGATTATCTTGTTACTCGAGTACATACTCGAGTAAACTCAGTTTATGTGCATAGCTTACTCAGGTAATGACTTGAAGTTTTTCTTCAAAAGAAATTCTGCATACTCGAGTACTTACTCGAGTAATCCACTTTAAATGAGTCATTGAATACCTGCATACTTGAGTAATGCCTCGAGTGAAATGTAATAAAAATAGAACAAGTTATTCGAGTACTACCTTCACAGTAAGTTACTCGAGTAGCTCCTCAAGTAACGTTGGCAGGGTTGAAAATGCCGAGAGCAACATATATCTTAAAACAGGGGACTCGAGTACATATTCGAGTATCATTGGCAGGCTGAGAGCAACTGGAGTAGCTACTCGAGTAACGTTGGCAGGCTGAGAGCAACTCCAAGTGCTTTACCTGGTTACTCGAGTACCTACTCGAGTAACATTGGCAGGCCGTGAGCAACTTGAAATCATTTACACTATTACTTGAGTACTTACTCTAGTAACGTTGGCAGGTTACTAGAAGGTGTCTCTGATTACTTCAAGTTTCTGTTCCTTTACTAGAGTACATACTCGAGTAATGCCTTAGAAAACTTGCTTCTGATGAAGTTTCTCAGCTTTTTCTCTTGGCCTTTCTTCATTACTCCAATGCTTACTTCAAGTGATGCTTTTCCTTGTTATTACTTTGTTCAAACTTATTTATTAATCAAATCTTTTTCATAATATTCTTTCTTATCATCAAAATATGAGATCTAACATTCTCCCCCTTTTTTATGATGACAAAACTTGGTGATTTTGAATAAGGTTTTTGAAATTGAATTCTCAATTAAATACTTCTTGTATTCAAAGATTATTTTGAAAAACTTATTAAGTTTAGATTCAAAGTGTAAAGTGAATCCTAATATACATCTTGCATACACAACAAACTCATTAGTCCAACAATGTATCATAATTTAAAACTTAAATGGACATGAAATGAAATCATAACTTAAATTAACTTGCATTAAACTTAAGCTGCATTACAAGATGACAAGATGAAAAGCTTAAAATTCAAAAGACTCCCTAAAACCCATATACATCCATATACATCCATTCCTTGAAATAAAAACATAGACATTCCACAAAATCACACTCAAGCTCTTCTCCCCCTTTTTGTCTTCATCAATCAAGTGGAGGACTAGAAGGCTTGACTATGGAAATAGGCGTCACCGGAAGAACCATAGAAGCATCTGAACCATAGGAATCAAATGAACTAGAAGAGACTGGTTCAGGAAGATTAACTGGAGGGATATGGATATCATCTCTGGGAGGAATAGAGGGAGACTGGTAGACAATCATAGTAGTGGTCTCAACCTCTGGAGTGGTCTCAACCTCTAGAGTAGTCTCAACCTCTGGAGTATGATGTTCAAATGATGAGGAAGGAGAGATTTCCTCAGTATGGGTACGAGATGGTCTAGGTTTAGGAGCAGGTTCAAGCTGAGGTTTGGGAGGTGAATCATCAATGATGATATGAATGGTCTTATTGGTGTCGAGGTTATCCACTGAATATAGAATGTCTTTGGGTTATGGCTCAGGTGGACTAGAGACCGGAGGGATAGAAGGCTCAGCCTCAGAGAGAGGAATATCAGAAGGAGTGTTCTCTGGAGGTGGTAGTGGTGCAGAAGATAGTATATGCTCTAGAGAAGAAGAGGATGGACCGACAGAAGGTCCAGGACCCAAGGAATCCAGTCGTGCCAGAATCAATCTCAATATCTTACCCTGGGCACGTTGCTCAGCTAGCAACTCCTCGTGCCTCTTATCCATCTTTTCTACCAATTCCGCCATCTTACCATTCATGTGCTTTATCAACTCAGCATTTGTGTTGGCAATGTCCACATGGAATCCTCTCAGCATATTTTCCATGAAGTGCTGGAGTGTGTCATTGAGAAAAGAGGGTGATGATGTAGTAGCAGCTGGAGCCGACGACTGAGTGTCATCCATCTTGCTAGTCTCAGTCTCAGTCTTCTTCTTCTTCATCGACCCAGACTCTAGGGGATTCTTGAGAGGTATGTCAATATTGAGCTTGCCAATCTGATTTCTCCCAACCGGAGTCATCCTCTCAATAGGTTCCTTGTTTTCTAGATACCATATCTTATTCTCCTTTAGAATAAGTGATACAACCTGAGGATATGGCATTGGTATGGTAGCCTTCCCATCCACCCTATACCTCTTCATTACAGAGAAAATGTACTCTCCCAAATCTTTTTGTTCCTTCAGGAGAAGTGAAGCAAACCATCTAAAGTCCCTATCTGAGAAATGGGTATATTTGTTGACCTTGTTCACAAGGGATCTAGAGTAGATGTACCATAGAACCCTATGATGATCACACATATCACTTGGTTTGAAATTTAAGGGGCCAACAAGCTCACCAGGTTTAAGGACAGAAAATATTTGGTTTGGGTCAAGTTGGGAGTAAATGTCATCTGGGGGGTTCTCTATCCCTAACCACATGTTTATCCTAGAGGGTGAAATGAGAATCTTTTGGCCTCTCACAATGGTGGTCATCTCTTCCTCAGCTGAGGTCCTATTTGGTTCATCTAGGATCTCATGGTTGCAATAAAAATGTGTGATCACTTTTGTGCAAAAAGGTAATCTAATCGAAAGCCAAGGCATAAAAGGTTCAAAATAGGAACTGAGATCATGCTTCAATACCTCGTGAAGTAACTTGAGGTCCACATAGTGTGTCTTACACACTTTCCTCCTGGAGAATTGAGTGAGATACTTTGGGGACTCCTCCAGTTTGTTGACATTGAATCCCTTTGGAGGGTTGGTGATCTCCTCTTCTAGCAATTTAGACTTCTTTAAAGATTGCCCCTTCTCCATTTGATCTAGAATGCTAGCCATTGTCTTAGCCACATTCTTATCATATTTGGGCTTTTTAAAAGGCTTTGGTGTTAAGGAAGGAGTAGAGGAATCAGAGGGTGTAGGAGAAGGAGACTTTGCACTTTTGCCTCTCCCAGTAGAGGTGCTCTTTTTGGATTGAGCCCTTGTAACTATAGGCTCTTTGATCACAACCCCTTTTGGTTTTGATTGAGGTTGGATTTTGGCTTTTGATCTAGGGGTAAGTTTCCTTCTCTTTATGGGAGGAGAAGAAAGAGGATCAGGGTGTTGTTGGGATTCAGAGGAATCTGTGGGAGTAAGGTTTTTAGTTCTCACCATTTTGAATCAGTGAAAGATGAAAATTTTAGAAAAACAGAGTCACAGTTGCAAGTTTAGGGCACAGAGAATCTGAGCAGAATAGGAAGTTTTTAAGGTTGAAATCTGTTGGGTTTTGACGGAAATGATGCAAGGAATCGATTGTGAAAAGTTTTTGTGAGAAAGTAGAGTGATTTACTTGAGGAGATTTTGTGGAAATGACCGAGTTTGCAACAGATAAAGACCTAAAACCTGACATTACTCGAGGCCTTACTCGACTAACCTTCATGTTTACTCGAGTCCTTACTCGAGTGATCATACAGAAAATCTCTAAAATAATTCATTTAAATTGCATACCTGGCATGAATAATATTGTAATTATCCATGTATGTTCCCTTTGATAATTTATAGCCAATTTTGAGCAAATTTGAGTCATTTTTCATCAATTTGAAAATTTGGACTTGCAGTTACTCGAGTCCTTACTCGAGTAAACTTCAAGTTTACTCGAGGCTCGCCTCGGGTAACTTTTCTTTTCAACTTCTGACTGTTCATTTCTTAGTAACTGAACCGTTTGATTTAAATTCCAGGTAACTTGATCCGTTACTTCCAGTTTTGGAAGTCCATTACTCGAATAGTTACTCGAGTAAAGTGCTTCTTGACTTCAAGTTGTTCCTCGGGTAATGGTTCTCTGTCAATCATTACTTCAAGTTGGTACTCCACTAAATGTGTCCTCTGATAACCTGTGTTTTTGTTTCTCAAAATAGAGTTTCAACCTTCCTGCAAAATCAGTTTCTATATACTCCGATGCTTAAATTAATAATAATCAAAACATTATCAAATGACTTCATCTAATATTATGAGAAATTGAAATAACTTACAACTCATTGGGATTTACCATTCCCAATTCTCTTCTAATGTATAGAAATTGATCTTTTGTAAGGGGTTTTGTGAAGATATCAGCTAGTTGAAGGTGAGTAGGAATGAATATCACTTTCACATATTTCTTTTGGACATGATCTCTGATGAAGTGATGTCTGACATCAATATGCTTGGTTCTAGAATGTTGAACTGGATTTTTCGCCAAGCTTATTGTACTGGTATTGTCACAATAGATTGGTATTTCTTTGAGATAAATACCAAGATCTTGTAGTTGTTGTTTTAAGCATATCACTTGTGCACAACAACTTGAGACTGCAACATATTCGGCTTCCGTTGATGAAAGAGACACTGTATTTTGTTTCTTACTAAACCATGATACAAGAGATCCTCCAAGAAATTGTCCTTATCCGCTGGTGCTCTTTCTGTCTGTCTTGTATTCCATGATCTGAATCTGAATATGCAACAAGATATTCACCTTTTCCTTTGGGATACCACAGACCCAATTCGGGTGTGTCAGCAAGGTATCTAAAAATTCGTTTGACCGTTTCAGCATGTGATTCCTTTGGTGCTGATTGATATCTTGCACATATACCAACACTAAATTGGATGTCTGGTCTGCTTGCCATAAGATAGAGTAATGATCCAATCATTCCTCTATATTTTGTGATGTTGTAGTCTTTTCCTTTGACATCAGCATCAAGCAATGTAGTTGAACTCATAGGCGTGTCCGTGCCATTTACTCATCCATTCTATACTTCTTCAATAGCTTTTTCAAATACTTTGTTTGAGATATGAAGATTCCATTCTTTCTTTGTTTGATTTGCAAACCAAGAAAGAAATTCAATTCTCCCATCATTGACATCTCAAACTCTCCCTGCATTATCTCAGAAAATTCCATACACAGAGATTCATTAGTAGCACCGAAAACAATGTCATCAACATATATTTGAACAATTAAAATATCATCACGTTTTCGTTTTATAAAAAGTGTTGTATCAACTTTTCCCCGTACAAAACCTTGATCAATAAGAAACTTACTGAGCCTTTCATACCATGCTCTAGGAGCTTGTTTTAAACCATATAAAGCATTTTTGAGTTTGAAAACATAGTCAGGTTTAGTAACATCCACAAAACCTGGAGGTTGTTCTACATATACTTCTTCCATGATGTATCCATTTAGAAATGCACTCTTTACATCCATTTGATAGAGTTTGAATCCTTTGATGCATGTAAAGGCTAAGAGTACGTGTATAGCTTCCAATCTAGCCACTGGAGCATACGTTTCCTCAATCATAATCAATCCCTTCTTCCTGATTATAGCCTTTGGCCACCAACCTTGCCTTGTTTCTGACAATAATTGCGGATTCATCGAGTTTGTTCTTGAATACCCATTTAGTTCCAATGATCGGATGATCCTTGGGTCGGGGTACCAAATCCCAAACTTGATTTCTCTCAAATTGATTTAGTTCTTCTTGCATTGCTATAACCCAATCATTTTCTGATAGGGCTTCATCAATGTTAGAAGGTTCAATCTCAGAAATGAATGCAGAAAAACTTACTTCATTGAAAATTCTATTTCTAGTTTTGATCCCTTCATTGACATCTCCTATGACTTGATCTAAGGGATGACTTTTATTGTATTTCCAGGCTTTAGGTTGACCTAGTGATCGCTCTTCTTCCTTAGTTTCATCAACTTCTGGAATAAGAGACTTAGAAATAGATTGACCATTTTCTTGATTTAAAACAACTTCCTGTTCTTCATCAATGGTTTTTTCAAATGATTCAAATTCATCAAATACAATATGAATTGATTCTTCAACAACACATGTTCATTTATTGAAAACTCTATATGCTTTACTTCGGTTAGAATATCCTAGGAAAATTCCTTCATCAGTTTTAGAATCAAATTTTCCTAAGTTATCTTTACTATTATTATGAATGAAACACTTACAACCGAAGATGTGTAGATGAGCAATGTTTGGCTTTCTTCCTTTGTACAGCTCGTATGGGGTTTTTCCAAGTTTCGTTCTAATATAGGCTCTATTTGAGATATAGCGTGCTGTACTCATAGCATCAGCCCAGAAAACTTGAGACACGTTCTTTTCATTTAACATTGCTCTAGCCATTTCAGTAAGGACTCTATTCTTGCATTCCCAACTCCATTTTGTTGAGGCGTCCTTGGAGCAGAGAAATTGTGATCAATGCCATTAGTATCACAATATTCTTCAAAGGCTTGATTTTCAAATTCTCCACCATGATCGGTCCTAATACCTGCAATGGTCATACATTTCTCATTTTGCACTTTCTTGGCAAAAACAATAAATTCTTCAAAGGTTTCATCTTTTGATGATAGAAAAATAACCCATGTAAATCTGGAGAAATCATCAACAATGACCAATGAATATAAGTTGTCACCAAGACTCTTTACTCTTGTGGGCCAATTAAATCCATATGCAATAATTGTAGTGGTCTATTTGTTGAAATTTCATTTTTCAATTTGAAAGATGATTTAGTTTGTTTACCCTTTTGACATGCATCACAAATCAAGTCATTTTTGAAAGATACTTTGGGTAATCCAAGAACTATATCCTTTTTGAGTAGTTTGCCTAATTGGTGCATATTGACATGAGCCAATCTCTTATGCCATAGCCAACTTTCATCAGCATTACTCAGAAAACAGTTTTCAGATTCATTTCTACTAATATCTAGAGTATAGCAGTTACCTTCCCTTTTTGCTCTGAGCTTAGCCTTGATATTCTTCTTATCAAGCTGTAAGTCATTCTTGTTGATAATTAAACATTCTTCTGAGTCAAATATTACCCAGTTGTCTTTATCTACACTTTGACTTACACTCAGCAAATTGTGACACAAGTCTTCAACATAATATACATCTTTGACTTGTATTCCTTTGTCATTTTTGATTTCACCAATTCCTGCTATCTTTCTGGATTGATTTCCTCCAAATTTTACCTTTCCACCTTCCTTAGGTTGCAATGTGGTAAAACTTTCAAAATCTCCGGTCATATGTCTAGAGCATCCACTATCTATGTACCACTTGCGATTTTTGGATGCTTTGAGACATACCTGTATTCAAATGACTAAGTCTTAGGTACCCACATCTTTTTGGGTCCTTTTGGGTTAGTACAAATAATTTTCTGAACATATGAGCCTTTAGGTACCCATTTATAGGTTCCTATTGTTCCTTTCTTCTTATGAATGTATGAAGAAGTATGATGGCCTTTTCTATTACAGTAATTACAAAATGCAAAAGGATTTGATGTATGCACAGAATGCTGGAAATAATTCAAATATGACTTACCTCCTGCTTTCTTTCTACCTTTCCTTCTATCTGATTTTGGATCATATCCAATTCCAGATCGGTCATTTACAAAACGTTGAGCTTTTAAAATAAAATTTAGCATCTCACTTCCTTGCGTAAATTTTTCAAGAGCTTTTGTGAGATCAATGTTTTTCTTTTTCAAAGAGGAACAATTTTCACAATCCTTTTCTAAACTTTCTTTAAGTTCAATTTCAAGAACTTTGTTTTTCTTTTTGAAAACAACTAATTCTTTAACTACTTTGATGAATTTAGAATGTAAAACATTATATTTAGAAAGTAATTCATCATAGGTAGGTTCAGATTCATTTACCTCTTCTTCTGTTTCTTCTTGAGCAACAAGACATATATTTGCTACTTCTTCTTCATCACTTTCTTCGTCAGAGGAACTATCACCCCATATAGCAGATACAAAGGCCTTCTTTTTATTGAAGAATTTGCCTTTTCTCTTTTCTTTGCTCTTTTGATTCAGCTCTGGACATTCTGACTTGATATGTCCTGGTTTTCCATATTCATAGCATATGATATGATCTTTGCTACTAGTTCCTCCTTCTGAAAGTGTTTGAATCCTTGACCTTTCCTGTAAAATTTTCTGAATCGTTTTATGATTAAGCCCATTTCATCATCATCAAATTCCTCATCTTCATCTTGATTTTCTTCCTTTGCTTTTAGTGCTAGACCTTTCTTTTTCTTGTCACCAATGTCATCTAGTTCCCGTTTGAACTTTAGTTTGCTTTCATATTCAGAAAGACTTCCAAATAGAGAAGCAACTGATCTTATTGATTCTCCTTTTGCTTCTTCTATCGCAGTGACTTTGGCCTCCCATTCTTTAGAAAGAATATGCAAAATCTTTCATACTTGGGTATGTTGATCATAGACTTTCCCAAGAGCTGCAAGTTGATTAACAAGATGAGTATATCTAAGTTCAAATTTAGATATTGATTCACTTGATTTCATTTGAAGTAAATCGAATTCAGTGACCAAGGTATTGATCCGATTCTCCTTTATTCCCGAAGTTCCTTCATGAGCTATTTCCAGAGCTTCCCACATTTCCTTTGCTGTTGGAAGTGTGCAAATTCTGAAGTATTCACTTTGACTCAAGGCACTTTGTAACATCAGAATTGCCTTGCTGTTGAGAGTGATAAGTTTCTTGTCATTCTCATCATATTCCGTTGGCATCTTCGGAATTTTCTGAGAATCTACAATCTTTGTAGGTTGATAATTTCCACTCTCAATTACATCCCATAGCCCATATTCGATAGCTATCACGAACACTCTGAATTTTGCTTGCCAGAAGGAAAAATGTTCTCCACTAAAACCGGGAGGTCTAGTGATAGATGCTCCATCGGGAAGAATTCCTTCACCCATGCTTGCCATTGGATCCTTCTTAGGTTGTTATACCTTAATAAGAAGACCTACGCTCTGATACCAAATGTTAGAGCAAGCGTTTCACCCAAGAGGGGGGGTGAATTGGGTGATACTAAAAATTTTGTTGCAAATATAAAACTTGACGGTGAAATTGAAACAGTAAAGAGTAAGGAGAAATATCACCGAAGTGTACACCGGGAGTTATATTGGTTCGGCCACAACCACTTTGACCTACGTCCAGTCCACAGAGCTTTTCTGAGAGTTTCACTATAACTTCCAAGATTTAGTGGGTTCTTGGCACCTCAGTACAAGCAAGTTCCTTCACTTGGACACTCGCTCCCCCTTACAAGTCGTAATCCAATCCCAACTCAAGGTTCCACAACCTTAAGTTATCTCAATAACAAATATTGAGTTTGAATGAAATATATCTCTCTCAGAGTGAATAAGAATCACTGAAGTACAGAATTACTAAAATAAGTAAAAATAGAGTAATGAACTTAATGATACGTTCATGTGTGTTCTTGTTGTTGTATCTCTGTTTGGATATTCCCATTTATATAGATATGTTGGTGATGACCGTTGAAACATTTTTCTACTAGTCTGTTGGAGAGTGCGCAGCGACTGTTGACTTTTCTAGGATTTGAAAAATATTTGTTGGTGGTAGGTGGCATTTGAACTTCTCATTTGACTTTCCTTATTTGATATGATTTCTTTATTGTTTATATGTAAATATGCTAGGAATACTAATACAATGAAAGGTTAATCAAATAGGAAATAAATCAATGAACGTTTGAATGATTTCTAAATTTCTGGGTTTCCATACTCGAGTAGCTACTTGAGTATCTATTAAAGTTTACTCGAGTACATACTCGAGTATCATCAGGAAAACTTTGATGAACTGGAAGTCAACAAACAAATATAAGATTACTCGGGTAGTGCATGGAATAAATAAAATATCAAACCTTTAGAAATGCATGTTTACTCAGGTACCTACTCGAGTAATGCACTCTTTTCTTCATAGGTTACTCGGGTACCAACTCGACTAAACCTTCAAATAAACTTTTGGTTACTCGATGCTTTACTCCAGTAATGTTGGTAGGATTTCAAGGCCGAGAGCACTTCAAGTTTGATTACCTTGTTACTCGAGTACATACTCGAGTAAACTCAGTTTATGTGCATAGCTTACTCGAGTAATGACTTGAAGTTTTTCTTCAAAAAAAATTCTGCATACTCGAGTAATCCACTTTAAATGAGTCATTGAATACCTGCATACTTGAGTAATACCTCGAGTGAAGTGTAATAAAAAAAAAATTTATTTGAGTTCTACCTTCACAGTGAGTTACTCGAGTAGCTCCTCGAGTAACGTTGGCAGGGTTGAAAATGCCGAGAGCAACATATTTCTTAAAACAGGGGACTCGAGTACATATTCGAGTAACGTTGGCAGGCTAAGAGAAACTCCAAGTGATTTACCTGGTTACTCGAGTACCTACTCGAGTAACATTGGCAGGCCGAGACCAACTTCAAATCATTTACACTATTACTCGAGTACTTACTCGAGTAACATTGGCAGGTTACTCGAAGGTGTCTCTGATTACTTCAAGTTTCTGTTCCTTTACTCGAGTACATACTTGAGTAATGCCTTAGAAAACTTGCTTCTGATGAAGTTTCTCAGCTTTTTCTCTTGGCCTTTCTTCATTACTCCAATGCTTACTTCAAGTGATGCTTTTCCCTATTATTACTTTGTTCAAACTTATTTATTAATCAAATCTTTTTCATAATATTCTTTGTTATCATCAAAACATGATGTCTAACAAAGAAGGCCACTGCTGGTGGCTGCTAGTAAGCTTCTCGTCGATCTTGTACATTCATTAGAACCCAAAAATTTAGATCTCTCTATCCTCTTGCCTGTTTTAAAATTCATCTTCTCTACTTCCATATCAAAGAACATGGTCACTACTGGTTAACTCCCCTTCACAAAGAATAGGCACCAGCGTTCGTGAGCTTCCCTTCCTTATTTCAAATTTCTCTTTCTTCACAAAATGTGTGGTTATGGTGGAATATGATTGTCCGTATGCATTTTTATGTGATGTATTATAAAATAGTATGTAGAAAGTGAGGCAATATTTCTTGCTTTTAAGAAATAGGAGCATCTTTATAAGCTTTGTGCTCTACAAACTTGGGGTGCTAAATAGGATTGGTAATAAGATTTAGTGGAAAATAATTTCATTTATTTTAAGATAGCAAAGAAAATTTTCAAGGAAGCGATGTGTCTATTTGGTTTTGACTTGGGAATTAAATTGAGTACAATTTTCTAACAAGTGTTTAATCTTGCAATTGAATTAAGGATTTATAATTAGTTTTCAATTGACTACTATTAGGAGCTAAGTTGACAACAAAAGTTTTTGCTTTTGAAGATTTATTTTGAGTATATACCAACAATGATCAAAATGATGAAGAAGAGGGTTCATCTTTTCCAATTGTAAGTGCCCAAATCCAATATAAATATTCATTTTACAACTTGTATTTGGATTTTAGGATGATTAAGAATATAAGGACTTTTGTATACAAACAACAACAAACCCTTGTACCGTATGCATACACAAATAGACACAAGCTTTTTTTTTCCTTTTAGCAGAATTGAACCAAGCTTATATATATCTAGAGCATATAAATAATGCAACTCTTTGCCTTACTTCTTTCTCCCAATCTTTACGAACTACAATGATCAGGCAATCTTGCAGAATTACATGTTAGGTTTGATAAATAATCCTGCTCATAGTTATTCAATCAATATCTGCTATCAAGAGTTTAGCTTTGATGTGAAAGTTTGTGGATTAGTAGAATATATAGTAGCTTGGATTGAAGTGTACAATTTAGCTTTGATGTGATAGTTTGTGTATTATGGTTATTTCTACTTGATTCCCTCCTTCTTTTTCCATGGTACTGGCCACCATAATTCTTGTTATTGTTTTGATGATGATGGTGATGATGATGATGATGATGATTATTATTATTATTATTATTATTAAGAGTTGTATTTGTTGCATAGCATAATGAGTAAGGAAAAGGTGAAAGATTCTTTGGGTATGAACAGCAAAAAGGTGTTCATTGTTTGTGCACATAATAAGTTAAAATATGAAAAAGAAAATGTATTAGCTTTACAAATAATGGATGGAAAGATATTTCTAATGGCTTTATTACAAATATTAGCAGAGCGTAAGAGAATAGCAAGTTGAAAAACAAATATGATTCCCTGTAAAAGGACTAGCAAATGTAGGATATGTTACTTCATGAGTCAGACGTTGGATGGGATAATGATAACAATATTGTTACTACCAATGATGATTGGTGGGAGAAGAAAAGAGTAGTAACTAATTAACTTCTATGAGCTTGCATATTTATTTCCCATTATGAAGCTTTTGTATATTATGTAATATATTTGGTGAAGATTGTGCAGGAAGTCTCAAGTTATGAAAAATTAAGAATTGAAGGACCCCAATTGCAAGAAGGATTAACTCAATTGTTTGCAATTATGGCAGCCACAGCAACATATCAATGGGCACTATCAACCATGGCACTTCCAATTCAGGCTTCTTGTTGATGGTTTGGATGATTGTTGGCTTGGTTTTCATGACTTTGTGATTTTGAGAGACCTAAACCCTAAGGGGAGGTGCTGCCCAAATTTTGATTAATCATGTTCAAGAGGTATTTAAGTGATTAAACAATTGATTTAAGGTGAAAAGGATGTGTTTTGTTGATTGAAAGCACAAAACTTCATTTCTCTTAAATTTTCTTGATTTTTTGCCAAAGCTGGTTGACAAGGCTAGAGCTGGAATTTCATGAATTTGATTATTCCATTGTATTTAGAATGGAAAATTCTGTAGGGAACATATGAAATATGAAGTGTGAAGGCTTTAGGGTGTGAAATGACAATTTTACCCCTAAAATCCTAGCTTTGTGGCTACCAAGGGCATTCTGGAAATTTGAGTTTGAATTTGTCAAATTTGAGGGCAAAAATAAATTATACATGTGAAATTGTGTAGGAATAGCTTAGGCCAAAAATTTTGGTAAAGTATAGTTAGACCGGGTATAAAGGGACTTAGACCGGATCCCCCAGGGTCATTTTGGTCATCCTGCATTTTTAACGAAAGATAACCAATAATATAAGTTCAGAATAAGATATGGATGAGTAATAAATCATTTGTTATAAATTTGGAATTTTAGGACTTGTTAGTGGCCTGAGCTGGATAAAGGGTATTTACCGATAGTGGAGCAAGGAAAGGGTAATTCAGGTAGTAACTCTATTTTTCATACACTATGTGATTGTTTATATGCTTTGTGTATGCCATGTTCTGTGATGTGAAAAGTGGACAAATATCTAGCTATGTAAGGGAAAAGTACAAGTACTACACGATAAGAAAAGCACAAGTACTATTCGGCCATATGGGACCTAGCTGAGGTAGTGAGACAAGTAGGGGTCAAATAGTCATTTGATCATGAATAGTATGTTTGCTATATTACATGATGTGGTGCATTACATATTTATATATCACATTTTATATGATTGATTGAATGTTACTACTGAGATTCGTATGAATCTCACCCTTTTCCAAAATTTAAAAATTTATCCAGGTAAAGGAAGCAACTCTAAGGACAAAGACGTAAATGCCAACAACTGAAGGTTCCAGTCTAGTTCAGGAGTTGTTGTTGGTTATCTATAGTTTTATTTCATTTCTTTTGGGATCTATAAATATTTTTCAAACGCTATAGGGACTCCTATAATGTAATCAAATATTTAATATTAGTATGTTTATGCTATTTCTGTATACCACTAATCTATGCGTTATTACTTTGGTAAAAATCAAAATGTTAAGGGGTTTGGCATTTTTGGTATCAGAGCTAAAGCGGTTCTAGCAGTAACAAAATAGTATACTAATATTGCCTTTATTATATGGTAACATTAATTATATGCAGAAGAAAGTATAAGGGGAGTGAGTCACCACCATTAGTAAATCAAACTTGGGAAAGCCAACGGATACCAGAGAGACAATGAGTATGACATTACCGTCTGCCGAGTGGTGCAACATGATGCGTTTGGGGTCTACTAGGTTTGGAGTACCCCAGATGAGATCTGGATTCGCACTATGATGTACTTTTATCTGGATAGTACATTTTGGGCCTGGAAGAAGAACGATATTATAGAGCAGGGTTCGAACGATAGTTTTATGGTGTTTAAGGAGTACATCATGATGCTTGTGTTGGAGTACATGTACTAGTACTGACTGACATACAGTCTTGTGATAGAGTGGGCAACTAAATACTGCATAAAGATGACTTTTTGGAACAAGGGCAGTCATGGGGTATCGATGCTCGGAAGCAGTTAGAGTTGGTATCAGCGTTTTTTGCACGAGTACATTAAAGTTAAGCATGCTTGACTCAGGCAAATCTCAGGATGAGTGACCCTTTGGAAAGTCACATATATATGTTATGTTATGTAAAAGGACAAAAACATGTTGTACAATAGTTGTAGAGGTTGTATGTTGTTAAAAGCTTTCCCTAACTGCTGTAAATGTCTACAGTATGTTATATTTGAAAGTATACCTAAAATTTGGTGAAATGACAAGTATGCCCTTATGATTATATGAAATTTACCTCTTCCTTATTTTCATATAGTGAAACACAAATATGGTGAGAACAAGAGGTCTAGGCGCTCATCAGGAACAAGAAGCTAGACCATATCCAATACAACAAATATTGGGCATGCTGATAGAACAACAATCAATAATGCATAATATTAGAAATGAGATACAAGAGGTGCAATAAAGACAGGAAAGATTAGAGAATCTTGAAAGACTATAAGATGAACCTATTCCACCTGCGGGACCTAAACAGAGCCTCCATTTATTCCTGTTCCTGGGGATGACATTTTATAGACTTGGTTAGCATGATTTAGTCAATAGTAACCCCCTGCTTTTGTAGGGAAGTTTGGTCTTCAGCTAGCAGAGGACTGGTTATCCCGGCTGGAGAAAATTGTCAAAATTCTAATGTAGTAAATGAATTAAAGTTTAGCTGGCAATTTATAAAGTAGAAAGAGATACTGATAAATGGTGGAAAAGCACTGAGTTAATCCTATAGGCACGGAATATTCCTGACATAGGAATTATTCCAAGAGAAATTGAACGAGAAATACTTCTCTCGATCAGTCAAGCTAGAGAAGGAGAAAGAGTTCCTCTAAAAAAAAGAAGGAAAGCTTTAACAAGTACCTAGTTTTGTTCATCTGGTTGTCTAGATACTCTTTATGCCTAAGATAGTGGGATGACGAGGAGTGGAGCTCAGACATAATGATATAGGAATTGAAAGTAGAACTAAAAGAGAAGCTAGTTTCCAAACACTTCACAAAATTCAACAAGGCAATAGAGGACTATCAAATCACAGAGGACAACTTATTGAATTTGTACATTGAAAAGAATGCTAACTATATGGGTGCGTCCAGTAGTGGGAGTTCCCCCAGAAGCATAAGAATCAGAGAGAGCCACCCAGAGGAAACAATAAGAGGCCATACCAGTTTGATAGCCACAACAATTAGAGATTTTTTTACAACAAAACTTGTTGGCACTATAGTAAGCCTTTTCATCCTAGCTAGGCAGGCTCTAGCAAGGTAGATAATTTCTTTTATATGCCAAAAATTGAGTTTCTTTGATAGCAAGGCTCGATGAGTGAGTCAGAGAAATGTATGGCTATACTATGATGAAAGGAGTTTCTGTCTCTGTTATCAAGCTACTCAGGAATCGAGAAAGTAATAGTCAGGAACAAGAGGATGACATTACCCATGCCTTATCCTTGATCGATATATCGTGTGACAAAAGGGACGTGACATGGTTGTATGACAGGTTGCATCGCAATAACGATCCTCATATGAATTGGGTAGTCGTAATGTCTTGCTAGAGGCTGCTTGCGACTTTTGGGTTAGTATAGTTATTGGCCCACTGCCAACTTCATATGAGCCTACAGGGTCGCACACAAGAATGTCCCAACACGAGATAATGTTTAATTTAGGGTAGACGAATTTTATATTTATATATATAATATAAAATTCATTAATAATATTATATAGATATATAGTTTCGAAATATATATCGTATATATATATGTATATATATATTATATGATATTATTATATTGTGTTAGTTTTAAATTTAATTTATTAAGATATATTAAATTTAATAACTAACATGATAGAGATATAGTATCTCAGATTTAATTTATGAAGATAAATTAAATCTAATGGCTCTTTATTTGGATTAAATAGATAGGTTAAATTAAAACTGTTTGACAGATTTAATTTAAACTGAATTTATTTAATTAGCTCATTAAGATAATTAATTGTTAATTAATTTTGAAATTAATGATGATTAATTTTGAAATTTGAAAATAGCCCTCATAGGTTATAAACTTGATAGAGCAGATATATTGAAACGCACATGAGAATTGAGAGCCGCAAGTGAAACCCTAGGAGACATTAGAGGTGCTAGCACGCAGTCTCAGTTGGAGAGCATTCGTGTGGATACCGGTAGAGGGAGCGGACCTGACGTGTTGGCTCCTAGAGATCGTGAAAACTCTGAATCATTAAAAGGTATGAATCCTTCCAACTTGGTTTAAATGCCGTTGATTGATCCTCGATTAGGATCGGTGAAAATTTTTAAAATTCTTCCGATGTGCCTACCGATTCTAACAGTGGCATCAGAGCTAGATCAATTGTGCGTTTAAACTGAGTTTATGTTCTTATACATGTGATATATATGGGATATGTACGTATGTTTATAAGAAATACTCGAATATTCATGTGATTTGGTTAATACAAAACAAAATTATTTAGAAAGATGTGATCTTGTAATTCCGTTGATTTTCGTTTTCGTTTAAATTGAATCTTGAAATTATTTTGTTTTTGATTATGAAACATGTATGTGATTCTCGTTTTGGAACAAGCATGAAATTGATTCCGAACATGTATATCTTGAAACATGTATGTGATTTTCATTTTGAACAAGCATGAAATTGGGTAGGGTACTTGAGATCATAGTTGGCGTACAGACACGTTAGGGTCTCTAATCGGATTTAGGGATTCAAAACTTTGGGTAGACAATCCGGATCAGAAGCGTTATGGGCCGTTGTTTTTGAAATTGGGCCGAAATCCCTTAAGAATTGGACTAAACGAATTTTTTGAATTTTTTGGTCCGAAATTTTATAGCGGGACTATAGCAGGACCGCCGTGACCACCTCTGCGTAGCGCAATATAATCTGATCACAACATTTATTGCTTTTCATATTGTATGAATTCTTGTTATGGTTTATTATTTATCCTTGTTTGGGTATGGTAAACAACATGGCTTTAGAATTTTACAAAGGTTGTAATATTTAAATACGGCCTGCATGCCGTGCCTTTCTCTAAATACTCTCGATGTACATTCTCTTCTCATCTCACTCCCCTCGAATGTTTAAACAAGGTTTCTCTCAATGTATTTCTTTTTTATTTAGAGAAGTTCTCTCATTGGCTTGGGAGGATTTTAGGTTAGGTAAGCCATGTTGTGTCACGTTTAAATTATGCTTTTGATAAGATCATTGCATGATTACTTTTACATTTATATGTATTTATCTGTATGAGATACGACCACGATTGCATCCATATAAACAAAACTAATTAATTAAGCCCTCTAAATCAAATCTTAAGTCATAATGACGTCAATTAATGAATACTTGTCAAAACCTAGATCGCTCAATTGTGGAAACCACCAAAGTGGATGCACTTGAGTTATCTTGATGAGACAAGCTTGAGTAATGGTGCTGCTCATAATATTCATTATTGTTTTGACATGATTGAGATTAACAAAACGGTTTTGAATCTCAAGGCATTAGATGGGGTTAAACATGTTGGATCATATAATGATTAAATCCCATAAAGATCTAAGAGTTACATGTGATATAATTGGTAAATAGGTTACCTACCTAAATAACTTGAATTTAAGCATCTTGCCAAAGCGGACTTAAGTTTAAGCCAAATATGGATCTTAGCCCACTAATTATTATATTGAGGGTTATTAATTTACTGGGAGATTACTAACTAACTTTGCATATTTTAATTGTAGAATCATGTCGACTAGTAATACTGCTATACTTTCGTTGCGATCGATCCTTGAGAAAGACAAACTCAATGGGACAAACTTTCTTGACTGGTTCAGGAACATGAGAATTGTTCTCAAGTTGGAAAGAAAGGCTTATGTCCTAGATCAACCCATTCCTGAGGAGCCTGCAGCCAATGCTCCAAGAGCTCAGAGAAATGCTTACACAAAGCATAAGGATGACTCTTTGGATGTAGGTTGCCTGATGCTTGCCACTATGGTTCCAGAGCTCCAAAGAGATCTGGAACTCATGGAGGCTCATGAGATGATTGTTGAAAGAACCACAATTGGGATTGGTTAAATTTTAAAATTCTTTCGATGTGCCAGCGAATCCCAACAGTGCATCAAAGCCAGGTTAATCATGCGTTTAAGTTGATTTTGTGTGCTTATATATGTGATATATAAGTTGTATATAATTATTGTTGGAAATTGTGCCATATGGGCCAATCATTGTACTCTGAATATTATTAATTTAATGAATTCTCTCCATTATGTTTCACATTTTTTGCATGTTTACTGTGATGACTGTATCCTTGGATAAATCATAAATATTATCCTAAATGTCCCTGGTCTGTCATTTATGCAGGAGCAGAGATGAAATAAGACTAGTATGACTTTAATAAGATATGAAGATAAGAATCAAATGTTTTAAACATTTGTAAGAGTGCAAGGTGCTGGACTAACCTGTTATTAGAAAGCTGAATGGATCAAGTCAAAAGCTTATCTCATGTATAACCACGTCATACTGCCCTTCAACCTGAGGTCATGATGGATTCCTACGTGAGAGTTGTTAAGCTTTGAACTAGTTAAAAGTCACCTTTGACCAAGTAATGATAAAGGCAATGATCAGGATTGGTAATTTTTCATGCAAAGGAATATGAGTGGTCAAGATGAAATTTGTCCCTCACATTAGTGGAGAGATATTACTGAGCCCCTCGATGAGTCGGTATGAGAAATTTATGCCCATTCTACGATGGAAAGGAGTTTCCTTTTCTATTATCAGACTACTCAAGAATCATGAAAGTAATGGTTAAGAATAGAACGATGACATTATCTATGCCTCATCTTTGACTAAAATATCATGTGACAAAAAAGATGTGCATGATTGTATGATAGGTTGCATCGTGTTAACGATCTTCATATGAATTGGGTAGTCATAATGTGTTGTTAGAGGCTGCTTGCGACTTGTAGGTTAGTACAGTTATTAGCCTACTACCAATTTCATATAGCCCTATAGGGTCGCACATAAGAATGGCCCAGCACAAGACAATTTTTAATCTAGGCTGGACGAATTTTATATTTATATTTATATAATATAAAATTTGTGAAAACAAAATTAATAATATTATATATATATTAAATACATATATATATATATATGTATGTTATATGATAATATTTTGCTGTGCTAGTTTTAAATTTAGTTTTATTAGATAAATTAAATTTAATAACTAACATGATAAAGATATAATATCTTAGATTTACTTTTAAGGATAAATTAAATCTATTTTTATTTGGTCTTTATCCGGATTAAATAAAATGGTTTAATTAAAACTTCTGGACAGATTTAATTTAGCTGAATTTATTTAATTAGCTCATTAAAATAATTAAGTATTAATTGATTTCAAAATTAATACATTTTTATTTTGAAAATCCAAGATAGCCTTGATTAGTTATAAAAACGAAGGGGGCAAGTTAATTAGAGGATTGATGAGAAAAAGGAGCCGTAAAGAAACACTAGGGAGACATTGGAGGCACTAGCACGTAGTCTCTGTTGGAATTGCATTTGTGTGGATATCGTTAGAGGGAGTGAATCTGACGTGTTGGCTCATAGAGAATGAAAACCCAAAAGCCATAGAAGGTATGGTTCTTTCCAATTCGATTTAAACGCCGTTGATAGATCCACAATTGGGATTGGTAAAATTTTAAAATTCTTTCGTTGTGCCAGCCAATCCCAACAGTGGCATTAAAGGCAGGTCAATGGTGTGTTTAAGTTGAGTATGCGTGCTTATATATGTGATATATAAGTTGTATATAATTATTGTTGGAAATTGTGAAATAGAGGCACATCATTGTACATTGAATATTATTAATTTAATGAATTTTCTCCATTATGTTATCATATTATTCTCATGTTCTCTGTGATTATTGTATCCTTAGATAAATCATAAATATTGTCCTAAAAGTCCCTGGTTGTCAATCTATGCTAGAGTAGAGATGAAATAAGACCTGTATGACTTTGATAAGATATGAAGATAAGAATCAAAGTCTTAGACACTTGTAAGAGTTCAAGGTACTGGACCGACCCGTTATGAGAAAGCTTAATAGATCAAGTCATAAGCTTATCTCATGGATAACCACATCATAATGCCCTTCGACCTAAGGACATCATGGATTGCTATATGTGAGATACTAAGCTTTGAACTAGTCAAAAGTCACCTTTGACCTAGTGATGATAAAGGCTACGATCAGGATTGGTGGTTTTTCATGCAGAGGAATACGGATGGTCAAGATGGCATTTGTCCCTCACATTAGTAAAGAGATATTACTAGGCCCCTCGATGAGTGAGCCTGAGAAATGTATGGCTATACGACGATGGAAAGGAGTTTCCATTTCTATTGTTAGACTACTCAGGAATCAGGAAAGTAATGGTCAGCAATGAGATGATGACATTATCCATGCTTCACCCTTAATCGAAATATCGTCTGACAAAAAGGATGTGGCATGATTGTGTGACAGGTTACATTGTGTTAGCGGTCTTCATATGAACTGGGTAGCCATAATAACTTGCTAGAGGCTGCTTGCGACTTATGGGTTTGTACAGTTATTGGCCCACTGCCAATTTCATATCGGCCTACAGGGTCGCGCACAAGAATGGCCCAGCACGAGACAATGTTTAATCTAGCGTGGATGAATTTTATATTTATATATATATACTAAAAATAGTGAAAATCAAATTATTAATATTATATATATATATATGTATTTTTTAAATATATATGTGCGTGTTATATGATCTAATTATTATATTATGTTTGGTTTAAATTTATTTTTATTAGGTAAATTAAATTTAATAACTAGCATGATAACGATATAATTTCTCGGATTTAATTTACAAAGATAAATTAAATCTATTTTTATTGAGAATTTATTCTGATTAAATAATAGATTAAATTAAAAATTTTGGACACATTTAAATAAACTTAATTTTTATAATTATTTCATCAAAATAATTGGTATTAATTGATTTCAAAATTAATACAGATTAATTTTGAAAATACAAGATAGCCCTCATTAGTTTTAAAAACGAAGGGGGTAGTTTAATTAAAGGACTGATGAGAAAAAGGAACCGCAAAGAAACCTTAGGGAGACATTGGAGGCTCTAGCATGTTGTCCGTGTTAGAGTCGTATTCTTGTGGATATTGGTAGAGGGAGCGAATCTGAGGTGTTGGCTCGTAGAGATTGAAAACCCAAAATTTATAGAAGGTATGATTCTTTCCAACTCAATTTAAATGCCGCTGATAGATTCGCAATTGGGATTAGTAAAATTTTAAAATTCTTCCACTGTGCCAGCCAATCCCAATAGTGGCATCAGAGCTAGGTCAATTGTGCGTTTAAGTTGAGTTTGTGTACCTTTATATGTGATATATAAGTTTTATATATTAATTGTTGCAAATTGTGCCCTAGGGTCCAATCTTTGTACTTTCAATAATATAAATTCAATTACTTTTCTCTATTATGTTATCATATTATTCGCACGTTCACAGTGATGACTCTATCCTTGGATAAATCATAAAGTTTGTCCTAAATGTCTCTGGTCCCTCATCTATCTAGGAGCAGAGATGAAATAAGACCAGTATGATTTTGATAAGATATGGAGATAAGAATCAAAGTCTAAGACACTTTTGAGAGTTCAAGATGTTGGACCGACCCATTATGAGCAAGCTGAATGGATCGAGTCGTAAGCTTAACTCTTGTATAAGTACATCACAATGCCCTTCGACCAGAGGTAATTATGGATTCCTACATAAGAGTTGCTAAGAATTGAACTAGTCAAAAGTCACCTTTGATCTAGTGATTATAAAGGCTACGATCAAGATTGGTGGTTTTTCATGCAAAGAAATATGGATGGTCAAGATGGCATTTGTCCCTCACATTAGTAGAGAGATATTACTAGGCCCCTCGATAAGTAAGCCTGAGAAATGTATGGCTATACGACGATGGAAAGGAGTTTCCATTTCTATTGTCAGACTACTCAGGAATCAGGACAGTAATGGTCAGGAACGGGCCGATGTCATTATCCATGCTTTACCCTTAATAGAAATATCGTGTGACAAAAAGGACGTTACATGATTGTATGACAGGTTACATTGTGTTAGCGGTTTTAATATGAATTAGGTAGTCGTAATAGCTTGCTAGAGGTCGCTTGTGTTAAATCCCATATGTTTTGATGATAACAAAGATTGGATATCAATGATATAAAAGGATTTGATAACAAATAAAAGAATTTGAACAAAGTGGCAATGCATTTCTTGAAGTAAGCACTGGAGGTGCAAATTTTGTGAAGGCTTACTCGAGTGACTACTCTAGTAAGGGAAGCTGTTACTCGAGTAAGCACTTGTGTAATCGAGGAGAATTTCATGTAAAGAAGCACAGCCAAAATTTGAAAGAAGTTACTCGAGGGACCACTCGAGTAATCTGTAGAGTTATATAGACCATTACTCGAGTAGCCACTCGAGTAACATTATTTGCAAAGGCATTACTAAGAGTAGGTACTCGAGTAACTAGGTCAAAAATCTTCTAGTAACTCTTGGCAAAGAAATGCAACAATTTACTCTAGTAGCCACTCAAGTAACCAGGTCAGAAAAAGTCATTACTCGAGGGACCACTCGAGTAATCTATAGAGTTATTAAAGCATTACTCGAGGGGTCACTCAAGTAATCAGTAAGGAAACTCTCGGCCAAGATTTGAATGACATTACTTGAGGGAATAATCGAGTAATCTGCAAACTTATTTGAAATCTACTCGAGGGAGCACTCAAGTAACATTTCAAGAAAACACATGGCCACTCAAGTAATCAGATTACCAAAGTCAGTACTCGACTCAACTTATAAAGAAAAAGACATGGCCACTCGAGTAATCAGGTATTTCTAAGGTTTGTGATATATCTCACTTGTTGTCTTACCCGAGTAATATCTTATGAAAAATGTTGAATTACTCACTACCATATTTTTAATAGGTTTACTTGAGGGACTAGTCGAGTAATAAACATGATCACTCGAGTAGCCACTCGAGTAAGGCAGTGCAGAAATTATGTTTTTTATCGAATGTTTATTGATTTGTTGTCTATTGATTAACTCTTTATTACATTAGTATCCTAAGTATATTTGTAGAGAAATAATGAAGATATCATGCAAGAAGAATAAAGTCAAATAAAGTGTCTATGATCTCACCTACCGCTACCTACTGCAAACGGATAGTTTTCAAATTTGAAGAATGGTCAACCGGTGCTGGGTGACTCTAAGGGACATGTTTGAATTGCTTCTAACGGATACTACAAATCATCTATATATATAGAGCATTCAAAGAGAAGAAAATAACACACAAGAACTGAGAACACACGAACATACTCTGATCAACACACTCTTAGTGCTTTGTTTTCTTATACTCATTCATTGCACTTCAATGATTATATATTTACTCTATGAGAGAGTTTTCATTACAAACTCAATAATTGTTATTGAGACAACTTAAGGTTGTGGAACCTTGAGTTAGGGATTTGATTGCAACATGTATGGGGGATCGAGTGTCCAGGTGAAGGAACTTGCTGTGTATTAAGGTGCCAAGAACCCACTGAATCTTGGAGAATATAATGAAAATCTCAAAGACACTATGAGGACTGGAGTACGTCAAAGTGGTTATGGCTGAACCAGTATAACTCCTAGTGTACACTTCGGTGATATTTCTCTTTGCTCTCAACTGCTTTAAATATTCTATCAATTTTCTTATATGCAACGAAATTTCTGGTATCACCTAATTCACCCCCTCTTGGGTGAGACGCTTGCACTAACATTTGGTATCAGAGCATGGGTCTTCTTGTTAAGGTTTAATAGCCTAAGCAGGATCTAATGGCAAACACAGGTGAAGGCATTCTTCTCGACGGAGCTTATATCACAAGACGTCCAGGTTTCAATGGGAACACTTCTCATTCTGGAAAGCAAAGTTTAGAGTCTTCATAATGGCTATTGAATATGGGCAATGGGATGTGATCTAGAGTGGAAACTACAAACCTGAAAAGATTGTAGATTCAAAGAGAGTTCCCAAGACACCAGCAGAATATGATGAGAATGACAAGAAACTCATTACACACAATAGCAAAGCAATTCTAATGATTCAAGTGCCTTGAGTCAAAATGAGTTCTTCAGAATCTGCACATTCCCAACAACTAAAGAAATATGGGAAGCCTTGGAAATAGCTCACGAAGGAACTTTGGGGATAAAAGAAAATCATATCAATAATCTGGTTACTGAGTTTGAATTACTTCGAATGAAATCAGGTAAGCCAGTAGCTGAATTTGAACTTAGATATGCTCACCTTGTTAATCAACTTGTAGTACTTGGAAAAGTCTATGATCAACATACCCAAGTACGAAAGATTTTGAATATTAAGACTGGGAGGCAAAAGTCACTGCAATTGAGGAAGCAAAAGGTGAATCAATGCGATTGATTGCTTCTCTATTCGAAAGTCTTTCCGAATATGAAAGTAAGTTAAAGTTCAAACGAGAACTAGATGATATTGGTGATAAGAAGAAAAGAGGTCTAGCACTGAAAGCAAAAGAAGAAGAACAAGATGAAGATGAAGAGCTTGACGACAATGAAATGGGCCTAATCATAAAACGATTTAGAAAGTTTTACAAGAAAGGCCAAGGATTCAAAAATTTTCATAAAGGAGGAACAAGCAATAAAGAACACATCATCTTCTATGAATGTGGAAAGCCAAGACATTTCAAATTAGAATGTCAAGAACTGATTCAGAAGAATAAAGAAAAGAGAAAAGGCAAATTATACAATAAGAAAAAAGCCTTTGTATCTACCATATGGGGAGATAGTTCTTTTGACGAAGAAAGCGATGAAGAGGAAGTAGCCAATATCTATCTAGTTGCTCAAGAGAAAACAGAAGAAGAGGTAACTGATTCTGATTCTACCTATGATGAATTACTTTCTGAATATAATGCTTTACATTCTGAATTCATCAAAGTAGTTAAAGAACTAGTTGTTTTCAAAAAGAAAAAAAAGCTCTTGAAGTAGAACTTAAAGAGAATTTTGAAAAGGATTGTGAAAACTATACTTCTTTGAAAAAGAAAAACACTGATCTTACTAAATCTCTTGAAAAATTCACTAAAGGAAGTGAAATGCTAAATGTAATTTTAAAAGCTCAACGATTTGTGAATGATCGATCTGGAATTGGATATGATCCAAAATCAGATATAAGGAAAGGAAGAAAGAAAGCTGGAGTTAAATCATACTTGAATTATTTTCAGTATTCTGTGCATACTTCAAATCCTTTCGAACATTGTAATTATTGTAATAGAAAAGGTCATTATACTTCATCATGCATTCATAGGAAGAAAGGAAATATAGGAACCTACAAATGGGTACCTAAAGGTTCATATGTTCTGAAAAATTTTTGTACTAACCCAAAAGGACACAAAAAGATGTGGGCACCTAAGGCTTAATCATATTTAATTGCAAATATGTCTTAAAGTATCCAGAAACAACAAGTGGTACATAGATAGTGGATGCTCTAGATATATTACCGGTAATTTTGAAAGTTTTACCATATTGCAACCTAAGGAAGGTGGAAAGGTAAAATTTGGAGGAAATCAATCCGGAAAAATAGCAGGAATTGGTGAAATCAAAAATGACAAAGGGATTCAAGTCAAAGATGTATATTATATTGGTGGCTTGTGTCATAATTTGCTGAGCGTAAGTCAAAGTGCAGATAAAGACAACTAGATAATATTTGATTCAGAGGAATGTCTGATTGTCAACAAGAAAGACTTACAACTTGATAAGAAAAATATTAAGGCAAAGCTCAGAGTAAAAAGGGAAGGTAACTGCTATACACTTGATATAAATAGAAATAATTCTGAAAATTGTTTTATGAGTAATGCTGATAAAAGCTGGTTATGGTAAGAGACCAGCTCATGTCAACATGCACCAACAAGGCAAACTACTAAAAAAGGATTTAGTTCTTGGATTACCCAAAGTAAGTTTTAAAAACGATTTGAATCGTGACGCATATCAAAAGGGTAAACATACTAAATCATCTTTCAAATCAAAAAATGAAATTACAACAAGTCAACTACTTCAATTGATACATATGGATTTAGTTGGTCCAGCAGGAGTTAAAAGCCTTAGTGGTAACTTATATTCATTAGTCATTGTTGATGATTTCTCTAGATTTACATGGACTATCTTTCTGTCATCAAAGGATGAAACCTTTGCATAATTCATTGTTTTTGCCAAGAAAGTGCAAAATGAGAAAGGTATGTCTATTGCAGGTATTAGGACAGATCACGGTGGAGAATTTGAAAATCAAGCCTTTGAAGAATATTATAATAATAATGGAATTGATCACAATTTCTTTGCTCCAAGGACACCACAACAAAATGGAGTCGTGGAACATAAGAATAGAGTGCTCACTGAAATGGCTAGAGCAATGCTCAATGAAAAGAACGTGTCTCAAGTTTTCTGGGTTGATGCAATGAGCACAGCATGCTATATTTCAAATAGAGCCTACATTAGACAAAATTTGGAAAGACACCATACGAGCTTTACAACGGAAGGAAGCTGAATCTTGCTTATTTACACATCTTCGGTTGTAAGTGTTTCATTCATAATAATGGTAAGATAACTTGGGAAAATTTGATTCTAGAACATATGAAGGAATTTTCCTAGGATATTCTAACTGAAGTAAAGCATACAGAATTTTCAATAAAAGAACATGTGTTGTTGAAGAATCAATTCACATTGTATTTGATGAATTTGAATCCTTTGACAAAACAATTGATGATGAGTAGGAAGTTGTTTTAAATCAAGAAAATGGTTAATCTATTTCTAAATCTCTTATTCCAGAAATTGATCAAACCAAGGAAGAAGATCAGTCACTAGGACAACCTAAAGCCTGGAAATACAATAGGAGTCATCCCCTAGATCAAGTCATAGGTGATGTGAATAAAGGAGTCAAAACTAGAAATAGAAATTTCAATAAAGTGAGTTTTTCTATATTCATTTCTGAGATTGAACCTTCTAACATTGACGAAGCCCTATCAGACAATGATTAGGTTATGGCAATGCAAGAAGAACTAAACCAATTTGAAAGAAATCAAGTTTGGGATTTGGTACCCCGACCTAAGGATCATTCGATCATTGGCACTAAATGGGTATTCAAGAACAAACTTGACGAATCCGTAATTTTTGTTAGAAACAAGGCAAGATTGGAAGCCAAAGGCTATAATCAGGAAGAAGGAATTGATTATGAGTAAACCTATGCTCCAGTGGCTAGATTGGAAGCTATACGAGTACTCTTAGCCTTTGCATGCATCAAAGGATTCAAGCTCTATCAAATGGATGTAAAGAGTGCATTTCTAAATGGCTACATAATAGAAGAAGTATTTGTAGAACAACCTCCAGGTTTTGAAGATGTAACCAAACCTGACCATGTTTTCAAACTCAAAAAGGCTTTATATAGTTTAAAACAAGCTCTTAGAGCATGGTACGAAAGGCTCAGTAAATTTCTTATTGATCAAGGTTTTGTACGAGGAAAAGTTGATACAACACTTTTTACAAAATGAAAACATGATGATATATTAATTGTGCAAATATATGTTGATGATATAGTATTCGGTGCTACTAACGAAACTATGTGTAAAGAATTTTCTAAAATAATGCAGGGGGAGTTTGAGATGTCAAAGATGGGAGAATTGAATTTCTTTCTCGGTTTGCAAATTAAACAAAGAAAGAATGGAATTTTCATATCTCAAATGAAATATTTGAAAGAGCTATTGAAGAAGTATAGGTTAGATGAAGCAAATAGAATGGACACATCCATGAGCTCAACCACATTGCTTGATGCGGATGTCAAGGGAAAAAATTATAACATCATAATATATAGAGGAATGATTGGATCATTACTCTATCTCACTGCAAGTAGGCCTGATATTCCATTCAGTGTGGGCATGTCACTACAAAAAAAAAGGTATTTTGTAGCGGTGCATTTGTAGCGGTTATATTAAACCGCTACAAATTATAGCATTTGTAGCGGTTTTTACCTAAACCGCTACAAATTTGTAGCGGCAAGATATTTTGTAGCGGTTTCCTACAAAAAACCGCTACAAATTTGGCGCGAAATTCCCGCCAAAACTTGTAGCGGTTATTTTGTAGCGGTTAATGCACATAAACCGCTACAAAATACCAAAGGTCAGAATTTTGTAGCGGTTTATACTGAAAACCGCTACAGAATTTCAAGAGACTCCAAATTTGTAGCGGTTCTAGGCAATAACCGCTACAGAATTTCAAACGTTGTGAAGATTTGTAGCGGTTATTGTAGAACCACTACAAATTTGGATATTTGTAGAGGTTAAAGTAGCGGTTATTTTAATAACCGCTACTAATTACTGGCCTATTTAAACCCCCCACCTCCTTCATTTCTCCGTTTGCTCATTTTGTTTCCTGAGGTTTCTCTGAGTGATTTCTTCGAGATTTGAGCGTTCAGACGTCTTTATAGGAGTTTTTGGTCAGTATTCCGCAGTATTTACACTTGAGGTACGTATATAACACATATTTTTATTTATATTTGTATTTTTATTATATTTTTGTATAATAATGGACTAATTTTTTTTTTAATTTGTACAGTTGATATGGCTTCAGGACAGGATAAGGGGAAGGCCCCTGTGGTCCCCAGACCGACTTTACGGGGTGGCGGCAGCCGGGCAGGGGGCAGAGGGAGGGGGCAGCGCGCAGGCAGGGCTACCGAGGCATCTCAGCCCATCCCTCCACAGGAACCGCAGACGATCCCACAGGCGACGACCACAGCTGAGGTGCCTGAGGTGGAGGTGCCAGAGATTAGCGTTGAGGACTTCCTCAACGAGGAGGAGTTCGAGATCCCGATTAGTGGGTTCAAGGAGATGGAGCAGTTCCTCGATGAGGAAGAGGCTCGGGAGCAGAACAACCCACGAGGGTCGTCTTCGCGGTCCACTGGGTTTGAGGTGTAAGTCGAAGGTAAATTATTTAACTTTTTAACTTTGAATTATAATTTATCTAACGTGCGGTCAACTGTGCAGATGAGCAGGGGAACGTGTCGACGAGGAGGCTGGATATGGCCGGTCTGAACAGCATGGACCGGTCCCTGCGAGTTGTAGTGCCATGGAACGAGGGCACTGACCAGCCGATCCACAATGGGGGTCACCTGCTCAACCGCTTCCTGAGCGATCTGGGATCGAATTGGATGCGGTTCCCCCTTCACTTCCCGACGTGGAGGCACATTCCGAGGGGGCCGAAGGACCAGGCTTGGGAGGAGGTGATTCAGGTAATTAAAACTATTCAATTAATATTTTTTTAATTAATTCTGTTTAATTATATTTTTTAAATTATGATTTTTAGTATTATTGATATTTAAATGTATTTTTTTCAGCTGCGGTTTGCCGTCCGGGCCAACCGGAAGAGGTACGCCCTCGTGAAGATGGGCGACGCCTGGAGGAACAGGAGGAACCGTCTCTTCCACAGTGTGGATGGGGACGGGACGATGCCTCTAGAGCAGCTGCAGGACAGCGTACCGGACGGCGTGCCGCCGAACGACTGGGCGCGTTTCGTCCAGTTCAGGAGGAGCCCTGAGGCGCAGGTAATGTATTTATTAGATTTTTGATATATAATTTTGTAATTGTTAAATATTAAATTATAATATCAATTTATTTTGTATTTAATTTTAAATTATAATACATTTAATTTTTTTTTTCCAGGAGCTTGCTCGGAGGAACGCCGCGATCCGGGCGCAGCAGACGATCCACCACACAGCAGGATCGAAGACCTTTGCTGTGACCTACAGCGAGCTGGTAACTTTTCAAGTGCTTCACTTACTTTTAGCAGATTAATTCATAACACTAATTATTGTTTTGTAATTGTTTCAGGAGACGAAGGCACAGCAGGAGAACCGTCAGACGGACTATGCGGAGCTGTACGCCATCACACACAGACACCGTGACGGGACTGCGACCTCTCAGCAGGCAGAGGCGGCGATTGTAAGTTAATTTAATATTATATTTTTTATAAAACCAAGTTAATAATGAAAAATTGTAATTATTAATTGTTTCATAAAATGGCAGGAGCGGATGCAGCAGTCGCAGGCTGAGCTGCGACAGACCCAGCCTGAGGAGTCACAGGGGTCAGTGGACCCGACGGCTCCTCTGAAGGCGGGTATGGCTCAGCCTGAGCACCCCGGACGAGTGCGGGGGATGGGGATAGGCGCCAGACCCAGCATGATCTACGGCAGGAGCGCCGCCTCTGAGGCTGGTAGCTCTAGAGGGGTCAGACGTCGGAGGGACGAGTCGATTGACCAGTTGCGGTCAGATTTGCAGCAGCAGATGGCGCAGCAGATGCAGCAGATGCAGGTGCAGCAGCAGCAGTAGCTGCAGATCCACGCAGACGCTATATACGCGCAGCAGACGCAGTGGCGTCAGATCGCGAACACTATGCTCGAGGGAGCATGGGGTCGGCTGTTCCCGGACGAGCAGCATCCAGCGGTCCCCCCTGTCCCTCACTACGTCGTCCCGGGCACTACTCCTCCTCCTACAGCTCCTCCTCCTGCTGATGAGGATGGTACAGTTCAGTCTGCGCAGCGGCCCGATCCAGCGGCATCTGAGGGAGCCCCACCTGAGGGAGAACCAGAGGATCAGCCCCCAGCTTCTTAGTTTAGGACATTTTCTTTTCTTTTAAACATTTGTAAATATTTATGAGATTTTATTTCAGAATTTTCTTATTGTGTTTTATATAATTATATTTATATTATTATATCGCCTTGAAATAATTTATAAATGATTTAAATCTAAATTTAAAAAAAAATTATATATATATATTTGTAGCGGTTTTATGTTAAAACCGCTACAAATGTATATATTTGTAGCGGTTTTTGGTTAAAACCGCTACAAATGTATATATTTGTAGCGGTTATTAGTACATAACCGCTACAAATATATAATAATTTTATAAATTAAATATATATATAATTTATTTTTTTTAAATATATTTTAAAAAAAATAAATTATATATACATTTATAAATAATTTATAAATGTATATTTGTAGCGGTTTTTAACACATAACCGCTACAAATTTACTTATATATTTGTAGCGGTTTCTCTTCATAAACCGCTACAAATATATATGTTTGTAGCGGTTATACACTAAGAACTGCTACAAACACTCAAATCATTTGAATTTTGAAATTTGTCGCCTTTGTGCACAGTTGTAGCGGTTACCTTATGTATAACCGCTACAAATTAGAAAATTATTTTTATATTTAATGTCCAACGGCTTTAATATTAGTAGCGGTTTAATATAAATAACCGCTACTAATTCGTTGAACATTAGTAGCGGTTTTATATATATAACCGCTACTAATACTCAACAAGTACATTTTGAATTTCCCACCAATTAACGGCTTGAATATTAGTAGCGGTTTTATATATGTAACCGCTACAAAATTATAAACGTTGGAATTTCTGTAGCGGTTGGTGTAGCGGTTGAATAACCGCTACAAAATGATAAACGTTGGATTTTCAGAATATAAGGTTCTAGGTATTCGTAATTATCTTCTCACTCATCTTCTTCTCTATACTTTCTTCTCTCTCACTTGTAGCTATGGATAAATCATGGATAAGGTTGCCGCGCAATTCTCCTGAATATTTGTACGGATTAAACAGTTTCTTAGATTTCGCATTCACTCACGCCAGCTGTAACGGCAAGATCGTCTGTCCGTGTCGGAAATGCAAGTTCAAGAAGTGGCATCCACGAAATGTTGTGAAGGAACATTTGCTTGTGAAGCCTTTCCCTGAGGACTATACGTTCTGGGCAGTTCATGGTGAGAAAGCCGGCGTTAGATATGACGAGGCTCTTCCTCGAAGTTCTCAAGTAGGCGTTCAAGTAGATGAAGATGATCCTGTGAATGATGCTGTGCGTGATGCGTTTGGATTTCAAGGCGACAACTTCAACGAAGAAGTGCACGGCTCTAAGCCGGCTTTTATGGGGAATGAAGCAGCTCGGGATTTTTTCAGCTTGATGGATGAGGCAGATCGTCCTTTATATCAAGGTTGTCGCAAATATTCTAAATTATCTTTCTTGATCAAATTGTATCATATCAAGTGCTTGTGTGGGATCACGGATAAGGGAATGTCGATGTTGCTCGACTTATTACAAGATGCATTCCCCGACGCCGAGATTCCCACAACCTTCTACGAGGCCAAGAAGATCATCAACAGGTTGGGGTTGAATTATCAAAAGATTGATGCGTGCCCAAATGATTGTATGCTGTATTGGGGAGACGATTCCAGCAGGGAGACGTGCAAGAGATGTCACACATCGAGGTACAAGACAATTCAGAAGGGGAAAAAGCAGAAGAAGAAACCTGCAAAGATTCTCAGGTACTTCCCTTTGAAACCTCGTCTACAAAGATTATTTATGTCGTCTAAAACTGCTGAGCACATGAGGTGGCATGCCGTTGATAAAAATGAAGATGGTAAATTAAGACATCCGCGGGATGCAGCTGCTTGGAAAACGTTTGACAACGACTTTTCAGATTTTGCGACTGACCCCAGAAATGTTCGGCTTGCGTTGGCGACCGACGGTTTCAATCCTTTCGGGAATCTTAGCACAAGTTACAACATTTGGCCGGTAGTCTTAGTTCCCTACAACTTACCCCTGGATGTGTATGAAACAAAGCTCTTTCATTATGTCTATGATCATTCCAGGCAAAAAGGCACTGGGCAATGACATCGATGTGTATCTCCAACCGCTTATTGCGGAATTGCTTGACCTGTGGAATGTCGGCTTGGAGACGTACGACGCTCACAGCAAGACTTTGTTCAACATGCGTGCAGCCTTGATGTGGACGATCAGTGACTTTCCTGGCCTTGGCACATTATCTGGTTGGAACGTGCACACTGGGTCGGTGTGCCCGGCTTGCAATTTCGACTCTGACGCACTGCGCCTTCCCTACAGCCGAAAGTGGTGCTTTATGGGGCATCGGAGGTTTCTCGATGGAACGCATAAGTTCAGATTGCAACGGAATCGCTTCAATGGGAAACCAGAGAAAAGAGGACCACCACAGGATTTGTCCGGGACAGATATCTTACAGCAGCTTGAGCATGTTGACGTCGAGTTTGGAAAAAGCGACGGTTCAGCACAAACTCGCCAAAAGACGCGCAGGACTTCGGCGCCTCAGCAGTGGAAGAAGATAAGTATCTTCTTCACGCTTCCGTATTGGAGATCTAATTTACTTCGCCACAGTCTTGATGAAATGCACATTGAAAAGAATGTTTGCGACAATGTGCTGTATACGCTGCTTAACGAACCCGGCAAGACAAAAGATCACCTTCAAGCTAGGAAAGATTTACGCGACATGGGAGTTCGTGAAGACGCTTGGCCAGATGAGAATGACAGATTTACACCGGCAAAGTTTACCCTCACAAAACCGAACAAGGATGTGTTCCTTGCGACGTTGAAGAAATTAAAAGTTCCTGATGGGTATTCAAGCAACATTTCTCGATGTGTCGACTTGCAGGCTCGAAAGGTTGCTGGCTTGAAGAGTCACGACTCACATGTTCTTATGCAGCAGTTACTCCCTCTGGCTATAAAGAATACACTTCCTCCCGATGTTTCCATCGTTTTGGTGGAACTTTGTTCTTTCTTTCGGAAGTTGTGTTCTAAGGTTTTGATCGTTGAGGAGCTCGATCAGCTGCAGTCGAAAATCATTCTTACGCTTTGTCACTTGGAGATGATCTTTCCTCCGTCCTTTTTTACTGTGATGGTTCACCTCACAGTCCACCTCGTTCATGAAACAAAGCTCGCTGGACCAGTACAATATCGTTGGATGTATCCGATTGAGAGGTACTCATTTTAAATATGTGCTTTCATTTATTGTCTGTATTTAATGTTTGCTCGTCGTCCTTTTCATCATTTTATATCAATTTTCTCTTATGTACTTCGTAGGTTCCTTGGGAAATTAAAATCTTACGTGAGGAATAAGGCGTGGCCAGAAGGTTGTATAGCTGAAGGCTATATAGGGGATGAGGTGTTATATTTTTGCTCAAGGTACTTTGATGATCTTGAGACGGCTTTCAACCGCCCGCCTCGTGTTGATGATTGTCCTGAACCTGCGCCGACATCAGGAGAATTTATCCCTCGTGTTGGTAAACCAGTTGGAGCAACTGAGAACTTCAAACTAACGGCAACTGAGAAGTTCCAAGCACATAGACATGTCTTGATTAATTGCACTCAAGTTGAGCCTTTCATACGGTAAGAATTGTACACTCACATGTATGTTATTTGATCTATATCTTTCGTAACATTTCTCACTTTCATTTCACTAACGCCTTTCCATTATTAATTGCAGGGAATTCAGAAGTCATGTCAAGCGCCAGCTCAGGATCCGTACACAGACATCCTCGGAAGTTGATAGGAGGGTCCACAGAGAATTCCCGGGCTGGTTTGCTCGCAGAATACTAAATGACCACAACCCACACTCACCGGATTTCAGAGCTCTCGCAATCGGCCCTCTTGATCATGCAAAACGGTTTACAGCGTACAATGTCAATGGTTTTAAGTTTTGCACGGTTTCACGGGATCAGGGATTGCAAACACAGAATTCGGGTGTTTATGGCACATTTGGGACAAGGAGTTATGCGAGCAGCAGTGACGCCAACATGCAGTTCGGAGGCGTCCCTTACTATGGCAAGCTTCTTGATGTGGTCGAGCTTAATTATCAAGGCCGTTTCACCGTGACGCTGTTCAAGTGTTTGTGGGCAAATACCACTACTTCTCGGGGACTGACAACTGACGACCTAGGGATCACATCAGTCAATTTCTCACGGCCGATTCATACTGGTATTTCTCAAGATGATGAGCCGTATATTCTAGCTTCAGAGGCACATCAGGTTTATTATGTCGAGGACGAGCGGCATAGGGATTGGCACATGGTCGTTCATTTAAAGCCAAGAGACCTTTACGACATGGGTGAAGGCGATAACATCGCCTACGAGAGTGAGCCATTTCAGCCAGCTGATTTTGAAAACTACTTCCCTGAAGGCGATGACAATTTACCTCTACTGTGGTGAGTTTTTTTAAGTCCACGTCATTTCAATTAAATTTTTTAAATTTAATAATACATCAATAATAATAATTTTTTTACAAAATTTCTGTAGGGATGGCGACGATGAGTGATCAAATTCAATTGTAAAAAATTCGTCTTTACAAAAAATGCAAAAAATTTGTGTTAAAATAAAATGTAAAAAAAAATTAAAATAATATTTGTAGAATTCAAGTGTAAAAAATTTTTCATTACAAAAAATTTGTGTTAAAATAAAATGTAAAAAAAATTTTAAAAAAAAAAATTAATATAATATTTGTAGCGGTTATTAAACCGCTACAAAAAAACAAATAACCGCTACTAAATAATAACCGCTACATTAACCGCTACAAATAATTAAACCGCTACAAAAATATAAATAACCGCTACTAATTAGTAACCGCTACATTAACCGCTACAAATAATACGTAAATCCCTATAAATACCCTTATCACAACTCATTTCAAACACTCCCCAATTTCTTTTCACCTTACCCTTCTTTCATTTCCTCTCATTTACAACTTCTTTCTTATGAGTTGAGGAGCTGAATAATACGATCAAATATGGTAACAAGATTTTCAATTTCTTTTAGAATACTTCTTTCCTTTCTATAAAATTTATTCTAAACATCTTTTTTTCTACATATATCTTAACTCTATCTCATTTTCAACTATTTTTCAGATACAATTACATGATATTATAAAACATAATAATTCCTTATTACCTAACTATCGTTAATAATATTATTAATATAATTTTATACTAATCATATTCAATTACATTTTTTCTTTTTAATTTATTAATAAGTTAAACTATTAAATAATAAACTAATTGAAACAAATAAAATAATAACAAATTAAACTATTTAATATAATATTGAAAAAAAATAAAAAAATTAACGTATATATTTAAAAAAAATTTTAAATATTTGTAGCGGTTATTAAACCGCTACTAAATAACGCGCCTTTTTAAAGGTAAATTTAAATTTTTTGGCGGTAAATTTGAATTTCATGAAATTAGTAGCGGTTCTAAGAACCGCTACTAATTTCATGAAATTCAAATTTGGTAGCAGTTTCCTAACCGCTACAAATAAAAAAAGTCATTTTTAACAAATTTTCATTTTTATATATTTGTAGCGGTTTTTTAACCGCTACAAAAAAAAATTCACTCTAAATAAAATTTTTCATATTTGTAGCGGTTATATAACCGCTACAAATATCTCTTGATTTTGTAGCGGTTACTATTAACCGCTACAAACTTTGTAGCGGTTATTTTTGATTGAGTAGCGGTTTTATATAATCGCTACAAAACCACTTGCAACGTACGATTTAGTAGCGGTTTTTCTAACCGCTACTAATCTAGTTTGTAGCGGTTAGAACCGCTACGAATACCTATTTTTAACCGCTACTAAATCACGTTTTTTTTGTAGTGTGTGTGCAAGATATCAATCAGCACCAAAAGAGTCACATGCTGAAACCGTCAAACATATCTTCTGATATCTTGCTGACACGCCAAAATTGGGTCTTTGGTATCCTAAAGGAAGAAGTGAATATCTAGTTGCATACTTAGACTCTGATCATGCAGGATATAAGAAGGACAGAAAGAGTATGAGTGTACAAGGCCAATTTCTTGGAGGCTCACTTGTGTCATTGTTTAGCAAGAAATAAACTAAAGTGTCTCTTTCATCAATAGAAGCTGAGTATGTTGCAGTATCAAGTTGATGTGCACAGGTAATATGGCTAAAACAACAACTCCAGGATATTGGTATTTATTTGAAAGAAACACCAATATACTGTGACAGCACTAGCACAATAAGTTTGGCAAAGAATCCTGAACCAAGCATATTGATGTTAGACATCACTTTATCAAAGATCATGTCCAAAAGAAAGATGTCAAAGTGATATTCATTCGAACTCATCTTCAACTAGCTGATATCTTCACAAAATCTCTTGCAAAAGATTAATTTTTGTATGTTAGACAAGAATTGGGAATGGTAATTCCCAATGAATTGTAAGTTATTTAGTGTTTACAAAATGTTAGATGATATTATTTATTGATGTTTTGATGATTACTAACTTAAGCATCGGAGTTTCTAGCAATTTGTTTTGTAGGATCATAATATTCTGTTTTAGAGTATGAAAAGTAGAGGTTAATAGAGGATAACATTACTAGAGGGACAACTTCAAGTAAAGAGCAATTACTGGAGTGACACCTTGAAGTAATGGATGCATTACTCGAGTAGCCACTCGAGTAATGAACTTAGAAATGTGCCAGTGAAGTATTAATTTCAAATGAAACGGCATAAAGGTTGGAAATGAACAGTCAGAAGGTGAAGAGACAAATTACCAGAGGGAGGCCTTGGGCAAACTTCAATGTTACACGAGTAAGGCCTTGAGTGAACCTGGATGCAGATTTCAAATCTGCTGAGTTTCAACTCAAATCTGTTCTAAAGAATAATCAAATGATCAAGGGAGTATACATGGGTAATTGCAATATTATTCATGCCAGGTACGCTCTCAAAGTCACTGTATTTTAAAAAATTCTGGTAAGATCACCAGAGTAGCTACTCAAGTGAAGCTGATGATCACTTGAGTAGGCCCTCGAGTGATGTCAGGCTCTAGGTTATTTCAGTCAACACTCGGTCATTTCTCTCAAAATTACCTCGAGTGATTCTCTTAGTGCTCTCACAAAAGCTTTTCAAAATCTTTTTCTCTTCCCATAACCGTCAAAACCCAGTGATCTATGCTTACAAAAACCTCTCAGATTGCACTGAATCGTCTGCCCTAATTCACGACGCTCGTCTCTATTTTTTCCAGAAATCACCGATTTTCTCAAATCACAATGGTAAGGACAAAATCTCCAATCTTAGCACTCCTTCTGAGTCCTCTGAACCATATCAACCTTCTTATTCACTTTCCTCTCCTCTTACAAAGAAAAGAAAAATCTCTCCTAAACCTAAAGCTAAAGCCAAACTGCAAACCAAGCCAAAGGTGAAAGGGGTTGTGATTAAGGAGCCCATTTCCACAAGAGCTCAATCCAAGAAGAGTTTATGTCCTGGAAAAGGCAAAGCAACAAAAGAGCCATCTCCTCTTCCTTCTGATTCATCCGACACACCCACCTTCTCTCATAAGCCTCTAAAAACGCCTAAGGTTAATGAGAAGCTTACCAAAGTCATGGTAGGGATTCTTGAAGAAGCTTTTCAATCTAAGGAAGCAAAGAAAGGGCAATCTTTAAGGCAAATAGAAGAGAGGGATGAAGAAATCACATTTCCTCCAAAGGGATTCAACGTAAGCAAACTTGAGGAATCTCAAAAGTACCTAAGTCATTTTGCAAGAAGTAATGTGTGCAAGATGTATTACATTGACTATAATGTTCTTCAAGAGGTATTGAAATTCGATCTGAGTCCCTATCTTGATTCCTATATGCCCGACTCTCTGTTAAACTCCCATTTTACAATAAAGTTGTGAGGCATTTTTATTGTAATCTTGAACCTATAAATGATCCCGTTAGGAAGTTTGTGGAAGAAGAAATGACTTTTAAAGTTAGAAGACAGAGAATTCTAATCTCACCTTCTAGAATTAATACCTGGTTAGGAATAGAGAACCCTCCTGGTGATGATTATCCCAATTATGATTCAAACCAGTTATTTTCTATCCTAAGACCTGGTGAGATGGTGGGACCCCTCAATTTCAATCCGAGTGATATGAGGGATTTTCATAGAGTCCTATGGTATATCTATTCTAGAGCCATGTTGAACAAATCCAATAACTTTACTCATTTAATTGAGAGCGACTTCAGAAAATTCACCTTATTGATCCTCAAGGAGTAAAAGGATTTAGGAGAATATATCTTCAATGAGATTAAGAGATATAGGTATAAAGGAAAACCTACTACTCCAATGCCTTATCCTCAACTTATTTCCTTATTTCTCGAGAAGAATAAGATTTGGTACTTGGAGAGTATGGAGTCGATTGAGAGGATAGCACCAGTGGGGAGGAATCAAATTGGAGAGTTGAATATTGAGATTCCTCTTAAGACTCCTCTAGAAGATAGTCGCAAGAAGAAGAAGAAGAAGAAGACTAACACAGCAACTAGTCGAATGGATGACACACAGTCTTCTACTCCAGCTAACACATCTTCTCCATCCTTCTTTGGTACCGTAATGCAAACTTTCATAGAGAATATTCTGAAGAGTTTTCATGTCGATATTGCTAATACCAATGTTGAGTTGGTGACTTATATGAATGAGAAGATGGGACAACTTGTGGAGAGGATGGATAAGAGGCATGAAGAGTTGCTAACTGAACAACGTGCCCAGGGTGAGCTTCTGAGATCTATTATTGCTAGGTTTGATACTATGGCATCTGGCTCCTCTATTCCTGGTCCTTCTGTTACTCCTGAGCCCATACCTGTTTCTAAACCTGGACCCTCTATACCCACTGAGCATACACCCTCTAAGATTGGACCCAGTAATGTCTTATTCTCTATGCCTGACCTTAACACATCCGAGCCAATCCATATCACCACTGATGATCCACCTCAGTCTGTTTAGCCAGAGCCTATATCTACTCCTATTGCATCACCTACACGCACTGAGGAGGTGCTTGAGTCTTCATCGGTTGCTACAGAGGAAGTAGATTTTACTACTCTGGTTCCTTACCCTTCATCTCTGGTGAATCCTCCAAAGGATCTTCAAACACCGCCAGTGAACCTTCCTAACCCTGAACCATCATCTTCAGATCCTTCAAGTTCAGATGGTTCATATGAATCATTGGCATTTCCTGTCACTCCTATCTCAGCAGCCAAGCCACCTACTCCTCCTCATGATTGATTCCACCTTTGTGATGAAGAAAAAAAGGGGGAGAAGAACCTGAGTGATTTTGTGATGAATGGCTAAGTTAATGTATTATGATTTGGGTGTATGGGGCTTTAGGGTGCTTTTAATGCTTTTAAGCTTTTATTTTTTTTTGAATTCTAAATTTTTGGTTATGTAAATAATTCTTCTTTATGCAATTTTTTTCTTTATGTCATTAAAGTTAAATTTCATTGAAATTATATTGCATTGTGGGACTAATATGTTTTTGATTGTGTATGCAAGGTGAACAAATAAATATGAACAAAAACTTTGAAAAGATCTTTAATAAGCTATTCAAAAGAGTTTTTCTAGTTTAAATTGAACAAAAGATTTCATATGAAAAGTATTTGAGAAGCATATGTTTGAAAACTCAATTTCAAAAACTTTGTTCAAATCACCAAGTTTTGTCATCATAAAAAAGGGGGAGAATGTTAGATCCCATATGTTTTGATGATAACAAAGATTAGATCAATGATATAAAAGGATTTGATGACAAACAAATGAATTTGAACAAAGTGGCAAAGCATTACTTGAAGTATGCACTGGAGGTGCAGATTTTATTAAGCACTCGAGTAATCGAGGAGAAGTTCATCTAGAGAAGCACTGCCAAAATTTGAAAGAAGTTACTTGAGGAACAACTCGAGTAATCTGCAAAGTTATATAGACTATTACTCGAGTAGCCACTCGAGTAATATTATTTATAAAGGCATCACTCGAGTAGGCACTCGAGTAACCAGGTCAAAAATCTTCCAATAGCTCTAGGGCAAGAAATGCAACAATTTACTCCAGTAGCCACTCGAGTAACCAGGTGAGAAAAAGTCATTACTCGAGGGACCACTCGAGTAATCTGCCAAGTTATTGAAGTATTACTCGAGGGGTCACTCGAATAATCAGTAAGCAAACTCTAGGCCAAGATTTGGATGACATTACTCGAGGGAATAATCGAGTAATCTGCAAACTTATTTGAAGTCTACTCAAGGGAGCACTCGAGTAACATCTGAAGAAAACACATGGCCACTAGAGTAATCAGATTACTAGAGTCAGCACCTGAGTAACTTATGAAGAAAAAGACATGGCCACTTGAGTAGGTACTCGAGTAATCAGGTATTTCCAAGGTTTGTGATATATCTCACTCTATGTCTTACTTGAGTAATATCTTATGAAAAATATTGAATTACTCAACGCCATATTTTTTATAGGTTTAGTTGAGGGACCACTAGAGTAATAAACATGATTATATATGTTTGTTATAATTATTATATTGTGTTTGTTTTAAATTTAGTTTTATTAGATAAATTAAATTTAATAACTAACATGATAATGATATAACTTCTCGAATTTAATTTATAAAGATAAATTAAATATTCTTTTATTGGGAATTTAGTCGGATTAAGTAAATAGATTAAATGAAAACTTTTGGACTCATTTAAATACAATAATTTTTTTTAATTAGCTCATCAAAATAATTAGGTATTAATTCATTTTAAAATGAATAAAGATTAATTTTGAAAATACAAGATAGCCCTTATTAGTTTTAAAAACGAAGGGGGTTGTTTAATTAAAGGACTGATAAGAAAAAGGAACCGCAAAGAAACCCTAGGGAGATATTGGAGGCGCTAGCATGTTGTCCGTATTGGAGTCTAATTCGTGTGGATACTGATAGAGGGAGTGAATTTGAGGTGTTGGTTCGTAGAGATCAAAAACCAAAAATTTATAGAAGGTATGATTCTTTCTAACTCGATTTAAACGCCGTTGATAGATACGCAATTGCGATTAGTAAAATTTTAAAATTCTTCCACTGTGCCAGCCAATCCTAACAGTGGCATCAGAGCTAGGTCAACTGTGTGTTTAAATTCAGTTTGTGTGCTTTTATATGTGATATATAAGTTGTTTATAGTTATTGTTTGAAATTGTGCCCTAGGGACCAATCTTTGTACTATGAATAATATTAATCTAATAACTTTTCTCCATTATGTTATCATATTATTCGCATATTCACAGTGATGACTCTATCCTTGAATAAATCATAAAGTTTGTCCTAAATGTCTCTGGTCGGTCATTTATGCATGAGGAGAGATGAAATAAGACCAGTATGATTTTAATAAGATATAGAGATAATAGTCAAAGTCTTAGACACTTGTAAGAGTGCAAGATGTTGGACCAACCCATTATGAGAAAGCTAAATGGATCAAGTCATAAGCTTATATCATGTATAATCACGTCACAATGCCCTTCAACCTGAGGTAATTATAGATTCCTACATGAGAGTTTCTAAGCTTTGAACTAGTCAAAAGTCACCTTTGATCTAGTGATGATAAAGGCTACGATCAAGATTGGTGGTTTTTCATGCAGAGGAATATGAATGGTCAAGATGGAATTTATCCCTCACATTAGTAGAGAGATATTATAGGGCCCCTCGATGAGTGAGCCTGAGAAATGTATGGCTATACTACGATGGAAAGGAGTTTATATTCTTATTGTCAGATTACTCAGGAATCAGGAAAGTAATGGTCAGCAACGGGACAATGACATTATCTTTGCTTCATCTTTGATAGAAATATCGTGTGACAAAAAGGACGTGACATGATTGTATGATAGGTTACATTGTGTTAGCGGTCTCATATGAATTGGATAGTCGTAATAGCTTTCTAGAGACCGGTTGCGACTTATGGGTTTGTACAGTTATTGGCCTATTGCCAAGTTCAAATCGGCCTACAGGGTGCACACAAGAATGGCCCAGCAAGAGACAATGTTTAATCTAGCGTGGACGAATTTTATATTTATATATATATATATAATAAAAAAATCGTGAAAATAAAATTATTAATATTATAGATAATATATTTTTTAAATATATATGTGTGTTCTATGACATAATTATAGTGTGTTTCTTTGAAATTTAGTTTTATTGGATAAATTAAATTTAATAACTAACATGATAACAATATAATTTATCGGATTTAATTTATAAAGATAAATTAAATCTATTTTTATTGGGAATTTATTCGGATTAAATAAATAGGTTAAATGAAAACTTTTGGACTCATTTAAACAAACATAATTTTTTTAATTAGCTCATCAAAATAATTAGGTATTAATTCATTTCAAAATTAATAAAGATTAATTTTGAAAATACAAGATAGCCCTTATTAGCTTTAAAAACGAAAGGGGCGGTTTAATTAAAGGACTGATGAGAAAAAGAATTAATAACCCATACCTTTGAATCAAGCTTTTCTTCAAATTCATTCCCGAACTTGAATTTCCTACTAAACCTTCAAGTTAAGTACTTGCATTTGCCTTTGGAACTTCAGGTTTTGTGTCTGCACTTGATAAGAAATCGAGTTCTTACTTAGAGTTCATTTATACTCTATTCATCCACTTTTTTTGACCAAAAATACAACATTCCTTTCTTCTTCCTACAAAATCATATAATCCTTTTTCTTCCTTCGGTATCCAATTTTACTTGGATCCACTCACAGTTATCTTGTAGGAATCATAATTCACATGCTCTAAGAATATAGTCAATTCAAAGAAGTTGATCATAATGAATTAAGCATGACTTTATGTATAAAAGTTATTTTCTCATGAAGTATGCGTATATGCATAAAATGTTAAGCTATTATATATTGCAACTCTTTATGTATGGTTTTTCTAAAGATTGTAAAAACATATGTGCAATGCTTATTCCTAAGGTAACAAGTAACAAGGTATAAAACTCAATAAATTTAAAGATGATAGTGTAGGAGGTTTCACCATTGTTTCTTTTACATTAGGTGCTTGGATGATTGCCTTTGCATACCCACTGCATCTTTCTTTGAAGCTCTGTTTTTATATATTTGGCTTTATGCAAAGCTCTCTCATATGATGTAGGTGGTGATAGTATTTTTCTTTGTGCATGAGAGATCATCCTCTTCTTGTTCTCCTTAAGGTAGTTGAATGGTACATTATGGTAGCCCTTCCTTGAGGTGAAGCATACTCCTCTTATCCATTACTTCTTTGTGTGGTTATGCTCTGTAGCTCCAGTAATAGATTTTCTGAGAATTCTCTTCTGTGATGATATAAACCTCTTAATTTGCGCATGAGAACCTATTGGCTTCTTCTTTATCTTCTTTCTACCCTTATGTCCATTTCATTTTGGATCGTCCTGTATACATAAAGTACTAGATGGATATTTTAGTGCCCACTTTGGTTTAGGTCCTTGAACATTAGCATTTGAAGTCAATTGCGTTTTAGGGATTCCAACAAATTTAGTTGTCATATTATAATTTCTCCCAATATAGCATGTGTGAGAAATATAACTAGATTTACCACAATAATTGCAAATTATATGAATGTATGCATTATGGGATATCATGCAAGTATTATGTCGGTCATGAGAGTGGAAACTTGAATGGATTTTATTTGAACATTCTTTCTTTCCAATAAACTTTCCAGCATATTTGAAAACATTTGTTTTTTCCTAATAGAATCAACAATTGGTTGAAAAACAATCTTATGTAGACTCTGAAAATCAGTTTTATGAAAATCACAAGAAGAATTGGAACATTTTACCTTAAGTTCTTCTGGAGCTCCGAAGAGTGATTTTTCATGTCCATCTATAATGAGCTCTTTTCGGGAATCCTTTTCTTCCTGTCTATCTATGTTGACTATATAGAAGCGTTCTATGATTTCTCCTTTATCATCAACTTCCAATTATTCATGCACCATAGATACACAGCTTGTAGTTTCACATGAACTGTCAACACTTGCAATTTCAACACACTTGTTAGAAGTAAAAATAGAATCAAGAGTGTTCCAGATATCTTTAGCATTAGAGCAAAATCTAATTTTTTTCAAAATCATTTTCTGTTAAAGAACTATACAAAATTTTCATTGCTCTAATATTGAATGAAAACATTTTCTTTTCTCTATTTGTCCAATCCTTTCTCATTTTGTAATAAAAGCGTTTATAAAAGCATTCCACATATCAAAATCATATGCTTTTATAAAACTAGTCATTCTAGCTTTCCAATACCAGAAATCAATATCTTTTAAAAGGGGTGAAATTGTATAGTCAAAACCTTTTAAAAGCAAGTAACACCCAAAGTCAGCCAATGATAACTCTTGAGACAGTTAAGTCCTTTAAACAAGAGCCTAGCTCTGATACCAAATGTTAGAACCGGCTGACACCCAAGAGGCGGTGAATTAGGTGTAAGATAAAAACTTAAGAGCTTTGAAAATCTTTTCGCATCTTAGTGAAAGTAATAAGTGAAGGTAATTAATCATAAATCAACAGTTAGATTAAAAAATGTGTTATAAATTTAAGAGCTTAGGGAAGAGAATATGCAAACCTTGATTTATCCTGGTTTGGTCTAATATGCTATGACTTACGTCCAGTCCTCAGGAACCTCCTGAAATTTTCAAATATACTATCTTCTTGTTTAATCCGGGCATAAGAAAAGCCTTTAAAACCCACTGTAATACCCCAAATTTTGAGACTTGAGCTTAGAGAATAAGCCTGAGATTAGTGGATTGCTAAACCCCAGTTTAGCAAGATCCCAAATTGTGATTAAGGGTTAATGACTCCTAAAGTGGATGTGGTTAGTGATAAATAACCTTTCGGAGAATATGATGTGATTTGGCTCTCGAATGAGATTCGTGTGTGTTGTGAGCAGTGCCGAAACCCTGTATTTGAGTTCAATTATGGATTAACATCCAAATTGACTTAGAATAAAGGGAAGAATTGAATGGGGTATTGTGTTGGAAATGGTGTCATAGTGTGTTTTGATGTCATTGAAATTGGTTTTGAACTTTGGAATGGAAAAGTTGCAATATTAGGTTTTGAAATGTGAATTGTGTTGACATGTTGAGATTGTTGTGAAAACATGTAAATGTGATGTGAATTTAATTGATTTGGTGTTTCCAATGGATTCCTTGTGAAAATTTATGTGGGAATGATGTGTGGTACGAAAATGGGATCATTGGAAGCGAAGATGAAAAATCTGAAATTCTGTCCAGTGAAACTCTATTCCTGGCAGTCAGTTTGTGTGAACTTTTTGAATGAACAAACGGTGTCTAAAAATTCTGAAGCTTTCTAGTCTTAAATTTCACATCCCAATCTTCAAAATGGACACTTAATTTGTGCCATTTCGTTTTGTGAGCTAGGAGATATCACTGTCCAAAGTTTGGGATGGAAACTTAACTCTGTTTTGGCGTAGCGATGAGTTTTATGTAATTCTGGAATTTTGTGGTAATTTTGGGTAATGGCCCATATTTTTCCTATAATTAAGACTTAAATATCTTTCATTTGGCTTTGAAATCACCTCATTTCTATTTTTCTAGAATTAGTTATTATTTTTCAAAGTTTGGGCAGAAAATCTGCCAGAAAATCCGAAAATGGGAATTATGGCATCATTGAAATAAAAGAAGACATCAGCATGGAATTAAATATTTTCTCATCACCTTCAGCTCTCATTTCTGCTTGCTGAACCAGCAGAAACTAGTAAGAGAAATTTGAGACCTCTTAGAGAGAGAAAGAGGAGAAATCTCACAAGGTAAGCCGATTTCTCCGACGATCTAGCTCCTAACGCGTATAACCTTGTTCCTAAGCTTCTCTTCTATGTTATTTAAGGTGTTGAGAAGCAAATTTGGTGTTCAAGAGCCTAGGGTTTTCAGCCAAGTCAAGGAGAAGCTATTAGGAGCTTGAGGTAACTTCCAAACTTTCGTATATTGCTTATTCTGGCTGTTGTGGGCAATTTAATCGGTGAAATTTCGCCGGATTGCCATTGGTTTTAAAGTTTGGAAATGTTATGGCCTAGGGGTTATGCTACCCAAATTGGGTCTTAATGTTAGTTGTAACCTAATGTAATGGTTAATAAAGTGGTTAGGAGTAGAAAGGAACGCGTTTACGGAGCCGAAATCGTAAAACCCCGATTTTCCCCGGAGAACTCATAAATTTTGGCCAGCTCTAGAAATGGGTCTTAGAGTTGGATTTTCAATGATTTGATGGTTCCATTGAGTTCAAGGGCGAAAATTAGGTGGGGTTACAGTTGGTCACTTTTTCAGAAAAGGCCGAAAAAGCATAATTACAAAAACGCCCCTAAAACCCTTAAAGTGGGGCTGCCAAGGGTAAATTTGTAATTTAACATTGAATTTGATAATTTCGAGTCCAAAAATGGATTCCTTGGGCGGAAATATGTTAGGATAGCCCAGATTAGAATTTTCGGGAAAAGTGCAACCCGACTGGGTACGGCGGGCCCAGGCCGGGTCCCCGGGGGTAGTTTTGTAAATTTTCATTATAGACTCATAACCCCAAGTAACACTATGGAAGTGTCTAAATGGTGCATTTGGAATTGTAGGATTCGATATTTGCCGCCCTCGGGAGCCAACTGCGCCGAAGGACGTCAGGAAAGGACAAGGTAGTGACTCTCTCTCTTATACTTTGTGTAATGCACTGTATGTGTGTTGTATCACTGTTTTATGATGATTTCTGATGCTGCTATGGTTACAGATGGTGATAGCTGTCATTTACAGTGCAAGCTGTCGTTTACAGCGTAAGCTGTCGTTATTGTGATTACAGCGTAGGCTGTCGTGATGTTGATTACAGCAAGAGCTATCGTATTGTGTATACAGCCGTGAGTGCTGTCGTTTGTGGTGAAAACCATGTATCTGTGAATTGCTGCTGCTGTTGCTGTTTGTGATTTATGTACATGCTTTGTGTTTATGCATTGTGTGAGTGGTTTGTTACTACTGAGATTCTCTCGAATCTCATTCATTCCTATGACTAACATTTCAGACAGGGCGTGTGGCTCAAAGGAGAAGCGGCCAACCCGGAGCAACTAGGACCCTTGGGGGTATAGAGTTGAATTGGAAACGTTGGTTATGTATTTTGAACTCGGGATTACTGTATATTCTGAATCAGGAATACTAGATTCGATTTTGGTTGTGTGATCCCCTAGTGTATACTTATAAACCTTCAGGTTTTTATGCATAGAACCCGGGAGTTGCCGGGGATGCGGTTATACACTCTGATATGATTGAATGTATATTAACTGCACAGGTAATTATATTCGAATATTGAAATTGAGACCTGGATGGGAAAAAGAGCTTTGAAAGTTTTGTAAAAATTTTACTGTGAGACGGAAAGTTTAAAACGAGGTTTAAGCATCCATTGGTCTCTAATCCGATTTAAATATGTGTTATCGAATTATAATTACGTGTTTAAAGTCAGGGGGTTACACCCAACACCAGATAATGTTTAATTTAGGGTGGACGAATTATATATATATAATATAAAATTCGTTAATAATATTATATAGATATATATTTTCAAAATATATATCTTATATATATTATATATGTAACCCCTTTCCGTAATTATATCCGAAATATGTAATTAAAGTGTAATAGAGACCAATAAAAATTAAATAACATTTACAAACCCATTTGCCAGACGGGGTTTTCACAAATATGTTTCAAAATCTAATTAACCTGGTTTCATATTCAATTTCGAATATAATCACATCATGCGGAACATCACATTTATACAAATATCAAAGAGTACAACAATATCATCTCGGCAACTCCCGGGTTCATACCTTTACATAGAATTCATAGGGCACATCCACCCTTTACAATTCTTCGAATGGGGATTACACAGTTCTCCTCAAATACAAATACAAATATCCAAATGCTCATTCCAAACACATAATCAAATATTCTCATTCAACATATAACCAAATATACATTCCACAATATATACAACTCATATCCAAATACGAATACAAATCATCCCAATTATGATAACTAACTATCAAAAGATTACAACCCGAACGAGTCCCGTTGCCCTTGAATGCTTGCTCCATCCTCGATCCACCTACCCTGTCTAAAATGTTGGTAGGGGAGGGTGAGATTTGAGAGAATCTCAGTAGGAAACAGATACCTATATGCATGTATGATATGTGTTTAATGCATGACATACTTGCAATACATAACTCATGTTCACACAATGACATTTCTGCGTGCTCAATGCTTCAACAACATACTCATGGCCATAGCATAACTAGAAACAGAGCTACAATCATTCATACATGTTTCACATAATCCAGCAAAGCAATACATGCATCAATACACAAACACAAATATCAAAGCATGCAAGAGAGGTAAGTTCCCTACTCTTGTTCTTTCCACGTAAGATCCAACACCGCTTACTCACGACCAGAACGAATATCAAACCACGTTCAGGGCAAACATCAACCCTATAATCAAAGCAAGGACATAGGGTTATTTTCTATTCCAAACTCTTACTTTCATATCACTTAAAGTTGGTTGTCATTTGAGTCCCTTAAGTGCCTAATAATAAGCTCAACAAAAGCTTGAAAGGATTGGGACGTACTAGGTTGGAAATCACTTTTGAAAATCACCAAGTACTGAAAATGGGGGTTGGTTGCAGCCAAAAGGCGAACAGAAGGTTTTTGGCTGCAGCCAAGAATTTTTGGCTGCGGCCAAAACGTGCACAGAAACTTTTGCGCTGCAGCCAAGGAAACTTAGGAAATTCATAACTAATTCCAAAAAAATCGAAATGAGGTGATTCTAAAGCCAAATGAAAGCTACTTAAGTCCTCTTCATAGGAAAAATATGAGCCATTACTGGAAATCACCAAAAAAATACAGAATTCACCGAAATCCACTACTGCTCCAGAATCAAACCCAGTTTCGACCTCAAACTTTGGGCAAACATAAATCCCAATTCAAAAAACGAATTGGCACAAATTATATGTCCATTTTAAAGCTTGAGATGTGAAATTCAAGACTTGAAAGGTTCAGAATTTTCTGACATCCTTTGGCCATTCAAAACGGCAACACAATCAGACTGTCCAGAACAGAGTTTCAAAAGACAGAATTCCAGTTTTTGCAATTTGGCTTCCAATGGTTCCATTTTCATACCAAACATCATTCCCACACAAATTTTCACAAGGAATCCATTGAAAACACCAAAACAACCAAATTCACATTATATTGACATGTTTTACCAACAATCACAACATGTCATCACAAATCACAACACAAACACCACATTGCCATTCTTTTCATTCCAAGTTCTCAAACCAATTCCAATGACACCAAAACACACTATGGCATCAATTTAACCACAATTCACCATTTTCAACAAAAAACGCATGACAATTCATGCATTTCACAATTCTACCAAAATCAGGGCAAAATTCACAATTCACAAAACTCATCCACAAATCACAAAACTTAGATCAAAAGGCTTCAAATACTCACCTCTTCCTCTTTCCCAAACCAATTCTTTGATTCTTCATCTTTCCAAATTTCCTCAAGCCATCAAACACCTCCAATCAAGAATCTAAAACCATAGAGATGAAGCTCTCATCACTATGAACAACATTAAAGAAGGTGATTAGAACATTAGAGGCCAACAAACAAGTTAAATCTCACCTTGATTCTTTCTCTTTCCTCCTCCACTTTAGGCGTTCAGGAAGCTAAGGAGAGAGATGAAGAGGGTCAGATTTTTGGCCCTCATTTGACCATTTGGACGTCCAAATAAGGGAGGAGAGGAGAGAGGGAAGAGTTGACAAATTGACCAAGATCCAAGGGTCCAAATTGTGACACTTGTCACACCCTTATTCCATCTCTATGAGTTCACATGAACCCACACACATGGGATTCCACCCACTTAATCTCTACACAAATCAATCTCAACCATTGATCTTGAAGTTACTAATGAGTTCCCTCTTCAGTAACTGACCAATTGGTCGGTAACTTTACTATTTTGCCCCTGATTACGGCAATTCCTCTTGAATAACCACCAAACACACCATATCATTCCTTTTCTTCCACAATGTGCTTTCCCCTCTATTTTAAGTCAATTTAGATGTTAATCCATAATTGAACTTAAATACAGGGTTTCGGCGCTGCTCACAACATATACGAATCACATCGGGTACCAAATCACACCATAATCTCCAAAAGGGTTTATTCATCACTAACCACATCCACTTTTGGAGTCATTAACCCTTAATCACAATTTGAAATCTTGCTAAACCGGGGCTTAGCAATCCACTAATCTCAGGCTTATTCTCTAAGCTCAAGTCTCAAAAGTCGGGGTATTACAATATATATGTATATATATATATTATATGATATTATTATATTATGTTAGTTTTAAATTTAATTTATTAAGATATATTAAATTTAATTACTAACATGATAAAGATATAGTATCTCATATTTAATTTATGAAGATAAATTAAATCTAATGGCTCTTTATTTGGATTAAATAAAGAGCGTTGGACAGATTTAATTTAAACTGAATTTATTTAAAATTCTCATCAAGATAATTAATTGTTGATCAATTTTGAAATTAATGATGATTAATTTTAAAATTTGAATATAGCCATCATAGGTTATGAACTTGATAGAGCAGATATACTCATACGTGTATGAGAATTCAGAGCCGCAAGGGAAACTCTAGGGGACATTGGAGGCACTAGCACGCAGTCTCTGTTAGAGAGCATTCATGTGGATACCGGTAGAGGGAGCGGACCTTAGGTGTTTGCTCCTAGAGATCATGAAAACCCTAAGTTGAAAAAGGTACGAATCTTTCTAACTCGATTTAAATGCCGTTGATAGATCCTCGATTAGGATCGGTAAAATTTTAAAATTCTTCCACTATGCCTTCTGATCCTAACAGTGGCATCAGAGCTAGATCAATTGTGCATTTAAATTGAGTTTATGTTCTTATACATGTGATATATATTGGATATATATGTGTGGTTATAAGAAAACATCCGAATATGTTAATAAGAAATAGACTATGTTCAAAGTTATTGTGCATTTTCGAATAGAGCTATGTGTTTATACGATCTGGTGAAATTGTTTCAATTACATGCGTTATGTTCTATTTTCAATTCCGCCACTGGCATCATGATTTCTGTTCTGAATAGGCTTGCATGAAATTGGGTAGGGTGCCTGAGATCATAGTTGGCGGGAATCCAATTGGGCCTAAGTTCGAATATCTATTTGGGTAATAGGGATCCAAACTATGGGGAAGACAATTTGGATCAGAAGCGTTCTGGGCCATTGTTATGTTTTGAAACTGGGTTGAAATGAAAAATTGGGTCTGAAATTTTCAAATATTTCTTTTAAAAGGAATATGCCCTTTTTTCAAAAGCTCCAGGGGCGCTGCCCCTTGACCCCGCCCTCTAACTGGCTGGCAGGACCGCCATGGCTACCTCTGCGTAGCGCAATATAATCTGATCACGACATTTATTGCTTTTCATATTGTATGAATTCTTGTTGTGGTTTATTACTTATACTTGTTTGGGTATAGTGAACAACATGGCTTTAGAATTTTACAAAGGGTTGTAATATTTAAGTACAGCCTACGTGCTGTGCCTTCCTCTAAATACTCTCAATATACATTCTCTTCTCATCTCACTCCCCTCGAATGTTTAAATGAGGTTTTTCTTAATGGATCTCTTTTCTTATTTAGAAAAGTCCTCTCATTGGCTTGGGAGGATTTTAGGTTAGGTAAGCCATGTTGTGTCACATTTAAATTATGCTTTTGATTAGATCATTGCATGAATACTTTTGCGTTTATATGTATGAGATACGACCACGATTGCATTCATATAAATAAGACTAATTAATTGAGCCCTCTGAATCAAATCTTAAGTCATAATACCATCAATTAATGAATACTTGTCAAAACCTAGATCGTTCAATTGTAGAAACCACCAAAGTGGATACACTTGAGTTATCTTGATGAGACAAGCTTGAGTAATGGTGCTGTTCATAATATTCATTATTGTTTTGACTTAATTGAGATTAACAAAACAGTTTTGAATCTCAAGGCATTAGATGGGGTTAAACATGCCAGATCATATGATGATTAAATCCCATAAAGATCTAAGAGTAACATGTGATGTAATTATTCAATAGGTTACCTACCTAAATATCTTGAATTTAAGCGTCTTGCCAAAGCAGACTTAAGTTTAAGCCAAATATGGCTCTTAACCCACTAATTATTATATTGAGGGTGGTTAATTTAATGGGAGATTACTAACTAACTTTGCATATTTTAATTGTAGAATCATGTCAACTATTGATACTGCAACACTATCGTTGCGATCAGTCCTTGAGAAGGACAAACTCAATGGGACAAAATTTCTTGACTGGTTGAGGAACTTGAGAATTGTTCTCAAGCAGGAAAGAAAGGCTTATGTCCTAGATCAACCCATTCCTGAGGAGCGTACAGCCAATGGTCCAAGAGCTCAAAGAGATGCTTACACAAAGCACAAGGAGGACTCTGTGCATATAGGTTGCCTGATGCTCGCCACTATGGTTCCAAAGCTCCAAAGAGATCTCGAACTTATAGAGGCTCGTGAGATGATTGTGCATCTCAAGGAAATGTTCTAGCAACAGGCAAAGCAAGAAAGGTATGAGACCACAAAGGCCTTCCATTCCTACAAGATGGCGAAGGTGTATCAGTTAGTACTCATCTGTTAAAGATGAAAGGCTGTATTGATCACCTTGAGAGGCTTGGATTTCCTATGAGCCAAGAGCTAGCTACGGATTTGATCCTGAACTCACTCTCGAAGAGTTATGACCAGTTTGTCATGAACTACAACATGAACAACATGGAGAAATCAATTTCTGATCTGCATGGGATGCTAAAAACTCCTGAGCAAAGTATTAAGAAAAAGCCTAGTACATTTTTTATGGTTCATAAAGGAAAGGGTATGAAAAAGAAAGGGAAGGGCAAATGGAAGGGTAATGGCTCAGGTGGTAAGACCAAAGAGTCAGACAAGCCTGAAACCAAGCCTGTACCCAAATAGGCAAAGCCTCCAAAGGAAGGAGTCTGCTACTTTTGCAATGAACCCAGTCATTGGAAGAGGAATTGCAAACTCTACCTGGAAGATCTAAAAAAGAACAAGAAGGATAGCGGGGCTATTGCTTCAGGTATTTATGTTATAGACATTCATTTTTCTACTTCCTCTATATGGCTATTAGATACTGCATGTGGTTTTGACATTTGTACAAATGTGCAGGGTCTAAAGGATAGTAGAAAGCTGAAGAAGTATAGGATCACTTTATGACTTGACGTACACTATACCTTTCCAAATATGTTCCATCTTTTCTCTTTCTTTTATGTAGTTATTGCTTGAAGTATTTAACACTCTAGAACAACAGTAGTTACTAATTACTGGATGTTGCAATAGGATAATTTTACTAGTTAGCCAGAGCTAATGATCGTAACATATGTTCATGTATGTCTACTGGGGAAAATCTACTACAGCTAGATTGTTAGCCTAATCTTCTAACGATCAACTACTTTTGGATGCTTTGAACTAAATAAATGGTGTTGCATTCTTGAATGAGTTTATTCATAACATTACGCATGTTATGTTTCCAAGAAATTGTTAATCTCTTGCAGCTACGACATTTTTATTAAGAGACCCTTTATGGATTTATATCTTCTTCAAAACAAAGATGATTCTATCTAGAGTGATGCTTTAATGGGGACTTGACTTACTGATGAATTTCGCTATCAAGATTCAATTGATGTCATAATTGAAGAGTGACCTAATAGAGTATCTAAAATTGTTCATTAGTGAAGAATTTGTTGTTTTATAAGTGTGACTTCTTTTTTTGATGAAGTGTGGCACTTTTTCCTATTTATGGTGGTATATTTATTTGATAATCATTATATGGGGAAAATGTTCCCTAGCTTATAGTTGACTTCAACAATATTTGATTGTATTCATTGGGTCATGCTTTTGTTTTGGTGAGATTACTCTTCTTTCAAGGGCAATGGAATTATAAAGAAAAAGCATACCTTTTCTTGTGAATAGCTTATGTTACTATGAAGATATCTTATGCCAGGCTTTGAAAGCTTGTGGTTCTCCATAGAATATTAAATATATCTTTCTAGAAGCACAGTAAACTTTAGTTTCTTTTGTTATTTTCCCTTGCTTTATTTCTATGGGGTATGGGTTCGATTTCTTTGCCAAATGCTATTGGCTTTATTTGGTTATAGAGTTCAATATTTATGATTGGTTGCTTGAGAAAGAATGCATCATAATTTTGGTACATTGGAACTCAAGTATTGTGAAATTTTTTGTATATAATGCAATTGTAGTGTGATTATACCAACTTGTAAATCCTATAAATTAGCATGAGTTCCTAAAATTTCATGGAATGTTTTCTAGGTTTAGTTGGAATTTGAAAATGGCGCTCTTTCTATCAGTTCAGGCTTACTCTATACACTCTTTGCTGCAAAAGAGATACTATCAGACCCTTATCTTATTTTGACTTGCATCAGAATATTAATGCATGGTTTGGTGTTCAAGACCAAATGACTATTTAACCCTTTCTGGCCATATTGTGTTCACTATTTACTTGTCATACCATATGCACTATTCAGGTTCAAATAACTACTTGATCCCTACTGGTATGCTTTGTTTTGGACTATTTCACATTCTATTTACAAATCACAATCAACTATTACCAGCTCTTACAACATAAGTAGGTTAATTGATTCTGTGAGGCTACAAATTTTGAGATGCTCATGCCTCTACTCGACCCTGTTGCATCTGAACACATCTCAATCCATGCCTACTTGCATTTATGTAGACCATAAAGGTTGATTATGGATCTAAGATTGTTAACACTAGTACTGTTGAGAGGTATTTGCCACTATTCTTCTCTACTACAATAGGGCTCATCCCAATTCCAGTTTACATGTGTCACCACAAACTACAAAGGTTGTGTGACTGTTGACCATATAGGTCATCATACTGTACACCATACTAGATGTAATATTGTATGCCTCACTAGATGTAATACTGTACACTACTCTGGTTGTAATACTATTCATCACACATACTGTAACACTGTTGACCATCAAAACCATATTATGTTTTGGGATGATAAACACTGGTGCGAACATCAACCTCTCATGTAAGTTTCAAAATTGCACCTAGATTCACTACACTTCTGTTGCCCACTGAGATACTTCACACTATTAAATATACTATAGGTGAGGCTATACTGTCTACTCACCCCTTGTCTTACTACCTCAATTAGATCCTACTTGGCCTCTATAGTAGCCCAAAATCATCTATAGAAAATGTGATAGATAAGTATGCCATGCACCATATAGTGTAAAATGAAAATCCATATCATCCTGTGTGTATACACAATGCTCAGGGCTAACTATTCGGTTGAAACCCCTACATGTACCTCAGCCGAGTCCTTGATTACAGCTAAGTAATGTGCCCCAGGCACTTCTATGTATCATATCTGGGTCCTTACTAGGCCGAATGGTACATATACTCTTCCCACCAGATGGTACATATACTCTTCTTACACCATAGCTAAATAGTGGTGTTTATTAGTCATATCACAGTATATGGTAAAAATACAACATATTTACTACCATATAGTATTTGAGAGATAGAGTTACTATATTGGCCTTTCCTGGATAACCTTCCTTATAATCATTGATCATGTTTGCTGTTATATTATCTAGCCATGTGTTTGTTGTATTAGGTTAGGTTTAACTTCCTGACCCTACCTCTTAGCATTTGAACCTCAATATATGAAACAAGAAAGAGGTAAATATCACATTATCACCAGGGCACATCTGGCGGTTTACAAGTGTTGGTTACGCAGGTACTCTTAAGATCACGCATAACAGATGTTTTCAATAGCCAGGGAGGACCTGTAACAACATACAGTCCTCTAAACTACTGTACAACATGTGCTTACTATTACACCCTATCTTAATTTCACCTCTTTTTAGAGTCTTTGAGAAAAATATTTATGGTTTGGTGGACAACACAGGAATAGTAGAAATATATTCATATTATATGCATGATTAAAGAAATTCCCCTTAGTCATTCGTACATAATAATTACAAACCTTGTAGCTGCACAGGGCTCTAGGGTATCTAAACCCATCCCAGTGAAACGGAGACATCTTCCTGCTTTCGTTCCACCACTGCAATCCTCTCTTATTGTTCCATTCGCTTATCTCTGTGTACATTTTGTATTTACTTGTCTAAATTGTTGGTAGGGAAGGGTAAGATTTGAGAGAATCTCAGTAGGTTACAATACCATTATACATGCAAGATAAGTACGTAATGCATGACATGCTTGTATTACATAACTCATGCTCATATAATGACATCTCTGCGTGCTAAATGTTTCAACCAACATACTTATAGCCATAGTATAAACTGAAACAGAGCTTCAATTATTCATATATGTTTCACATAATCAATCAAAGCAATAACATGTGTAACCCCCTGCCGTAATTACCATAATTAAGATTCGATAACTCATAGTAAAAAGGGGTTGAGACCGACGGATAGTTCAAAGTTATCAAATTACCTACTAAAAAGTAGGAACTTACAAAATTTTCAAAACTTCTTTCCTATCCGGGTCTCGATTTCAAATATCGAATATAACCACCTGTGCAGTTAATTTACATTCACATATATCAGAGTCTATAACTTAAACCCCGGCAACCCCCGGGTTCATCTATGTATCCATAGAGTTTCAAATCCTGATTAGGGGATTACAAACCAAGTACTTCTTAACTATTTACAACTCAAAAATGTTGTACAGTAATCCCTATCCAAAATGAATAACCGACAAAACCATACTAATGTCCCTAAGAAGCTCTAACCGCTCCGGGTCGCTCGCTTCTCCTTTGAGCCACACGCCCTGTCTGAAAGGTTAGTTCAAAGGAAAGAATGAGATTCAAAAGAATCCCAGTAGTAACTAAACATTTATACCACATATAATCACACAGCATGTAAGCAAATCATCATACAGCAGCAGCAACCAATATCACACTCCACCCTCATCCCCTTTCTCCGCCGGGAAGGCACACCGCCCTAACCCGAACCGTTGTTAGCTACTCAGGGACTATTGGCGTGGCAGTGCATACATATAGCCTTATAGATCATACAGCTAACTGGCTTTCACAAATGGCCCGTCGGCCTCACAAGTAGCCTTTCGGCCCGCATAAACACATATATCACACCTCATCCTCATCCCCTTTCTCCGCCGGGAAGGCATACGACCTTCACCCGAACCGTTGTTAGCTACTCAGGGACTATTGGATTGACGGTGCTAACACATATCCACATAAGTCGCAACATACGAACTTATCACAAATCAATGATAATACACACATACAATGTATCACATATGGTGCGAAAGAAAAGTCACTACCTGATCCTTTCCTGACGGTCTCTGGCACAGTAGGCTCACGAGGATAGCAGATATCAAATCCTATAATCAAAATAGGGACATTTGGTTAATTTCCTTTTCCAAGTTCTTACTTCAATAACACTCTAAGTTGGTATTCATTTGGACTCTTTGGATGGCCATTAAATGCCTATTCATATGCCTAAAGAGTTGGGATAACTATCCCTAAAGATCCCTCTTTGGAAAGCTAGACACTGATTTTGGGTCCCCCCACTCGAGCACAGAAGGCCGTGCTCGAGCATGACCCCCCACTCTCACTCGAGCACACATGCGAGTGAGACGCAGGAAGTGCTTGCCCGAGAGCACACCCGCGACAAAACTACACTCTCACTCGAGCACAAGAGGCTGTGCTCGAGCAGAGACCCCGAGCACACTCGAGCACCACAGAAGTGAGGCCCTGCGAGTGTCTACCCGAGAGCATCTCTCAACCTCTGCCTCCACCTTCACTCGAGTACAAACACCTGTGCTCGAGCACTAACCCTTAGTGCTCGCGAGCACACGGAAGTGAGGTCTAGCTAGTGCCTTCCTGAGAGTAACTCCACCCCCAGGCACAGATTCACTCGAGCACAAGTCCCAGTGCTCGAGTGATCCCCCAATGCTCGCGAGTGCCAGGCGCACTCTTGGCAATCACTCTCGAGTGATACCCTAAGACACTCACCCGCAGCACCAAAAAGGCACCCTCACTCGAGCACAAACATGCTCACTCGAGCACGTTCATCCTGTGCTCGAGTTAGTTCTTCCCTCACTCGAGAAATCACACCAGATAACCAAAACGCAGCAACTGAGTTGATTTACCAGAATTCACCAAATGAATTCCAATGGTTCCATAACTCATACCATTACTCATTCTCATCCAAAACTTCACCATAGACCCATTGGTAACCCAAAATAACCAAAATTCAACTCCATTAACACCTTCTCACTCTAGATCATCAAACCACTCAAAACCTCATTCTAACAACTTCCCTTATTCAACTTCAAATCAAATTCTAATCACTCCCAAGTGTCAAAACTGACCAAATGAACAGTGACACTCTCACCAAAATCTACCCTTCAATTAACTTCATAATTAGGTCAAATTTCCAGAATTTTCGTTGATCATGCAAACATCTTGTCATATATATCAAAATGCATTACAAACCTACCTCTTCAACTTGCTGAAATTAGAACTTGGATTCCTCCACTTTCAAATTCCCTCAATTTGCCACACACCACCAATCCAAAGTCTGAACACATGGAAGTAAAGCTCTTACCCTTTTGAACAATATCAATGAAGGTGAAGTGAGTATTTAAGATCATTTACCTTCACAAATTTCAAACCCTTCCTTTCTCTTTCTTTAACTTGTCCGGCGGAAATGGAGGTGAGAGGAGAGATGAAGAGATATTGATGAAGATGAACTTCACTCACTCCCAAGCATCATCAGTTTTGAGAGAGAAGAGAGAAGTAACAATGGTTGAAACTTTGACTTCATCCAATGGTCCTTATTTGGCCACTTGTCACCATCCTATTCTCCCTATCATGATTTCATATAAATCCATTCACACTTGATTCCACCCCTTGATCTTTCAATCTCAACCATTGATCTTGATTACAAAGGGGTTTTATCATCCGTATCTAACCAGATGGTTGGTAAATTTACCGTTTTACCCCTGATTAGTACAATACTCATTAAATCATCACTAATGATCTTTATATCATAACACACAACATATACTTCAAATATGCTTAATTAACATTAATTACATCATTTGAAGTTATTATCCCTTAATTAAAATCCAGGATGTTACAACATGCATCAATACACCGGCATAAATATCAAATACATGCAGGAGAGGTACGTTCTCTACCTTAACCCTTCTTGATCCTTAAGTAGGCTCATTGAACCTCATGTTGTAGCTTGGGCAATCAATTGGGTCCTATAGTTTTAAAGGTACAATTTAGACACTTCCATAGTGTTTCTGGTAATTATACGAGTCTATATTGAAAAATCACCAAAATACCCCTAGGACCCAGCCCGGTTCGACTGTACCCGGTTCGACTGTACTTTTTTCAAAATTTTGACATGGGCATTCTAATATATTTCTATCCAAGAAATCAACACAAAATTACCAAATTCACTGCTAAAAGACTAGATGCCCTTGGCAGCTTCACTTTCCAAGTTTCAGGGGCATTTTCGTAACTAAGCTTTTTCGGACTTTTTTGAAAAAGTGACTAATGGTATAGCCACCTAATTTTTCCTCCTGAATGCAAAAGAATCATCAGAATGTCAAAAATCCAACACTAACCCTTTATATTAGCCCTGGCTAAAATGGTAATTCCCCAGGGAAAGCTGGGGTTTTTCGATTCCGGCTCTTCATACATGTTCCTTTATACTCCTAACCTTTTTATTAACTATTTAATTAGGTTACAACTTCCATTTAGACCAAATTTTGGCAACATAAACCTTATGCCATCTCAATTTCTAAATTTAAAACCAAAGACAATCCGACAAAATTTTGCTGATTAAATTGTCCACAGTAGCCTGAACAATCATAGATTGAAGTTTTGGAAGTTACCTAAGTCTTCCTCTAGCTTTTCCTAATGTGACCGAACCCTAGGCCTTCTCAACAAGAAATTAGAGCTTCACAAACCTTGAAATACATGAAGGATAAGCTTAGGAGAGGAGTTATACGCATTAGGTATGAATTCACCGAAGCAATCGATCTACCTCTTGAGTTTTCTTCTCTTTCTCTCTCTAGAATTTCTCAACTCCCTCTCTCTTTATGGCTACTGGTTGGACAACGGAAATGAGAGCAGAAGATTATGGGAAAATAATATTTCTCAACTCCCTCTTGACCTATCAAATTAAAGCTTAGGATGTCTATGTTCACCTTGTAAAATTGTATAATTTTTAAACATCATTTGGATAATAAAATGCATTGCACAACAACACTGCCTCACTGAAAACAATGAAATGGCATGCACTTGCAACTTCAACAACTTCCATTTTTGCATACATATTTCCCTTACTATTTAATTCACCATTTTATTCCCTTTAATACCTCAAAGATATAAGAAGTGTTAGGGAATTGGTATTAGACACCTGCTAAACCAGGCTTAGCAATACGCTTAATTTAAGCTTATTCCCAAGCCTCCAATCCCAAAATTCGAGATATTACATTTCTACCCTGTTTAATAAATTTCATCCTTGAAATTTGAAGCCCAAAATTCCCATAATTAAATTCTTTGGATGCTGTTCTAGAAAATAAATATTTTTTCTAGGTTAACTTCAAAAATTCATAACATTTTGTATACAATTCCAAAAATTACCCATGACTCATCAAATTAAAGCTTAGGATGTCTACTTTCACTTTGTAAAATTTCATAATTTTTTAACGTCATTTGATCAATGAAATGCATTGCACAACAACACTGCCTTACTAGAAGCAATGAAACGGCATGCATTTGCAACTTCATCTACTTCCATTTTTGTATAGAAATTTCCCATACTCTTTAATTCACCATTTTAATCCTTTTAATACCTCAAAGATATAAGAAACATTAGGGAATAGGTTTGAGACACTTGGTAAACTAGGCTTAGCAGTCTGCTTAATTTAGACTTATTCCCAAGCCTCAAATCCTAAAATTTGGGATATTACAGATATGATGTGCTCAAAGGTATTGCATAGGAAAGATTATGAAGGTGTTAAGTGTGTATATGGAGTAGCCACACAATGTTGTTCTTTGTAATATCCCAATTGTTTAGTAAGGGTAATCATGATTATTATGGATAATTACGAATTTAATTGGAATTATTATGTGTTTTATGGCAATATTACTTAATATGTCATAATTAGTGAGAAATTTGAAGAATGGAATTATTGGCCATAAGTTAGTGATTAAGGGAAAATTAATTACTAACTAAGTGAAAATGAGAAGTGTAATTAAGTAGCTAATGGAGGGATTAAGTGACTAATTGGTGGTTTACTTTATGAGAACCAATGAAAAGGTGACACTTGGCAAATTGGTGTAGTGGTTGGAGTGAAGAAAAGTCAAAATGGGATATTAATAATATTTTCTCTCCCTTCCCTCCCATTGTTTCAGCTGACAAGAGAAATGGAGGGGAGTAGTGTCATCATTTTCCTTTCTTCATCACTCTATCTCTCATGCGTGCAGCCGTTTTTGGCCAAGGAAGTAGAAGAAAAAGCTTGTGATTAAGGCAAGCAAATGGCCTTTATTGCTCAAACTCACTTTATTAATGTTGATCCTTGGAGTGAGAGCTTTATTTTGATGTTTATAGAGTGCCTATTGGTATTGATTTGTGCCCACATGAAATTTCGGAGGTTGGTGAATCAAGAAGTGTCTTTAAGAAAGTTGATAAGGTAAGTGAAATCAATCCTTCTATCTATGTTTTATGCCAAATGATTAAGATTTGAATTTCTGGGATTTTTGGCCTATTTTCGTTGGGAAAGGGTCATTGGTAGTTTGTCATGTTATTGGTATATAAATGGGTGTTTTGGTATGAGTTTTGGATAGATAGATTGATTTAGGATGGGAATGGTATGTTTGGATGATTTTGGAATTTGGATGATTATGTTGCCCAAAACAAAAGTATGATAATGCAGTAGGATTTGGATAATTTTGATAATTCCATTAAATTCCTTGGGTGTTTTTGTGTGGGAATAGCTTTGGTAGATGTTTTGGGTCCATTAGGATCAATTGGGCAAGTGTTAGGAAATGTGGTCAGTTTTGCTGCGTTTTCTTGTTTCTGATAGAATCACTCGAGTGATCTGGGGTTCACTAGAGCGTAGGATGAATAACACTCAAGTGGTAATGAGTTCCACTTGAGTTCGGTAATGCAAACTTCCTTTCTGCTCTCTGTGTTCTTGTTGCACTTCCGTAGTCAAAGGCAAGTGTTGCCTCACTCGCGAGTATGGTGCGACATCACTCGAGTGAGCTTCCTATCACTCGAGTGCAGATGTATTTGACACCAAGGACCTGCTTCTCGGGTTTTCAATGCGGTTATGGTGCAAGAGTGTGCCTTCTCACTCGCGGGTATGTGCTATTTACTCGAGTGCGATGGGTTGTGCTTGAGTGTTCCTAATCCTTGAAATCTCTTATGCTCTCAGGCCCTTACTTTCTGGACTCCACTCTCTAGTGCTCGAGTGAGGTATTTGGCTATCACTCGGGTGAGGTCTAGTATGCTCGAGTGTCCCTGTCTCTAAAAAAGTTCTTGTTCTCTCAGGTGCTCACTCATGATCCTGCACTCTCTGGTACCCAAGTGCAGACCGTACCATCACTCGAGTGAGGTCTTCTTCACTCGAGTGAAACAGTGGAAAATACAGTTATGAGCTTCCAAAAGGGGATCTTTGGGGATAGTCTTCCAACCTTTTAGAGCTATTGATAGGATTATTTATGGGTACTAAAAGAGCAATAATGATAACCAAACTAAGTGTTAAGAAGTCATTGAGAGTTGGAATAGAGAATTGACTCTTCATCCAAAATTATGAATCTAGGATTTGATGTTTGCCCTATTTGGGAGAAAACAGTGCCAGAGCGTGCACGAAAGGAATGAGCAGGTAGTGATTTCTCTCTCATAGTGTGTATGATATCTGGTATGCATGATTTATCATAGTGTTTGTGAAATATGGATTGGTGTTTAGTGAAATGTGAAGGAAAATGTGCTATGGTCCATTACAACATGAGTACTTCAGCGAGAGCCGTCGTAGGGGGTTGATGCTTATCACACCTACCTCGGCCATTGAACTGCCATTGTAATCGACATGGATGTATTGTGAACTGTAATCTAGCCAGTATGGCTATGTATTGCAAACTGTTATATGTAGCCCAGCTCTGGTGAAATATATATATTGTTGTGAACTGTGATGTGTGCGATACAGCGTGAGCAATTCAATGTGAGCAAACATAAGGGTGGCGTTCGTTATACCTGCCTTTGCCGTTGTAACTGTCGTTATAATGTGATGGGTGTGGTATGATTGCTTTCATGTCTTATTGTTATGCATACTATGAGTGATTTGTTACTATGGGGATTCTTTAGAATCTCACTCTCCCAAAAAAAATTTTAGACAGGGCTGAAGGATTGAAAGGCAAGCGGGTGACGAAGAGTGGGTAGAGCTCCGTATTGGGAGTTCCTTTTTGGTTATTGGTTATCATTATATATTATTGGATATTTTGTGGGAAGTATATGTATATATTGGGATTTATGATGTAGTTTTGTGTAATCCCCTAGTATAGGGAAAGAGATTATGGGCATTGTTGTTTTGTAAGACCTTTTACTGATTAACGGAACTCGAGTGTGTCAGGAATTTATGCAGCACTCTGATATGTATGAATGAAATCAACCTGTTCATGGAGGCTCATGTGATAATTGTGCATCTCAAGGAAATGTTCCAGAAATAGGCAAGGCAAGAAAGGTATGAGACCATAAAGGCCTTGTATTCCTGCAAGATGGTTGAAGGTGCATCAATTAGTGCTCATGTGTTAAAGATGAAAGGCTATATATTGATCACCTTGAGAGGCTTGGATTTCCCGTGAGCCAAGAGTTAGCTACAAATTTGATATTAAACTCACTCCCTGAAAGTTATGACCAGTTTCTCATGAACTACAACATGAATAACATAGAGAAATCAATGTCTGAATTGCATGGGATGCTCAAAACTACTGAGCAGAGCATTAAGAAAAAGCCCATATTTTTTTGATGATTTAGAAAAGAAAGGGTATGGAAAAAGAAAGGGAAGGGCAAATGGAAGGGTAATGGCTCAAGTGGTAAGACCAAGAGTCAAATAATGCCCGATACCAAGCCTATACCCAAGAAGGAAAAACCTCCAAAGGAAGGAGTATGCTACTTCTGCAATGAACTCGGTCATTCAAAGAGAAACTACAGACTCTACCTTGAAGATCTAAAAAAGAACAAGAAGGATAGTAGGGCTATCGCTTCAAGTATTTATGTTATAGACTTTCATTTTTCTACTTCCTCTATATGGGTATTAGATACCGCATGTGGTCCTCACATTTATACAAATGTGTAGGGTCTAAAGAAAAGTAGAAAGTTGAAGAAGGGTGAGGTGTACCTACGAGTTGGAATTAGAGCAAGAGTTGCTACTTTAGCTGTAGGCACTTATGAATTAGTTATGCCCAGTAGGCTTTTGTTAGTTTTGAAAAATTGATATTATTTTCTTGCTTTGAGTAGTAACATTGTTTCTCTTTCTTATTTGGATAAGGAAGGTTATACTTCCATTACTAGTAATGGTAAATGTTCTATTTATCGTAATGATGTTTTCTAAGTTGATAGTGATTTGCATGTTGTTCATTATCTATTCAATTTGGAACATCTTGATCATGGGAATATCTATAACATAACTACTAAATGGATAAAATCTAACGATTTGAATCAGACCTACCTATGCCATTGTCGTCACGGCCATATAAATGAGAAAAGCATTTCTATACTCTATCAAGATGGATTTCTAAACAAATTTGATTTTGAATCATATAATACATACAAATCTTGCTTATTAGGAAAGATAACAAAGGCACCTTTTACTGGGTATAGTGAGAGGGCCACTGATTTATTGGGCCTCATACATACAGATGTATGTGGACCATTAAATACAACTGCTAGAGGAGGTTATTTATACTTCATTACCTTTATAGATGAATTTAGTAGATATGGATATATCTATCTAATGAAACACAAATTTAAATCTTTTGAAATGTTCAAAATATTCCAAAATGAAGTACAAAACCAACTTGGTAAAATAATCAAAGTACTTTGATCTGATGAGGTGGTGAATATTTGAGCCAAGAGTTCATTGACCATCTAGGATTTTTTGGATATCTCACAATTGACTCCTCCAGGAACACCACAATGGAATGGCATTTCTAAACAGAGGAATCAAACACTATTTGATATGGTTCAATCTATGATGAGTCAAATAGATTTTTCACTGTCCTTTTGAGGATGTGCCTTAGAGATAGCAGCTGTTCCATTTAAGGCAATTGAAAAGGCACCATATCAGATATAGACTAGAACGAAACCAAGTTTATCCTTTCTCAAGATCTGGGGATGTAAGGTATATGTTAAGCAACAAGCCTCAGATAAATTAGCACCCAGATCCTGAAAGTGCCTTTTTGTGGGGTATCCTAAGGAAACGAAAGGATACTATGTCTATAATCCTACTGATAACAAAGTATTTGTTATTTAAAATTGTAAGTTTCTAGAAAGATAGTTTATCTATAAACAAACCAGTGGGAGCAAGGTACATCTCGAAGAAGTTTCAGATTCACAAGATAGTACAGAACCACATATGGAAATCAGAGAAGACTCACAAGAAGTTGCTGAGCCTCCTTAAGTAATACAAGGTCCACGAAGATCTAATAGGACACGGTATCAGCCTCAGAGATATGGATTTCTGATTACTGGAAGCTGTGATTGTTGCTCATCAAGCAAAATGAGCCAACCACTTATCGAAAAGTCATAGTATGACCAAACTCCAAGAAATGGCTAAATGCCATAAAGTCTAAAATGCAATCTATGTACAACAATTAGGTATGGACCTTAGTCAATCCACCTGAAGGCGTTAAAACCATCAGGTGCAAATGGGTTTTCAAGGAGAAAATTGACATGGATGGCAATGTAAATGTCTTCAAGGCATGATTTGTTGCAAATGGATTCACTCAAACTCATGGTATGGACTATGATAAAACCTTTTCCCTAGTTTCAATAGCTAAATGAATCAGAATCTTTCTTGCCATTACAATATATTATGACTATGAAATATGGTAGATGGACGTCAAAACAGCGTTCCTTAATGGAAAGTTCCCTGAGGATGTGTACATGACACAACCTGAAGGTTTTGTGCATCCAAAAGACTCTGGTAAAGTTTGCAAGCTTCAAAGATTTATTTATGTATTGAAGCATGCATCTCAGAGCTGGAATCATTGTTTTGATGAAGTAGTCAAAGAGTTTGGATTCATTCAAAACATCGATGAACCTTGTGTTTACAAGAAGGTTAGTGGGAGCACAGTTGTATTTCTAGTGCCTTATGCAGATGACATCCTACTTATTGGGAATGACATTCCTACCTTGCAGAGTGTCAAGTCTTGGTTAGGAAAGTCCTTTTCAATAAAAGACTTAGGTAAAACCACTTACATACTAGGGATTATGATCTATAGAGATAGATCCAAGACTAATAAGCCTATGTCAGAGCACATACGTAGACAAGATACTGCATGGGTTCAGTATATAGGATTCAAAAAGGGGTTACAAGCCCATGTCTCATGGCATCTATCTTAGCAAGGATTTGTGTCTTAATACACTTGATCAGGGAGATTGCATAAGTAAGGTTCCATATGGCTTGACCATTGCATCCATCATATATGCCATGTTATATACTCAACCGGATGTCTCATTTGCCTTAAGTATGACTAGCAGATATCAACAAGATCCTGGTAAGGGTCATTGGACTGTCGTCAAGAATATCCTAAAGTAATTAAGGATTAAGGACTTGGTTTTGGTCTAAGATGAATCGGATGATGAGCTATGTGTAACCGATTACACAGACGCAAATTTCAAAAATGACCTAGATGACCTTAAATCACAATTTGGATACATATTCATCCTGAATGGTGGAGCAGTAAGCTTAAAGAGCTCAAAGTATAGCACTATTGCAGATTCTACAATAAAAGCTAAATATATAGCAGTATCGGATGCAGCTAAGGAAGTCGTTTAGATCACAAAATTTGTTATTGAACTAGGGTTGGTGCCTACCATCTTAAATCCAATAGATTTATTCTATGACAATAGCAGTGCTATTGCACAAGCCAAGGAGCCTAGGTTACATTAAAGGATCAAGCATATACTCAGGCGATTTCATCTCATTAGAGAAATCAATGAATAGGTGACATAAAAATATGTAAAGTAGCAGGAGAAGACAATGTCACTGATCCTCTTACCAAACCGCTTGCATAGGAAAAGCATGAGCGTCATGTTAGGACAATGAAAATTAGGCAAATTAATGATTGTATCGGGTGCAAGAGGGAGGATGTTGGAAATTATGCCTAGGGGCTAATCATTGTACTTTGAACGTTATTATTTAATGAATTTCTTCATTATGTTATCATATTATTTGCATGTTAATTATGATAATTGTATCCTTGAATAAATCATAAAGATTGTCCTAAATGTCTCTGGTCGGTCATCTATACGAGAGCAAAAAATGAAATAAGACGAGCATGACTTTGATAAGATATGCAGATATGAATCAAAGTCTTAGCCACCGGTAAGAGGACAAGGCACTGAACCTACCCACTATGAGCAAGCTGTTTGGATCAAGTCATAAGCTTATCTCATGTATAACCACGTCACAATGCCCTTTGACCTGAGGTCATTATGGATTCCTACATGAGAGTTACTAAGCTTTGAACTAGTCAAAAGTCACCTTTTAACCAGGTGATGATAACGGCTATGATCAAGCTTGGTGATTTTTCATGCAAAGTAATATGAATGGTCAAGATGTAATTATCCCTCACAATAGTTGACAGATATTACTGGGCCCCTCAATAAGTGAGTTCGAGAAATGTATCGTTATACTACGATGGAAAAAAGTTTCCATTTCTATTGTCAGACTACTCAGGAGTCGGCAAATTAACGGTCAGCAACAGGAGGATGACATTATCCATGCCTCATCCTTGACCGAAATATCATGTGACAAAAGGGACGTGACATGGTTGTATGATAGGTTTCATCGTGTTAACGATCCCCATGTGAATTGGGTAGTCGTAATGTCTTGCTAGAGGCTGCTTGCAACTTATGGGTTAGTACATTTATTGGCCTACTCCCAACTTCGTTTAGGCCTATAAGGTCACACACGAGAATAGCCCAAGACTAGCTATAATGTCCAGGTTCATTGAATCTAAGATATTTCAAAGATTCAATGAATACAATGTTTAATATAGGGTGGATGAATTATATATGTATATTTATATGATATACAATTTTTGAACAGAAAATTAATAATATTATATATATGTATTTTTGAAATACATATGATATTATTATATTGTGTTAGTTTTAAATTTAATTTTATTAAGATAAATTAAATTTAATAACTAACATGATAGAGATATAGTATCTTAGATTTAATTTCTGAAGATAAATTAAATCTATTGACTCTTTATTTTGATTAAATAAATAGGTTAAATTAAAACTGTTAGACAGATTTAATTTAAATTGAATTTATTTAATTACCACATCAAGGTAATTAAGGGATAATTAATTTTGAAATTCGAATATAGCCCTCATGGGTTATAAGAATGATGGAGCAAATAAAACTCATACATGGATGAGAAATTGAGGAGCCGCAAGGAAACCATAGAGAGGCGAGAGACATTGGCGGTGCTAGCAAGCAGTAAGTGTTGGGGTCATATTCATGTGGATACCAGTAGAGGGAGCCGATCGGAGGTGTTGGTTCCTAGAGATAAAAAACCCTCAATTGAAAAAGGTTCAAATCTTTCTAATTCGGTTTAAACGCAATTGATAGATCCGCAATTGGGATTGACGAAATTTTAAACTTCCCCTTTTATATCTTATATATGGCATTGCTATCCTATGTGGCTGAGCCACCTTAGTACAAGTAAGTCAACTAACTACTGACCATTTAACTCTATTAAACTGGGGCAAAATTGTTATAGATTTGACACTTCCAGGGTAAAAATTGCCCCTTTGTGAATACTTCCAAGGTAAAATTGCCCTTTAACCTTATTTTGATTGTTTTCAAACCTAGATTGGCTAGCTCACTTAGAAAGGCCGAAGTGAGGCCTCAACTTAGGCTTGCTTCCTAAGTTGACTTTTTTGAAAACAAGATCTATATTAGAGGCCCAAGAAGAAAGAAAGAGCATATCAAAATCAAAGTTTGAAGAAGAAAGGGAGGAGAAGATCTATATCAAAGGTTGAAAACGCAGGAATGATGGAGGTTAAAGAAGAAAAGGAGGATCTAGTTACTCAAGTTGATTTTTTAAGAACTCACCATGGATCTCTTGCTATTGTCATTGTCAAGCACATGAAGAAGATCGTAGAAGCATTAGAAGTACGCTTGAAGAAACTATGAGAAGGATGAGGCTGCCAAAAAAAGGAGGGTGACTGAGGTGTAAAAATACCTATGTAAATTATACATAATGTCCAACTATAATATTTTTTAATATATATAAGGGTTAAGGTGTAAAAATACCTATGTACTTTTCCCATATGTGTGTCCAGCACCATATACATTACTTGAGTCTAAAAAATGCCTATGAACTTAAAAAAAATGCTAGGCAAATTAACTGAGACAAACGTCCCTTAAATTTTGGTTTTGTGGGCCCCACGCTCATTATTTTAAAAAAAAGGATTAAGGGACAAATTTATCTAAGAACATTTTATGAAAGTACACCTATCACTATAAACTTTTCTTAGGTGAAAAAATACCTATAATCCTTTTGAAATGGGGCAAAATTATTATCTCTATTTTTACACCAAAACGTTTGCCACTTTTTTATTTTTGTGGGTCCTACATGCCTCAAAGTGTCAACTTTTAGAATTCACCAACCTTCCTTTCTCTGTCTCTCTCTCTCATACTTCCCTCTCTCACCACCAATGTCTACTCACTCCCCCTTCCTTTCTCTTTCTTTTTCTTTTTCACCTATAAATCTATCAAATTAGATACAACTTTTAAAACAAAGAGAGACAAGCTTTGGCATATGAAGGACTTATTTGAGGATCCCTAGCCTAAAGCAAAATAAACGTTTAGTAGTTGACTATAGTGACTCAGAACACAGATTTCTGAATGTTGACACTTAGACATAGTGGGCCCACACAACTAAAAAGTGACCAACATTTAGTGTAGATGATAGAAATGGCATTTTTGCCCCCATTTTAAAAAGTTTATATCTATTTTTTCACCTTAGCAAATTTTATGGTATTAGGTGAATTTTCATGAAAAGTTCATGGAAAAATTTGCCCCTTAACCCAAAAACTAATTAGTGTAGGCCCCACTAAAATCAAAAATTAATGAATGTTTGTAGTAGTTAGCAGAGATGGCATTTTTATCCATTTAGAAACATTCAAGGGCAATTTTGTATCCAAGTAATATATATGATGCAAAACACACATATGAAAAGTATTTGGATGGTATTTAAAATAATTTTTTAAATTTTTTATTCATCATTGGTTTGACCTCGGATTAACTCCGATATGACCCACTAACTCTGGACCCACAGCCTCAACTAGTTTAAAGGCTGGTGTTCAGGTTTAATAACTTTTAACTTAAAGAGTTTAGTGATTTAACCAATTATTGGTTTCGTTGACCAAAGAGAACCATTCCACACATCAACACTTGTATCTCTCACAAACTGCCTTAGGGAAACATAAAATCAGCTTGAACAAAAGAAATATCAAAAAGAAAAGAAGTAGACATGTGACATTTTAGTAATTGAAACCTGAGAACAAAATACCTCTTTTGATTCCTAGTTTCTGGGCAAAACTGTTAGAACTGGCTAACACCCAAGAGGGGGTGAATTGGGTGTGAGATAAAAACTTAAGAACTTTGGAAAACTTTTCTTATCTTAATGGAAGCAGTAAGTATGCAACTAATGAATCAAAAATCAGTTAGATAATATATGCTAGAAATATAAGAGCTTAGGGAAGAGAATATGCAAACTGTGATTTATCTTGGTTCGGTCCAATTTGTGATAGCCTACGTCCAGTCCCCAGGCTCCTCCTGAGATTTTCAAATCCACTATCTTCTTGTTTAATTTGGTCACAAGAAAAGCCTTTACAAATCCACAAGTTTAGCCGGGTACTTGTGAAACCTTTGACAAATCTCTCACTTAAATACTCCCCCTTATGGCTATCTTATGAGCAGAGAAATCTCGAAGATCTTCCTCTCCTGCTTACTCATACAAGTTTTACGAGCAGTAACGTTCTCTCCTTCTTACAACCCTGTAAGTCTTATGAGCAGCAACATTCTCTACTGCTTGCACCTTGTAAGTCTTACGAGCAGAATGTCTTACTGGAAATTCTCTCTACTGCTTCCCCCCGTAAGGAAATCAACCCTCTCAAGGTCCCTTTATCTTAAGATCAATTTAGAAATACATATGAAGATGTTTACAGACTCTCTCACAGAGTGAATAAAATGATCCCTAAAGTATAATACAAAAAATCACTCTCTCAATGAAAAGTAATATAGAAACTATGGAATAGAGAGTGTTTGGGTCAAAGTGGATAACTCATGATATTCACATGTTGGCGTGTGTAACTGTATTCAAATTGTTTGCTACATCTCCATAATACAGTATGCTTCCGGCACCATCATATTTTCAGGTTGTATGTTAATCCTTGTTTGATCACCTGAAAAATGCTTAAACACTAATATGATTAAGTGTTAGAGGATTAGAAGCAAGAAAGATAAGTTATACAATCATTCTTATGATTTTCAGAAGTTACATAACGTTGCTTTGTTTTTCTTAGAAGTGCTCCTCGGAAGTGCACTTGTACTTTTTACCAACACCTCAAGTGCAATTGAAAGTGCAGGAAGTGCAGGTTGCCAATACTCGAGTACTCCGTCCTCACTTAAGTGCGCTTTAAGTTTTCATGTTCTAGCTGACTCAGGTAAACACTTTCAGTATCACACTCATAGGACTTGAGTGTGAATCTGGACATCACTCGAGTACAACATCTCTCACTTGAGTGTTGCTAAAATTTTTCACTTCACAGCCACTTCTGAAACACACTGGCATGATTTTGCAAGAGTGAGATTTCTCACTCGCAATTGTATTATGCGCTCACTCGAGTGTGAATGGCCTCACTCGAGTGCACATGTATATTGCACTATGGATTTGAGCTTCTGGGCAACACTCGCATGCAGTTTTCCAAGAGTACATTTCTAGACTCATGGGTGATGTGGTGCCATGTCAGACTCAATTTTTTTATTTGATTCTAGATATAAAAACTGATGTATCATAAGAAAGGTCTATCATATGCATTCCAATGCAAAAAGAATCAGCTCTAAACTCCTTTTATTCTGTAAGTTTTGATTGAAAGAGGGTCTATGGCACTAAACTGTACAAGCATCAACTTCTAAAAGGCATAGCTCTTATAGTATAACTTCAAATTAGGCAAATTACCTATCTATGGAAAGCCCTTTGAGTCTAGTTTCATATGACACTAGTTTCGTCTCAATCCGTTGTGTCATATGTGAATTATGTCTAAAATACCAAACCTAATTTGAAAAGTGATGGTGATTTTAGTGTCATCTTCCATGGATCTTCTTCATATGAGCTTCTTTCAATATGATCTTGGTGTATATTTTTGGTTTTGGGAGTGTACTTTCATATGCCACTGGTTTTAGGTCAATCCGACCTGTGGTTTGAGAGATATGGCCAAAATACCGGACCTCAATCTAGCATAACAAAATACAGACACTACTATAGAAAAGACCTATTACTACCCTAAATGATGTCCTTTTTTTGAAAAAGGATGCCTAAACCATAGGCGGTGGTCTAAAGCTTCAAATTTCGCTCGAAAACAATTGTTTTAGGCATGGGAACAGACCTTTACACATCCCTATTTTGACTGAAGACGCCTAAAGCAAGTTTAGGCGTCCCCAGTCCAAGTGGGGATGTGTAAAACAGATATAAGGTGTCCCCAAAACCAATGGGGACATTTAAACAAAATTTTTTTATTTAAATTTTGGTTTAGGCATCCTCAACTTGGTTGGGGACGCTTAAACATGCACATGCCACTTGTCTGACAAGACCAATGCATGTGAACCTATCAGGCGCAACTGGGTTTAGGCATCCCCAATCAAAATAGGGATGCCTAAACTACACTTTAGGCATCCCCATTTTGACTAGGAATGCCTAAAGTCGCTTTAGGCGTCCCCAATCAGGCTGGGGACGCCTATACTCTAGCTTTTTCACTCCCCTGCACCGCTTATGCCTCTTCTTCAACGAAACTCATTCAACCAGCAATTGCAGCTTCCTCTAGCTCTTTTATTCTCTGCTTTCCTACCAGGTATGAGCTCTCGTTCACTTGCATTCTGCTTTTCTCACTCTCGTCTTAGCTATTGTGTGTGTGAGTGCTAATAACTACATTAGCAGGGGTCCGTTCATCCTCTCTCTCCGCCGTACATCTACCACTCTCCACCCCTGCCTCCAGTAGTGCATACTCCTCCTAAGGCACCATACCACTACGCTTTTCCTCCTCTACTTCTGATTCATCATTACGCTCCCCATAACTTCATTTCCTTTCTCCATCTCTACTTCACTCTGCTTCATTTTCATATTGCTCCAAAAGACCATCGGTTTGCTCTTATTGTGGCCACCGTTGTCCTCCATGTTACCACCTTGGGTTGTCTCCCTCTAAAGTGTCCTCTACATGTTTGCTTCCTATGATTCTGTATCTCTGAACTCGTGTTTGCATATATACTCGTATGGTAGATATTGATTTTTAATTTGTTTGTGACACATGATATTACTGCAATTGGTTGGATTGAAGTTTTCAACTTCAATGTTTCTTGATGGAATCTAACATGTAATAAATGCCATTAATTGTGAATTGTGTTGTTAAATTTGTGAATACTCATATATATTATAGAGTACTACTAGCTGATTATATACGGGAAGTAATAGGTAGTTCTGATTGATAAAAAAAATAGGTAGTTCTGTAAAACAATCATGATTTATTTATCAAACCTGTATTGTTATTATTATTGCTGTGATTGGTAATTGGATTTGCTTTATCTTGCAAGACGTTGGAAGATATGTGTATAAAGGCTTAAACTACTTTATAGAAACATGAAAAGAGAAGTAATATGAGAATGCTTTGAGAATAAGCAAAGAATATGAGAATAGGGTTGAAGAGTTTATTGAATTTGCTAAAAGGAATGCTCCAGCAAAAAATGGGATGTATTTTTGTCCTTGTGTCAATTATTTAAATGAGAGAAAACGGGATGTTAAAGTTATAAGGGATCACCTACTTTGTAATGGAATAAATCTTTCATACACAAAGTGGATATGGCATGGTGAGGAAGTTACTGATTGTCCGTCGCATAAGAAGGAAGCTGTGGATGTCATAGATGAAGATAGAATGGAGAGAATGATTCACGATGTTGAGGTAGAATCCTTTGTGCAGTCACATGAATATGACAGCCTGTAGAGTGATACAGAGACACTGTTGTACCTTGGGAGTAAGTACACACGGCTGACAGGAACATTACATTTGGTTAATTTACAAGCAACTTATGGGTTGACCAATAGTAGTTTCACATTGCTGCTTGAACTGTTGTGTGATATGTTTCCAGACGATAATATACTTCCAAATCATATATATGAGGCCAAGAAAATCCTATCTACTATAGGTATGGAGTATAAATACACTCTTGCCCTAATGACTACGTCCTGTACAAAAAGGAGTATGAAGGTTTGAGTGAGTGCCCTAAGTGTCAAACTACACGATACAAAGTGAAGAAAGATGGCAGTTGTGGCGATGGGGCAACTAAAAGGCAACCTTTAAATGTTTTGTTGTATCTTCCAATAATACAACGTTTTAAACATTTGTTTGGGACTAAAAAAAAGTGAAGAAGTTGAGATGGCATTCAGATGAGAGAATATCTGACGAAAAATATCTTCGACACCCGGCTGACTATCCACAGTGGAAGAAAATAAATAAAATATTCCCTGAATTTGGCAGCAAGCCGAAAAAGCTTTGTCTTGGGCTTTGTATAGATGGCATCAATCAATATGGAACTCTTAATAGCGCACATAGTCATGGCCAATACTCCTTATAATATACAACTTGCCTGGCTTTGTTTGAAATACAAGTATGTGATGCTTTCTATGATGATTTCTTGTCCAAAATAGCCTGGGAACAATATCGATTTCTACTTAGTGCCTTTGATTGAGGACTTGAAGAAGTTGTGGGAGGAAGGCATAGATGTGTTTGATGCATATACCAAGGAGTCCTTCAAGCTACATGAAATGATTTTCACAATGATAAACGACTTCCCTGCATACGGAAACTTGTTAGGGTATAGTGTGAAGGGGCATAAAGCATGTCCGATTTGTAAAGCAGACACTCACTTCCACCAACTTAAGCATGGAAGAAAAACGGTCTACCTTGGTCATAGGAGGTTTCTTGATAGGTTCTACTTGTATCGTAGGTAAAGAAAGCATTTTAACGGCTTGCCGGAACATGGAATGGCTCCGAAGGCATTAACTGGAGAGGAAGTATACAGTCGGATGACTGTATCAATGTCTTATTCGGTAAGAATAAGAAGATTACGGGTGAGAAGAACATATGGAAGAAGAGATAAATTTTCTTTGATCTTCCATATTGGCGTACTCTTGACATGAGACACAGTATTGATGTGATACACGTGAAGAAAAATGTTTGTGATAGCCTTGTCAGTACGTTTTTACACATACCAGGGAAGACTAAGGATGGGATTAGTGTAAGACTAGACCTTGTTGATATAAGTATAAGAGAACGATTGCATCCACAACTAAGAGACGATGGTAGGAGGGCATATAAGGAGCCAGCAGCGCATACATTATCAAAAGTGGAGAAAAGAAGTTTGTGTGGGTGTTTGTTCAAAATTAAGGTGCCACAAGGGTATTCTTTGAATGAGAGAAGGTGTGTGGCAATTAACGATTTGAAGTTAGTGGGAATGAAGTCCCATGATTATCATGTGTTGATGCAACAACTATTACCAGTAGCTATTAGAGGCATTATGAAAGATAAAGTTTGAACCATTGTAACAAGATTGTGTGTTTTCTTTAATGCTATATGTAACAAAGTCATTGACACTGAAAAGCTGGATGATCTGGAAGCTGAGGGTTAGATTATATTGTCTCAATTAGAGATGCACTTTCCTCCTTCATTTTTTGATATAATGGTGCATTTGATAGTTCATTTGGTAAGGGAGGTAAGGCTCTGCGGTCCAGTTTACCTGAGGTGGATGTACCCTTTTGAAGATACATGAAGATCATAAGAGGGTATTCTAAAAATCCTTATCAACTTCAAATCCTTTATTAGGCCCTTTAATCACATACTTAACAAGATTTGAGGAAATTTTAGTAGCATATCCCCTTAGGGTTTCCATTTCCCAAATTTACAAAAATCAACCAACAACCACAAATCAACACCCATAACATCACAACATCAAAGAGAAGGAGATTACAAAAGTTATCTCTTAATTCTATACTTTCTCTCTTTAGAATACATCCTCCCTCCCTCCCTCTCTCCCTCCCTCCCTTAAACCTTAAGATTTTGCTTGCTACACCATGTTTCCATGAAGAATGAGAGGTTAGAATATCTATTTCACAAGTTAGAGGAGCAAAATACTTAAGATCACAAACTTACCTTTGGATTTTTCTCTTCCTTCTCTCTAGTTCTTCAAAGCCCTCACTTTCTCTCTATTTTTCTCTTGCTTGGTGAGAAATGGCTAGAGGAAAGAAGAAACATGGCTTCATAAAAAATATCTCACCTTTTCCTCTTATTATTATTATTCCAAAATTCCAATTTATGACACCATATGTACTTGACTCAATTTTATGACACTTTCTCTTTCTTTCTTGGTGTTCCTAGGCATGAAAATGGAAGAGGGAAACATGACTAGGACTTTAAAATATCCTACCATTTTTACTTAATTAATATTTAGTGATAAATCCAATTTATGACAACTCTTTGTACTTGGTCTTATCTACTTCCAATTTGTGTTGTGTTATAAACCTTCAATTGCAATTGAACTAACTCTTCTTCCCTTTGTTTAGCCAAAAATCACGCCATGCTCAAGCCCTCCCAACCAGATGGGCTTCATCCAACTTGTCCAACTACATGCTCAAGTATGGTACCATAATGATAATTACCATGTACAAGAAATATTAGTTTAACACAATTAAGCATGTGCTCAACTTTAATCAATTATAATTTAATCTTTTGCCATAAGATAATGACACATGGCATGTTCATGAGTCAAATAATTATTTCTTCCCTCCTATTTCTTTATTCCACAATTCACACAATTGCCATTACATTTATTTCTTCAAATTCACAACAATTGGCAATTTTGGCAGAATTTCTGACCAAACTTTGAAAAAACATAAATTTATTTAAAACTTCAATTGGAGTGATTCTAGAGGCTATAGAACTCTTATTGAGTCTAGTTTCAAAGAAAAATATAGATTTTTGCCAATTGGAAGCACATCATTCGTAGATTTTCTGTTTTTGGAAGTTGTTCCAGAAAATCAGCAGTTTTCCTGGGTTAAATTCAAAAATTCTTAATTCCTTGTCTATAACTTCAAATGACTCATATGACCTATCAAATTAAAGCTTAGAATGTATACTTTCACCTTGTAAGATTTCATAATTTTTTCTCATCATTTATTCTTCCAAAACTTCATGACAAGTTCTCTTCCTCTTAGCAAATTCACTGTAAGCATAATCACTCTCTTCGAAATTAACTATTTTATTTTCTTTAATGCCTTAAAGATATAAGAAATATTAGAGAATAGATTTGGGACACCTGCTAGACTAGGGCTTAGTATTCCTTTTAATTTAGGCTTATTCCCAAGCCTCCAATCACAAAATTCAGGATATTACACCTTTGGTTATTGACATTAACTGTTTCAAATTTATAGGACTAATAAGTGCATTTTATAAAATTAAGGGATCAAAACGAACATCATATAAGTTTAAATGACTAAAATGATGGTTTAGAAGAATATAATCACGCATAAAGAAATAAATAAAAAATCAGAAATTTATTACATCTTTTTTTCAGCAAAAGAAATTTATTACAGCTATAAATACAATTTATAGTGAAAATTTAAAAAAAATTAAATAAATTATTTGAAATTATAAAAAGAAATCATTTTTATCTGATTTATTCTCCTCTCCAACTTTATTTTTGTAGCAAACAATTTAGTTATATGAGCCTTTTTCTACCAAACTTTCATTTTCAAAATATTAGAATACAAAAAGAAAAGTTTGCTATGGGTGAATTATCAATGATATTTCAACCATTTAAGATATCTTTTTCGAAAATATTTCTCCCTTCTAAAAAAGAAGTTCACTTAATGAAGTGTAGTTATCTTTTGTTGTTAAAAAAAGGTTAAATTTAAACCCTTAACTTTGGATCAATTGCATTTAACCCTCAACATTTCAAAAGTTTAAATTTAACCCCCTGACCTTTTATTGTTTATTATTAACCCCTACCATTAACTAACTGTTATATTTTTAACAAAAATTACTACGTCAGATTAAGAGATAAAATGTAGCATCCTTTGTAAACTACTAGTCTCATAAAACTCCTTGAAGTTTGACTAATTACAGAGAACCCCCTGAACATCGATCTATTACAGATAACCCCCCGAACATTGATCCATTACAGATAACCCCCTAACATTTTAAAATTTAAATTTAACTCCCTTAAAATATTGATTTATAAAATTAAAAACCCACGACATTTCAAAAGTTTAAATTTAATCCCATGACCTTTTATTTTTTATTATTAACCCCTTCCGTTAACTGACTGTGATATTTTTAACAGAAATTGCCATGCCATTTCAAGAGATGACATGAAGCATCCTATGTAAACTACTAGTTTCATAAAAATCCCTAAACTTTGACTAATTACATATAACCCTTTAAACTTTGATTCGTTACAAATAACTCTCTGACATTTCAAAATTTAAATTTAACTCACTTAAAATCTTGATTTATAAAATTAAACCTCATGTCGTTACTTTTATCATTTTAATAAGTTTATTAAGATTCTTGCTATAATTTTATTTTTATATTTCTTAGAATATTATTCTTTTGATTTTTGCCTTACAGCAAAGCTATTTGGATTGACAAATGAATAGTTAAAATCTTAATAAATTTATTACAATGATAAAAGTAACGACATAGGTTTTACTATTATGAATAAAAATTTTATGGGAATTAAATGTAAATTTTGATATGTCAAGGGTTATCTATAACTGGTAAAAGTTCAGTGGATTTTATAAACTTAGTAATTTACATATGATGCTATGTAGGATGCTACGTGTCATTACTTAATATGACGTGGTAATTTCTATTAAAAAGGTAATGATCAACTAACGGTAGTGGTTAATAATAACAAAATAAAAAGTCAAAGGGTTGAATTTAAATTGTAAAATGTCAAGGGTTATATCAATTGATCAAAATTTCAAAAGGCTTTATATGATTTAACCATAAAAAAAAAGTACAACTCTCATCCTCCAACGTTAGTTTAGTTCTTTAATTGATAAATTATCTTTTTAATTCTTTAACCATAGCAGGGTTAATTTCGTATAATAATTCTTATGCCAATTATTGTTATATAAAATACTAAACTAAACTTAATATGCCAACCTTTATATATGTTTTTTCAACATTTAAAATTATTTTAGTCAAACCAAATACCCGGCAATATGGGGATGAGAAAACTAATATATAGTTGGTCTAGCGGTGAAAGGCCTAGCTAAATCCCTTTGGGGCCTTGAGTTCGAGTTCCAGAGGAGTACTTATGTTAGGAGGGATATCCACAAATCCCGAATCGGATACTGGATGATAATGTTAACAAAAAATATGGGGACGAGAAGGCCTTATGTATAATATTAGTTGATTATCATCTTTCGCAATGCATGTTAATACATTAATTACATACCTGATAAATAAAGTAGTAGTAATATTCTAAACAAAAGAATAAAAGTATATGAAACAGCTATTCAATTTTAGTTACTCCATTAAAACAAAATTTTTCAACACCTTTTCGCTTGTGTAAGGATTGTAAGACCATGCTACAAAAAGAGTATTATTCAATTATCCCCCTCTTGCCCTCCTCAGGTTCAGGCTCATCTTCTAGATCCTGTAACATCCTAAATTTTGAGATTAGAGGCTTAAGAATAAGCCTAAATCAGGTGGACTGCTAGCCCTTAGTTATAAATTCTGGGTCATTGGAACACAATTTGCAGAGTTACAATTTACTGCAAGTGTATTTTTCTGTGTGGTAGTGAGATTCTCATGTGTTCTTGGATGAACAAATAATATCCAATGAATGTGAAAGTTTGCAGAATAAAAGTAGACATATCAAATTTTAATTTGATAGGTCATATAAGTCATTTAGACCTGTACACTGAGAGTTATGTATTTTTGAAGTTAGCTAAGTAAAACTAGCAAGTTCATGTGGCAAAATCCAATAAATGGTAATTCTGGAATGTTATGTGTTCAATTGGCTAAAAGCAATATTTTTCCTTAAAAATAGACTTAATAAGGATCACATAGCCTTTGGGACTATAACAATTGGACATCCATAAATAAAGATATTAATTTTCAAAGTTTGATGAAAATTCTGTCAGCTTTTTATCAATGTGCAAAATTATAAAGGTGATGGCAAAAATATAAAGGAAAATTAGTCATTTGCCAATAAAGTAAGAAGTTATATATTTATTCCCTTTCTTGATGCATTTACATTTAACAAGGAGAGGCAAGAGGTAACTAAATACTTGGTCTCAATTAAGCAAAAGGTGAAGCAATTTGAGCCAAGTAAAAAAAGTTGAAAAGTCAAAAGTTGTCATGTGATTAATTGGCATTAAAATATTCTTTATATAAGGACGTGGAATGGCTCATTCAAGAGGCCTTTTAACTCCTTCACAAGGCCATATTTATGTAGATGGAGAGAGAGCTAAGAGAAACATTATGGCCAAGTGAAAAAAGTGTTTGAAAAGTAAAAAAACGTTGACATGTGTTTAATTGTCATTAAAATAATATTCAAAAGGAGGTGGAAGGAGATATTTGAAGAGTTAATTATCTTTTCCAAAGCCTCACACATTCTTCCAACAAGAGGAAAGGAAAGAGAAAATATTCACTTGGACATAAATAGTGACCTTTGAAAGTATTACGAGTCAAGTGGGAAAAGATGAAGGCAAAAGTCAAATATCACAAGCAAATTAGCAATAAAAACTATTATTTTAGGGTGGTGGAGATATGATATCTAGAGATCATTATCTCCTTCCCAAAGATCATTTTCGTCCAACAAATGAGAGCTAAGAGAAAGAAAGAGTTTAGAGAACATCAAGAACAAGAGAGCGAGAGCACAAGGAAATCAAGGTGAGCTTAAGAACTAGACATCTCTTGGTGATTATTGATTTTTGAGGTTGCTTGATTCGATTTGTTGTCTTTGTTTTCATGGTTTTGCAAATTTGAATGATGAAACCTTAAGGGGTTATATTACCCAAATTTCCACTAATCATGATTAACATGTGATTACAAGTGGAAAAGAATAGTTTAATTAAGTGAAATTATGAAATCCCAATTTCCCCTAAATTTCATTAATTTTTGGCTAGACCTGGAAATAAGGGTTAGAGCTAGAATTTCATTAATTTGATGGTTCCATTATGTTTAAAAGGGAATATTATGTAGGGTACATGTGAATCATGAAGTATAAGGCCTTAGGATGTGAAATGACAAAAGTACCCCTAAAACCCTAAGTTAGAGGATGCTAAGGGTATTTTCATCTTTTGCTAGGGAATTTGGTAAAATTAAAGTTACAAATGGATTCTACATGTAAAACTATGTAAGAATAGCCCAAGTCATCTTTTCCAGGTACAAAGGGACTTAGACCAGGTCTCCAAGGGTATTTTGGTCATTTTTGCAGTTTTAAGCAATAATAACCAACTAAATAATTTTGGAATAGGATATGAATAAGCATTAACTCATTTATTGTAAATTTAACATTGATTGGTAGCCCGAGCCGGATCAGGAAAAATTAGTAGAGAAACTAACTAGGCAACAAAAAGGGGATTCCAGGTAGTGACTCTTTCCTTCATACACTGTGTGATTATTTATATGTGTTATTGCCATGTTTTGTGACATGAGTTGTGGGTACACGACTTGGTTGTAGTGTGGAAAAAACATAAGTACCACCCGATGGGAAATTTACAAGTATCATCTGGCCTAGTGGGACCCAACTAGGTTAAGGAAACAACATATTTGGACAGGCAGTCGTTTGTACCAGGATAGTGACACATTTTCGAGCAAGCAGTCATCTACGCTGGGATAGGAGAATAGTTAGGGTCTAAACAGTTATTTGGCCTTAAATAGTGTACGCACATAGTATGGTGATATAATTTTGTTGCTTATATGGTGCATTGCATATTTATTTATTGCATTTTCTATGAATGACTGTGTGTCACTACTAAAATTCATTTGAATCTCACCTCTTTTCCCAAAATTTAAAGTTACCCAGCTGGAGGGAGCAACACTAAGGGCAATGATATGGTTATAAGCAACTTAGGGTTCTAGTACAACACAGGATGCTGTTGGTTATTTGCTATTTTATTTTGACTATTTTGGCCCCTATAAATATTTGAATCAAACCCTATAGGGATTTCTTATAATGTAATACAAGTACTAATATCAATATATTTATGCTATTTCTGTATGCCCACTAAACTATGTGTTTATTACTTTACAAATATCAAAATGTTAAGGGGTTTGACAGATCCAATTATGCATCATCACTTCCAAGATTCTTCTCTTGCTTGGCTAGACTTAGTTCACTTTATGGTTTTATATTTGTTAGAGACTGTGCTTAAGCATAATGTTCATACACAAGAGGATATATGAATATTATGACCATTGGGATTCTTTACAAAGCTGTTTAAACTGGACTTCACAACATTAAAAGGAAAAAAACCTGTTAATTGCTCCAATAAGCACAACACCATCTATAATATCCAAAATTTTGGGATTACAGGTGATCAACCCATGTTGTGTGAGTTCACAAAATAAAACTAGGTTTGAAAATGTAGCGTAGTAGCTCAACCTAGGTCGTTCTTGTAAGGAGATTAATTTCCAAGTTTCTAAGTAGTAAAGTGATAAATACCTTAAAGTTGAGAGAAATCATTTTGAGAAATTGCATATTAAACTAATGAAGTAATCTAATCTAATTCAATATTTTTGTATTTTTTGGTTTTTAAAACAAAGAAGCAAAAGGAATTGAAATTAACACTAATAACAAAGTAAATTTAATAAACTAGAATAATAATGAAATGAGATTCCCTTGAGTAGAGGTTTTAGTCTTCCTTACTTGTTAATAATTTGAATTCCATAATGAGTCAAAAGGATGGAACTAAGCTACTACTAGCTCTATACTTACAATAATCGTTTAATTCATTCAACCAAAGCAATTAAATGAATACCACCAACTAATAGTGACTCAAGGAGATGAATAATTAACTTCCAATTCTAAATTGTAATTACCATTACAACAATTCAAAATATTCAGTTTAATCATTTAAATCCACTTAACCAAGTTGAAATAAACAATTCAACCTACTCCTAATATGAATCATACAAAGCTTAATTAATCAACTCCTAGCTCAACCACCAAGTTTATTCACTTGGTATAGAACAATCTAGATCACAATTACATACTTAATCAAGCTACATAATTATGATCTAGAAAAAGAGCTTAAGGAATTCCATTGAAGTTTAGAAGCTCAAACCATTACCCAACTCAAGGAAATCACCAAAGTTTAGTTACTCATGGAGGAAGAAGAGGAAACTTAATGAAAGGAGAAGAGAATAACCATGGGAATTTGCAGTAGCCACTTCATTCTTCAGTTCTTTCTTTCGGCTCCCTTCAATATCCTCCACAGCAGCATTCTCTATTTCCCTTCTTTATTTCCTGCTCCAAGACATCCAGCTGCTTCCTCTCCCCTTTTCCATAATAGCTGCCAAACCCTTTTTTATTTCATTCGGTGCTGCACACTTCCTCTTCATGTGGTCCTCCCCTTTGTTATGCATTTCGGTGCTGTTTCCCTTTTTCTCACAGCTTCCACACAGTCCATCTCATCTTTTTTTTTCTTTCAATCATTTTGGCACACCTCTATGATCTATTCGGTCCATCTGCTCCCTTCTTTTAATTCTCCAATTTCGGTCCAAATCTCTACCAATGCTCCAGCTGCCCTTTCTTAATTCATCGGTCAACCCTTCTCTATTTTATTTCCGCTGCTGCAACGTCCCTTTATTATTCTTTTTCTTCAATTCTCATTCCACACGTTCAACTCCCTCCTTTCTCATCTATTCCTCAATTCGGTCAGCACCCCTTTCTTTTATATTCTTTATTCATCTCCTTTTTTGTATCTTAGGTCTAGCTCTCTCTTCAATTCCCATTTCTTATTCATTTTGGTCCAACCCCTTTCTTGGTCAATTATTTCAGCTAGCTTTCTTCCTTCAATTATTCACAAATCACAATCGGTTCAGCTACTCTTCTTTTCTTATTTCGGTCCAGCCTCTTCACTTTAATTTTGGTCAGCTTGCTTCTCTTCTATTTCTTCAATTTGGTTCAGCAATTATCAATTATTATGGTCCAATTAATCTTTAATTTTAGCTGCCACTTGCCTTCTCATTTCATGTGGTCCCCCCTTCTTCCAATTTCTTCAATTGTCTTTTGGCTAAAATGAGTTATGCCTTGTTATCACCTACAAAATTAGATTCATAAAGGTAATATCTTTTGCTCACAATTAAGAAATAATAGGAATAAAAAATATTAATTCAAAATATAACAATTTAACCACTATAATTCCCAAATTATTCTTTCACTAAAATCTCACATTAACACTTGATTATGATCAAAATATTCAATTAAGTCCCACCAAAGCCTAAGATTAATTAATAAAAATATATATATTGAGCTCTATCAGGAGTCTTAAGAGTAAGCTTGAATCAAGTAGACTGCTAAGTCCAAGTTTAGCAAGAGTCCCCGAAAATAAGGATTTGCTGCCAGTAAGAATTTTTTCTAAGGTAGCAACATTATTATATGGTTTTGGATGATCAAATGATGTTTAAAAATTATAAAATTTTACAGGATGAAAGCAAACATCCTAAACTTTCATTTGATAGATCATGGGTAATTTTTTAAGCTTTATGTAAAAAGTTATGGTTTTTTAAAATTTACCTAGTAAAACTAGAAAGTTTCTGGAATAGTGTCTATAGAATTTAATTCTAGGAATTGTGAACTTCTAATTGGCAAAGGGCTATATTTTTCCTTGCAGGTATATTCAATAATGGTTCTATAGCCTTTAGAATCACTCCAATGCATTGTCTACAAATTAAGTTACGTTTTTTTAAAGTTTGGGCAGAAAATTTGCCAGAATTGCCACAAATCCAAAAATGAAAAAAAATGTAATGGCAATCTTGTAAATATGAGATAAATGGAGAAAATCCAATTTGGCTAAATGAAGTACCCTTGGGATGCCATTACATGTAATGAGAAGAGGAAAATGTTAGTTAAATTCTAAAAAGGCTTGTGACAACATTACAAGTACATCAGGCTTATGTACATAAAATTAAAGTTTTGGTATTTTTGGAAAATTAGCCAAATATGACATAAGCATAATATAAAACTCCATCCTCTTCCTTCCATGCTCAAAACCGATGCCCTTATTCAGCAAAAAGAGCGAGAGAACTTGAGAGCAACTTAAAGAGAGAAGGATGAGAAAATTTGCCACGCAAGCTTGATTTCTTCAGTGAATTAGCTCCTAACTTGTGTAATCCTTCTCCTAAGCTTATTCTCTATGTAATTTAAGGTATTTGAAGCAAGAATTTTGGTGTTTTGGGAGATAGGGAATTCGGCCAAACAAGGAAAAGCTAAGATGAAGAAAGGTGACTTCTGAAACCTTTAAATATTGGTTGTATAGACTCCTGTGAGTAATTTAATCAGTGAATTTCTGCTGGATTTGCTCTGATTGTAAATTTGTGAAAAGTTGTGTCCTAAACGTTATGCTGCCCAAATTGAGTCTAAATGGTGGTTATAATGTAATTAAATAGTTAATAAAGTGGTTAGGTGTATAAAGGTGTAGGTTTGTGAAGTCTAAATTGGAACACCCCAATATTTCCCAGAGAATTGGGAATTTTGGCCAGTGCTGGTTTAAGGGGTTAGAGCTGGATTTTTGTTGATATGATGATTCCATTGAGTTTATGAGGGAAAATTATATGGGGTTATAGTTGAAAACTTTTTCAGAAAAGCTTTAAAAATCATAATTACCAAAACACCCCTGAAACCCTAAAATAGGGTCTGGCAAAGGCATTCTGGTCTTTTGATAGTGAATTTCATAATTTAGAGTCCAAAAATGGATTCCTTGGGCGAAAATATGTTAGAATAGCACAAGTAAGAATTTCAGGAAAAAGTATAGTTGGATCAGGTACTACGAGGCCTAGGTGGGTCCCCAAGGGCATTTTGTTAAATTTTCACAATAGACTCATATAACCACTAAGAACATAATAGAAATACCTAAAATAGTACATAAATGAGTTTTAACTTAATTCTTATACATTTGACATTTTAGGACCAAGTTGAGAGCCCAGTCATTGGCATGTATTATGAGGCACGAGTTTCAAGCCGAAAAGGGTTAAAGTAGTAACTATAATCTCACATACACTATGAGATTGTTGATATGCTAAATGTTACTATATTCTATGATATGAACATGGGGCCTGAGGTATGTTACGTAGCTATGGTTAGGTACCCAGCTGAGGTACGCTTGGGGTACATTACCTAGCTGTGGTTAGGGGCCCAGCTGAGATACACACAGGGGAACTAAATAGCAATTTGGCCCTGAGCTTTGTGTACACACATATCTTGTTATGAATTTTCATTTTACATTATATGGTGCATTGCATATTTAATTCTCGTATTTATATGTTTGGTTATATATTACTACTCGGATTCCTCAGAATCTCATTCTTTTTTTTCAAAAATGATAATGTGCCAATGGGAACCAGTGGATCCAATTTCAAGTTAGTAGACATGGAGAAATAATGTTGTGGATCCCGAGGCAAAGAAAATAGTTATATATGTAATCTTCTTTTGGGCATTTTGTATAAACATGTAAATATCATCAAACCCTATGGGGAAAACCTGTGTTGCAATCAAGTACCCTATATTAATATATAAGTATATTTACACTATACTTGTGTTACTTATCGGACTACGTGCAAGCACTATGAAAATATGGAAAATAAGATAAAGTTATGACACCATCCTTACAAGAACTTTAAAACTTCACTGAGGGTTTCTATCTTACTGACATCTATGATATCATTAGCCAGGTAAAAATAGATCCTTGCAAGATATAGCACAAATTTGAGTTCAACTCTACTACACTGTCCATGTTATAAGAGGATCCTCCAACTAAAGTCCACCTTGACAAATACCAATAAATCTCGACATATTCATCATTTATTCCCTATATCTTCCTTATCTGATTAATATTTGATGAGCTGCACCCCCGACCACCCACCTACAAAAAAAATCTCATAATGCATTTAAACTTTGAGTTGATCTTCCTTTATGTTTTTAGCTTAGTGAGCTTTTTTCCCAACGTTTTCTTCTTTTTCAAGTTTTCTTTGTTTTTTCAGCCTTTTATCTTAAATATTTATTTTCTTTTTTAACCAACTTTTTAAAATTTGAAATATTCATAAGTGGGTAGCCTTACAACAAGATCAACCAGACAACTTAAAAAATTGTAGGAATGTACACATACTCCCCTAACTAAGAAGATTGAATGCTCTTAAAGCAAAATGTTCCTTGAATAACAGGTAAGTAGAATATGAAGGATAATTAAGAACAATAAGAATTAAACATAGAGTTAGACAAGTGCATACTCAAAAGGCCTTAAAACTAAAGAAGAACTGAAGGAAGTTCTTTCCATGTTTCTCTTGGTATTTCCCCTATTGCTTTTGATTTTTTTCTATTTTCTATTTTCTTTCTTTCTTCTTCTTGTTTTTTTTTTGCTTTAACTTTTGGCTAAGTTTCCTTTTTGGATTTTCAACTTAGCGAGCTTCTTCTTCTTCTTCTTTTTTAACTTTTTCTTAAGTGGCCCTTTTGGGTTTTCAACTTAGCGTGTTTCTTTTCCTTTTTTTTTGTTTTGACTTTTGCCTAGCTTCCTTTTTTATTGCCCAAACTTTGAACCATTCATACAAGAGCAAATTTACAGCAACATTAACTTGGAAGCCTTAGCAGTTGTCCGAGTGTACACTTCCTCCCTTAACTATAAAGAGTAAGTGCTCTTAGAAAGCATAAATAACCTTGAATGAAAGGAATGTCATATGGGCTCAAATGGCTATCTTGTAAGGTTAGCCTTTTGGCTATTTTTATTTAAGATGAAAAATGATTGCCTTAGTCCTCTTTATATAAATCAAATGAATCTAAAATTTGATCTCAAACAAGATACATGCCAAGTCTAGATTGGGTAAAGGATAAGTGGTACACACATGAAAATGAAATTGTATCAGTAGCTCTAAATTCTCACATGGAATATGTAATCATCATCACATTGTACCCAAGTCAAACAATATACCCTTTAACTAGCGTCATCAAGGTGGGATCTAGTCATTTCCGAAACTAAGCATCTCTATAGTATGATATAATCTCTATATATACATGTAACTTGTATAAAACAAGTTTTTAGACCCTTACCAATTTATTTCAATAATGAATAATCCAAGAAAGTGAAAGGAGACAAAAAATCCTTGCCTCATATCTGAAATAAGAAACAACAATTTTTTGGGAGATATGTAAAGAAGAGATGACATAGATAAGGGTAAATGAAGTCATTTTTTAAAAAAGATAGTCTATGCAAGCAATATTACTAAAGATATGGCTTGTGTTTTTCTTTTATTATTTTATTTATTTTACTTTTTATTTACATGATCACATTTGTTGTTTTTTTTTGCATCCTTATTTTGTATTTTGGATATTGTTAATCAATGATACTTAGGTTGACATTTATAATGAGGATGCTTCTTCAACTAGCTAGAATGTCCCAAAACTATTCATTATCTTAATGAAAGATGAAAGACTTCATCTCCTCTAGATGCTTATTGTATCATAAGGAAGTAGAAGTGACATTTAATCTACAAGGGATCATAATCCCTACACGGTTAAAGTCAAGGGATTAAGTTTAGGTTTTAAGAAAATTTGAAGGGAAATTCAATCATCTCATTCAAACACTTATTATGGAAATTATCCTATGAAGAATCTAAATCTATACACAACTACTAATGCTAATGAAACTTTTCACTTAATTGGCTTGATGATTCCATTCAATATTGTTTTTTGGGTGTTAAATTACAAAAAAGATCTTTGATGAACTTATTGCTCCAAGTGATTACACTATATTTTTTATAGGTTTGGTAATTTATCCAACATTGTGTCAACATAAAGGTTTCTAAGCACAAGCGACCTCTAAGCTCATCTAATAATCCATTATTCTATAAGGAGACATAGAGTTGATCATTAGACAAGAAAGACCTTGAATCATATCCTGGACTAAGATCTTATCATTGATTGTTGCAATAGGTTGGTTTCCAAGGGATAAGTGGCCTCCAACTTTCTCTAAGAATTCATTATTCCATAAGGAGATTTAGAGTTGACTAGTAGACATAAAAGGCCTTAGATAAGGATATCGCCATATTTATTCTTGAAATGCAATTTAATTGATCCTTTAACAAGGCAGCTTAGTAACTCAATTTCTATAATCAATTAAATGCATCTCATTTTATGCAGCTTTTAGTGTAAACTTGATCTAAAACCAATGCTTGTGCCATCAAACCTTCACTAGTACAAAAATGACTTTTAACACCGATTCAAAATGATTTTTTAGACTGGTTCAGGATGAGGTCCTGATATAGCTGATCTTGAAAGTCTGATACTTTTTAGACCGGTTAAGCAACCGATCTTTAAAATACATTATTTTAAGACCGGTTACCATAACCACCAGTCTTAAAATACCTTATTTGTAGAGCTACGGTAACACTTTTAAGACTGGTTATCCTTATACCCGGTCTTAAAAAGTTTTAGTTTTAAAACAACCGGTCTTAAAATTTTGGTTTATGATTTTTTTTCCTGTTGTCTTTGATTATGTTTGTATACCAGAACACATATCCTAAAGCTGCTTCCAAGGCCATACTTATTAAGTGCAAAGTTAAGATTAAAGTGACAAGTCCCCATATTCAATTTATACATGCCATATATATATGGAATTTGTTATGCAATCAACAACTAACTTGTAACAAAATAAATGTTGCCATAAGGTGTGTTCATTTTCCTTCCACTTGCCATTTCCTTTTTCTTTAAGTTTCTTATTGGGAACTTGTAACATAACTTAGGCTAATGTATGTCTCTACCAAGTTCACATGGATAAATACATGATGTTGATCACATAATCACAAAATGTAACATAACATAGGCTAATGCATGTCTCAACCAAGTTCACATGGAAAAATGCATGATGTCACATAATCACAAAAACAACAAACATGTCAATTCATGCAACCAACAAGTTTTGCATAAAAGCCAAGGGAAGGGCAATTTTCAGTATATACAAAAAATTCCTTAGTTTTACAAAAACTCACTATTGTTGTAAAAGCTCATAAATGAATTCTGCACAACAACTTCGGATGGAATCAATATCTTCGTTCGGAAAGGAGTCGGCAAGATCAAACATATATAACACGGAAAGCTAGACAAAACATTAACTGGCTAAGTTAAAAAAGAATAAAAGTAATACAAAATTTTTGAAATATACATTTACCTCTTGTGTACCGTCTGTCATGCCTAGAGTGATAATGTTATAAATGTGTCTCAAAAAATACAACCCACATAAGTTGGACCTTGGTGGTTGCCTACGGGTCTAAAAAATAACATGATATCATTAAAACAAGTATAAAATCCACTATGTACTAAAAATAACATGATATCTAAAAAAATAACAAATTAAACCACTATGTACTAACCATTGGCATGATCCATGTTGGGTCTTTTAAGTCATGAACATGCTTACCACGACCAGCATGTAGCAATGTCGTCATAGCCTTATCATCATCAAAATAAAAAAGGTTATTTATTTTACACAAATTCCATGAATTTCCAACAATAATCAATGCAAGAAAACTTACAGTTCATGGTCTTCTTCAATTCATTCCTTGGTTTGAGGTGGAGGGAGCACAAGAGGATGACTGTATAACTCTCTAGCATAAAAGAACCAATTGCCAATGATCCCTAAAAAAAGGGATGACTATATATTAAGAAAATATAAAACATTATATATATTATGAAATATTTTTTTTTCTTACCCATACACATATGGAGCCAAGAAACACTCCGTTGGGGTTTCATTAAGCCTTTATGATAAGTATGTATGTTTGATAGTAGCAATGGTCCCTCTGTCGTGGAGTTGAACTGGGAATAGGAATTTAAAGTTATCGCTTTTGCCAAAGGAAATTAACCTACGATTGATGTACCTACAATAATGCAAGCATATAAATCAAAGTTTAATTAACGGTGTAATTTGTAAAATATTTACTTCCAATTGAAGAAGATACTTACATTAAAAATAGTTGGACAATCAAAATTGCAAGTTGTTGTTGAGGAGCTACCAGGGACCTCAAATTATCCCTCTCAAGATATCATTGCTCCCCTGACTTGCCAACAGTTGAATCAGTAGGCCAATCTCTTGTGTGAAATGATGTATCATATGCCATAAGAATCACTTGTTGCATAACATTTAATGGATGTTGTGAAGCTTCTTGAGTAGAGGGAGGTGCAGGTGGCGGGGCTATGATCAGGGCTTCCTCAACTGGATCAGAAACCAGGTTCTTTGGCCACAAGATGAAAGAGCTGAGGACATTGCTCATAATCTTGAAGTCATCAGTGGTGATAGGGAGAGGTGCATCTACAACGATCACCTCTTCAATTGCAACTTTGACTTGATCATCTTTTATTTGTTGATTGTGGGCAGTTGAACCCAAGTTGTGCACGCTTGACTGTGCAACCAATTGTCTTAAAGGATCCTCCACAAATAGGTCACAAGGCTCACCAATTTCTTTTCCAAAACCCTTTGATGACTGACCAATACAACTCCTTTTTGTGTTCTGTTTGTGGTTTAGGGTTTAGGGAATGTGCATAGGGAGCACTGGTATCTTGTATTGTGCTCGCCATGATAATCCATTCTTCCTTCATCTTGTTGAACCTTTCTTCAAATCATGCATTAAATGATGCTTTTACCTCGACCCTTGCTTACGCCCTCACAGTGCCCAACATATGCTCCATCTCCTCCCTAGTTACTGCACTTAAGGAATGGTGGGGGGCTGCTCCAAAGTAATCCCTTTTGCCTACGCCTCCTCCAACCCGCCTGATATAGCCGGGATGCTTATGTTAACATATAGCTATGGTTAGGATGTCATTGCTCTCATCTAACGTAAAGGATCCCTCGTCTTGTTTATCTTGAAGCTCCTTCTGTAAGACACATATGACAAATGTTAGTAATGAAATTTGTTTACTAAATAAATAACAACAACAACAATACTTACAATTGTTTCACCAACTATGAGATTATTCACTAGTATAAGGCTTGCTCCTCTTTTGGTTAGCGAACAACCACTTCTTTTCGTGACATATCACAGATGTTGGAGAAAGAAGAATAGAAGGATCGGATTGAGCTGCTTCTTCCAATCTCTTCCGTTTGGCTGCCAACAATTCTTTTTCAGCCTTTGCATAACCCCTACTAGACATTGTATGGGGAAATCATTCTTTCTACCACTCTCGGGCCTTTTACCTTTTTTCCTGTGAATAAGAAATGAAAATTAGGGTTACAAACAATAAAGACAGTTCATAATTCATAAGTAAATCAAATGAAAAATAAGTCAACTCACCAATGCTTCTAGAGTAGTCCAAAGCCATCTAAATTCTTGCCAAGTGTGTTTGTCAATATAAGAATACTTGTAGCATGGGTTAGGATGAGGCTGACCTTCTTTCACGTCGATATGCACTTAATTGTTGGCTAGACTTGTCTTAAACTTCCTCTAGTGTTCATCATAATAAGTCATTGTTTTCTTATACAATATTTAACTCTCAAGACTGTCGTAAGTGAGCTGGAGAGTTTCCTAAATATGTTGCTTCACACTTTTATCCACATTTCTCCACTCTTCTATCAAGATGTTTTGCTTGTTGCGTGCTAGAAGGCCGACAAAACTCCTATACCGGCGGCATTAGGCCCAATTGGTTTTCAATATCTATCAAACTCAATCAGAATCTTTTTCCCAATATTATGATTGAGGGGAATGTCTCTCAATTGGGTGCCTCTTCTACCCCTTCATACGGGCTGGTTACATGGCTCACTTTATTCTTGGCTCAGAGTATTGCTAGGCTCTACAGTACCCTTACTAGGATGACTCATTATCGTCACTTTAAAGACACTATTTAAGGATAGTGATGGTTTAAGGAAAATTTGTTTCATGGTGCTTATTGCTATCCCAATAAGACTCTACAACACCTAATAGCATAACAAAGGAACAAATAATTTGCTGTAATGCACAAGTTGATAATCAATATCAAGCAATATCAGCACTATGTAAAATGTGGTTCTCACTTCTCATATAAGATCCAGAAATGAGACAAAGCGAAAAACTTGAGCAATAAAAACTATGTTCCTGTAACTACAGATGAAAAAATAATGGCACCTCCTTTTCAAAAATATAGCACTTGAGTAATAAAAAACTACTATTAAAAAGCATAAAGCTGAACATACTTAAAATAGACAAATAATACTAGTTCAAATAGAGAATGCAAGCCAACAACAATTAGAGATCATGGCAATTTAGTCCACCACCAATTCAATCTCCCAATTGCATGTGAAGGAAGAACGCCAACAATAATAATACAACTCTTAATTAATTAAAATAAATTGATTACAAATCTTATCTGATTGAGTCATATATACCTGAACGTCAAGCTTGAGCAACAAAACCAAGGGAGGCAAGCAACAGTAAAGAGGGAATGCAATCCACAGCACCATTGTGTCAACCGTCAACATTGGTAAAGAATAGAGGAGGGACATGGGAAGGAGGAGTTTAATGAAGAAACCTAGGGGAAGCAAGAAAATGAGGTTGAGGAAGAAACCAACCAAAGGAAACAAATGACGATAGCCTTACGGTAATGTACTCAATTATACATCTACACTGATGGCGGTGAAGGTTAAGGATGGAGGAGAGAAGTGGAAAGAAGGAGCTGCTGCGAACCGAGGGAGGGGTTTGCAATATGTGCATGAGCATTAGATTTTAGAGTTGAAATTAGCCGCGAGCTAAAATTTAGGTCAGTTTTAAGACTGGTTGTTTTACAAAATCGGTCTTAAAAGTAATATTTTAGACTGGTTTTTTAAAAATAACCAATCTTAAAAAAATGAAACATTTTAAAACCGGTTATTATTAAAAACCGGTCTTAAAGTTTTAATATTTGAGAACGATTTTCATTTACAATCTGTTTTAAAAATAATAAACATATTTTTTAATTGCCTTTAATTCAGATAATATATTAGACATGTTATATTTAGAACTAGTCTAGAAATATATTACATATATTTATATTTTTTAATTATTTATACTTTAAGACTGGTTGTTTTTGGCAGGGGTCTATAAAGTATTTTTAAGACCTTATTTCAATATAACTGGTCTTAAAAGTTGATTATAATTACTTAAATGCCACCGATCATATTTTTAAGACATTATTTGATATAACCAGTCTAAATATGCTGGTCTAAAAGCCCTTTTCTATACTAGTGCTTATGTAAAACTTTCACAATTGTTTGACAACTCACTAGCCCTTTCCAGAAAAGGAGTGGAAGAGAAGAATATCAATCTAATTTTGATTAGTATGCATGCAACATGGGTGATGGCATATACTTCAAGTTTTGATATAAGTGTTGGACATTAAGAAGAAGAACTTCATTTCCTCTAGAAGCTCATTGCCTTATAGAGAGAAAGAAGTGTTTATTAATCTACGAATGACATAGGCCAATACACAATGAAATATTTTATAAATGGTTATTATCCCCAAAACCCATATCAAAAGAAGTTAACTTACTACAAATCATGTAATAATGCCTCATGAGCCTTAAATGGGTTATGACATATATGTAATGTAGGTGATGAAATGTACTTCAAGTTTTGATATAGGCGATGGACATTATGAAAAAAATTTCACTTCCTCAAGAGGCCCATTACCTCATCAGGAGAATGAAGTACTTATTAGCCTGTGAATGGCCCGAGCCACTACACAACTGAAGGTTTTATAAATGGTTTATATGTTCAAAGCCTATATTAAAAGAAGTAAAATAGTTATGAATATTGTAATGATAAATCAAGAGCCCTAAATAGGTTGGAATTTGTTTTAAATTAATTGGCATGAATGTCATATATATGGGTGATGACATCCACTTCAAGTTTTGATATAGGTCAAGGGTATGTGTTCAAAAGAACTTCACTTCCTCTAAAGGTCTATTACCTCATAAGGAGAATGAAGTGCCTGTTAGCTTGTGAATGGACTAAGCCAATACATGGCTAAAGGTTTTCTAAATGGCTATTGTGCTAGAAACCCATATCAAAAGAAGTTAAGTGACTATGGATTCTATTTTGATGCATCATAAGCCCAAAAGGGTTGGAATTTTTAGCATGCATGAAACACAAGCTCTTCAAGTTTTGATATGGGTGATGAATATTTAAAAAGAAGAACTTCACTTTTATCAGAGGCCCATTACCTTATAGGGAGATTGAAGTGCTCATTAGCCTGAGAGTGGCTTAGGCCATTATATGTCTAATGGTTTTCTAAATGGTTATTGTGTGCAAAGCCCATATCAAAAGAAGTTCAAAATGATCATGAATTCTAAAATGAGGCCAAAAAGAACTTCATGTTTAGATTGCAAGTGGCCTAAGGCACTATATAGCTAATGGTTTTCTAAAAATAGTTATCATATGCAAAACTTATATTAAAAGAAGCTGAATGACTATGAATGCTTTAATAATGTATCGTGAACCCTAAAAGGTTATCTCTCATGAAGATGTTTCAAACATGATGGACATGTTGAGCTCATGGTCTTTAGGTTCAGAGACCCTAGCCATATGTGAAGTGATGTTAGATACATATTTAGGTGAAGCAGCGATTAACCACTTAGTCCTAGGGATTTCATTGATTATGAATAGATGACAATAAATATCTTTAGAAAGAAAATGAATATAGGCCCTCTGATATCCTATTTTAGGAATATACTTAGGTTGGATGAAATTTACACTAAAAGAAAGGTACTAACTAATTGGGTGGTTAATAGTTTTCACTAATGTGCAATAGCTTAAAGGTGATTCTAATTATCAAAGTAAAAGGTCCCCTAACTTCCCTTATCATAAAGATAGAGACCCCCATTTAACAAAGTTGACCCTCTGAGAACTCAAAAGTTCCATAGGGACCTCCCTTATTAAATAGGTAACAATTAGGTGAAGCCTTCACAATAACATTCGAGGGTTCAAAAACCCTAGAGGGAAACTGCTAGAAGCTTCAACTCACAATAGCCTATAGGGTTTGATTCCATGGGAGATGATTACATGTAATCCTAATGCAACAAATTGATTATAGTGTTTTCTTGGGCTTATACAATGTAAAGAGGGCAACATTTTTTAATCCTGATTGCATCATTTGATGTAATCTGGATTAAACTACAAGGATTGATGTACATCCTATAATCAAGTGAAAAAGACACTATTGCCATTATAATTTTTTTTAATTTGACCAAAGTGCCCACTTGTAAATGATGTATTAGATAATAACCACAATTAAATATTAAGAATTAATAACTTAAAATTTTAAAAAATATTCCCCACTAAAAAATTATATTCTACTATTAAAAATATTAACATATCCTGTTAAATAATATTTCCAGCTTTAGATAGTAAGAAATTACCATGAACCCAACATGTACATTGCGTAATATTTCTACCATTAAATATTAAAAAATTACTATGAACCCAAAGTGTACACTACACAAATTGAGAAAATTACCATTAACCCATTGTGTACATTATACATATACGTGTAGATAAGGGTAATTTTGTCTCTTGCTATATTTTTCCTATATATTCACATGTTCGATATAATCCAACAAAACATTTTTATGCATATGCATCATCTTTCCTTAATGACGAACCAAACAAATAGTCATCATTACATTACATTCCAATACATTGCTTTATTTCCATTACATTACATCCAATTCCATAAACTAAACGGCCACTAAGGTGCTCATTGACCCGAGTACAAGGCCCAACATGTGTGTGAGGAGAGTATACCAACCTGTAGATCTAGATTATACCCAACCCCCATCTGCTAAATTTAACATCCCAAAATTTATGCCTAGAAGTTTGAGAATAACCTAAATCAAGTGGGCTACTAAGCCCAGTTTGGTAAGAGTCCCAAGAATATCAGAGAGATAGAGTGACTTTTAGGGACTATGTGATTTAGCCTTTCGGATAGAGCATGATTCACCAGATTATATATTGGCTCAGTGTGTGTAAGTAGTAAGATAAAATATGTTAGTGCAGATATACATTAGCACAAATATGGCACCATTTAGTTAGGCCAGATGAGTGAATGTATGATGTCCTGTGAGTCCCATATGTATAAAGTAGCTTTTGAGTTTGCGCAATAGTAGCCTTGTGTGTTAGTAGTAAGATGAAATTTATCACTGTCTATGTACACTTGGCACCGTAAGAAATTAGAGATTTTAATTAGGCACATTCATAAAGGACATCTAAGGGGGAGTGTTACGAATATTAATTATGTGGATGTCTATTAAGTCAACAAGCTTGCTCCCCAAGATTGCTTGCCCTACAAGTTACTTTCTCTCCAAGTAAGCTTGCTCCCTAAGCTTATTCCTTGATCTCTAAGTTTCCTTTTCTTATTCTCCAAGTCTTACTTGGTCCCTAAGTTTACCATAAAAATATGTTGGCTTGGGTACAAGCCTTTGGAAGGTCTATAAATAAATCTTAAGGTCCAGGCATTGTACACACAACAGAATGAAAATTAATCTCATATTTCTCTCTACTATTATTCATTATCTCTAATCTCATATGTATCATTATTTTTATAACACCATGTAGCCCTCAAGTGCCACATGTCCTAAATGTCAGGACAACTCACTAGTCCTGGTCCGGCCATGTGTCCAGGGGAAATCATTGAGTTTTCTCTTCCCTACCCTTGAGGATGCCCAAATATGTGAAATAAGGAGGGGGCTTGGTTTCAAAAAGAGTGCCTGGCACCCTAGGGAAAGAGGAGTGTCTAGCACCCTAGGGAAAGAAGAGGGCCTGGCACCCTAGAAATTTAATAAACTCCTAACATCTCATACTTATTAATTTTGTCTAAGAGGGGGAAAATAGATAAAAATGATGAAAAAAGAAAGAGGAGAGAAGGTGGAGAGTTTTTCAAGAACCTAAGTGTTCTTGAGCAATTTTCACCTCTGGATTCGCGTGTCTAGCCAATTGAGCCTTCATGAATCTTCTATTCATTGAGGGCTATATATTTATGGTTTTGGATTCTTTAATAGAGGACTTTTATGTTGCCTCTATGAAGAGATGCTGCCATAATCAATAATGGGTTATATCATCAGATATAGGCCATGAGAGATCAAGGAAGAGGAAATGGAAGGAGTTCCAAGTAACTTCAATGGTTGGAAGAAAAGGGAACATGAGAAAGATATAAAGATATAAGGTAGTGAACTTACCTAACTTGCATGTATTGATATGTGTGTTTGTGTATTGATGTGTATAATTGCTTGCTTGATTATTGAAGCATATATGAATGATTAAAGCTCTGTTTCTATTTATGTTATGGCCATAAGTATGATATGTTAAGCATTGTACATGCAAATATGTCATTATGTTAGCATGATTTAAGATAAGGAAAGCATGTTAGGCATGAAGCATCTATCTTGCATGCATTTTGGTAATGTTTGCTACTGAGATTTTCCCGAACTCACCCTCCCTCACCTAACCATATAGGTATTTGAGCATAAAAGAGGAATGCATAGAGATGTGTATGATAGTTGCTTGAAGATTGATTTATATTAATTCGTTATGTGATGACTATTGTAATATAATTAACTATATAAACATGCCAAGTTGTATATTGTCATTAATTAATTTGTTATATGTGGCATGCATATACATAAACAAGAAGGTGAGTATAAGGTTGAAAGGGTAACTAGTCAATACAATCAAATAGTTAACTAGTTGACAATGGAAAAGTAATAATTGTATGTGGTAATATTTGAACAATTAAGAATTTGGTGTTGACTGTGTACATAGTAGTAGTATCAATACATGTAATATTGGTATTAGTTCACAGTATAATGGTAAAAGTACCTGGATGGTGGTATAAGTGGTATCCGTAGACAATGGTATTATTGAGTATTGGTATCAGAGTATTCAACCACGGTATCAGTAACATTAAGGGCATGCTAGCTAAGAAATAACATTCGAAATTACAAGCAGAGAAACTCTGATAATAATTATAAGGTATGAATTTTTGAAATTAAGGTAAGAAATCCGGAAAGTACAATTTTTATCAAATGAATACTGACCCCTATAAAAGTATGAAAGTTTATGTTAGGTAGCTTTAAATATTGTTTCTCCTAAGCTATAACAATAATATTAGCACTTCCAGATGCATGCTTCCAAATGCGTAATAGAAGGGTATAAATGATTATTATTATTCTAACCAGTATCAAAGTAAAGATTCTGGCACTAGGCTAGTATTATTTGCTTAATGAAAATGATATGTTGCTACTTTGATTGTAACCCGTGATTAGAATGAGTTATTGGGTGATAGACAAACCCAAAGAGTTAGATCTCCCCATCAATTAATCTGTCTAACAAAGGAAGGGGTAGAGCAAAAAGCAAAGGGTCTTATCCTTTGATTGAATGAAATTATATGTTTAATAGATTAGTTGGGGGCAAGCATTAGTAATAGCTATTCTATGTGGGAGAATAAAGACAGAAGATAGAAGAATGATTTTCTAGTTAATCATGATTAAAAGAAGGAAAGTATGTAGGAGATTTGAAACCTTTAGATTAAAGGTTTGAATGTATTAAGGTATTATATTTGGTGATTATTGATCTTATGGTATAAAGGTTGGAGTATTGTGATTGAGGGAAAAATCAATAATATTTGTATGATATTACGGTGACATTAGATTGAATATTGTAAAGGTTAGAATATGAATCATTATGATTTTTGATCCCTAGTATGCATGTGGAGTATGATTAAGGGAAAATGATTCATTGACTTAATTGATATTAAGGTTTTAAATTTAGAAAGGTTGCAATCGAGTAAATTGTAACTTAAGAAGCAACTATTGAATTGATTCTTTAGCAATTTGAATTGGCTTGAGCAGTTCAATGTACTAGGATATGATAGAAATGTTTATGAGTTTTCTAAAGGTTGCTAATTGCTAAACCTAGAATAGGGAAATATCTTGATTATAGAATACTCCCTTAAAATGATTGATTGGGAGTTCGTTCCCTGATAGAATAAAGTGTATATAGAGAAAAGGGATAGCCATGAATTATGGTCTCATAGTTGAGATCGATAATAGAGGATATACTTGTGGCTAGTGAATTCTCTAAAGTGTTTCCAAAAGATATGAGTATATTACCCCAGTAACGAAAGTAAAGCTTGTAATTATGCTCTAGTGGATTTCCCTAGTAAGGGAAGTAGAGTTTGCGATTAAGCCTGGAGCTAGACTGATATCAAAAGTCCATATCAAATGGCCCCTGATGAAATGGCAGAATTAAAGAAGCAAAATACAGAACTACTAGAGAAAAGAGGCCTAGCTTATAAGGCTTGGGTTTCCTAACCCCAATGGTTAATTTTTGGGGTATAGTTCTCTTAAGGAATTGTTCCCGTTATAATGTTCTTTCATTGAGAGAGGCCCAACCGAAGAGGGCTACCTAAGATGAGTGCTAACCGGAGGGGTTGACTAATAAAAGGTTGAGTGAAGCGCTAGGTGAGTGCCGTAGAGTGGAGGCATCGAGATGTCATCTACACCAACTAGAAAGGGCTACCTATAACTTGGTGTGCATGTTTGCATGGTGTAGTGACCCTGGGCTGACAAACTACATAAGACTCAGTGTGCAACTTGTACGGGGAGAATGCCTTAGGCTGTAAGACTTGATATGCCATATGTGTTGTACTTTTGTCTTGTGATTGTGAATGCTTACTATGGGATTGTTTATTTTGCATGCTCCAAGAACATTACATAAGTATACGAATAGCTTGAGTAGCAAGAGATAAAGCATGTAATATATTCAGAATAACTAATGGACTATGTGTTTTAGGTTGTCAATCCTAATATTCATTCAATATGAATGTTGAACTTGTGTTTTGAGACCATAAGACCTTTTGGACTAGTATGTTCTTAGGGTGACAGATTGTTATGCATTCAGCGTTGTGCCGAGTAGTGACCTGAGGCAGTATAATTAGGACCAATTTGTCCAAAGGCCTTAGTCTTGTTAGACCAATATGTCCTTAGGCTAGCAGATGCATTCAAACTGAGCATACTAGGCAGTGAACTGAAAAGGCTATAAGGCCTAAGTGTACCAGGCAATGTCCCGAAGAAGTTGTAAAGTTTAAGTATAATGGGTAGGATCTGAAGAGGTAGTAAGACCCGAGGTGTACCTTGACAGGGCATAGGCCTTTGGCTGTAAGACCTTCATTACCTATCACTGTGATATTGAACTAGGGGTCTAGTATTTGATGTTGAATTGCATATCAATGAGTTGAATGCTATTTGTGATGATTACTGATGATATGATTAGTTGTGATGCATGCGTTGTGTAAGCACTACATATGAAATTAATAGATTGAGTATTAAGAGGTGATCCCCCAAGTTATAGTCAATACTATATGATATTCAAAATTTTGAAGACGAAATATATTGTACGAGGGGAGAATTATAATTTCCCAAATTTTGGGCCCAAAAGTTTGAGAATAAGCGTAAATCAAGCAGGCTACTAAGCCCAGTTTGGCAAGAGTCCCAAGAATATATGAGAAATAGAGTTACTTTCAGGGACTATATGATTCAGCCTTCCGGGTAGAGAATGATTCTCCAAATTATATAAGTCCTCAGTATGTGTAAGTAGTTGGATAAAATATGTCGATGCAGATATGCACTAGACATAGATAGGTGCCATTTGGTTGGATCACATGAGTGCAAGTATGATGCCATGTGGGTTCCACATGTATAAAGTAGCTTTTGAGTTGGTACAATGATAAGTGGCCTTGTATATTAGTAGTCGGATGAAATTTATCAATGTCTATGTACACCTGGCACCCTGAGAAATTAAAATTCTTAATAAGGAACATTCATAATGGACGTGCAAGGAAGAGTGCTACGAATATTAATTTTGTAGATGTCCAGTAAGTCAATAAGCTTGCTCCTTATGTTTCATTGCTTGATTCCCAAGTTTGCTTGCATTGTCAGTTACTTGCCCTTTAAGTAAGCTTGCTTGTTCCCCAAGTTTGCTTGCCTTGCAAGTTACTTGCTCTCCAAGTAAGCTTCCCGTCAAACCCCTTAATATTTCAATATTTATTAGAGTATTACTGCACAGTTTAATAGATGAATAGAAATAGCATAAACGCACTAATATAAAGTACTTGATTATATTATAGGAATCCCAAGAGGGTTGCACATAATATTTACAGATCCTAAAAGAACATAAAAAATACTGATAATCAACACTATTGCTTGGACAGATTAAGGATCTTCAGTTGCCGGTATCTACTTCCTTGCCCTTAGAGCCACTATCTCTTATTGAATAAATTTTTAAATATTTGGAAAGGGGTGAGATTCATGCCAATCTTATTGTCAAATGACTGTTTGCCCCTACTAACCATATAAAATGTGATAAATAAGGATGCAACGCACCATAGAATTTAACAAAACAAATATACTGCAAACATGTCTTTCTATTCCGTGTTCAGGGTCAAATGACTATTTGCCACTACTGGCCACACTGTGTATACTGTTCAGGATCAAATGTCAGTTTGACCTTACTTGCTGTAATGTGTGGGAGCAAATAGCTGTCTATTCATACTTGTCTCACTACCTCAATTAGGTCCCATTGGGCTAATAGTACTTGTGTATTTCCTACAGGGTGGTACTTGTACTTGTCATACACCATAGCTAGGTTTTGTAATAAACAATTCATGTACTTGTATCACTACTTTAGCTAGGTCCCACTTGACCTGATGATACTTGTGCTTTTCCCACCGGGTGGTACTTGTGCTTTTCCCACACCACATTTGGGTTTTGTAATAAACAATTCATGTACTTGTCTCACTACCTTAGTTGGGTCCTACTTGGCTTGATGATACTTGTGTGTTTCCCATAGTGTAGTACTTGTGCTTTTCCTATACCACAGTTAAGTTTTGTAATAAACAATTCATGTACTTTTCTCACTACCTCAGCTGGATCCTACTTGGTCTTATAGTACTTGTGCTTCTCCCACACCACAACTAGGTTTTGTACCAAACATTTCATATCATAGAACATGGCAACATAAAGCATATAAACAATCACATAGTGTATGAAAGATAGAGTTACTACCTGAAATCCTTTCCAACTCTCTAACCAATCTAGTCTAATAATTCTTGGACCAGCTCTGGCAATTACCAAATCCAAAAATTCCAAAAGCAAAATTATAGTTTTAGACCTTTATGTTTGCATTAGGTTTCAATTTAGTCCCTTAAGTTTATAAAATATAGTTTTAGTCCTTTTGACCTAACACCATTAACTCTTGCTAATAGAAAATGCTAACAAAACATATTTAGGTTTAAATTATTTAATATAAACATTTGTATATTTAAAAATTAAAATATAATAGAGACCAAAAGATTCCTCTTCCAATCTTATCCCCTTGACCCCTACTCCTTGTTCGACATTGTTTTCCCTTAGTGATGCAACACACCAATCCTAAGATTACAACGAATGCAACTGCATTTAAACCAAGACCAACTTAAGCTGAATTTGGATGTTGGTTCTTACCGAACAGAGGAAGGGAAACTTCTTGTTTTTAATGTTTTGGTAACCGCCCTAAAATTTTCACCTTGGGTATTTTCTCTGTCAAAAATTATCACTACCATATATGATCCAGCAACACGAGGGACTAATTTTCAAAAATTATTGCTGCTAATGTAGCACATTATCGGTCTCCCTTTGTCTTTCCTCCTCCCTTAATGGTCGTGGCTGATTGGAGGGTAAAGAGGCATCTTTTTGTCTCTAATATATTTTAATCTTTAAATATAAAAATATTTGTAATAATAATTAAAATTTAAATATGTTTTGTCAGCAATTTCCATTAGTGAGAGCTAACGGTGTTAGGTCTAAAAGATTAAAACTACACTTTATAAACTTAAGGGACTAAATTGAAACTTAACTCAAATATAAAGGATCAAAACTATACTTTAGCTAATTCCAAATTTATAATAAATGAGTTATTACTCATTCATGTCGAATCCCTAAATTCATATAGTTGGCTATCTCTATAAAAAAATGCATAATTACCAAAATGCCCTTAGGAATTCGGTCTAATTTCCCTTTATACTCGGTATAACTGTACGTTACCAAAATTATGACCTAAGCTATTCCTACACAATTTTGCATGTAGAACCTATTTCTAACCTCAATTTTGAAAAAATCATACTCCATTTCCCAAAATACCCCTACAGCCGCATATGTTATGGTTTTAAGGGTAAAATTGTCATTTCACACCCTAAAGCCTCCATACTTCATTTTTCACATATTCCCTATACAATTTTTCATTCTAAGCATAATGGGAATATTAAATCCATCAAATTCTAGCCTAAACACAAGAAATCACTCCTGGCCAAAATTCAAGAAAAATTTGGGACAATGAAGTTTCATGTTTTCATTCAATATAACACCTTTTCACCATAAATAATTTCTTGAACCCTTTAATTACACTTCACATATGCTTAATCCAAATTTGGACAACACCTCCCCTTAGGCTTTATGCTTCCCAAATCACAAAATAATGACAACCAAGCCAAACAACAAACCAAATATCAACAACAATAATGAATTAATAAGTAAAACAAGGTTTCTTGAATTACCTCATGATTCTCTCTTATTTCCTTTGAAAATTGTCCCCTCTCCTTCTTGTTCCCCTTGATTTTGTTCTTGCTTCATGTGATTTCAAGAAGGATATGAGGATTAGAAGAGGTTTCTAAGGATTTATAAACAAGAACAATTGAAGTTTGCTTGCAGACTTACCTAGGTTTGTTTCTTGAATCATTGTCTCTTCTTTTACTCTTTCTCTTCTTCAAGATGTCGCTCTCTCTCTTCTCTCTCACTTGGCCAAAATTTTTGGCCCCTTGGAAGTGTCTAAGAGCTTCTTGAAATATCTCCTTCCACATCCTTATAATAATAATAATTTAATGAAAGTTTTGCACATCTCTTGAATATTTTATTCCTTCTTTTTCCACTTGGGTCCATAAGCTTCCACTTGATTCCATAAACTTCTATTTAGTTCCATAATTATGAAGAAGTAAGAGTTTTTTTAGATTGATTAGCCAAATGACCATTTTGTCCATACATTTCTCCAATTTTTTAATTAAATTTTGTTTTCCTTCTTTCTTTTATATTTTTTGCCAAAAATTTCATATTAAATTGGGCCAAAAATTATACTCTTCCTTTCTCCATTTTGGGTTACAAAATTAGGCCTTTAAGAAGACAAAAGTAGAACTTTTATGTCTTAACTTAGCCAAATTTCATTTAACCTCTACTTCTAATATTTTGCCATTTCAAGTGCACCAAAACTCATCATTTTATTCCATTTAATGTAACAAATGTACAAGGAATTTTGGTGGACAAAATTTGGGATATTGCACTTGCTCCACAAGCTTATTATTTGATATCCAAGTTTCCTTAATTATTCGGTCTCCAAGTTTTCTGTAATATCCCAAAAAATGATTAAGGGCTAATGACTTCAAAAGTGGATGTAATTATTGTTGAATAAACACTTTTGGAGAATGTGTGATGGGAATTTGGATATTTTAATGATTACAATGGCTTCCTTGTGAAAATTCGTGTGGGGAGAGTGTTTATTGTGAAATTGGAACCATTGGGAACAATTGTGCAAAAGTTGAAAACTCTGTCCATTGAAACTCTATACAGGGCAGCAGATTTGTATGGACGTTTTAAAGAGGCAAATGGTGTCTAAAAAATCTGAAATTTTCCAGTCTTAAAGTTCACATGTCAAGCTTCAAAATGGACATTTAATTTGTGTCATTTTGATTTGTGAGCTAAGAGTTATGGATTTTTGAAGTTTGCCCAGCGAAATTAATTATTTTCTGGAACAGTATGCAAAGATTGAAATTCTGGGAATTTTGTGATTCAATACAGAAAACTTATATATTTTTCCTTAAAACTAGACTCAATAAGGGTTCCATAGGCTTTGGAATCAATCCAATTCAATTTTTATAGAATTAGTTATGATTTTTCAAAGTTAGGGCAGAAAATCTGCCAGAGATCTCATTAAGTCCGAAAATAAAGAAATTATGTGATGGCAAGTTTTGAAATTATGAGGTACATGGAAAACTCATTTGGGCTGATGGAAGGACCTTCTTGGATGTCTTTATCATGGGCCAAGAAGAGAAAATATTATGCACATGTTATTTGGGCTTTACAACATTATGTTTATGTCCATAAAGTGTGATTTTTGGAATTTTACTTTAATGAATAATTAAAGTAAGACATAAAATATTATAAAATCATTTTTCCATCTTCCTCCTTAGCTCATTTTCATGCTAAACCAGAAGCCAAGTGAGAGAGAAAGTTTGAGAGCTTTTAGAGAGAGAGAGAGAAAAGAACTTACAAGGAAGGTCGATTTCTTCGGTGAATTCGTACCTAATGCGTATAACCTTATTTCTAAGCTTCTCTTCTATGTTAGTTAAGGTGTTTGAGAAGCAAATTTGGTGTTCAAGGGGCTAGGGCTTTCAGCCACTCTTGAGAAAAGCTAGAAGGAACTTGAGGTAACTTCCAAACTTTCGTATATTGCTTATTCTGGTTGCTGTGGGCAATTTAATCGGTGAAATTTCGCCGGATTGCCATTGGTTTTAAAGTTTGGAAATGATATGGCCTAGGGGTTATGCTACCCAAATTGGGTCTTAATGTTAGTTGTAACCTAATGTAATGGTTAATAAAGTGGTTAGGAGTAGAAATGAATGCGTTTACGAAGCCGAAATCGTAAAACCCCGATTTTCTCCGGAGAGCTCATAAATTTTGGCCAGCTCTAGAAATGGGTCTTAGAGTTGGATTTTCAATGATTTGATGGTTCCATTGAGTTCAGGAGCGAAAATTAGGTGGGGTTACAGTTGGCCACTTTTTTGGAAAAGGCCGAAAAAGCATAAGTATGAAAACGCCCCTAAAACACTTGAAGTAGGGCTGCCAAGTGTAAATTTTTTATTTTACATTGAATTTGATAATTCTGAGTCTAGAAATGGATTTCTTGGGCTGAAATATCTTAGGATAGCCCAAATTAGAATTTCAGGAAAAGTGCAACCGGACCGGGTAAGGCGGGCCCGGGCCAGGTCCCCGGGGGCATTTTTGTAAATTTTCATTATAGACTCATATAATCCCAAGAAACACTATGGAAGTGTCTAAATAGTGCATTTAGAATTGTAGGATTCGATATTTGTCCTGTTCGTGATCCACCTACGCTAGAGCACAATCAGAAAGAACAAGGTAGTGACTCTTTCTCTTATACTGTGTGAAACATTGTATGTATGTTTGTCATGTATTGAGTATACTTTGTGAATACATTATGATTATTTGAGTTCGCAGGGCAAGCTGACGCATAGTGATACTTTGTGATACATAGAGATCGCAGCGAAAGCTGACGCATAGAGATTACAGCCATGAGTGCTGTCGTTTGTGGCGAAAGCCATGATACATTGTGATGCTGCTTAACATGATCATATATGCTATGTGTTTATACACTGTATGAGTGATTTGTTACTACAGAGATTCTTTTGAATCTCATTCTTTCCATTGACTAACATTTCAGACAGAGAAAGTAGCTCCAAGGAGAAACAAACCACCAGGAGTGGCTAGGATCTTGTAGATATGTGTTGTTAGGTTGTTGGTTATCTATTTTGGACTTGGGATTACTATTTATTTTTGAAATGTAGATATTATGTTGATGTTGATCATGTAATCCCCTAGTTGGAACTTACAACCCTTAGTTTATACATATATAAAACACGGGAGTTGCCGGGAATTTGGCTATGCACTCTGATATGTATGAATGTGATTGAAATGCGCAGAGTAATTAGATTCGGAAGATGAATATGAGACCATGTTGAACAAATTTTAGAAAAACGTAATAGTCGGTCTCTAATTCCTTTAAATTACGCATTTTCGAATCTTAATTACAATTATCAAGGTAGGGGATTACAATTTTGGTATTAGAGCCGTAGTTTCTAGAAAGGGTAGAGTTTGCTAGGATAGATCCCTTAGTTGGCTTTAGGGATAGAATATCATCTGTAGATAATTAGTGTGTATGCACATGCATGTTCTATTGATATGGATATATATATGAGACTTGTGAATATATGTGCATACTATCTTTGTAACATTAATGGGGTAAGTTGTTTATAGAATGAAGAAAACTAGAGGACGCCCCAATGTTCCGCGTATAAACCCAGAGGTGGAAGTAGTCAATCACAATCTACCAGATCCAATACAAGAGCTGATAGGTCTAATCTGGGATTAAAGAGATATGATTGTTGAGCTAAGAGAAGAGCTCAGAGTAGAGAAAGCAAAGAACAAAGAGGACCTGATTCAGTCTACTCCAGTGGAAACTCAAGAAGAAACTTGCATGAGGACACTGCTAAAGGGTTAGCACGACCCCTGGAGTCCCCACCTCACACTGTTCCAAATCAAGAGTCGAACGGGGTACCGGCAATAGAGGAAAGGGACCTTCAGTTTTGGGTCACCAGATTTTGTAAACATATGCCTCCAGTGTTTAAAGGAAGGTTTGATCCGCAAGCAGCTAAAGATTGGTTGAATTGCCTTGAGAAAATCTCTAAGGTCCTAGGATGCCCTTCCGAGGTGAAGGCACGCCTGGCTGTCTATAAGTTAGAAGGTAATGCAGATCGTTGGTGGAGGAATATCTCCTTCACTCTACACAGCAGAAATATGCCGTTGACTTGGGAATCATTCTAGCAAGAATTTAATAAGAAATACTTTCCCAAATCGGTGCAGCTCAAGAAGGAAATAGAATTCCTGAATATCAGACAAGGGGACACATAGAGCTTTGATGACTACCTATCCCGTTTCATCCATTTGTCCCGGTATTCCTCCTACCTCCGGTATAAGGATGATGAAGAGTGGAGTTCTGACATGCTTATTTGGGGGTTGAGACATGATTTGAAGAAGCGGTTGGTTACTCATATGTTCACTAAATTCAATAAGGTTGTTGAACAGTGTAGGATCACAGAAAATAATTTAAGAGAACTATATCCTACTAAAGCTACTGGCCACCACAGTGAACCCAGTAAGAGTGGTACTTCATATAAGTGAAAGGGACAGGGATCTTCATCTGGGAGTGGTAAAAAGCCCTACCAGTCTAGGAGTGGTGATTAGCAGAGAACTCCTTTTACGCCTTGGATCTGTCCTCGTTGTAATCAGTCACATCATGGTAAGACTTGTGAGGGTCGAATAATATGCTTCAATTGTAAACGTATGGGGCATACTGCTGTCGAATGCAAAGAGCCATGACCAGACCAGAGGCTGAAAACTCAGGGTCGAGATTCGCTATGACCCATGAGGAGGCCCGTAAATCTCCTAAGTTGATACAAGGTAAAATTCTTTTTAATGGCTATTTATTGCAAGTTCTGTTTGCCTCGGGTGCAAGTCACTCCTTCATTACCTATGATTGTGTGAAGCGCCTGGGATTACATGTGCATAAATTACTATTTGATCTGATAGTGTCAACTCCTATGGGTGTTAAGGCCTTCACTACATAAGCTTGTCTGAATTGTGTCATAACTGTAGAAGGGCACAAATCTACTGTAGATTTGATTTGTCTGCCGCTTTACCAATTGGAAGTCATTTTGGGTTTTGATTGGTTAATGGCGAATAATGTGATGCTTGATTATGGGAACAGGAGGATAGTATATCCTGCTTCTCAGAGGGTCAAAGTTGTAAATGGTAGTATGAACTTCCTTTCTACGGCTAAAGCTGAAAAATATCTTGAAAATGGTTGCGAGGGGTATATGGTATTCTTCTCTGTACAAGGGGAGATTAGTGAAACTGTGAGTAGTATACCCGTGGTAAATGAATTCCCTGAGGTATTTCCAGATGATCTTAGCAGATTACCTCCAGAAAGGGAAGTTCAGTTTCCCATTGACATTATGCCTGGAGCTGGCTCTATATCTAAGGCCCCATACTGTATGGTCCCAAACGAAATGGCAGAGTTAAAGAAACAAATAGAAGACTTGCTGGAAAAAGGGTTTATTAGACCCAGTGTGTTACCTTGGGGAGCTCCAGTGTTGTTTGTGAAAAAGAAAGACAGGAGTCTTTGTCTATGTATCGATTATAAAGAACTGAATAAGATTACTATCAAGAACAAGTACCCTCTTCCCCGAATCGATGACCTTTTAGATCTACTATCCGGTTTATGTGTATTCTCAAAAATTGATTTAAGTCAGGGTATTAACAGCTACGAGTGAAAGCAGAGGATGTTCCAAAGACTGCTTTTCAGACCAGGTATGGTCATTATGAGTTCTTGGTGATGCCATTTGGGCTAACCAATGCACCTGCGGTTTTCATGGATTACATGAACCGTATCTTTTGACAATATCTGGATCAATTCATTGTGGTATTCATTGATGATATTCTGATATACTCTAAGAGTAGAGAAGAGAATGAGCATCATTTGAGAATTGTATTGAATACATTGTGTGAGAAGCAGCTCTATGCCAAATTGAGTAAATGCGAGTTTTGGCTATCGGAAGTAAAGTTCCTAGGCCATGTTATCTTGCAAGAAGGGGTCTCTATAGATCCTAGTAAAGTGGAAGCAGTACTGGACTGGAAAAGGCCAGAATCTGTGGCAGAGGTAAGCAGTTTTCTGGGTCTTTCTGGTTACTACATGAGATTCATTCAGAATTTCTCACGTATTGCTTTGCCGATGACCAAGCTCACGAGGAAGGATCAGCCTTTTGTGTGGGATGAACATTGTCAAAAATGCTTTGTGGAGTTGAAAGAAAGGTTGACTACGGCACCTCTGTTGATTATACCTGATCCCAGCTTGACCTACATTGTGTATAGCAATGCGAGTAAGCAGGGATTAGGGTGTGTCCTTATGCAGTAGGGACGTGTGGTAGCCTACGCCTCTCGAAAGCTCGAACCTCATGAGATGAATTATCCTACACATGATCTGGAGCTTGCGGCCATTGTATTTGCCTTGAAAATTTGAAGGCATTATTTGTATGGTGTGACGGTAGAACTGTACTGCAACTACAAGAGTCTCAAATATTTGTATGATAAAAAAGAATTGAATATGAGACAGCGACGGTGGATGGAGTTACTTAAAGACTACAACCTGGAAATCAAATATCATCCGGGTACAGCAAACGTAGTCACAGATGCTCTTAGTAGAAAGACAGTGTTGGTGGCAGCAATGATGATTCAAGAGGGGAAGTTAATAGTGGATTTTCGTGATTTGAATCTGTCAAATCAGATCCTCTATGCCAATTATACTATTTCCCAAGAGGAAAGTGACTTGAGAATTGAGATTGAAGAAGCTCAGAGGCAAGATGGCTGGATATAGCGTAATCTAGCTCGAATTGAACGGGGAGAAGCTCAGGGCTATGATCTATCGCCTAGTGAATTGGTTCGCAATCAAAAGAGAATCTGTGTTCCACTTAAGGCGGAGTTGAGACAAAAAATTTTGGATGAGGCGCACAAGAGCCGTTATACTCTTCATCCTGGTATGACCAAAATGTACCATAATTTGAAGTCTATGTATTGGTGGCCGAGTTTAAAGAGTGATGTGACAAAATATGTAGCGAGGTATCTCACTTGTCAGAAGGTAAAAGTTGAGCACCAGAGACCGCCTGGTTTGCTACAAAGTCCTGAGATTCCGGAATGGGAATTGGAAAGTGTGACCATGGACCTTGTGGTGGGATTGCCCATAATCAGGAGTTATGATGCAATATGGGTAATAGTAGACCGGTTAACAAAATCGGCGCATTTCATACCGATCAATGCTGGTTACTCTCTAGATAAACTAGCTGAGATTTATATTCGAGAAATAGTGAAACTTCATGGTATACCATCATTTCTGACCGAGATCCCTGATTCACTTCAGATTCTAGAGGGTGTTGCATGATGCCCTGGGTACTCAATTGAGATTTAGCACAGCTTATCATCCTCAAATGGATGGACAGTTAGAAAGGATAATCCAGACGCTGGAAGACATGTTACGGAAGGAGGTGCCAATCGCCTTTGTGTTGGAATGAGTTATCAGAAAGGAAGCTATATCTACTGGATCTTGTTGATCAAACCTCAGCGTAGATTCGTATCATTCGTAAGAGGCTTCTTACAGCGCAAAGTCGACAGAAAAGCTACGCTGACAAGAGGAGACGGCCTCTAGAGTTTGAAGTTAGTGATCATATATTTCTGAGAGTATCACCAGTCACTGGCATCGGGAGAGCTATCAAGCGAAAAAAGCTGAGCCCAAGGTAGATAGGTCCTTTTGAAATCCTTGAGAGGATTGGGCCTGTTGCTTATCGAGTAGCCCTACCCCCAAACTTGAGCAGACTCCATGATGTGTTTCACGTTTCCCAACTGAAGAAGTACCAACCAGATCCATCTCACATTGTTGAATATAAAGAAGTTGAGTTACAAGATAACTTCACATATGCGATAGAGCCAGAACAGATCATTGATAGAGAAGAACGGCTCAAACACCGAAGCATTCCATTTATGGAGATGATCTGGAAAAGAATGACTCAGAGGGAAGCAACTTGGAAAGTAGAAGCACATATGCGAAGACGTTATCCAGAGTTTATGGCTCAAGTTGTGTGACAAATTTCGAGGACGAAATTTATTTTACAGGGGGACAAATGTAATATTCCAAAAAGTGATTAAGGGCTAATGACTTCAAAAGTGGATGTAATTATTGTTGAATAAACACTTTTGGAGAATGTGCGATGGGAATTTGGATATTTTAATGATTCCAATGGCTTCCTTGTGAAAATTCGTGTGGGGAGAGTGTTTATTGTGAAATTGGAACCAGTGGAAACAATTGTGCAAAAGTTGAAAACTCTGTCCATTGAAACTCTATACAAGGCAGCAGATTTGTATGGACGTTTTAAATAGGCAAATGGTGTCTAAAAATTCTGAAATTTTCCATTCACATGTCAAGCTTCAAAATGGACATTTAATTTGTATCATTTTGATTTGTGAGCTAAGAGTTATGGATTTTTGAAGTTTGCCCAGCGAAATTAATTATTTTCTGGAACAGTATGCAAAGATTTAAATTCTGGGAATTTTGTGATTCCATACAGAAAAATTTTATATTTTTCCTTAAAACTAGACTCAATAAGGGTTCCATAGGCTTTGGAATCACTCCAATTCAATTTTTCTAGAATTATTTATGATTTTTCAAAGTTAGGGCAGAAAATCTGCCAGAAATCTCATTAAGTCCGAAAATAAAGAAATTATGTGATGGCAAGTTTTGAAATTATGAGGTACATGGAAAACTCATTTGGGCTGATGGAAGGACCTTCTTGGACGTCTTTATCATGGGCCAAGAAGAGAAAATATTATGCACATGTTATTTGGGCTTACAACATTATGTTTATGTCCATAAAGTGTGATTTTTAGAATTTTACTTTAATGAATAATTAAAGTAAGACATAAAATATTATAAAATCATTTTTCCATCTTCCTCCTTAGCTCATTTTCGTGCTGAACTAGAAGCCAAGAGAGAGAGAAAGTTTGAGAGCTTTTAGAGAGAGAAAGGGAAGAGAACTTACAAGGTAGGTCGATTTCTTCGGTGAATTCGTACCTAATGCGTATAACCTTGTTCCTAAGCTTCTCTTCTATGTTATTTAAGGTGTTTGAGAAGCAAATTTGGTGTTCAAGGGGCTAAGGTTTTCAGCCACTCTTGAGAAAAGCTAGAAGGAGCTTGAGGTAACTTCCAAACTTTCATATATTGCTTATTCTGGCTGCTGTGGGCAATTTAATCGATGAAATGTCGCCGGATTGCTATTGGTTTTAAAGTTTGGAAATGATCTGGTCTAGGGGTTATGCTGCCCAAATTGGGTCTTAATGTTAGTTGTAACCTGTGTAATGGTTAATAAAGTGATTAGGAGTATAAAGGAATGCGTTTTCTACAATTCTCCTGACAGCTCATAAATTTCAGCCAGCTCTAGAAATGGGTCCTAGAGTTGGAATTTCAATGATTTGATGGTTCCATTGAGTTCAGGAGAGAAAATTAGGTGGGGTTACAGTTGGCCACTTTTTTGGAAAAGGCCGAAAAAGCATAATTACGAAAACGCCCCTAAAACCCTTGAAGTAGGGCTGCCAAGGGTAAATTTTTAATTTTACATTGAATTTGATAATTCTGAGTCTAGAAATGGATTCCTTGGGCGGAAATATGTTAGGATACCCCAAATAAGAATTTCGGGAAAAGTGCAACCGGACCGGGTAGGGCTGGCCTAGGCCGGGTCCCCGGGGGCATTTTTGTAAATTTTCATTATAGACTCATATAACCCCAAGAAACACTATGGAAGTGTCTAAATGGTGCATTTGGAATTGTAGGATTCGATATTTTCCCTGTTCGTGATCCACTTGCGCTAGAGCACAATCGGAAAGAACAAGGTAGTGACTCTTTATCTTATACTGTGTGTGAAACATTGTATGTATGTTTGTCATGCATTGAGAATACTTTGTGAATACATTGTGATTCTTTGAGTTCGCAGCTCAAGCTGACGCATAGGGATACTTTGTGATAGACAGAGATCACAGCGAAAGCTGACGCATAGAGATTACAGCCATGAGTGCTGTCTGTTAGATCAAACGTTTAACCCAAGAGGGGGGTGAATTGGGTGATACTGAAATTTCTTTCGAAAATATAAAATTCAGACAAAATAATTAAAACAGTAATGAGTAAGGAGAAATATCACCGAAGTGTACACCGGGAGTTATACTGGTTCGGTCACAACCACTTTGACCTACGTCCAGTCCTCAGAGCTTCTCTGAGAGTTTCACTATAACTTCCAAGATTCAGTGGGTTCTTGGCACCTCAGTACAAGCAAGTTCCTTACACCTGGACACTCGCTCCCCCTTACAGGTTGTAATCCAATCCCAACTCAAGGTTCCACAACCTTAAGTTATCTCAATAACAAATATTGAGTTTGAATGAGATATCTCTCTCACAGAGTAAATAATAATCACTGAAGCATATGAATACAATTTCAATGTGAAAACAGAGTAATGAACTTAATGATTCGTTCGTATGGATGCTTAGTTGTACTTCTCTGTTTGAAGGTTCCCATATATATAGTTACATTGGTAATGATTGCTGGAACATATTTCTTCATGTCCGTTGGAGCGTGCGCAGCAATAATTGACTTTTCTAGTGTTTTTGAAAAACATGCGTTGCGGTAGGTGACCGTCGGTGACATTTAAGCATTGCTTTTGACTTTCCTTATTTGGTAAGATCTCTTCACTGTTTTCCTGTTGAAAAACTAAGTATACTAATATAATAAAAGGTTAATCAAATAGGAAACAAAATAATGACCGTTGGAATGATTTCAAACTTTCTGGATAAGCTTACTCGAGTAGCTCCTCGAGTAATCCTTGAGGTTTACTCGAGTAGCTCCTCGAGTAATATCGGGAAATCATTTATCAACTGCAAGTTAATGAACAAGTATAAGATTACTCGGGTAGTGCATGGAGTAAACTAATTTTCAAACCTTTGGAATAGTTATTTACTCGGGTAGTTACTCGAGTAATGCACTCAGAACTTTATGACTTACTCGGGTAACACCTCGAGTAATCCTTTGAAAAACTTTTGATTACTAGATGCTCTACTCCAATAATATTGGCAGGATTAAAATGCCGAGAGCACTTACCTCATTACTCGAGTACCTACTCGAGTAATGAACTCATTTTTGCATAGGTTACTCGGGTAACACCTCGAGTAACTGAGACATTTGAACATAACTTACCCGGGTAATGACTTGAAGTTTCCTTTGAAAATATTTGAGCATACTGGGGTACTTACTCGAGGAATCCACTTAAAATAAACAATGAAAAACTTGTATACTAGAGTAAGTACTCGAGGATGATGATATAAGAAGAAATCAAGTTAATCGGGTACAAACCTCAAGTTTTCATTTACCTTAGACCATTACTCGAGTAGCTCCTTGAGTAACATTGGCAGTGGTACAAAGTGCCGAGAGCTCCACATTTTCAAATACACGGTTACTCGAGTAGCGCCTCGAGTACTGTGGAAAACTTGAAGGCAAACTGGAAGTTTTTGACCTGGTTACTCGAGTAGCTCCTCGAGTAACATTAGCAGTGGTACAAACTGCCGAGAGGTCCATATTTTGGGAAACAAAGGTACTCGAGGAGCTCCTCGAGTATCATGGAGAAAACTTGATGGCAACTGGAAGTTTTTACCTGGTTACTCGAGTAGCTCCTCGAGTAACATTGGCAGGCCGAGAGCAACCTTGAAATTTTACCTGGTTACTCGAGTAGTGCCTTGAGTAATGAGGGCAGGTAACTGGAAGTTTTGCTGGGTTACTTCAAGTTTTGGTTCATTACTCGAGTAGCGCCTCGAGTAATGCCTTAGAAAATGCACTTCTGATCAAGTTCCTTAGCATTTTCTCTTGGCCAATCTTCACTACTTCCATGCTTTCCTCAAGTTAAGCTTATTCCTTTCTTTACTTAGTTCAACCTTGATTATTAAACATTTCCTTTTCAAACCATTCTTTTGTTATCATCAAAACATGAGATCTAACACTGTCGTTTGTGGTGAAAGCCATGATACATTGTGATGCTGGTTAACATGATCATATATGCTATGTGTTTATACACTGTATGAGTGATTTGTTACTATAGAGATTCTTTTGAATCTCATTCTTTCCATTGACTAACATTTCAGACAGGGCAAGTGGCTCCAAGGAGAAACAAACTACCAGGAGCGGCTAGGATCTTGTAAAGATGTGTTGTTAGGTTGTTGGTTATCTATTTTGGACTTAGGATTACTGTTTATTTTTGAAATATAGATATTACGTTGATGTTGGTCATGTAATCCCTTAGTTGGAACTTACAACCCTTAGTTTATACATGTATAAAACCCGGGAGTTGCCGGGAATTTGGCTATGCACTCTGATATGTATGAATGTGATTGAACTGCGTAGAGTAATTAGATTCGGAAGATGAATATGAGACCATGTTGAACGAATTTTAGAAAAGAGATTTGAGAAAAACGTAATCGTCGGTCTCTAATTCCTTTAAATTACGTATTTTCGATTCTTAATTACGATTATCAAGGTATGGGATTACATTTTCCGCATAAATATATGGCAAAAAATTAAACAGCACTAGAAACACTAGAATTATTAACTTGGAAAACCCCATAATTCAAGGGTAATAGCCATAGGCTATCCAAACTTATGAAAATTAGCTCTACTATAATCAAAACACGATACAAGAGAGTCACAATCAGATGCACAAATAGGTGCAAACAACCATCCAAACAACTAAAGCTTCAAGATTACAATAGAGAATGATTTGAAAAGTACTCAAACCAAAGTATGTGGAGCAAACACAATATATCTCATACTAGGAAATAAATCAATCATCCAACTGTTGCAAATAATGAAGTAAATGTTATGAACTTCCTCACCAAATTTCAACATAATCTTGTGGTTAATGAATGCACAAATGTCGACTTACCAAGACTGAACATAGAACTTGTGAAGTTGTGAAAATTACTTTCACTCCTTTTCTCTTACTTGGCTACACAATAAGACATCTCCGACATAACCCTAATTTGCCGTTCTCCACTTAAATAAGTGAGACGTAAATAAGTTTCAAATTAGGCCTTTCTCCACATAGAAGGGAGCCCAAAAGAAATCTCCACTTAAATGCATGTAGAATGGAACCCATTACTTATAAGATAAAGCCAATATGGTCTACTCATAAGGCATAATCTGATTTTTAAAAGCAAAAGGAAAAAACAGAGAAAAGAACTTACACCAAATGAAATTGACAAGGTATGGGATCTAGATTGAGTTTATGACATGCCTAATTATTAAATAACATAACACTTTGGTAAAAAAGGAAAAATATTACATTACAATGTAATAATAAATTGAATTCTCACTCTTATCTTTATTATAAGATTGCTTTCAAAATAAATAAATGGTCTTCACTAAAAGTCATGGGTATACATTTTTTAAGCCTCTATTTAAGATTTCATCAATTGCATTTTCTATGATTTTGTTGAATGTAATTCATGACATTATATATATATATGGGTAAATTTGGAATTTTATTTCATTTTCATACCACATGTTAATGCATGGCTTCACTACTACTTTTTAGTTTTGATGATAAGGTGGTTAAAAGTGCGTTATAATAAGGACATGAGGGAGTAGTACGTACTTTCTCTATTTCTTAATAGAAGCTAGATAATTAATCAATTTTTATATATTAAGAAAAATAGTTAAGTTATTTATTTGCAAAAAATGTGTGGTTTTTTCCTAAATACCCCATTCAATCATTTGTAAAGGAATTATTCTTTGAAAAAAGTCCCTTAATAGAGATAGTTTATAGAAAAAATTATAAATTTAGAGGCAAAGCAGAATAAGTTCTAACATTTAGGAAAAGTAAATATCCTATGTAGTTTATACATTTTGGATAAAGGATCGTAATTATCAGTTGGGAAAGAAAAGGAAAGGAAAGTGGGAAGGCAAGTAGGAAATGATGTCTATGCATCTTGTGATTGTGATTAAAAGCCTGAAAGTGAACAAAACCTACGTTTACTTTCTTTCCTCGTACTTTCTAGAACATGCCAAGGATCTTTCCAGGAGCACCCAATGATTCTGTTCAACATAAATAAGCATGTTGTATAGGCGCAAAGACCTATTGAGCAACATATTTAATTTTTTTTAACTTTAATAAAACATCACAAATATTTATATCAATAGAGATTTGTGTATGATTACAAGAAAATAATAAAAATGTATGCATACAGTATTCTTTATTTTAGAAAATATTTGTATGGTTTAATAAACCAAAAAGAAGTTTGTGTAATATTGAGAAAATATAAAGTTTTTTTTTAAAAATAAAATGGTGTACATATATTTAACAAATGTAAGAGATAGGAATATATTGTTTTTGGTTATAGAATAGATGTCTCTTATTAACCAAAATATATTTTTGAAAAATATTTAATTTCAATTTCATATTATCCTATGCAATATTCAGGGTAATCGACTTCTTTTTTAAAAAAAATTATAATCTAACTACAATAATAATTCGTTAGTCTTGTCTTAACTTTTAATTGATATATAAATATTGCATAATTATATTTTTTTTTATAATTTTTTTTATCACATTAATGAGGTGGTCATTCAAAAATTTAATTAATGATATGTCATTGTAAACAAACTAGACTTTTGCCACTGCAGAAAAAATGACAATTCATAGCGGTGAACGTGTAACAGTCAACAAAAAACCGCTACAAATGTGAGCATTTGCAGCGGTTTTGACCAACACCGCTACAAATTTGCAATAGTTGACCTCCCACCAAGTGGCTCGCGGGTTAAGGAAGGGAATTTTGCAGTAGTTAACAATGTACAACCTCTAACTTGGCGCTAAATTTGTAGCGGTTCATTTGTATCAGTTTCCACATAGGAACCGCTCCAAATTTTAATCTAGCTTTGCACTAATTGGTGTGAAGTTGGCGAGAAAATTGTGGTAGTTACTTTGTAGCATTTATAGTCAAAGTAACTGTTGCAAAATTCAGAGAGACACATATTTGTAGCGGTTAATTATAACCGCTACAAAGTGGTATGCAAATCTGTAGTGGTTATAAGCTATTAGCTACAGAATGCAAAAGGTCTACAGGTTTGTAGCGTTATATGTAATCGCTACAAATGTTCATGTTAACCTAGGTAAGTAACGTTTTTGAATTTGTAGTGGTTAAGGTAGCGGTTTTTACTAGAACCACTACAAATTTGGGCGCTATAAAAACAGAGCGCCTTCTCATCTCCTCATTTTGCCATTTTGATTTCTCATATGCTCATTTAAACTTTCCTTGAGATATGAGGTTCTGCTGAAGCTTTTGACAAATTTTTCTGTGTGAGGTTAGTAAAGGTAAGTGCATTTTTTCCTTTTTTGGCTATTATTTTATAATTTTGATAGAAACTATGCTAATATTAATTTTTTAAATAGGTATATATATATATTATAGCTTTTGAGCTAGACAAGGGGAAGGGAAAAGAGGCTGAACTCCCCCCAGACCTATTTTACGGGGGAGCAGCAGTAGAGGGGGTAGTGGGAGAAGAGGCAGCAGAAGGCAACGTGGGGGTAGGCACATCCCCATGCCGTCGCAGGGGTCGATCGTGTTGCAACAGCCACAAGATGTGGCCCCACTGCAGCCGTCTATCCAGGAAACTGGCCCACAGCAGCTGACCGCTCCAAGCTACATGTTTACCCCGAGAGGAATTGCAGTTTTAGCAATCTGGATGATAACGAGGACATTAAGATCCTGATTTCTATTATGGACCTGGAGCAGTTCCTGGATGAGGAGGACATGAGGGACTAGAATAACCTACGACGGTTGTCTGCCAGGTCAACGGGGTTTGAGGTGTAGGTTCAAGGTAAATTTAATTATTATGTTTATAAATTTAATATTGAAATTTCATGGGTTAAATGTTATTTAAAATTTAATTAACATATATGGTAAATTATGCAGATAAGTAGAGGAACATTTCGAAAAGGAAGCTGGACATGGCCAGTCTTAATAGCATGGACCTGAGCCTAATCATGGTAGTTCCATGGAATGAGGCCACGAACTAGTCAATCAAGAATGACGGTCACCTATTCAACCGCTTCCTGAATGAGCTAGACTCAAATTGGATGTGGTTCCCCATCCACATTAGGACGTGGAAGAACGTTCCTAATGGGCCGAAGGATCTGGCTTGGGACAAGACTGTGAAGGTAATTAATAGTATTTAATTATATTATATATTCTATAATTATTTGTATTTAATTAATATTTATTAATTATATCAATTGTATGTAAATGTATTTAATTATTTTATATTCAATTGAGTTATAGTTTAGATTTGCCATCCCGGACGGCGTACTACCGAATGACTAGGTAAGTTTTGTCCAATACAGGAGGAGTGTAAAGGGGCAGGTAATTTATTTATAATTATAATTTTCGTATTGTTTATGTTTTAATTAATTGTAATAGTTTTATATTTTTTTAATATTTTTATTATTGTTTATTTTAAGCAAGCTCTTTCTCAGAGGAACACAAGGTGCCTAGGGAAATAGAGGATCCACCACACAGCAGGATCGAAGACATTTGTTGTCACTTACAGCGAGCTAGTAAGTTATTTATAATTATAAATTTAATATAATTGTCATAATGTTTATGTTTTTAATAATTATCATTCTTCATAATTCTAAGTTATTGTTTGAATTGTTTAAGGAGAGGAAGGCTTTGTAGGAGAACCGTTAGACAAACTACAAGGAGTTATTCACTATCACCCATAGACATTGTGATGGGACTACGACCTCTCAGCAGGCAGAGGAGGCCATTGTAAGTTAATTATTTTATAATAATAATTTTTTGTTATATTTTTTTATAAAAATACTTTATCATGAATAATGATAATAATACTTTATTGTTTAATAAAATGGAAAGAGCGGATGCAGTAACCGTAGGCTGAGCTGCATGAAACCTAAACACAGGAGTCGCAGGGGTCTATAAACCCCATCACGCCATTAAAAGCAGGTTTTGGTCTAGTTGAGCACCCTGGATGTGTGAGGGGTATAGGGATACGTTCTAGACTTATATGGTCTATGGCAGGAGCGGTGCCTTTAAGGCTGGTAGCTCTCGAGCACGGATGTTAGGGTTCAGACGTCCAAGGTATGAGTCTGTTGAGGAGCTCCATATGGAGGTTACCAGGACACATGCTGTGGTGATCCATCAGATGCAGCTGTAGGCCAATTACTACTATGTCTATCATACGCAGGGCAAGATGTAACTCCCTGCCATAATCATATCTGAAATACACGCTTAAAGTGAAATAGAGACCAATAACAATCAACTAACATTTATAAACCCATCTACTAGACAGGGTTTTCACAAATACCCTTTTCAAATCATTTATAACCTGGTCTCACATTCACATTCCAAATACAATTACTACATGAAGACAAATCATATTTAAATATATCAGAGTATGTAATGTAGTAATCCTGGCAATCTCGGGTTCCATATATTAATCAGAGCCTTATAGGGCACAATCACCCATACAAGCCCTCATATGGGTATTACACAGATCTTTCTCATACACATAATCAAATCCTCATCCATATATACACAACTAAATCCAAATACAAATATCCCAACTATGATGATAACCAACTACCAGAATGACAACCTGAAAGAGTCCTCTTCGCCTTTGGCTGCATGCTCCATCCTCGATCCACTACTCTGTCTGAAAGGTTAGTAGGGGAGGGTGAAATTCTAGAGAATCTCAGTAGGAAAACAATATCAATATGCATGTACAATAAATGTTTATTGTATGACTTGCTTGCATCACATAACTCCTGTTCATACAATGACAAATTTGTAAGCTCAAAGCTTCAAGCAACATACTAATGGCCATAGCATAAATTAAAACATAGCTTCAAATTACACATAATCATGCAAAGCTAAGACATGCACCAACACACCAACACAAATATCAAATACGTGCAAAAGAGATATGTTTCCTACACTCTTTCCACGTAAGCTCCAGCTTCGGCTGCTCATGATCAGGGCGAACACCAAACCCTATAACCAAAACAAGGACATAGAGTTAATCCCTTTTCCAATTCCTTAACTTTTAAACACTTAAGTTGGTTATCATTCACAACCTTTAGGCGGCTACTCAAAGCCCAAACACATGCCTAAAGGTTTGGGAAATACTTGACCAAAGACTATCTTTCGAATCCTCAAAATCCCCTTTTTGACTGTAGGACTGGAGTGAAGATAACCTCACTTGAATGACAACCCCAACACTCAAGTGATGCCTCCTCAAGCACCCGAGGCCTACCAAGTGAAGCTTTAAAAGTGCTTACCCGAGAGCACAGATATCCAGGGTCAAAAGTACACTCGAGCATAAAGACGCCCACTCAAGTGATAGCCCAATACTTACAAGTGCTAGCTTACACTCTTGACAAACCAATTATGAGTGACAACCCGTGAATCAGCTCTTAATGAAAAAGAACATGATCACTCGAGTGAGATCACCTTCACTCGAGTGATAACCCATATTACTCGCATGTGAGGAAGTGCACTCTTGCCTCTTCCATGAACAAGTGCAACCAAAACATAAGAAGAAAGGGAAAATATGACGCTGCACTCGAGTGAGACCCTTGTTCACTCAAGTGATGCTATCAAACCTCAGAAAAATGCAGAAAATTGACAACACTCCCCAAATTTAAGCAATATGTCTCCAATGGTCCTAAAATTCTTACACAAGGCTATTCCCACATAATTTCACACAAGGAACCCATTGGAAACCTCAAAAAATCTAAAATCCTATCACAATAACATTTTCCCCCCATGGTCACACTTATCACACACATTACCCTAATTTTACTACTTTACTCCTAATGCTCTGAACTAATTCCAATGACACCAAAACACATTATGGCATCATTTTAACCACAATACACCACCATTCCTCAATTATACCAAATTAGGGCAAAAACCACAAATCACAAAAGTATTCAAAAAATCACAATATATAGATCAAAAGGGAGATATCGCTCACTTCTTCCTCTTTCTGAAAGCTAATCTTTGATTCTTCATCATTCCAAATCCCACAAGCTCTCAAAACAACTTCTTTCCCAAATCTAAAACCAAAGCAAAGAAGCTCTCATCACTATGAACAACTTCAAGGAAGATGATTTGAGCTAAATAAGATAAGAACAAGGCAAAAACTTACCTTTTCCATTTCACTTTCCTCCCAAGCTCCAATGAAAATGAAGGAAGAAGAGAGAGAAAGAAAGGGATGAAGGAGATCAGATTTTGGGTCCCAAAACACAACCATCAACTTGAGGGAGAGAGGAGAGAGGGAAGAGTTGAAATCTTGACCCAAATCCAAGGTCCATAATTTGTCAAGTGTCACCATCTTGACCAACCTCCCATGAGCTCACATATACACAAACACATAGGATTCTGCCCCTTGATCTATTGTACAATTCAATCCTAATCATTGATCTTTAAGTTACCAATAAGTTTCCTCCTCGGTAACTGATCAATTGGCTGGCAACTTTACCGTTTCTCCCTTGATCATGGAAATTCACTTGGAATCACCCTCAAACTCATTTCCATATTCATTTACACTATACATACGCCCTTCCTCTTATTTTTATTCAATTTAGATGTTACTCCATAATTGAACTCAAATACAGGGTTTTGATGCTGCTCATAACACAAGCGACTACAATCCATACCATATTCTCCAAAAGGGTTTATTTAACACTAATCACATCCACTTTTGGAGTCAAAATCCCTTAATCAAAAATTAGGATATTACACGGGATATCACAAACTACATGCTGGAGCTGTCATAGAGTTATTTGTTCCCTGATGAAGAGCATCTATAGGTCCCCCTATCCCTAGGTTCATCATCAAGCCGGCTTCTACTACCGATTATGATGGTGCAGTTCACTTTAGTTAGTGCCTGGATACAACCTCACCTGATGATCAGCACAGTGATTCTACCCCTCTTGATAGTTAGTTTATATTTTTAGTTAAATTTATAAGAATTATATTTTTTTTAACTTCTATACAAAAATTTGTATATTTATATTTTCATTAATGTTCTTCATTCGTTTAGAACGCAAAAAAAATTTTAAAAAAATAAAAATATTATTTGCAACGGTTGTATAACATAACCTTTACAAAATATGAATATTTATAGCAGTTTAATATGATTAATCACTACAAATAGAACCTTTACTTTGTAGCAGTTACAGGCTATAACCACTATAACATGTATATTTGTAGCAGTTTAACCAACAGTAACTGCTACAATATGCAAAATTAAAAATTTAGACATAAACAATGGTTAAGAAAATTTGTAGCAGTTTCAACATATACAACCTCTATAAACTGTCAATTTGAATAATTTAATTCCTGCCTTTGGACTTTTGTAGCGATTCTACACAGCAATGACTACAAATTGAATTGTAAAATAGTAGCAGTTGGTGAACAGAAATCTCTATGAATTGAAAATTTGAAATTTGAAAGTTTATTTCCCACCAATAGGCTTGAACTTTTGTAGAAGTTTTTTTTTGTGTAACCACTAGAATTTGTCAAACATTTAAAATTTAAATTTTATATCTTGCCAATGGTTGTCCTTTTTGAAGTGGTTTATTTAACTATAACCACTACAAAAATGTACTTGGTAGTGGTTAAGGTAGTGGTTTTGGAACCGCTACAAATTGTTTGATGTTGGAGGATTTGAATATAAGCTTTCAAGCCCTGTCATTTTGTATTTACTCATCTTCTTCCTAAATTTTTTCAATAAATATAGATAATTCATGGATCAAGTTGCCACATAATTCTCTAGAATATTTGTTCGGATTAAACAATTTATTGGATTTCACCTACTCTAACGCCAGCAATAATGGAAAGAACATTTGTCCATGTCGGAGATGCAAGTTCAAGAAGTGGTATGCAAGACAAGTTGTTAAGGAACATTTGCTTATGAAGCATTTCTAGGAAGACTATACATTCTAGGGAGTTCACAGTGAGAAACCCATAATGACATTGATGATGCTATTCCTCAAAGTTCATGAGTAGATTAAGATGATCCTATTAATGATGTTGTGCATGATGCGCTTGGTTTTCAAGACGACAACTTTAACGAAGTAGTGTAAGGTTAAGAGCTAGTGTTCATAAGGAATGAACCAACTTGAGATTTTTTCTGCTTTATGGATAAAGCAGATGATCGTCTATATCAAGGTTATCGAAAATACTCGAAATTATCTTTCTTAATCAAAATATATCATATCATGTGCCTGTGTAGAATCACAGATAAGAAAATGTCAATGTTGCTGGAATTATTACAAGATGCGTTCCCAAACTTAGAGATTCCCACATCGTTCTACGAGGCTAAGAAGATTATTAATAGATTGGGCTTAAACTACCAAAATATTGATGTATGCCCCAATGATTATATGCTATATTAGGGAGAAGATTCCAACAAGGAGACTTGTAAGCAATGTCACATATCAAGGTACAAGACAATTTGGAAGGGGAAAAAGTAGGAGAAGAAACCTACAAAGATTCTCAAATACTTCCCTTTGTCGCCACTCCTATAAATATTGTATGTCATCCAAAATGGCGGAGCACATGAGGTGGCATGAAGTTGATAAGAATGAATATGGTAAATTAAGACAACCCTAGGATGCAGATGCTTAGAAAACATTTGACAAAGACTTTTCTTCTTTCATGATTAACCCTATAAATGTTTGGCTTGCTTTCGCGATAATGGTTTCAATCCATTTATGAATCTTAGCACAAGTTACAATATTTGGCTGATAGTCTTAGTTGCCTATAACTTATCCCTATATGTGTATGAAACAAAGCTCCTTTATTTTGTCTATTATCATTCCAAGAAAAAAGGCACCGGGTAATGACATCTATGTGTATCTCCAACCACTTATTGCAGAATTACTTAACCTGTAGAATGTCAGTATCAAGACATATGACGCATATGAGAAGACATTATTCAACTTGCGTGTAGCCTTGATATGGACGATTGTGACTTTCCTGGTATGAGAACATTACCAGGGTGGAATGTGCATACAGTGTCCAGCTTGCAATTTTGAATATAACGCAGTACATCTCCCCCACATCTAAAAGTGGTGCTTCATGGGGCATTAGAGGTTTCTCGATGGAAAGCACAAGTTGAGGATGTTGTATTTGAGTTTGGAAAAAGCGACAATACAGCAAAAGTAAGGTAAAGGACGGGCAGGATTTCTGCTTCTGTGCTTGAGCAATAGAGGAAGATAAACAATTTCTTCAGTCTTCTATATTAGAAATCTAATTTAATTCACCACAGTCTTATTGTCACGCACATTAAAAAAAATGTATACAACAATATGCTATATATGCTGCTTAACGAACCCGGCAAGTCAAACGATCATATTCAAGTGAGAAAAGATTTATGTGCCATGGAAGTTTGTGAAGACATGTGGCTAGATAGCATGACAAATTTCAACCAACAAAAGTTCACCCTCACAAAGCTGAACAAGGAAGTCTTCCCAGCGACGTTGAAGAAAATAAAAGTTCCTAATGGGTATTCAAGCAACATTTAATGATGTATTGATATGCAGTCTCAAAAGGTTGATGGGCCGAAGAGTTATGACTCATATGTTCTGATACAACAGTTACTTCCGATAGCTATAAAGAATGCACTTCGTCCTAATGTGTCCATCATTTTGATGGAGCTTTGTTCTTTCTTTTGGAAGTTGTGTTCCATGGTTTTGATATTTGAGGAGCTCGATCAGCTGCAATCCAAAATCATTCTTATGCTTGATCATCTGGAGATGATCTTTCCTCTATCCTTTTTAACTATGATGGTTTGTCACACCCATACTTATTTTAACTTATAGCAGAATATTAATGTGTGGTTCGGTGAGTAACACAGCATAAATATATTGATAATATGTGCATGATTACAAACATTCCTCTCAGGGATCTATATACCAATTACAATTTATGTAGCCGAACAGGACTACTAGAGTGTCAAAACCCGTTCTAATGAAACATTGACACCTTTCCGTCTTTGTTCTACCACTTCATTTCCCTTTCTTGTATAGTTCTCTTCTCTGATTTTTGCATACTTTTCGTATTCACCTATCTAAATTGTTGGTAGGGGAGGGTAAGATTCGAGAGAATTTCAGTAGGAAATAGATACTATAATGCATACATGATATAAGCTAAGTGTATGACATGTTAGCTTTAACTAGATGCATTCCCCATAATGACATTTCTACATGCTTAATGTTTCATGAAATCACATACATCACTACACAAGAAAAGATATCAATTACATGCAATTAAGGTAAGTCCCCTACCTTAGCCTTTCTTGATCCTTAAGTAAGATCCTTGAGCTTCTTGCCTCATAATACTTGTCACAGCTCGAATCTCCACTGGGTCCTATAATTCCAAATGTACCATTTAGACACTTCCATAGTGCTTCTGGTGGTAATATGAGCTTATATTGAAAAATTACTAAAATGCCCTCGGGCACCGGGCCCAGCCCTACCATACATGGTCCGATTGTACTTTTCCCGAAATTTTGACTTAGGCTATTCTAACATATTTTTACCAAAGGAATCCATTCCAAACTCAAAATTATCAAATTAACTGTCAAAAGAATAGAATGCCTTTAGTAGGCCCTATTTCTTGGTTTCAAGGGTGTTTTCATAATTGTGCTTTTTCGGACTTTTCTGAAAAGGTGACAAACTATAACCCAACTAATTTTCACTCCTGGTCTTAATGGAATAATCAAATCATTAAGAATCCAACTCTAAAGCCCATTTATAGCCCTGGTCAAAATATACAGGTTCTTCGTGAAAAATCAAGGTTTTGGGATTTTAGCTTCGTAAACATGTTTCTTTATACTCCTAACTACTTTATTGTCTATTCTCTTAGCTTACAACTTCCATTTAGTACCAACTAATTTTCCCTCTTGAACTCAATGGAATAATCAAATCATTAGAAATCCAACTCTAAAGCCCATTTATAGCCCTGGTCGAAATATACAGGTTCTCTAGGGAAAATCGGGGTTTCACGATTTCAGCTTCATAAACGTGTTCCTTTCTACTCCTAACTACTTTATTGACTATTCTGTTCTATTACAACTACCATTTAGTACCAATTTCTGTATTGACCCAATTTGAGATTAGGGGCTAATGACTTCAAAATTGATTGTAATTAGTATAATTAAACACTTTTGGATAAATGTGATATGAATTTGATATAAATGTTTATGGTGATAATTTATTAATCGTAGTGAAAACCAGGAGCAAAATGGTAAAATTGGAAATTTAATGACCAATTGATCAGTTACTAAAGAGGAAACTCATTGGTGATTAGAGATCAAGGGTTGAGATCTATTTCCTATGAGTCGGAATCCTATGTTATGCACCTATATGAGCTCATAGAGGGAGTGAACAAGATGTTGATAAGTGGCAATATGGTAGACCATGGGATTATGCCAAAAGTTAAAACTCACTTTTTCTCACTCTTCTCTCTTTTATTTGGTGGGGAGTATGGGAAAAAGGGAAAGTGCTTCATCATCATCTTCTTCTTCATTTCTCATAATCTCTCTCCTTCTTCTCCATTTTTTGGTGATCAAGGTGGAAAGAGAAAGAGAAAGCTTGAATTTTTTGTGAGTAATGATCCTTATATACTCAAATCCTCTTCATTAAACTTGTTCATAGTGTTAAGAGCTCCATTTTGGTGGTTTCAGAATTTGAAAGGTGGTAATTTGGGTGTTGGAGCAAATTGGAAGTTCGACAATCAAGGTTCTGGTTTTGGCAAAGTGAAGAGGTGAGGATTTGATGCTTTTTGGTATATTTATTGTGATTTTTGGATAAGTTTGAGAAATTCTGGAATTTACCTTGGTTTTATGCCAAATTTTTAATGTATGGATTACATGATGAATAATATTGGAATTGGTTTATTGTGAAATTATTTAAGTGTTGAGTATGATTTTAAATTTTGGAAGTGAGTTGAATAAATTTGGGTAATGTGTGTCATTGACACCCAAGAGCATGGATTGTTGTTAGGATGGGTTTTGAGTGTTTTGGAGGTTACCAATGGGTTCCTTATGCAATTTTAAGTGGGTATGAGCTTTGTGTTAAGTTTGGGAACCACTGGGATTAGTTTTGGTGAATTTGGGAATTTTTGCCTTTTGCTGCGATCTGGTAATCTGATGAGCATTCCTTGAGTGAAGCTATAAGTTCATGTTTAGGGCTGCGTCTAGGGTATGCACTTGCAGGCCAAGTTTCAAGAGTATGTTCTGACACTCGCAAGTGAAGCCTTCTCACCCGAGTGCCAAGGGTTATGCTCGAGTGAGCCTTTTCCTATGAAGTTGTCTATGCTATCGGGTTCTCACTTTTTGTGTTGCACTTTTAGGGACTTGAGTGAATTTGGAGCTATCACTCAAAGTGTGATCCCCCTTGCTCGAGTGTTGTAAGCACCTTCTAGCCATGGTTTTTGCTCATTGTCAAATACTCGCCAGTGAGAGCCACTCTCACACAAGTGCAAGTCTCTTATCACTCGAGTGAGGTCATCTTCACTCGAGTGAGCCAGCTGAAAATTAGTGTTGTGCTTCTGAAAAGGGGTCTTTAGGGTAGTTTCTTCCAACCCTTTTAGTATGTGTTTAGGCCTTTTATGGTAACCTAAAGAGTTTAAATGATAACCAACTAGAGTATTATAGAAATAAGCATTTGGAAAAGAGATTTATCAGTTGTCCCAAATTTGGTTTATAGGATTCGATATTTGCCCTGGTCGTGATTGAGTTGTGTTGGAGCACGTCAGGAAAGAACAAGGTAGTGACTCTTTCTCTTATATTGTGTGTGAATCATTGTATGTATGTATGTATGTCATGCATTGTGTTATTGCTGATACTTTATGACGCTTTGTGGAGCTTTGTGATACTTGTGCCTTGTGATGCTACTGCATAGTGTTTACCGCGAAAGCGGGCATTAAGATTACAGCGAAAGCTGGCATAATGATTACAGAAAAAGCAGGCATAGTGCATTATGATTACAATTGTGAATGCTGTCATTTGTGGCGTGAGCCATAAATCATTGTGTTGATGCTGAACATGATAAAGTTACATGCTATGTGTTTATACATTGTATGAGTGATTTGTTACTACTGGGATTCTTTAGAATCTCATTCTTTCCAATGACTAATATTTCAGACAGGGCAAGTGCCTCAAAAGGGAAGCGGACAACCCAGAGTGGTTAAGATCTCTTAGGGACATTAATTTTTGGATTGTTGGTTATCTGTTTTGGATTTGGGATTACTGTATGTAGATGGGATGTAAATACATTTTTGGATATGTAATCCTCTATTTTGGGAAACTTTAAACCCATTTTATATATACATGTAACCTAGGGTTGCCGGGATTTTAGTTGTGCACTCTGATATTTATCAATGTGATTTGATTTCTCAAGTAATTATATTCGAATGTGAATGTGAGACCAGGTTGAATATATTCTGAACTGTTTTTTGGGATACCCCATCTTGAAGATGAGGGATTATAATTGTTGTTTTGTTTTATTGTTCTTTATTTCCCTTGAATTTCATAAATTGAATGTAATTATGATGAGGGGGTTACAATTTGAGCAGCATAATAGCCCCACACCCATATTTTCCATTTTTAAAACCAAAGACAATCCAGCAAAATTTCACCGATTAAATTGTCCACAACAACCAGAATAGTCAATATACAAGAGTTTGTAGGTTACCTCAAGTTCCCACTAGCTTTTTCTCACTATAGCTAAAACCCTAGCCCTTTAACAATAGATTTTTAAGCTTCCAAACCTTAAAGAACAAAGAGGAGTAGCTTAGGGTTGGAGTTTTTCATGTTAGGAGCTAAATCGTCGGAGAAATCGGCTTACCTTACAAGTTCTCTTCTCCTTTTCTCACTAAACTCTCTCAGTTCTTCTCTTTCTATTTTCAGCTGTATGCAAGTGATATGGCTAAAGGAAGGAGAAGGATGATGTTTTATATCATTTATTATATGATATTTAATTATTAATTTAATTTCAAACAATTTCTGATTTAAGCAATTTTTGGAAGATTTTCTGCCCAAACTTTGGAAAATCATAAATAATTCTTCAAAAATTGAATTAGAGTGATTCCTAAGGTTTTAGAGCCCATATTGAGTTTAGTTTCAAGAAAAAATATAGCATTTTTCCAAATGAAAGCACACAATTCGTAGTATTTCAATCGTTGCATGCTGTTCAAGAAAATAATCAATTTTGATGGGTGAACTTCAAAAAATCATAGCCTTTTGTATATAGCTCTAATTGATTCATATGACCTATCAAATTAAAGCTTAAGATGTCTACTTTCACCTTGTAGAATTTCATAATTTTTGAACATCATTTGCTCAATCAAATGCATTTCATAACAACATTGCCTCACTGGAAGCATTGAAACAGAATGCACATGCAACTCCAATAAATTCCATTTTTGTATACAAATTTCCCATACTCTTTAACTTACTATTTTATTCCCTTTAATACCTCAAAGATATAAGAAATGTTAGAGAATAGGTTTGAGACAACTAGTAAACCAGGGCTTAGCAATCCGCTTAATTTAGGCTTATTCCCAAACCTCCAATGCCAAATGCCGGGATATTACATGGTTTACCTTACAATCCACCTTGTTCATGAAACAAAGATCACTGGCCCAGTTCAATATCGATGGATGTTTCCTATTGAGAGGTACTCATTTTACATATGTGCATCATTATTAGTTCCTATGTTTGCTAGTCACCTTTTTCATCATGTAGGATCATTTTTCCCTTCTTCACTTTGTAGGTTTCTTGGGAAACTGAAATCTTATGCAAGGAATAAGGCATGGCTAGAAGGTTCTATAGCTAAAGGTTATATAGTGGATAAGGTCTTGTATTTCTATTCAAGGTGCTTTGATGATATTGAGATGGCTTTCAACCGCCTGACTCATGTAGACGATTGACCTGAACCAATACCATTATCAAGAGAATTTATCCCTTGTGTTGGAAAACTAGTTGGAGGAACTGAGAACTTCAAACTAACGGCAACCGAGAAGTTGCAAGCACATAGACATGTTTTGATTAATTGCACTTAAGTTAAACCCTTCCTTCAAAAAGAATTATACACTTATGTTATTCTATTTCTTGTGTAACATTTTTTACTTACATTTCAAGATCATCTTCCCATAATTAATTGCAAGGAATTGAAAAGTCATGTGAAGTGTCAACTCAGGATCCATACACAAAATTCTCTGAAGTTAACAAAAAGGTCCCTTTTACACAATAACACTGTCTCACTTGCAACTCCAACAAATTCCATTTTTGTATACAAATTTCCCATACTCTTTAATTTACCATTTTACTCCCTTTAATACCTAAAGATATAAGAAACATTAAGGACTAGATTTGGGATACCTGATAAACCATAGCTTAACAGTTCACTTAATTTAGTCTTATTCTCAAGTCTCCAATCCCAAAATTTGGGATATTAAATTTCTCCCCCCGTTCAATAAATTTCATCCTCAAAATTTGAATGTGTAGGCTTACATGCAACATAATGATCATATTCAATCTATCTCTTTCATATGCAAGCTTATCGATCATGTAACGCAATCATCATTTTCTCATCAAAGTTCTCAGATATTACTCAACATTCATAATTCATTTAGTACATAGTATGTAACATGTAATCAAACACACAACCCACTGGTCCATTCCCACAGTGCTTGATTCAGAAGGCCTCACAGCCTCAGCTCACATGTTTTACACCCAGCCTTTTGACTACAAGCAACCAGTACAGCGCAACCCACCTGGCCATGTTGAGGTATGAGCCTCCTGATTATAGATTTATTAGTAGCATATTTTTCTATTTCCTATGTACGTGTTTGAAATGCCTACTAGCCTCTATACATTCAACCTATCACTATTCACATATGCTACTTGTTTGTTATATATAGACTACATCGTTCATTACTACATAAAATGTTTGTCTGGTCTTACTACCCAGGGTTATTACCCCATGTAAACATACATATCGGGTCTTACTACCTTTGTTGTCTATTTTGTACTTATGGGCCATCCAGCCTATTACTATACTGATTGTCCATCAAGACACATAGTCAATTTTTTTAGGCCTCATTGCCTTATTGGACACTACTTAGTGTATTTAGCCTTGTGGTTTAGTCATTCTACTTGCACAACATTGAGTATTCCATTGTCACCACCCTGTATAAACATATACACTGGGACATACCGATAATATATCTGTCTGTATTGATGCTCACCTATTCAGTGTTCAGGACCAAATGACCAAATCACTATTTGACCCTTACTAATCATGCTGTGTGCACTGTAACATGAATGGGTAAGTGATTATGCGAGGCTACAGCTGTTGAGATGCACATTCCTCTACTTGACCTTATTATATCAGAACACATCCCAATCCATGTCTACTTACATCTATGTAGACCATAAAGGTTAGCTATGGATCTGGGATTGTTAACACTGGTGCTGTTGAGAGGTATTCGCCGCCATTCTACCCTACTACACTAGGGCTCATCCCAATCTTTGTTTACATGTGTCACTATAAACTATATAGGTTGTGTGACTGTTGACCAAATAGGTCATTGCACTGTACACCACGTAAGGTGTAATACTATACATCACTCTAGATGTAATACTATACACCATACTGGATGTAATAATGTACACCTCTCTATACGTAATAAGGTTCATCACACATACTGTAACATTATTGACCATTAAGGCTATATTATGTTTTGGGATGATCAACACTAGTGTGAACATCAACCTCTCTTGTAAGTTTCAAAATAGCACCTAGATTTACCACACTTTCGCTATCCACATTGATGCATCATACTATTAAATACAATATAAGTGAGGCTACACTGCCTGCCCAACCTTGCCTTATTACCTCATTAGATTCCACTTGGCCTCCGTAGTAACTCACAATTATCCATAGAAAATGTGATAGATAAATATGCCATACACCATATAGTATAAAATGAAAATTCACATTAATCTTTGTGTGCACACAAAGTTTACTCTAGGGTCAAAAACAACTAGCCACACATTGCTTTAATCAAATTCAAACTAGCAGCAGCAATGAATTTAATATCCAAATCCATGTAAGATAAAGCACAAGAAGAGACTGAAATTGTTCACTAATCCCTGTTCTGAAGCCAGTCATAAGTTCAAAACAAACAACATCCTTCCCTTCAGCTTTAATGACAGCATCTCTCTTTCTCTATTGCTCACTACTGGAGTCAATATTAGCTCATTCACCAGAGTCAACAATGGCAGCAGCTTCCTCACACTTACGTTCTCTGATTCAAGCTCCAAAAACATCCACAGTGCAACCGATTCAGCTTTCAAGCTCTGGTTCTCGTCCGGAATCAAGAATAAAGAAGACGATGAACAATGGAAAATCACAGCTCCTCTGGCTCTTGATGCTCATCTTGTCCATTCCTTCCTCAGGTCCGATCAAACTCTCTGGTTCAGCTCCTTTCCAGCTGCTCTCCTCCTCCGCTAACTTTTCAAGAACCCAATATTGCGGCTGTCTTCTCCGTTCTCTTTTCTGTCCAGCTCGTCTCTTTGTCTTCAGTCCAAAAAACTCATAGCCTTTGCTTCCTTTCTTCCTTTTTAATTTCCAGGACCCCCAATTTTTTATCTTCATCTCCATAGCACCTCTTCATATCTTTATAAATCAGAAGCCTAAGCCCAAAACTACTACATAACATTGTCTTTGGCCTTACATCTATTCCTTATACCAAGGCCTTTTTTTTTATTTGGCAAGTGATTCAAAATACCCCACTGTGAAAGCCCAAACGTGCAACCAAACTATGATGACAAAGAGAAATGAATTATTATATAATAGGAGAAATAATAATAACAATAATAAATGCTGATTTTGTTTTATTTGAGAAATATTCCCTTTATTATTTACTCTTAAACTCAAAAGCTTTCATTTTAAATTAAAATCCCATAAATAATGCATCCATTGATATCTCATAAAATCTCATTGAATCTTCCAAAAATGCATAGATAACTCTCCAATTATCTTCAAAATATTCTTTAAATGTACAAAATATGGAGAGTTATCATAAAGCAATTCAGTTTGCTGACAAATTTCCAATCAAATTTTGGATAAAAATCAACTTCAAAGATTTTTAGGTTGTTTGAATTACATAGGTGATTTCATTCCAAATCTAAACAATATCACTAAGCCTCTCTATAAGTGTCTTAAGAAAAGTCCTCCTCCATATACAAATGATCATACTAATATGGTTATCAAAATCAAATCCCTTGTTCAAAATCTTCCATGCTTGTATCTTCTAAATCAACAATCATTTAAAATTGTTGAAATCGATGCCTCTAACGTAGGTTATGGTGACATTCTTAAATAAAAAATTTAGTGTAAAGAGCACTGCATTGTATTTACTTTGAAACATTGGAATAGGGCTCAACAAAACTATTCCACAATCGAAAAAGGAATTTTAGTAATTTTTTTATGAATAAAAAAATTTCAAAGCAATTTGTTAAATCAAAACTTTTTGTCAGAGTTGACTGCAAATCTGTAAAGGATGTTTTGCAAAAAAAATGTTAAAAATTTAGCATCACAATAGATTTTTGCCCGTTAGCAAGCAATCTTAAGTGTCTTTGATTTTGAAATTGAATTTCTCAAAAGCTCTTCAAAACTCTCTGCTTGACTTTCTGACGAGAGAATTTTTGCAGGGGAAATAAGATGACAAAAAATGTTAGATAAAGAGAGAAAAAAGAAAGGACAGGGCATTGCGCAAAAAGAAAAGGACCCCAAGAAGGTCACAAAATCGCATCTTTCGGTTGCAAAATCAATAGCAGGATCATCGATCCACTAAAAAGGTTCCTCTTTAACGACCAAAACTTCTAATCAATCTGATCTCAAAATGTTAGGCATAGTTATGAATCCAGAAGACTATGCCTTCCCAATTGAAACACTTCAGGCCTTGGCTTCAAATCAATCCCTACCCAAATTACCAACCAAAACATAGGCAGATATAGCTGAAGAAGAGTCTATGACTTTAGCCTTAGCAATCAAAACCAAATCCCAAGACATGATTCAGATGATGAGGTGTACAGCCTCGGTAAAGATTGATTCCATCTGGGTCACAAAATTCGTCGGCATAAGAGTTTAAGACCAGCTGACACAAATTTCTGCTTCAGATGAAGATTTGATGTAAATACTCAAAGAATCTCGATTGTTAAGCAGAAAAAATTAATGTATTATTTTTACTTTAGTAAAAGCAAAAGTAAAGGCACTGTTACTTGAGTAACATATTTCTTACTCCAAGTTAAAGTGGTTTTACCCAAAGGGGAAATAATAATTAAAGTGACTAGGGACTGAATTGAACGTCTGTAAAATGGCATTTCATTTTAGCTGTTACACACTCGATTCTTGACTACCCTTCAGAATCACTTCTTTCCCCCATCTTGTTTGTAAGCATTTTCTTTCTTTCTTTTGTTTTCATCTCTATGCATTTCTTTTAAATTCAATAATAAGTAACAGACTGGTCTAAAAAGTAATAGACTTTTTAGACTAGCTGTATAAAGACCTGGGTTACAACAGGTCTAAAAAGTAAGTTTTTAGATCTGCTGTATGAAGACTTGATCTAAAACCGGTCTAAAAAGTCATTTTTCCACTAGTGGCCATTTCACCCTGACACTGTTCAAGTATTTGTAGGCAAATACCACTACTTTCCTGGGACTCACAACTGATGACTTAGGCATCACATTAGCAAATTACTCATGGTCAATTCACACTGGTTATTCTGAAGATGATGAGCTGTATATTCTTACCTCAGAAGCATACAAGGTTTATTATGTCGAGGACGAGAGGCATAAGGATTGACACATGGTGGTTTATTTGAAGCCTCGAGACCTTTACGACATGGGTGATGGTGATAACAACACCTACGAGAGTGAGCTATTTTAGCCCGCCAATTTTGAAAACTTATTCCTTGAAGGCAATGACAATTCACCTATAGTTCGGTGCGCCTTTTTAAGTTCACATGAATTTTTGCACAAAATAATACCACACTAACAATTTCTTCATACAAGTTTTGTAGGGATGGTGAGGAAGAATGATTAAACAAATTATGCTTTTGTTTTGTATCCCTTGATGTAAGTTTTTTAACAAAAATTCAGGACAATATTTGTAGCGGTTATATAACAACCACAAAATCATCCAAAAACTGCTACAAAAGTAACAACTGCTACAAATAGACATAATAACTGCTATAAAATTAAACAGCTATAAAACCTATCACTTTAACTGCTACAAATACTACGTAGATCCCTATAAATATCCTACCATACCTCATTTCAAACACTCACCTATTTCTTTCAACCCCACCTCTCTTTCATTTTCTCTAATTTACAAAATTTTTTCTAAGAGCTGAGAAGTTAAACAAGGTGATGAAATATGGTAACAAGTTTTTTTATTCTTTCATTTCAATATTTTTTCCCTCGTATAATTTATATTCTCACTATTTTTCTTTTTTTCCAGACATTGCAGGACCTTTTCTCACCGTTTCGTATTTTCCTTACATGGTGATAACCACATTGCAGCAGACAAAATAATTTCTTATTACCTATATATCCTCAACAATATTACCAATATAAAATTTATACTTATCCAACTTAATTAAATCATTCTTTTAAATAATAACTACATCAGCTAAACTATTTAAATAATAAACTATTCAATCCCATATTATAAAAGTGAAGACGGATAATTGTATAATTTTTTTGAAATTTCAAATGACATTAGTAGCCGTTATTCAACCGCTACTAACTTTTGGCACCATGTTTTTACAATTTACAATTTCAATTTAGTAGCAGTTTTGTAACCACTACAAACATGGAGCCAAATTTTCATTTTTCATTTCTCATCATGTAAAATTATGGCATCAACATTTGTAGTGGTTATAAAACCGCTACAATATTGACCGAAGGTGAGTTATCACATTTTAATCTTGTAGCGGTTAGAAGAAACCACTACAAATATAGTGGCGGTTTTGTTACTTGAGTAGCGGTTATGTATAACCGCTACAAAAACGTTTGCAATAGTAGGTTTTTGATGAACCCATGTCGTGTGAGTTCTCAAAAAAAAAACTAGGTTAGAAAATGTAGCATAGTAGCTCAACCTAGGTTGTTCTTGTGAGCAGATTAATTTCCAAGTTTCTAAGTAGTAAAGTGATAAAAACCCTTGAAGTTATAAGAAATCATTTTGAGAATTTGATTTTAAAACTAATGAAGTAATCTAAGCTAAAACAATATTTTTGTATTTTTCAGTTTTAAAAACAAAGTAGCAATAGGAATTGAAATTAACACTAATAACAAGATAAATTCAATTAACTAATATAATGATGAAATGTGATTCCCTTGAGTTGAGGTTTTAGTCTTCCTTGCTTGCTAATGATATGAATTCCACAATATGAGTCAAGAGGATGGAACTAAGTTACCACTAGCTCCATACTTGCAATAATCATTTAATTCATCCTACCGAAGCAATTAAATGTATACCATCAAATAATTCAGACTCAAGGAGATGAATAATCAACTTCCAATTCTAGCTTGTACTTACCATTACAAATGTTCAACACATTTAGTTTAGTCATTTACAATCCACTTAACCAAGTTGGAACAAACAACTCAACCTTCTCCAAATTTCAATCATACAAAGCTTAATTAATCAACTCCTAGCTCAACCACCAAGTTTATTCACTTGGCATAAAATAATCTAAATCATAATCACATACTTTACCAAGCCATACAGTTATGAAATAGAAAGAGAGCTTAAGGAGTTCCATTGAAGTTTAGAAGCTCAAACCATTACCCAACTCAAGGAAATCACCAACACTTTAGCTACTCAAGTAAGAGGAGCAAGAACATGAAGCTTAATGAATGTTGAACATATGAGCCATAGAAAATTGCAACAACCACGAATAGGTTTTCAATACTCGTCCAAATTTCCTTTCGTCCAGCTGCTCATCACGCTTCAACTTTTCTATTTTGTGTCTCATCCCCTTTCACACACAGCCGCTGCTTCCTTTTTCATTTCGGTGCTGCCTGTCTCTTGTCCAGGCCCCCTTTTCTTTTATTCTTCCCTTTTATTAGGTTAATATCTTCAACAGCCGCCACACACCTCTCACATAGAGCCGACTCACTTGGTCCAGCTCATCTCAATTCCTTCAATCGGTCCAACCCCTCTTCCTTCGGTGCACAATGACGACTGCTTCAATTGCTTCTTGTTGCTCTCATTTAACTCCTCAATTGCTCACTTCAGTTCAGCTCCTTACTTCGGTCAACAAAAACGGCTCACCTCTTCTCTTCTTTCTATTCAATTCGGTTTACTTGCTTCTCTTCTATTTCTTCAATTATTCCTTTCTATCCTATCCCTTTTCACATTACGATCCACTCTTCCCATTTCAATTCGGTCAAGCTACTGTTCTTTTCCCTTATCAATTCTATCCAGCTATCCTCTCTTCTGCTTAACAACCGTCACTCTCAATTCTTTTCTCATCCTTCCTTTTCTCTTTAGGTTAAAAAGTGAGTTGTGCCTTGTTTGGATAAAAGGTAAAAATCTATTTTGGTATTAGGTTCAAAATTACAACTACCAAACAAGGCCCTTACTCATTTAACCTCCTCTTAGAAAAAATGTGAAAATAAATTCTGCACTTGTGATGTTCCACTTTTGTCCTTCATTAAGCTCCAAAATAACATCTTTGACCTTGATCACTCAAGTTATGCCACATCATCACCTACAAAATTATATTCACAAAGGTAATATCTTTTGTTCACAATTAAAGAATAATGGGAATGACAAATATTAATTAAAAATTATAACAATTTAACTAATATAATTCCCAAATTATCCTTTTACTAAAATCTCACTTTAACACTTGATTATGCCCAAAATATTCAATGAAGTCCTACAAAAACCAAAGATTAATTAATAAAAATATATATAAATATTGAGCTCTATCAATTCCCCCACACTTAAGCTTTTACACTCCTGAGAAAAACATTAAACTCAACATAGGTAAAGAGGGATGAAATTTGGAAGGATAAGCAAGATCAAGCTTCAAGAATTACACTTAGTCGAATAACAAGGTATCCTCCAATTGAAATTCAATGAACATACCAAAAATTGAAATAGTTAAAGCAATGCAAAGTTTAATTATAATGAGCTTAATTGGAAACCTTAACTAGGACAAGTGTTTGCACTTTTCTCTCATATAAGGTAGTTTTTCACTTGCATCCACTTTAACCACACTCTACCATAGGCTTTTAGTATTTCTAGGCTCTCCACTACTTGCAACAATGGCATAAATAAATCCAAAGGACTTTGTAGGGTTGTAATGTTGAATAGGCCAAATGATGGAAAATGTAACAAACACTATGGTTGCACCAAATAATTTGCTAGATCACTTAGCACCATGGAACTAACTTAATTCACATATTCTACCATTGTAACTTTATTTCTTTCTTTAAATTTTTTTCTCTTCACACTTTTTCTCTTCTTTTTCTTCTTTTCTATTTTCTTTCTTTTGACTATTCACATGGTATTATTTTTTTTCTTTCCTTTTCTTTTCTAATATATAATAGTACTATTTTTTTAGTGCTATGAAGAACTTGATAAAGATGCAAGCATAGCATTTGTATAATGAAATGGAAATGAAAGTGAAGGGCTCAAGGGGTTAAACAAAGGTAAATGATGAATGGTTTGTGTTTGGGTAAATGGGTGATGAAATGAATGCCAATGTCATCTCTATCCATACCATTGCAAAATATAGCCTCAAGCAAGAAACAAAACAAGTTCTAGAGAGCAATAATCTAAGTAGATGAATCACACAATGAAATGAACAACTAGGCCCAAAACACCTTCCAACTGGGCTTTTTGTTTCCTAACAAACTCATCAAAATTAAACTATGCATCATTAAAACACTTGAATTTTATGGCAATTCACTAATTCAAAGCAAGTTTCAACCATGAATCCAACTAAGAGTAATCAAGATACTTGAGCATGCCTAAAGGCTTCAAAAATCTTAGTGAATTGGACCAAAAAACAATAGAGGACACAAGCAGGAGACAGAGGCATATGATATCACAATGAATTCTCATGAGAATAACACACACTCCCCCACACTCAATCCTTACATTGCCCTCAATGTAATGCACAAAAACAAAGAACCTAGACGCACTTATCTCTTGGGTGAAGTGAATGTTGTGAAGTCCAATTCAAGATTGAAGCACAACACATCATCGTCACAAGGAGAGAGAGGACAAAACATAAGTGGAAATAGTTCTCAGAAATTAGGAATAAGGATAAGAGAAAAGGGTAGTGTAGGATAAGGTTAAGCACAAGAGTATGATTCAAAATGGAGTTTATTCAATTGGAAAATGCAAAACAAATAGACTACTTTTTACTGCTGGTAAGTCCTTCCCCCACACTTGTTCAATAGCATATATCATCAAATAAAACAAGAAACAAGGTAAGGAAAGAGACTATCATGTGCATTATGGTGGTTGATGACTAGCATGGTAGTGCTTCAACAAGTGACCATTCACTTGAAACTTTACACCACTTCAAGATCTTCGAGCTCTATTAATCCAAAGCTATGCACCTTGACCACTTTGTAGGGACCTTGCCATTTGGTTTTAAGCTTCCTATTTTTGAGCTTGAATCTTGCCTTTAATATAAGCACTTGCTCTCCTTCATGAAACTGCTTTTGTAAGATGCCTTGATCATGAATCAATTTGGATTTTTCCTTATAGATACGAGAACTTTCATATGAATCCAACCTCAACTCTTTTAGCTCCTGTATCCCAAGCATCCTTTCCTCAGCAGAACATTGAAGATCCATATTACAAGTCTTCACAGCCCAATAAGCTCTATGCTCTAGCTCAACAGGTAGATGGCAACCCTTACCAAAGACTAACCGAAAAGGAGACATGCCAATGGGAGTTTTAAAAGCTGTACGATATCTCCAAAGAGCATCATCCAACCGGAGACTCCAATCTTTCCTACTTCGATTGACAATTCGCTCCAAGATATACTTGATTTCCCCATTAGACATCTTAGCTTACCTATTTGTCTATAGATGGTATGGGGTAGAAGTCTTGTGGAGAACACCATATTTGGATAGCAAGTTGTCCATCAATTTGTTGCAAAAATGTGAGCCATGAACACTCACAATTGCTCTTGGCACATTAAACCTACAAAAGATATAGTACGTAGGAATTTTATAACAGTAGAGGCATCATCCTTCCTTGTAGGAATGGCCTCAATCCACCTTGAAAGGTAATCAACAGCCAACAAAATGGACAAATATCCATGAGATATAGGAAATAGACCCATAAAATCAATGCCCCAAACATAAAAAACTTGACAAAACAACAAGGGTTGTTGCGGCATCTCATGCTTTCTAGATAAACCCCCAAAACGCTGGCATGCATCACAAGTTTTACAAAAAGCATAATAATCCTTAAAGAGGCTAGGCCAATATAAACCACAATCTAAGATTTTCCTAGCAGTTCTCTTTACCCCAAAGTGACCACCATACAACAAAGAATGACAAGATGTTATAATAGAAGAAATTTCATCATCCGGTATACATCTCTTAATGACTTGATCACTACAATGCCACCACAAGTAAGGAGGATCCCACAATAGTATTGAGATTCATGTTTCAGCTTCTGTTTCTGAAAACTAGACAAAGAATGAGGTAACACTCCAGCAGCAAGATAATTCACAATATGAGCAAACCATAGGTCATGAAGTGTAATAGCAAGGAGATAGGTATCAGGAAAACCATCACAAGTGGGCAAGCGGCTTAGATGATCAGCAACAAGATTTTCTGCACCTGTTTTGTCCCTAAAATTTGTGTTAAATTCTTGAAGTAGTAGTATCCACCTTAGTAACTGAGGCTTAGTTTGAGTCTTCCTAGATAAGAACTTGACAGCAGAATGATCATAATAGATAATTACTTTAGAATTCACTAGATAAGACCGAAACTTCTCAAGTGCAAAAACAATGGACAAGAGCTCTTTCTCAGTGGTAGTGTAATTGATTTGAGCCTTATCCAATATTTTCAAAGCATAAGCAATAACACAAGAGGTCTTACCAATTTTTTGACCTAGAACCGCACCAACAACACTATTGGAAGCATCACAACAAAGCTCAAAATCAAGATCCCAATTAGGAGCAATGAGTATAGGTGGAGAAATGAGTCTAGACTTCATTTCATCAAAAGCCAATTTGCATGCATCATCAAAGATGAAATCCACATCCTGTTGGAGAAGCTTAGATAGGGGACAAGCTATTTTAGTAAAATCCTTAATGAATCTTCTATAAAACCCAACATGCCCCAAGAAAGATCTAAGTTCTCTTAAGTTAGAGTGATAAGGAAGAGATGAAATTACTTCAATTTTAGATTTGTCAACTTCTATACCCCTCTTACTTATCAAGTGGCCTAAGACTATTCCTTGATCTACCATGAAGTGGCATTTCTCAAAATTTAGCACAAGATTCTTTTGCATACACTTTTCTAATGCTCTCTCCAAATTCAGCAAACATTCTTCAAAAGAATTCCCATATATAGAAAAATCATCCATAAATACCTCATTACCTTATTCAAGTAAGTCACTAAAAATGGATAGCATGCATCTTTGAAATGTCCCAGGAGAGTTGCATAACCCAAAAGGCATCCTTCGGTATGCAAACGTCCCAAATGGACATGTAAATGTTGTCTTTTCCTAATCCTCCAATGTAATAGGAACCTGAAAATAACCAGAAAAACCATTAAGGAAACAATAATGTGATTTACATGCCAATCTTTCTAGCATTTGATCTATAAAGGGGAGGGGAAAGTGGTCCTTTCTAGTTGCGTCATTCAACTTTCTAAAGTCTATATAAACTCTCCAAGAGTTTTGGACTCTTGTTGGAATGAGTTCGTTCTTCTCATTTCACACAACTGTTATTCCACTCTTTTTTGGAACAACTTGGACCGGACTGACCCACTCACTATTTGAAATTGGATATATGATCCCTGCACTTAAGAGTTTGGTGACTTCCTTCTTAACTACATCTAAGATGAGCGGGTTGAGTCTATGTTGGGGCTGTCTCACAGGTTTAGAAAACTCATTCAAAAGTATTTTGTGGGTGCACACAGTTGGGTTAATACCTGGAATGTCACCTAAAGTCCACCCTATTGCCCTCTTGTGTTTCTTCAACACATGGAGTAAACTCAACTCCTCAGATATACTTAAGGAACTAGAGATAATGACAGGTAATTGATCATGTTCAGCAAGAAAACCATACTTCAAGTTAGGGGGAAGGGGTTTCAAATCAAGTTTAGGGGTTACACAATTGAAGGTAAAAGTTCTTTCAACTAAAGTGCACCAAGAAACTTCCCTTTCTTTTGAGAATCCCCAATAATTATTGGATTAGAAGTATGTCCCCCTTGTTTAGATGTGGATTGAGATTGTGGCTCATTCACAAAGCAACCTGGACTACCACCTACATCTTTCAAAGAGTGAAATATCTGAGAAGTAGTATCATGAAATGGTATGCAACATTGTACTAATTGATTAGAATTGAGTTTCTCCCCTATTGCAGTCTTGACATGTGGTTGTCCATTATTTCCAAAATTTTCAGCAAAGAAATTTATGACTTTTGACCTGCTAAGTTCATCACCAAAAGGAGAATGTAAGTATTTCAACAATTGGAAAGAAGTGAGGTTACCCACACAATCATCCTTGAGGCTAGGAGAAGTCTGAAACTTGTAAGATGGAGGAATGTGAAGCTTAAACCCATAAATTGCAATCGAGCCATCAGTAGCACATTGATTTCTTTCCTCATGTTCAACAATGACTCCACTTGTGTCCATAGGAGCAGATTCAGTGCTAATGGATGTTGCTTCACTTCCAAAAGTGGAATCCACTTCACTAGCATTCTCAAATTCTGCAAAGCTACACAATAATTCTTTCCCAACACCATGATAACTATCAAATGAAGATATAGTACTACCAAGGTTAGAAAAATAAAAAATAAAAGGATTGGAAGTAGAAAGTGAGCTATCAATTGACATGCAATCAATACTACACATATCATCATCACAATCAATAGAGGGAGAAGAATTTGAAACAATGGTAGCACATACATCATCATGACAATCATTTTTCACACACAATGAGAAAGCAAACTCGTCAATTGCCTCTTCCAAGGCCAAATCAATCTCATTCAAGCCAAAAAAGGAGTAGTCCTCAAATGGGTGATTCATAGCTTCAAAAACATTGAACCGAATGACATGATCACCTACTTCCATAGTTATGTACCCATCCTTCATGCTAATGATAGTATTAGCTGTACGCATGAAAGGCCTACCCAAAATCAATGGTTCCTCAACTGAGACCTTCATAGACATGTCTAGGACATAAAAATCAGCAGGAAACACTAAGTCTTTGACCTTGACTAAGATGTCTTCCAATAAGCCATGAGGTTTCCTAATGGTGCGATCAGCTAGTTGTAGGATGACACTAGTGGATTTGATGTTTATGAGGCCAAGAGAGGTGTAAACAGAGTAAGGCATGACATTTATAGCCGCTCCTAGATCAAGAAGAGCATTACTAAAAAGCATGGTACTTATAGTGCATGGAATAGTGAATGAGCCAGGGTCTTTACACTTAATTGGAAGATGGGGTTTAAACATAGTAGACATACTAGGACTCAACTAAACACACTCATTGGGTTTACACCTACGCTTTTGGGTGTACAAATCATTCAAGAATTTAGCACAAGCAGACATTCCTTTCAACACATCAAACAAAGGCAAATTAACTTCATTCTTACTGAAAATATCCATCATATCAAGAAATTTCTTTTCATTTGAAACCTTTTTCCTAAGCACATATGAATTAGGAAATGGAATTTCAGAGAGATTTACCTTTTTACCTTCCCCTTTGCTTGAAGAAGAAGAAGTTGAAGGGTCTAGTACCTTAGTATTTGTTGAAGTTGACACTCCTTGCTTGCTATCCATATTTGAATTTGGAGAGGAATGCCTTTGTAGAAGCTTCTATTCAACCATACTCTCAGATTTTCTGATAGCAAGGTGAGTGCTTTGATCAGAGTTATCACTACCATCAATATCTTCCACTTGTGGTTGCAATAGAACCTCAACCTCTTTATTGTGCCTATCACTAGAATGCATTCCAGATTTGAAACTCTTAGCGTTTTCTTTAAATCGGACTTCTTTACCCACTTGTTTACCACTCCTCAAGGAGATAGCATGTACATCCTTAGGATTGATCACAGTGTTGGAAGGCAACCTTTGTCCACTTTTAGCTTGTTGCTCATTTAGGCTATCAGACATTTGAGTGACAAATGAAGTAAGGTTAGAATTCTTAGAATCCAACAACTCCAACCTGTTAAAGATTGTATCAAACTTAGTCCCAATGTCAGAAAATTTAGAATTGGTTTGAGCTCTCTCTTCATCAAATCTCGAGGCTAAGTTACCCATTGAAGATGACACATTGTTCATACACTTGAGAAGTTGAGAGATGTCATCTTTAGTAGCATGGGATTCAGGTGTAGCAACCACTATTTGTTGGGGATTAGATTGGTTTAAAGGTCCTTGAGTTAAAGCTTGATTTGAAGAACTCCCTTGAAATTGATTCTGGTTCCTCTAACCAAAGTTGGGATGGGACCTCAAACCCTCATTGTATGTATTAGAGTAGGGATTCCAAGGCCTTTGATTATGTCCTTGTCTCCCTTGAAAAATAGCCGAGACCTCCCCAAGTTGGTGTGGGCAATTAGGAGCAATATGCATGTGAGAGCTATATATGTCACAGCTAGGAGCCACTAGAGGTTGAGAATGTGACCCGTGAATGTTCACATTGTTTAGATGGGCCATGAGCTTATTGAGGTCAGTTCTCATATCTGTCATTTGGGATGACAAATTATCATACTCCCTTGAAGATCTTGAAGCATGTGAGACCTCATGGACTTGTCTAGCATTCAACCCTTCAAATTGTTGATAACTACTAGCTATCTTCTCAATTAAAGCCCAAGCTTCTTCAAGTGTAAGCAACTGAATAGTGCCTCCAGAAGATGAATCCAAACTCTTCCTATCCTGAGGAAGCAACCCACTATGAAAATATTGCACCAATCGAGCTTCTAGGATTTGGTGATGTGGACACTTGGCTAGAAGTTCTTGAAATCGCCACCAATACTCATAAAAAGATTGATGGAGGCCTTGTTTAGCACCGAAGATTTCCTTAGTAAGAGATGTTATCTTTGAATAAGGGAAGTATTTTTCCAAAAAACCACTATTCAAGTTGTCCCAGGATGCTAAAGCATTAAGATTGTCGTGAGGTAGCATCAAGAACCACTCCTTAGCTTTATTTTCCAATGTAAAATGAAAGACTTTCCGGCACATCTCATCTAGATCAACTCCCATTGGTTTCATGGAGGTTCACACAATGTACATATTCCTCAAGTGCCTGTTAGGGTCGTTTGCAGGTAAACCATGAAATTTTGGTAAGTGACTCAACAAAGGACCTTTCAACTCAAAATTAATATTGAATTCAGGACAAGAAAGGAAAGGATCAATAATATCAGTAGAAGAGGTAAGATCTTTGATAGTTCTATGCTCCCCAATAGGTAGAGGTACGTCTTCTGGAGGGGGAACTGGATCCATGGTAAGATGGTGATCTACAATGAATGAAGAGCCAATATGAGAAGAATTATCACAAGTATGTGCAACAACTTTGGTGTCAATGACTTGTCCAAGCCCTACACTAGATGATTCAGCTTTCTTACCTTTCTTAAGTAACCTAATTGTCTTGTTAATATCTTTATCTAAAGGCACAAGTTCAGTTTTCTGAGATCTAGTCATGCACAGTAGAAAGACTCATATAGACACACAATTACAGCAAAGTAATTGGTCAAATGGTCAATTGAAGAAGGGTTGTATACAGCAAAAATTAGCAACTTTTAGGAAACTAAGATAACTAATCTTTAACAACCAAAAGAGTTAACCACAACCAATAAAATTCAAGTGTCTAAAGAGTAAGGCCAGTTTTAGCAATAACAAGACAAGTGCAACACAATGTGACAAGAGGCAAATAGGAGTTACAAGGTAAGAATTGACCTTTTAGGAGAACAAGTTGGTATATCAATGAAGTAGTACCTCAAACCGTAAGTATATAAGTAGAGTCACTGGAAGCACAGCTTACAGAATGTGATAGCTACCTGAAATCTCAAGTTGCAACCAACAAATATCCAAGGATGAAGAATGCAAAGTTGCTCACCACAAAACAATAATGAACAACATAATGGCCACTAAGAACATTATAGCAAAGCAATAAAATGCAAATCTCTTTTTGTTTTTTTTCCTAATTGCAAATGGAATGTAAAACAACTATGAAAGGGAAAATTAACCTAAACCACTACCAAACACTTCAACAACTAACAACTAACTAAGACAAACTCAAAAACACACTAGCAACCAAGAAAAATCAAAGAAAACCCTAAGAACAAACTAAATCAAAAACTTAGAAAAATACCAAAAAAGAAAGAAAATTCAGAAAAGTATAGCAAACCTTCGAATTTGGCTAAAATCTAGCAGACCTAATAGCTTTTACTATTAGTCTTGCTTAAAATACTAAAAAACTTTAACATGTCAAATTTCAGAATTTTCTGGGCACAAATATTTCAGTTCCAGCAAAACAGTACTAATCGAAAATCAGAATTTTGCCAAAATTCAAATGAGTGCTACACACTTCCTACTAAACTAAGACACACTATGACAACAGAAAAGAACACCTAACTACTTAAAACCTTGGCAATCATCCTCCCGGCAACAACGCCAATTTTGATGAACCCATGTCGTGTGAGTTCTCAAAATAAAACTAGGTTAGAAAATGTAGCATAGTAGCTCAACCTAGGTCGTTCTTGTGAGGAGATTAATTTCCAAGTTTCTAAGTAGTAAACTGATAAAAACCCTTGAAGTTATGAGAAATTATTTTGAGAATTTGATTTTAAAACTAATGAAGTAATCTAAGCTAAAGCAATATTTTTGTATTTTTTAGTTTTTAAAACAAAGTAGCAAAAGGAATTGAAATTAATACTAATAACAAGATAAATTCAATTAACTAATATAATGATGAAATGTGATTCCCTTGAGTTGAGGTTTTAGTCTTCCTTACTTACTAATGATATGAATTCCATAATATGAGTCAAGAGGATGGAACTAAGTTACCACTAGCTCCATACTTGCAATAATCATTTAATTCATTCTATCGAAGCAATTAAATGAATACCACCAAATAATTCAGACTCAAGGAGATGAATAATCAACTTCCAATTCTAGCTTGAAATTACCATTACAAATGTTCAACACATTCAGTTTAGTCATTTACAATCCACTTAACCAAGTTGGAACAAACAACTCAACCTACTCCAAATTTCAATCATAGAAAGCTTAATTAATCAACTCCTAGCTCAACCACCAAGTTTATTCACTTGGCATAAAATAATCTAAATCATAATCACATACTTTACCAAGCCATACAATTATGAAATAGAAAGAGAGCTTAAGGAATTCCATTGAAGTTTAGAAGCTCAAACCATTACCCAACTCAAGGAAATCACCAACACTTTAGCTACTTATGGAAGAGGAGGAAGAAAATGAAGCTTGATGAATGTTGAACATATGAGCCATAGAAAATTACAACAGCCACGAATAGGTCTTTAATACTCGTCCAAATTTCCTCTCGTCTAGCTGCTAAACACGCTTCAACTTTTCTATTTTGTGTCTCATCCCCTTTTCACACACAGCCGCTGCTTCCTTTTTCATTTCGGTGCTGCCTGCTCTCTCGTCTAGCCCCCTTTTCTTTTATTCTTCCTTTTTATTAGGTCAATATCTTCAACAGCCGCCACACACTTCTCACACACAGCCGACTCACTTGGTTCAGCTCATCTCAATTCCTTCAATCGGTCCTTCGGTCTACAATGACGGCTGCTTCAATTGCTTCTTGTTGCACTCATTTAATTCCTCAATTGCTCACTTCGGTTCAGCTCCTTACTTCAGTCAACAAAAACGGCTCACCTCTTCTCTTCTTTCCATTGAATTTGGTCTACTTGCTTCTCTTCTATTTATTCAATTATTCATTTCTATCCTATCCCTTTTCATATTCCGGTCCACTCTTCCCATTTCAATTTGGTCAAGCTGCTGTTCTTTTCCCTTATCAATTCCATCTAGCTATCCTCTCTTCTCCATAACAGCCACCACGCTTAATTCTTTTCTCATCCTTCCTTTTCTCTTTAGGTTAAAAAGTGAGTTATGCCTTGTTTGGATAAAAGGTAAAAATCTATTTTGGCATTATGTTCAAAATTACAACTACCAAACAAGGCCCTTACTCATTTAACCTCCTCTTAGAAAGAATGTGAAAATAACTTCTGCACTTGTGATGTTCCACTTTTGTCCTTCATTAAACTCCAAAATAACATCTTTGACCTTGATCACTCAAGTTATGCCACATCATCACCTACAAAATTATATTCACAAAGGTAATATCTTTTGTTCACAATTAAAGAATAATAGGAATGACAAATATTAATTAAAAATTATAACAATTTAACTAATATAATTCCCAAATTATCGTTTCACTAAAATCTCACTTTAACACTTGATTATGCCAAAAATATTCAATTAAGTCCCACAAAAGCCTAATATTAATTAATAAAAATATATATAAATATTGATCTCTATCATTTTTATAGCGGTTTTATCAACCGCTACTAATGTGTTTGTAGTGGTTAAAATTACTACAAATACACATTTTTAACTGCTACTAAATCACATTTGTTTTAGTGTGATGGTCATATATATGGCGTTAGAAACACAGGTTTGCAAAGACTGCATTGAATTAAAAATTATTTACAAATATCAATTCAGATAGTTACAAATATGAATCCAATTTGCAAACTGAGAGTTGCATTTAAAACTTAAATGTCTTATTTGCAATTGAAACTCCTATTTAATTAGATTTACAATTGTTTGAATCAATAATTGCAACTCATTTGTTTAAAAAATTTGTCAAGGACCTAACGTCCCTTATTAGCTGGCTAGCTTACCCAAAAGGAGTACCTAAATTTTTTTTTTCCATAAATGATGAACAAGTGATACCACAATATAAATCTTATGCAAAAAGATTATATGACCTGCAACCACTGTAATGTAAAAGATTGAAAGAATAGAGAGATCAAACATGATATTTATCGTGGTTTATGTCCTCAACAGGAGTCAACATCTAATTTCCGAAGTCCTTACTTGTGTTTATCCACTAAATCCATAAGTTTTATCTGGACACTTGTGAAATCATAGTACATTCACTTGACCTATTTGATCACTAATAAAACCACCAAATACTCCCTAAGGTCCGTTTGATATCAAAAAACTGCTCAGCAACAATTGTACAAGTGGGGAATGTTGGGGTAAAGCAGAAATGTTAGGGTAAAGGCAGATATAAATCTTAGCTAGATAAGCGTCCTATAGTGAAAGGAGTAGTTATGAACCCTGTAGACCATCCCTATGGGGGTGGTGAAGGGAGGGCCCCAATTGGTAGAAAAAAACCCGCAATTCCTTGGGGTTATCCTGTACTTGGAAGAAGAACTAGAAAAAGGAAAAAAATAGTAATAATTTTATTCTTCATCACCGTAGTAAAGAGTAGAGTAGGGAAAATAGAATAGAATTTGTTTCTTTGTCTTGACAAAAAAAAAGAGTAACAGACTGTGACACGTTCACTAAGAAAAAATCCTTTTGTAGCGAATCATTTATTAAGAAAAATAAATCAAGTTAATACAAAAGAAGAAAAAGAAATAATTGTAACTTGGTTTCTAGTTATAGGCGAACGACGGGAATTGAACCCGCACATGGTTGATTCACAATCCATTGCCTTAATTCACTTGGCTACATCCGCCTCTATACTGTCTAAAAACTACAGAGATTTCATTTTGTATTATTCTTTCTTCTTTTTTTCATTATTTTAAAGTTTTTACTCCCCTTCTAAGATACAATAGACTAGAATTAAAACATTCATTTCTCATTTTTTTTTATTTTTCATTTCAAAAGATAAAGAAAGATTGATGGGAAAAATGTATTAAAATAAATTAGAAAAAAATAAACAAAAAATATGAAGCTCTGATTGAACCATATTTTTATATGAATTTTTCATGATTAATTTGGGATTTTAATGTATTTTCTAGGACATTATTGCATTACTAAGCATTAATTTTGGTTAGGGACAATTATTTTGAATTAATGGGAATTATGAGCAAAAATGGTCAAAATTTATTAATTATGTTTTTATACAATTGTCCCTTGAACTTTTGATGCTACTTGAGCTTAAACATGCATTGTAGGTGTGAAGGAAGAAATTTTGAGATCTGGAGGGCCAGAATTAATATTTTAAACCTTGGGTAAAATCATAGAAAAGGGCCCAATAATATTGTAAAAATTACAAAGAGAGAAGGAAAAAGGCCAGAAAAAAATACATAAAAGTACCCCAGAATATCGGAAATTTCAGTTTAGCCCATAAATGTTTCAAAAAGTTTCATCTAAGTCCCTCCAGAGAATTTTTCATCTTTTCACTGAAGTCCCTGGTCAAAACTTGTGTTTGGACCAGGGTTACTATTCCCATTTCTGCATCAGAAGGACTGAGCCCAGATCTGAGACGGAGGCGAGAATGGAGATCCGAAGCTTTGTGTTGAGATCATTGCGCAGTAGACCAGGGCCACTGTGTGTTGGGCTTATTGCATCTGAAGCTAAAAACGAAGGCCCAATATTGAAACAGACCCGAGAGTGATTTGAGAACAGAAACAAGAGGACCTGATGGATATGCTGATAGATATGCAGCAACCCGATACAGATAGAGCTGGCACTACTAGAGAATTGAGATTTAACCACCCCCAAGGACGTCCCAAATTGAAAATTGGGTGGTTAAAAAGGGAGGCGGTGGCATTTTCGTAATTATATACATGCAGGGGAACCTTTAGGCGTCCCAAATTTGAATTTGGGACGTCTAAAGTGCTTATAGGCACGAATTATAAATTTAGTAAATTTTTTTTGGCGCCTGGAGATGGGATTAGGCATCCCAAAATAATTTTGGGACGCCTAAACCCAGACTTTAGGCGTCCCAAATGGATTTGGGACGCCTAAAGTCTGGGTTTAGGCGTCCCAAATGCCATTTGGGACGCCTAAAGTCCCAACTTTAGGCGTCCCAAATGGATTTGGGACGCCTAAAGTCAATGCCATTTGGGACGCCTAAAGGTGGCGTCCCTGCATGTCAGACAATTGTCTGACATGCGTCTTCTCATCCTCTCCTCACATGTCTTCTCATTTTTACTTTACTCTTCTTCAACCTCACCCACCGTCGGCTCACTCTCTCTTTGTTTTCTTCTTCACTTCAACTCCTCCCTCCTCCCTCCTCCAACCTCCCCCACCCACCGTCGGCACTTGCTCTCTTTGTTTATTCACCTCAACTTCTCCCTCCTCCTCCCTCCTCCCTTCTTCAACCTCCCCCACCCACCGTCGGCACTAATTGCTCTCTTTGTTTCTTCACTGCAACTCCTCCCTCCTCCTCCCTCCTCCGTCCTCCTCCGTCCAATGGGAAGATCTCCAAAGCATGAAAGGTCACTTGAAGACAAGAGTTGATGCAGTTGAGAACACAGAAGGGATTCAAACATTCAAAAGGTATTGTGCATCTAAGCTATTCTTTCTTTAAATTTTCGTATTAGTTAAATTTTGAAGTGTTTTTTACATGAATTTAATTTGATATGGTAATAGGTTATTAACTCACTGCAATGCAATAATGTTCTTTTACGATTGTAGATTGACTATCATTTTACTTCTTTAATGAAAATTGTTACTGATCAATAAAAATAAAAGAAAAACTAACTTTTGGTTGGATAGATGAAAATTGAACATCAAATATATGAGGAAGGTTTGCTTAACATATATATTTTAATTTCAATTAAGATTTATATAGTGCATTTTTAAAATAGAGGGAAGGTTATTATAATTTATGTAAAACGGAAGGTGGTAATTAACGTATTTTATTCAATTTTTTAATTTTTAAACTCATATACAAAGAAACTAATGAGTTAGGAATTTAATAAAAAAAGGGATAAATTGAACAATATAATGTGTTAATTTTTATTCTATATTTTTATTTTGTTTTAAAGTTAAGGTGTACGTAATTTTAGCAAGAAAGTTTTCACTATGACATCTGATATAACTAAGTTTTGAATGGTGTAAAAGTAAAAACAATCTTTTAAAAATAAAGAAATTTTAGCAATTCCATTAAAATGATTCAAACATCCGTTATAAAGTTTAAGGGAGAACAAGTGGGTCCCACATAAAAAAAGAGACATAATTGCTAAAATTGCTCCTTTTTTAAAATATTGTATATACTTTCACACCTTCAAAACTTAATTGTACCATAAGCTCATAGCAAAAAACTTTATTACTAAAATTGCACCTTAACCCTATATTTTTAATATGATACTTGTAAACATATTTTTTAAATATTTTTATATCTATTTTTAAACAGTGTGTAGATTTTTGCTCTCCTCCACCTCCTTCCTTCCATTGTCGTGCACACCACCGTGGTTGATTGCTTTCTCCACCTCCCCACAGTGCATACACCTCTGATCTCCAACGTCTTCTATACCTCTCCAACATACTAGTGGGCGCCCCCTGATAAGGTTAGTTTATTTTCTTCTTATATATTGCTTATATTGAGATGGTTGAGATTATAGCCTGGTGTGTTTGGTGTGTTTATATTGCTTAAATTGCATGTATTCGGGAACTCCAGTGCAATGGTCTATTTTCTTGTTTAAATATAAATTTACTTGTGTATATTACCATTAATTAGTATATATAATAAAATAAAATATGATTTGTTTAAAGTAAAGAAATTCTTGTATTCCAAACGAATTATGAATGTTATTGGGTTGATAACTTAATTAGGCAATCCCATCATATGTCGTTGACAATTGTACTAAATGTGTGAATGTTATTGGGAATGCCTTAGGTGGTAACAAAATGGATCATAGTTGGATGAATACTTTGAGAACTAGTGAAGAATATGAGAAAGGGGTGGAAGAATTTATTGAATTCGCTAAAAAGAATGCTCCTGCAAAAAATGGGAAGTATTTTTGTCCTTGTGTCAATTGTTTGAATGAGAGTCGACGGGATGTTAATGTCATAAAGGATCACCTACTTTGTGGTGGAATAAATCTGCGATACAGAAGGTGGATATGGCATGGTGAGGAAGTAACGGATTGTCCGTCGCACAAGAAGGAAGATATGGATATCGTAGGTGAAGATAGAATGGAGAAAATGATTAATGATGTTGAGGCAGAATCCTTTGTGCAGTCACAGGAGTATGACAGCCTGCGGAGTGATGCGGAGACACCATTGTACAGTGGGAGTAAGTACACGCGGCTGACGGGAACATTACATTTGGTTAACTTAAAGGCAACTTGTGGGTGGACCGATAGTAGTTTCACATTGCTGCTTGAACTATTGTGTGATATGTTTCCAGAGGATAATGTACTTCCAAATCGTATGTATGAGGCCAAGAAAATCTTGTCTACGATGGGTATGGAGTATAAAAAGATACATGCTTGCCCTAATGACTGCGTACTGTACAGAAATGAGTACGGAGGTCTTAGTGAGTGTCCTAAGTGTAAAACTGCACGATACAAAGTGAAAAAGGATGGTGGTTGTGGTGATGTGACAAGTAAAAGGCAACCTTTAAAGGTTATGTGGTATCTTCCAATAATACCACGTTTTAAACGTTTGTTTGCGAGTGCAACAAAAGCGAAGAAGTTGAGATGGCACTCTGATGAGAGAATATCTGATGGGAAATATCTTCGGCACCCAGCTGACTCTCCACAATGGCAAAAAATAGATGAAATGTTCCCTCAATTTGGCAGCGAGCCGAGAAACCTACGGCTTGGGCTTTGTACAGACGGCATCAATCCGTATAGAACTCTTACTAGCACACATAGTGCGTGGCCGGTTCTCCTTGTAATATACAACTTGTCTCCCTGGCTATGTATGAAACGTAAGTATATGATGCTATCTATGATGATTTCTGGACCAAAACAGCCGGGGAACGATATTGATGTCTATTTGGCGCCTTTGATTGAGGACTTGAAGAAGTTGTGGGAGGAAGGCGTAGATGTGTTTGATGCTTATAAGAAGGAGTCTTTCAAGCTACGTGCAATGATTTTCACAACGATAAACGACTTCCCTGTGTACGGAAACTTGTCAGGGTACAGCGTGAAGGGTCACAAAGCATGCCCAATATGTGAAGCTGACACACACTTCCAACAACTAAAGCATGGAAGAAAAACTGTCTACCTTGGCCACAGGAGGTTTCTTCATCGGTTCCACCCGTATCGTAGGCTAAGAAAGCGGTTTAACGGCTTACCGGAGCATGGAATGGCTCCAAAGTCACTAACCGGAGAGGAAGTCTATAGTCGAGTGGAACGTATCCATGTCACTTTTGGTAAGAATCAGAGGGTTGCGGGTGAGAAGAACATATGGAAGAAGAGATCCATTTTCTTTGATCTTCCATATTGGCGTTTGCTTGACGTGAGACACAGTATTGATGTGATGCATGTGGAGAAGAATGTTTGTGATAGCCTTATCAGTACGCTTTTGCACATACCAGGGAAGACTAAGGATGGGATTAATGCGAGATTAGACCTTGTCGATATGGGAATAAGAGAACGGTTACATCCACAACTAAGAGATGATGGTAGGAGGGCATACATGGAGCCAGCAGCGCATACACTATCAAAAGCATAGAAAAGAAGTTTGTGTGGATGTTTGCATGAAATGAAGGTGCCGCAAGGGTATTCCTCGAATGTGAGAAGATGTGTCTCAATGGACGATTTGAAGTTAGTGGGAATGAAGTCCCATGATTATCATGTGTTGATGCAACAACTATTACCAGTAGCTATTAGAGGCATAATGAAAGATGAAGTATGAAACACAGTGACAAGATTGTGCGTTTTCTTCAATGCTATCTGTAACAAAGTCATTGACACTGAAAAGTTGGATGAACTAGAAAATGAGGGTTACATTATTTTGTCACAACTAGAGATGCACTTTCCGCCTTCATTTTTTGATATAATGGTGCATTTGGTAGTTCATTTGGTGAGGGAGGTAAGGCTATGCGGTCCAGTTTACCTGAGGTGGATGTACCCTTTCGAGCGATACATGAAGATCTTAAAAGGGTATTCTAAAAATCCTTATCGACCAGAAGCGTCAATAGTAGAAAGATATGTAGTTGAGGAGGCTATGGAGTTTTGCAAAGATTATATGTCAGGGAAGAAGGAACAATCTCGGCATGAAGAAGGGAGAAGCAAGGGAACACGAGGACTGAAAGTGAAGAATGTTCCTCGTGAAGAGGTGTTGCAAGCCCACTTGTATATCCTGAATAATATGGAAGAAGTTCAACCTTACATAAATGAACACAGAAACACTTTGAAGAACAAGAATCCAAGGAAGAATGACATGCAGATTGCTATTGAGCAAAACAAGACATTCATGCAGTGGTTTGAGGAAAAGGTTTTGCACGAGATCGGTGTGTCTGAGACAATCGAGTGGCTAGCTTGGGGGCCTTCGTTTCAGGTCATTACTTGGACCGGTTATGATATAAATGGCTATTCTTTCTATACCAAAGAGTAAGATGACAAAAGTACCATGCAAAATAGTGGGGTTATGGTAGAAGCTGAATCTATGCACTTTTCCAGTTCGAGAGACAAAAACCCCATATTAGCGTCTATGGCCTATTATGGAGTTATAGAAGAAATATGGGAGATGACGTACAACAAGTTCAAAGTTGCTTTATTTAAATGTAAGTGGGTTAGCAACAATGTCGTGGTAATAGATAAACAATTTGGATTTGTCTCAGTCGATCTTCGAAGAGTTGGCTATAGAGAAGAGCCCTTCATTTTAGCAAGCCAGGCGAAGCAAGTGTTTTATGTCACCGATCCTGCCAGCAAAAATATGTCCATTGTCCTTAAAAGTAAAAAGCAGAAGTATGGTGATCCGACCTTCAACCTTGATGACACACCACCTTTCACAACAACTACACCTCGAACAAATGAAGTAGAATTGGTAGATGATGACGAATATGCTGTAAGAAATGACCATGGTGAAGGACTATGGGAAACAATATAGAGTAAGACCTTAATTTATAAACAAGAACTGTGTTTTTTCTGTTTTACTTCCCGCTTACTATATACATGTGTTTTCATTGCAATTTACTTACGTTTCTGATGATGCTTTTTGTGTTAACAGGAATATGGACAACGTTAGTGATGACGAGAGGGGTGGAGATAACGAAAGCTCTAGCAATGACGAAATTCCTAGAGTTGAACCCCCTGCAAGAAGGAGGGTTAGAGGCTGTACAAAGATGGGAGCATTGGTTGCACGTCATGAACATCAACAGGAGAGGCTGCATATAGACTTCGATCATAATCTGAATCCAATTGGTCCTGAGGAAGACCACTTCATTAGCTACATAGGGCTTTTGGCTCGAAGCAAAGTGCGCATTACCTACGATAATTGGAGATTGGTTCCCCCAAAAACGAAAGACATGATTTGGCAGCAACTTTTGGTATGTAAGTTTTGATGCATTGTAGCTTTGTTCTTATTGTTTCAAACATAATAATCTTATGTTTTACCTTGCAGCAAACATACGATGTCCCCGACACCACAGAGATGCATAGGCACTGGATGGATGAGGTTCGTGTACGATGGAAAGGTTTCAAGAACAAGCTAACAAAGCATTACATTCGAGGGGCCCTTAGGGGTAAGGATCCATGTGCACAGTATACATATTTATCTCCAAAGGACTGGAGGTTGTTTGCGGCATCACGAGCAGATCCTGAGTTTTTGGTAAGATTTCTGTCATGATATAGAACTACTTATATCGTTGATTTCATATACTTTATATCGTTGATTCATTTTTTGTTGTTTTTCATTCATAGAAATTAAGTGCAGCAAATGCCCAGAGGCAAGCAGAAAACAAATATCAACATTTCATGTCTCGCGGTTGATATCGGAAGCTTGAGCGGGCAAATGATGGCAGAAGAGTTACAGAAAATGAAGGAAGCAGCGGAATCTGATCCTAGCGTTGTTATCCAGCCACCGGCACCTCCTCCACGTCACAAAAAATGGAAAGCAGGGAGGATTAAGGCTGGGAAGTACATAAATCCGACTGTTGCTGACGTTGCTGCGAGGATTGTAAGTAGTTATACCATAAGTACCTAATTTTTTACATGTCGCGAGTGGTTTCGATACATTTACGATAAACTGCATGCTACAGGATGACCTGGATGAGCAGAGTAGCCAAGGTTCATTCAATCCAAGTAGACGGATGGACATCTTGTCAACGGCTATTGGGAAGGCAGATGACCTTGGTCGTGTTCGAGGAGAGACACGGGGAGTTAGTGCTGCGAGGTATTTTGGACGAGAGCCACATTATTCGTCACAAGCTAGACCTAGTAAGGACGTTGTGGCCAAGATTCGAGAGGAGCTCGAACGAGAGATCGAGGCCAACCTTCATGACAAGCTCCGACAAGAGCTGTTGCCTGAGCTTCAACTTGAAATGGCAAAGATGTTTGAAGCACAAAGGGCAAGGGACGAGGCTCGAACTCAGGAATCCCCGGCCTTCAATAGCACCAGAGGAAGTTACAACCCTCTGGAGCAACCACTTGGCCACCCTTCTCCCACTCCAGTGTCGGGACCACTTGGCGACCCTTCTCCCAATCTAGTGTCGGGAGACCCTTGCACCCTCTATTTGGATGATCCACTGTTGCGTGTTGTTGCTGATGCTCTCGTTCACACATGTGCTACCACCCACCATAATCAGCAAATTCCGGAGGATTATCGTAGGGTGAATGTGACGAGTGTTAGAAAGGGGGAAGAAGGTACAACCATCCCTGTTCCCGATCCAGAGGTTGGCACGTTAGGTCAAGCGATAGGATATTTCATCCTTTGGCCTCGCAATCTTATTGGTTCAGACGCAACACCTCCAATGGTAGGAATTACCTTACTGTTACTGAAAATCTGTTGGCATCCTAATAACAATTTGTTTTTTGATGTTCTAAAAGGATGACGAAGCTGCGAGCAAATGGCCCTTCTTAGCACGGCTGCAACAGATCTACAAGAGCATTAAACAGATTGACTTGAAGATGCCTCCAGGGATTGTGGGCCAAGTGGAGTATCCCTACACGATTGACAATAAAGATCTCAAGCAGTTTATCAGGTTGGGGGAGATAAATGCAGGCTGGGTCAAATTTGCAGTCCGGTTAGGTTTTTTTTCAATTTTCCCATAGAATTCATTTAGTGGTTTTTTGTTTTCATACATTCAAGAATTGATTCCTTATTTTAATTCTATTATAGCACCTTCCACGATCTCTGCACAGACATGGACAGAAGTAATTGGTATGGATTCTTATGTCCTGCGAATACGACAGGGGATACTTGTACTGTGGCGCATAGGACTCACTATGTCGGCTACCAAATGGCACAAAACAAACTTCGTTGTTATCTAGCACCCATTGTCCAACGGTTCGTATTTACATTTTGTCAATTTCAGAAGTTTACTAAATAATTGTCTTCTCACTCATCTAACTTCATTTTAATGTGTACATGTTGTTAAAGAAACCACTGGACTTTGTGTGTTATATGTCCCTGCCGCAACGTAGTCTATTGGTTTGATCCCTTGAGTAACAAGCCAGACAGAGATACAAAATCCGTCTTCGACACGTAAGTTATCCTGTTTGTATTTCATTGACAACAAAAATAAATGAATGGTTCTAATTTCTGTTTATTTTGCTTTTCATGATAGGCTTGTCAAACATATAGAATCCTAGGTGGGTCACGCGAGGGTGCAGTTGTTAAAAAGCCAAAGTGGTTTTATCCCATAGTAAGTACATTCGATCCTACATAATTGTTTCATTGACGGTCCTTTTAGACATACCTTTATTGATTTTAACAACCAATTGCATCCCTTTGATTAAAAGTGCCCTCGGCAACCTGGCAACACTGAATGCGGATATTATGTTATACTTTATATGTATAACATAACTCAAAGTGGAATTACTAGCGATTTTGAAAAGGTAATCGCTTCTTCATTCTCAAATCATAATATTTTTGGTGTTCTAATCGAAATGCTAATTAATTCATTTGCTTGAGATTCATTTCATCAAAGCTTATTACTTTATAATTTTCAGATTTTTGATAATGAAGATGCCTACCTGCGTGAAGACCTTGATTTGATCAGAGATCTTTTGGCTGGACATCTTCTTCAACATATAGAGTAGTAAACTTGTTATTTTATATCAGTTTGTACTTGTTTGATGACAGCGTTTTGACACTTTCTGGTTGTTTTTTGTTGATATATATAGTAGTAGGTTGCATGAAAGGTTATTGTATGTATATATAGTAAAGATTGTAGTGCTGGATGTCCTTACTAGTTTGTAACGGACAGTGTGGTTTATGAATCCATCTTTTATTCTGTTTCTGCAGTTTCAATTCGTTGGGTAATACAGAATGTAAATTATGGTATAAAAAAAACCTAACTTTTAGACGTCCCAAATTAAGATTTGGGAGGCCAAAAGTCCCCCAGGTGGGACTTTAGGCGTCCCAAATTAAGCTTTGGGAGGCCTAAAGTCCCCCACCGTGGGACTTTAGGCGTCCCAAATTAAGATTTGGGAGGCCTAAAGTCCCCCAGGTGGGACTTTAGGCGTCCCAAATTGTAATTTAGGACGCCTAAAGTCCCACCTGGGGGACTTTTGGCCTCCCAAATCTTAATTTGGGACGCCTAAAGTCCCATCCTGGGGGGACTTTAGGCGTCCCTATCATTTGGGACGTCTTTTGTCTCAACTTACTACGCCCCCAGCATATACGTCCCCCCGTTTTGGGTCGTTAAAAGTGCCAAATTTGGGAGGTTAAAGCCCCTTTTTGTAGTAGTGTGGGAGTGATATTTAAAGCTGAGTGCCGCACAAGCAAGGGATCAGAGAGAGAATCATCACCATCATCGTATCACCACACTTCTTCCTTCCTTTCTTCTTGGTCACCGGCGACCTTTTACCTCCACTCCACCTCACAGTCGCCGGAGACCTTCTTCATCAGCCACGCAGTTTCATCGTCCGTCACCAACATAAGGATAGTCAGAAGACAGAGCTGGAAGTGTTTCATTTTCTTCACCGTCAGAATCGCTATCAGCCACCACCTCCATTTCTATTGTTCCATTCCCTTCTTCATCTACTCTGTTTCTCCACTATTTCAACATCACTGTGACTGTCCTTCTATATTTCTCACTCTCATTTTCTAACAGAACCCATGAAATTCATTTTGCTCAGATTCTCATTCAATTTCTATGGGTATTAAGTGCTTTGAAGATATTGTGGTTACTGTTGACATCATGAGAGGTTGATTTCCTTAGCTCTTGGAGATGAATTGGAAATGACTTGAGCTCACATATGTTTTAAAGGGGAGTTTATTTTATCTATAGCTCATTGTATTTTTTATTTCTTAGGTTTAAGAATTCATTTATATATTGAGACTATAATTTTAGTTATGTTTGATTTTTATGGATTGAGTTGTTGTGATTTGGAATTTATAATGAGGATTTGTATTCATCAATATATATGGTTATATATATGTTTCTCTATGATTTTATTGATATCTATCTATTTAACATGGTATTGTTGGATGATTTGATTGAAATAGAATTGTAGTTGAACCTAAATGTATTGCTTATTCCATAATCACTCTCTAAGGGGTTTTAATAATGCTTAAATAAATGGGTTCATGAGTTTAAGCATTAGACTCAATGGTAATTGGGCTTTGGTATATTAGAAAACTTAGAGAAACTCATTACACTAAGAGGGCTTAATAGCATTTCAAGGTAGGGGTTCCTTTCTTGTGATGCTAGACTCAATGGTAATTGAGGTTTGATATATTAGAAGCTTAGTGAATTAACTCCCCAAATATCTTAATTGAGCAAGGATAGCCATTAAAAATCATTTCCAAGAGCATCTTCATCACTTGCATTTCTAACCAATTTTCATTCCTTCTTCAATTTTATTCCAAAAATCCAAAAATATTAGTTTTAAAAGAATTTTAGTTTAATTGCAATTTAGTTGTTAGATAAAAAGCTCAAAGATCATTTTTTAACTCATTTCAGGTCAATCATTGCACTTAGTTTCTAGGTAATTAATAAAAGGCTCTTCGAGAGACGATCCGGGATTGTACCCTATATTGCAATCCTTGGTTTAAATTTTGAAGAGGTTACCAAGGCATAAAAGCTGACAAAGCCTATTTCTTCAAGTGGCGCCGTTGCCGGGGAGGATGATTGCCAAGGTTTTAAGTAGTTAAGTTTTCTTTTCTGTTGTCATAGTGTGTCTTAGTTTAGTAGGAAGTGTGTAGCACTCATTTGAATTTTGGCAAAATTCTAATTTTCGATTAGCACTGTCTTACTGGAACTGAAATATTTGTACCCCGAAAATTCTGAAATTTGACAAGTTAAAGTTTTTCCGCATTCTGAGCAAGACTAATAGATAAAGCTATTAGGTCTGCTGGATTTTAGCCAAATTTGAAGGTTTGCTATACTTTTCTAAATTTTCTTTTTTTTGGTATTTTTCTAAGTTTTTTGATTCAGTTTGTTCTTAGGGTTTTCTTTGATTTTTCTTGGTTGTTACTGTGTTTATGAGTTTGTTTTAGGTAGTTGTTCATTGTTGGAGTGTTTGATAGTGGTTTAGTCATTTTTTTATATTCATAGTTGTTTTGCATTCCACCTGCATTTAAAAAAAACGCAAAAAAAAATTGCATTTTGTTGCTTTGCTATCATGTTCTTAGTGGCCATTATGTGGTTTATTATTGTTTTGTGGTGAGCAACTTTGCATTCTTCACCCTTGGATATTTGTTGGTTGCAACTTGAGATTTCAGGTAGCTATCACATTCTGTAAGTTGTGCTTCCCGTGACTCTGCTTACATACTTGCGGTTTGAGGTACTACTTCATTGCTATACCAACTTGTTCCCCTAAAAGGTGAAGTCTTACCTTGCAACTCCTATTTGCCTCTTGTCACATTGTGTTGCACTTGCCTTGTATTTGCTGAAACTGGTCTTGCCTTTTAGACACTTGAATTTTGTTGGGTGTGGTTAACTCTTTTGGTTGTCAAAGATTAGTTATCTTGGTTTCCTACAAGTTGCTAATTTTTGCTGTATACAACCCTTCTTCAATTGACCATTTGACCAATTACTTTACTGTAATTTGTGTGTCTATATGAGTCTTCTTACTGTGCATGACTAGATCTCAGAAAACTGAACTTGTGCCTTTAGATAAAGATATTGACAAGACAATTAGGTTACTTAAGAAAGGTAAGAAAGATGAATCATCTAGTGTAGGGCTTGGACAAGTCATTGACACTGAAGTTGTTAAACATACTTGTTATAATTCTTCTCATATTGGCTCTTCATTCATTGTAGATCACCATCTTACCATGGATCCAGTTCCCCCTCCAGAAGACGTACCTCTACCTATTGGGGAGCATAGAACTATCAAAGATCTTACCTCTTCTACTGATATTATTGATCCTTTCCTTTCTTGTCCTGAATTCAATATTAATTTTGAGTTGAAAGGTCCTTTGTTGAGTCACTTACCAAAATTTCATGGTTTACCTGCAAACGACCCTAACAGGCACTTGAGGAATATGTACATTGTGTGCACCTCCATGAAACCAATGGGAGTTGATCTAGATGAGATGTGCCGGAAAGTCTTTCATTTTACATTGGAAAATAAAGCTAAGGAGTGGTTCTTGATGCTACCTCACCACAATCTTAATGCTTTAGCATCCTGGGACAACTTGAATAGTGGTTTTTTGGAAAAATACTTCCCTTATTCAAAGATAACATCTCTTACTAAGGAAATCTTCGGTGCTAAACAAGGCCTCCATCAATCTTTTTATGAGTATTGGTGGCGATTTCAAGAACTTCTAGCCAAGTGTCCACATCACCAAATCCTAGAAGCTCGATTGGTGCAATATTTTCATAGTGGGTTGCTTCCTCAGGATAGGAAGAGTTTGGATTCATCTTCTGGAGGCACTATTCAGTTGCTTACACTTGAAGAAGCTTGGGCTTTAATTGAGAAGATAGCTAGTAGTTATCAACAATTTGAAGGGTTGAATGCTAGACAAGTCCATGAGGTCTCACATGCTTCAAGATCTTCAAGGGAGTATGATAATTTGTCATCCCAAATGACAGATATGAGAACTGACCTCAATAAGCTCATGGCCCATCTAAACAATGTGAACATTCATGGGTCACATTCTCAAGCTCTAGTGGCTCCTAGCTGTGACATATATGGCTCTCACATGCATATTGCTCCTAATTGCCCACACCAACTTGGGGAGGTCTCGACTGTTTTTCAAGGGAGACAAGGACAGAATCAAAGGCCTTGGAATCCCTACTCTAATACATACAATGAGGGTTTGAGGTCCCATCCCAACTTTGGTTGAAGGAACCAAAATCAATTTCAAGGGAGTTCTTCAAATCAAGCTCCAACTCAAGGACCTTCAAACCAATCTAATGCCCAACAAACAGTGGTTGCTACACCTGAATCTCATGCTACTAAAGATGACATCTCTAAACTTCTCAAGTGTATGAACAATGTGTCATCTTCAATGGGTAACTTAGCCTCGAGATTTGATAAAGAGAGAGCTCAAACCAATTCTAAATTTTCTGACATTGGGACTAAGTTTGATACAATCTTTAACAAGTTGGAGTTGTTGGATTCTAAGAATTCTAACCTTACTTCATTTGTCATTGTTTGTGAAAAATGATTGTCATGATGATGTATGTGCTACCATTGGTTCAAATTCTTCTCACTCTATTGATTGTGATGATGATGTGTGTAGTATTGATTGCATGTCAATTGATAGCTCACTTTCCACTTCCAATCCTTTAATTTTTTATTTTTCTAACCTTGGTAGTACTATATCTTCATTTGATAGTTATCATGGTGTTGGGAAAGAATTATTGTGTAGCTTTGCAAAATTTGAGAATGTTAGTGAAGTGGATTGCACTTTTGGAAGTAAAGCAACATCCATTAGCACTGAATCTGCTCCTATGGACACAAGTGGAGTCATTGTTGAAGATAAGGAAAGAAATCAATGTGCTACTGATGGCACGACTGTAATTCATGGGTTTAAGCTTCACATTCCTCCATCCTCCAAGTTTCAGACTTCTCATAACCTCAAGGATGATTGTGTGAGTAACCTCACTTCTTTCCAATTATTGAAATACTTACATTCTCCTTTTGGTGATGAACTTAGCAGGTCAAAAGTCATAAATTTCTTTGCTGAAAATTTTGGAAATAATGGACAACCACATGTCAAGACTGCAACAGGGGAGACACTCAATTCTAATCAATTACTACACTGTTGCATACCATTTCATGATGCTACTTCTCACATATTTCACTCTTTAACTGATGTAGGTGGTAGTCAAGGTTGCTGTGTGAATAAGCCACAATCTCAATCCATATCTGAACAAAAGGGACATACCTTCAATTCAACAATTATTGGGGATTCTCATAAGAAAGGGAAGTTTCTTGGTGCACTTGAGTTGAAAGAACTTTTACCTTCAATTGTGCAACCCCCTGAACTTGATTTGAAACCCCTTCCCCCTAACTTGAAGTATGCTTTTCTTGCTGAACATGATCAATTACCTGTCATTATCTCTAGTTCCTTAAGTACATCTAAGGAGTTGAGTTTACTCCATGTGTTGAAGAAACACAAGAGGGCAATAGGGTGGACTTTAGGTGACATTCCAGGTATTAACCCAACTGTGTGCACCCACAAAATACTTTTGAATGAGGGCTCTAAACCTGTGAGACAGCCCCAACGTAGACTCAACCCTCTTAATTTAGATGTAGTTAAGAAGGAGGTCACCAAACTCTTGAGTGCAGGGATCATATATCCTATTTCATATAGTGAGTGGGTCAGTCCGGTCCAAGTTGTTCCAAAAATGAGTGGGATAACTGTTGTGCGAAATGAGAAGAATGAACTCATTCCAACAAGTGTCCAAAACTCTTGGAGAGTTTGTATAGACTTTAGAAAGTTGAATGAAGCAACTAGAAAGGACCACTTTCCCCTCCCCTTTATAGATCAGATGCTAGAAAGATTGGCATGCAAATCTGATTATTTTTTCCTTTATAGAAGATTCATTAAGGATTTTAGTAAAATAGCTTGTCCCCTATCTAAGCTTCTCCAAAAGGATGTGGATTTCATATTTGATGATGCATGCAAATTGGCTTTTGATGAAATTAAGTCTAGACTCATTTCTCCACCTATACTCATTGCTCCTAATTGGGATCTTGATTTTGAGCTTTGTTGTGATGCTTCCAATAGTGCTGTTGGTGCAGTTCTAGGTCAGAAAATTGGTAAGACTTCTTGTGTTATTGCTTATGCTTCTAAAACATTGGATAAGGCTCAAATCAATTACACTACTACTGAGAAAGAGCTCTTTTCCATTGGTTTAGTACTTGAGAAGTTTAGGTCTTATCTAGTGAATTCTAAAGTGATTATCAATTCTGATCATTATGCTGTCAAGTTCTTATCTAGGAAGACTCATACTAAGCCTCGGTTACTAAGGTGGATGCTACTACTTCAAGAATTTAACACAGAGTTTAGGGACAAGGCCGGTGCAGAAAATCTTGTTGCTGACTGTAATACCCCGAATTTTGAGACTCGAGGCTCGAGAATAAGCCTGAGATTAGTGGATTGCTAAGCCCTGGTTTAGCAAGATCCCAAATTGTGATTAAGGGTTAATGACTCCAAAAGTGGATGTGGTTAGTGATAAATAACCCTTTTGGAGAATATGATGTGATTTGGCACTCGAATATGATTCGTGTGTGTTGTGAGCAGTGCCGAAACCCTGTATTTGAGTTCAATTGTGGATTAACATCCAAATTGACTTAGAATAAAGGGAAGAATTGAATGGGGTACTGTGTTGGAAAGGGTGTCATAGTGTGTTTTGATGTCATTGAAATTGGTTTGGAACTTTGGAATGGAAATGTTGCAATGTTAGGTTTTGAAATGTGAATTGTGTTGACATGTTGAGATTGTTGTGAAAACATGTCAATGTGATGTGAATTTGATTGATTTTGTATTTCCAATGGATTCCTTGTGAAAATTTATGTGGGAATGATGTTTGGTATGAAAATGGAACCAATGGAAGCAAAGATGCAAAATCTAAAATTCTGTCCAGTGAAACTCTATTCTGGGCAGTCCGTTTGTCTAAACGTTTTAAATGACCAAATGGTGTCTAAAAATTCTGAAACTTTCCAGTCTTATAGTTCACATCTCAAGCTTCAAAATGGACATATAATTTGTGCCATTTCGTTTTGTGAACTAGGAGATATAACTGTCTAAAGTTTGGGATGGAAACTGAACTCTGTTTTGGGGCAGTGATGAGTTTTATGTAATTCTGGAGTTGTGTGGTCATTTTTAGTAATGACCAATATTTTTCCTATGAATAGGACTTAAATATCTTTCATTTGACTTTGGAATCACCTCATTTCGATTTTTCTAGAATTAGTTATGATTTTTCAAAGTTTGGGCAGAAAATCTGCCAGAAAATCCTAAAATGGGAATTATGACATCATCAAAATAAAAGATGACATCAGCATGGAATTAAAAGCAATTCCTTCATCTTCATCAGCCATTTCCTGACGCCATTTAAGACACAAAAACGTGAGAGAGAGCTTGGAGAAAATAGGGAGAAGGAAGGAGAAAACTCACGAGGTAGATCGATTTCTTCGGTGAATTCGTACCTAACGCGTATGATCCTTCTCCTAAGCTTCTCTTATACATGGATTAAGGTACTTGAAGCTTAATTTTTCTGTTTAAAAGGGGCTAGGGTTCAGCCAAATTGAGTAAAAGCCAGAGGGAGCTTGAGGTAACTTCCGAAACTTCAATCTTTGATTGTTCTGGCTGTTGTGGGCAATTTAATCGGTGAAATTTCACCGGATTGCCATTGGTTTTAAAGTTTGGAAATGACATGGCCTAGGGGTTATGCTGCCCAAATTGGGTCTTAATGTTAGTTGTAACCTAATGTAATGGTTAATAAATTGGTTAGGAGTAGAAAGGAACGCATTTACGGAGCCGAAACCGAAAAACCCCAATTTTTCCCGAAATACTTGAGAATTTTGGCCAGCTCTAGAAATGGGTCTTAGAGTTGGATTTTAAATGATTTGATGATTCCATTGAGTTCAGGAGTGAAAATTAGGTGGGGTTACAGTTGGGCACTTTTCCGGAAAAGGCTGAAAAAGCATAATTACGGAAACGCCCTTGAAACCCTTAAAGTGGGGTTGTCAAGGGTAATTTTGTAATTGACATTGAATTTGATAATTATGAGTCCGGAAATGGATTCCTTGGGTGAAAATATGTTAGAATAGCCCATGTCAAAATTTCAAGAAAAGTACAGCCGGACCGGGTATGGCGGGGCCGGCCGGGTCCCCAGGGGTATTTTAGTAAATTTTCAATATAGCCTCATATAACCCCCAGAAACACTATGGAAGTGTCTAAATAGTACATTTGACATTGTAGGATCGAATGTGAAGCCCCGAGTTGCTGGCACGCAAATCGAGGAGAAAAGACTGGAGGTAGGGGACTTACCTTACTTGCATGTATTCGATATCTTTGCTTGTGTAGTGATGTATGTGATTGCTTTACTTGATTGTGTAGAGCATATTTGAATAAATGAAGCTCTGTTTCTATTTTCGCTGTGGCCATAGTCTTGTTGTATGAAACATTGAGCATGCAGAAATATCATTATGGGGTATGCATCTAGATAAAGCTAACATGTCATACACCTAGCATCTATCATGCATGCATTATGGTATCTGTTTCCTACTGAGATTCTCTCGAATCTCACTCTCCCCTACCAACAATTTAGACAGGGCAAGTGGCTCGTGGAGGGAGCGGCTAGGACTCCTCCGAGATGAGATTGTGTAATTCCCATTTGAAGAACTGTAATAGGCAATTGTACCCTGTGTATCTTTAGCGAAGGTATGTACCTGGGATTGCAGGGATGATTAAGTTGTGCACTCTGATATTTATATGAATGTGATTTATCTTTACGTAGTAATTGTATTCGAAATATGAATATGAGACCAAGTTTATAAAGGATTTCAAAAAGTATTCGTGAAAACCCCGTCATATGATGGGTTAGTAAATGTTATTTGATTATTATTGGTCTCTATTTCATTTTAATCACGTATTTCGGATATAGTTACGGAGGGGGTTACACTGACCATCTAAGCCGCTTGCCCCTTGCTACACAGGGAGTAGTTGATGCTGAAGTTATTTGTGATGGTTTTCCTGATGCCCATCTCCTTGCTATTACACTTCAAGACCCATGGTTTGCTCATATTGTGAATTATCTTGCTGCTGGGGTGTTCCCTGATTCTTTGTCTCATTTTCAGAAACAGAAGTTGAAACATGAATCTCAATATTATTTGTGGGATCCTCCTTACTTGTGGCGACATTGTAGTGATCAAGTCATTAGGAGATGTGTGCCAGATGTTGAAATTTCTTCTGTTATAACATCTTGTCATTCTTTGTTGTGTGGTGGTCACTTTGGGGCAAAGAGAACTGCTAGGAAAATATTAGACTGTGGTTTATATTAGCCTAGCCTCTTTAAGGATTGTTATGCTTTTTGTAAAACTTGCGATGCATGCCAGTGTTTTGGGGGTTTATCTAGAAAGCATGAAATGCCGCAACAACCTATGTTGTTTTGTCAAGTTTTTGATGTTTGGGGCATTGATTTTATGGGTCCATTTCCTGTATCTCATGGATATTTGTACATTTTGTTGCCTGTTGATTACCTTACAAGGTGGATTGTGTCCATTCCTACAAGGAAAGATGATGCTTCTACTGTTATAAAATTCCTACGTACTCATATCTTTTGTAGGTTTGGTGTGCCAAGAGCAATTGTGAGTGATCCTGGCTCACATTTTTACAACAAATTGATGGACAACTTGCTATCAAAATCTGGTGTTCTCTACAAGACTTCTACCCCATACCAGCCACAGACAAATGGGCAAGCTGAGGTGTCTAATAGGGAAATCAAGTATATCTTGGAGCGAATTGTCAAGCCAAGTAGGAAAGATTGGAGTCTTTGGTTAGATGATGCTCTTTGGGCATATCGTACAGCTTTTAAAACTCCCATTGGCATGTCTACTTTCCGGTTAGTCTTTGGTAAGGGTTACCATCTACCTGTTGAGTTAGAGCATAGAGCTTACTGGGCTGTGAAGACTTGTAATATGGATCTTTAAGGTTCTATTGAGGAAAGGATGGTTGAGATACAAGAGCTAGAAGGTTCTCGTATCTATAAGGAAAAATCCAAATTGATTCATGATCAAGGCATCTTACGAAAGCAGTTTCATGAAGGAGAACAAGTGCTTATGTTCAAGGCAAGATTCAACCTCAAAAATGGGAAGCTTAAAACCAAATGGCAAGGTCCCTACAAAGTGGTCAAGGTGCATAGCTTTGGGTTAATAGAGCTTGAAGATCTTGCAAGTGGTGCAAAGTTTCAAGTGAATGGTCACTTGTTGGAGCACTACCATGCTAGTCATCAACCACCATAATGCACATGGTAGTCTCTTTCCTTACCTTGTTCTTGTTTTATTTGATGATATATGCTATTTAACAAGTATGGGGGAGGGACTTACCAGTAGTAAAAGGTAGTTTGTTTGTTTGCATTTTTCAATTGAATAAAATCCATTGTGAATCATACCTTTGTGCTTAACCTTATCCTACACTACCCTTTTCTCTTATCCTTATGCCTAATTTCTGAGAACTATTTCCACGTATGTCTTGTCCTCTCTCTCCTTGTGACAATGATGTGTTGTACTTCAATCTTGAATTCGACTTCACAACATTCTCTTCACCCAAGAGATAAGTGCGTCTAGGTTCTTTGTTTTTGTGCATTACATTGAGGGCAATGTAAGGATTGAGTGTGGGGGAGTGTGTGTTATTCTCATGAGAATTCACTGTGATATCATATGTCTCTGTCTCTTGCTTGTTTCCTCTGTTGTTTTTAGTCCAATTCACTGAGATTTTTGAAGCCTTTAGTTATGATCAAGTATCTTGATTACTCTTAGTTGGATTCATGGTTGAAACTTGCTTTGAATTATTGAATTGCCACAAAATTCAAGTGTTTTAATGATGCATGATTTAATTTTAATGAGTTTGTTAGGAAACAAAAAGCCTAGTTGGAAGGTGTTTTGGGCCTAATTGTTCATTTCATTGTGTTATTTATCCACTTAGATTATTGCTCTCTAGAACTTGTTTTATTTCTTGCTTAAGGCTACATTTTGCAATGGTAGAGATAGAGATGACATTGGCATTCATTTCATCACCCATTTACCCAAACACAAACCATTTACCATTTACCTTTGTTTAGCCCCTTGAACCCTTCACTTTCATTTCCATTTCATTATAAAAATGCTATGTTTGCATCCTTTATCAAGTTCTTATTAGCAATATTAAAAAAAAAGTACTATTACATATTAGAAAAGAAAAAGAAAAAAAATATACAATGTGAATAGTCGAAAGAAAGAAAATAGAAAAGGAAAAAAGAAGAGAAAAAGTGTAAATACAAAAAAAAATCAACGAAAGAAATAAAGTCACAATGGTGAAATATGTGAATTAAGTTTAGTTTCATAGTGCTAAGAGATCTAGAAAATTATTTGGTGCAAGCATAGTGTTTGTTACATTTTCCATCATTTGGCTTATTCAACATCACAACCCTACAAAGTCGTTTGGATTTATTTATGCCATTGTTGCAAGTAGTGGAGAGCCTAGAAATTCTACAAGCCTATGGTAGAGTATGGTCAAAGAGGATGTGAGTGAAAAACTACCCTATATGAGAGAAGAGTGTAAACACTTATCCTAGTTAAAGTTTCCAATTAAGCTCATTGTAATTAAACTTTGCATTGCTTTAGCACTTCAATTTTTGGCATGTTCATTGAATTTGGATAAGAGGATACCTTGTTATTTGACTAAGTGTAATTCTTGAAGCTTGATCTTGCTTATCCTTCCAAATTTAATCCCTCTTTGCCTATGTTGAGTTTAATGTTTTGCTCAGGAGTGCAAAAGCTTAAGTGTGGGGGAATTGATAGAGCTCAATATTTATATATTTTTATTAATTAATCTTAGGCTTTTGTGGGACTTATTGATTATTTTGGGCGTAATCAAGTGTTAAAGTGAGACTTTAATGAAAGAATAATTTTGGAATTAAAGTGGTTAAATTGTTATATTTCTAATTAATTTTTGTTATTTCCATTATTCTTTAATTGTGAACAAAAGATGTTACCTTTGTGAATTTAATTTTGCAGGTGAAGATGTGACACAACTTGAGTGCTCAAGGTCAAAGATGTTATTTTGGAGCTTAATGAAGGACAAAAGTAGAACATCACAAGTACATAATTTATTTTCACATTTTTTCTAAGAGGATGTTAAATGATTAAGGGCCTTGTTTGGTGGTTGCAATTTTGTGTCTAATGCCAAAACAGATTTTTATCTCTTATCCAAACATACCTTTAACTCATTTAACCTAGTGAATTGAAGAAAGAAAAGGAGTGGGGACCATTGGTTTTGAGAGTGGCAGCTGAATTATTTAGAAGGCAATTAGACCGAAATGAAAGACATGGAAAGGCTGAACCGAATTAGGATAATTGAAGAAATGAGGAGGAGCTAGCTAAGCCGAAATTGTTGACCCAAGAGGTTTGAAAAAAAAGCTGGATCGAAAGGGATATAGAGGATTAAAGGAAAGGGAGCATCGGATGAAAGAAAGGGAAAAAGGTGATTGCGGTTGCTGGCTGTGCGTGAAGAGAGTAAGAAGCCGACATTGTAGACTAAGACCGATTGAATGAAGAAGGGCTGCGGCTGTGTGGAGATGAGGAGCGAATGAGGAGACCGAATTAAATGGAAGGAGCAGTGCTGGACCAAATGAATAATTGAAGATTGAAGCTAGCCGATTTTGTTGACCGAATGCATAAGAGAAGAGCTGAACCAATAGAAACAAAGGTTGTGATTAATTGAAAAGAAAAATAGAGGAGAGGACCGGAAGAGGACCTGGACCAAGAGGGTTGAAGAAAGAGGGTCCACGATGGAATAAAAGGTATACTGCGGCTGTGTGGAGAGGGGGGGCGAATGAGAGATCCAAAATTAAAGAAAAAGGCAAAGCGATGCACTGCATTTGAAGCAAGAGGATGTGTGGCGGCTGCATTAATTAGAAAGGAGAAGGAGACACAAGCACTCTCTATGGCTCATATCTTCAACACTCTTCAAGCTTCATTTTCTTCCTCTTCCTCATGAGTAGCTAAGCGTTGGTGATTTCCTTGAGTTGGGTAATGGTTTAAGCTTCTAAACTTCAATGGAATTTCTTTAAGTTCTCTTTTTAGTTCATGATTATGTAGCTTGGTTAAGTATGTAATTGTGATCTAGATTGTTAAGCCAAGTGAATAAACTTGGTTGTTGAGCTAGGAGTTGATTAATTAAGCTTTGTATGATTCATATTATGAGTAGGTTGAATTGTTTATTCCAACTTGGTTAAGTGGATTTAAATGATTAAACTGAATGTTTTGAATTGTTATAATGGTAATTACAAACTAGAATTGGAAGTTGATTATTCATCTCCTTGAGTTTGAATTATTTGGTGGTATTCATTTAATTGCTTCGATAGAATGAATTAAATGATTATTGCAAGTATGGAGCTAGTGGTAACTTAGTTCCATCCTCTTGACTCATATTGTGGAATTCATATCATTAGCAAGCAAGGAAGACTAAAACCCCAACTCAAGGGAATCTCATTTCATCATTATTCTAGTTTATTAAATTTACTTTGTTATTAGTGTTAAATTCAATTCCATTTGCTTCTTTGTTTTAAAAACTGAAAAATACAAAAAAAAAATATTGTCTTAGCTTAGATTACTTCATAGTTTTAAACTCAAATCCTCGAAATGATTTCTTACAACTTTAAGGCTTTTTATCACTTTACTACTTAGGAACTTGGAAATTAATCTCCTCACAAGAACAACATAGGTTGAGCTACTACGCTACATTTTCTAACCTAGTTTTATTTTGTGAACTCACACGACATGGGTTCATCAAGCTCCAATATTTTTTCTTATCTTAAAACAATAGTAAATAATGTTTAAGTAAATACAAAATTGATATATGAAACTACTAAAAAGTAATGGAGCCATATTAACCCTCTTGACAGAATAAGAAATTAATTATTGCTCCTTTACATTCAAAAACTTGTATACAGTAAGACCAAGATTTTATCCATTTATAGATGGAGCTTGTTTCTGGTATAGGAGTTCCTATAAAAATCAGAAATGTCCTACCTTTGAGTACAGTTTAAACTATTGATTTACGTGATTGGAAGTAACCAATTAGGTTTACGACGAAACCTAGAAATCAATCACTAATCCAATTTGAGTAACTCTACAGGATAGACCTTAACAGAAATTTGAAGAGCAACAACAATAAGTGATTGAGTTTAGTAGCTTTTGAAGAATATCTTTTATGATTACGAGGTAAGTATGTGAAAGGAGTTTTGTCTCAGCTTGCAAAAAAGAGTTTCTGAAACCATGGTTTCAGTGATACCCAAACACTCATTTAAATATAATACATATTTAGTGAGTTAATCTTTGTCCTAAATATATGACATAGACTTCATATTTGTCAATCTTTTCATAATCTACCCCATATTGATACTTCATCAACAATAATCCAGAAGGAGGGGGATTGGGGGAATTAAAGAAGATGACTAAGGTTTTTTAGAAAATACATGTCATCTTTATTAATTCAACTAGCTTCCTCAATCTAATTAGATTAGGTAAATATGTTTTATATTAAGGACTGGAGGAGTAATTACTCAAATCTTTATTGCCAGAGTAATCATTTTCCCTTTAAAATCCCCACTAATCTAGAACTTGTCTCTTTGAAACACAATGATGTGAAATTATAATAACCTCATTAGGTTGGATAGATACAATCAAACTCAAAGTAGAGTAGTAATAGGTAAGATTCACATCAATTGCTTTTAGGTTCTATTTTATACTAATGTAGTAACCTTCGATGATATTTAAATGCGATGTTATGCCCATATTAAATGTGGAACTGCTATGCCCAATTTAAAGGCGGAGCACGCGTGAAGTGTTTTGGAGTATTGCTGGCAAAAAATTGATTATGTGAAGAACAAAATCAAGAAATATATATTTAAATTTACTACTGTCAATTTGGAATCCACATACATCTGAATGCCATCTTATTTATTTAAATCCCATTCACTTTCTTTAATCCTATCTTTATTATTTAGCATAGATAAGTGTCACTCCCAACTACCATGCTTCGCCAAAGGTAAACGTTAATCTTAACTTAATTTTTGTTAAGAATAACTTTATTTAATTATAGTAATCTTAGACTGTTATCATATAAGAATAAATTGAAAACGCATTTGCATTAATAAATCCATTTAACTCAGAGCACATCTCTCTCTCTGCTGTCTGCTCCCAAACAATAAAGTACCACCAATGTCCGTCATCACTGTCGCTGAAATTCAACACTGTTGTTCAACTAAATATGAAATATAGAAGAGGGCTTTTGGAATTATATCTTAAGTCTGAACATTATCCATCAGAGAGCCTGGGTCTCTCTCAACATTCGATGCTTTTCAAGTTGTCCATAATTGCCCATGATCGCCTCACCTCCGTTCTCTGTTTTTTGTTCATAGCATCTCAATCTTGCGTCTTGGTTCATCATCTTTGTCTCTAGTTTCAAATATTCTTCCTCTTTAACATTTACTGCTACCATCGCTATTGTTATTATCTCTGGTTTCTCTTCTTCGTTGGCAAACCATTTAGACTTATCATGATCTGTAATCATTGATAAGTGCATTTTGTAGAAAATCATTTGTATCGCTATTTTTGTTTGTGATCATTATTGAGGGGAATGATTTGGTTTCACTTGGTTTGTGTAAGAAATACTTTTGAAGGGATTTTGCTTGGAACTATGATCTGAATTCATTTAGCCCCATTCAGATTTTATCGGCCTCTGATTGCTGGTTAGACTGTTTCTTCTTCTAGTTTCATATTCACACTTATGGCCTTCTGGTTTGTTCTTTTAAGACTTGGTACATGATTTTCTATGATCAAAAGACAATATGCCCCCAGACTGGTCTTCTTTTAGTGGGGGTCATTTCATTTTTGCTAAAGTGATGGATAGTCGTAAGCTTTATGCCTTAACTTCACACTTTGATTTGGATTCACTGGTAGTTGTAGGGACTAATATTGGTTTTTCAGTGGGTTGATAATTCTTTCTTGCTTTATTTTCAGTTTGAGGAGGCTTTAACTTGCATGCTTTCTCAAGGTTCACGGATGCTACAAGTTTATTTCATTACTCTTGTTACTTGGAAGCCAAATACCAACCTGTCCAATCTTCCTGTTCAGAGCTGTCCAATTGGGATATAAATCCATGGCTTGCCTTTAAAATATTTTAATGTAGACACATCGTGTTATTTTAGACATGTTTTGGGTAAATTCATTTGCTATGATGAAGAGAGTCATTTGAATAGCTATGGTCTGCACGTCCAAATATGGCTTTTAGATTTGGATCTCAATTTTATATGCAAGTCCAAATAGCTATGTTTCTAGGTTACAAATGTTGGATAGTAATATAATGCTGGCGTCACTTATTTTGGAGCAAGTTAGAAGGCTGTGTTCTCATTGTCTGGGTATTGGTCATGTAGCTAGAAACTGTAGACTATCATTCAATCTCCAACCTCAAGCTCTTACTTCCATTGTGGGCACAAAGTTAGGTAGTGTTAAATATGATAGTCTCTCTGGATTTTATGTCTCTAGGGCTTGCAAGTCTTGTATTAGAATTAGATTTTTATCACAAGGTTTTGATAGAAATAGGTGCATACTTAAGCAAAAAAGTGGAATCTTTTGATTTGTACATTGCAGCCAACAAACGATCTAGAATGCAAGCTAATGATGTAACTTGGCCTGAGAGGAACTGCAATGCTAGTACTTGTGAAAGAAAATCTTTTTTCTTGAACCGTCTCTTCTAAGTATTAGAAAAAAATGCAAGTATGTGAGCAATTATCCTTTGCTAATTTTCATTTCAAAAAGCAAAACTCTTTGTTTGCCATTTAGCTTATTGCAAGCACACAAGTCCCAAGTAATAGTATAGTGTTGAAAAGAGTGTCGTTCTATAAGGACTATGACCAAAGTAAGCTAATAATTATAACTATGTTCTTAATGAGGTTGAATCAAACCATTGAATTTGAAAAAGTTAAGTAAGGAATTTTGATTAAAACAATAAAGTAGGGCAATGGAAATTGGAAAATTGGTTTTAACTTCAATAGATTAAAGGCTTAAGATTACTTATTCCCCATTGTATTTCATGGAACTATGCAATTAAATCACTTATGCTAGTTGAATGAGTCTATATACCAGTCAAATTTCTAAAATAACCATCCAAGCTCTCTCAAGTCAAGATTTATGTTTAATCTTCATTAAAAATTCTCAATCTCTTGTTTATAATTAATGAAAACCATATTTTCAAAACAATCCTTTAATAGACTATGCTAAGTTGTTATATACACTACGAGAAAAAATGGTTTTAATGTCCCTTTTTTTGGCCTTTTAACGTCTGAAAATAGAGGGACGTCTTGTTAGATATGATTAGTTTTGATGATGTCAAATATAGATATTAAGTGATAAGAGCAAAAAGTTCATATAATGTATTTCTTTGACTAACTACTATAATTAATGTTACATATTTTGTAGATTAGTCAAGCAAAGAATGAAGAAGATTGAATTAATGAAAATGAACAAGAGGAAGAAGAAGAAAGAAATTGAAGATAATCAAGGCGATGCTTACTTTGGTTATGGAGAATTATTATCAAGAGAAGAACCAAGAAGAAAGATATTGAAGAATGAAGAACTTGGTAGATCTATCATGAATATCAAGATTCAAGTTGTTAGATGTGATATTGGAGGTTTCTATAATGATTCCGGAGGTTTCTATGATCAAATAATGGTTGGAATATGTTAATATGAAGCTAAAATGACTTATATATGAGTTTTGGCACTTCTAGGGAAGTTATGCTCGAGCACAAGGTGTTATGCTCGAGCACAGGAAGAACATGCTCGAGCACAGACCACTTCACTCGAGCACGGGGTGCATACTCTGTTCTACTCTGTTTTACGTTCAGCATGAGCGAGGTCTGGTATTTTGATCATATCTTTCAAACCACACGTCGGATTGACCCGAAACTGGTGGCATATGAAAGAAGACTCCCAACACGTAAAATTGGCACCAGAATCACATTGAAAGAAGATCAAATGAAGGAGATATGATTCGTCGAAAATGAAATTGAAATCACCGTCTTTTTCTGACACAGGTTCGGTATTTTGAGTATAACTCACAAACCACAGATCGGATTGAGACGAGACCAGTGCCAAATGAAAGTAGACTCAAAGAGCTTTCCATGGATAGCTAATTTGCCTAATTTGAACGTATATTCTAGGAGCTATGCCTTCTGGAAGTTGATGCTTGTGCAGACTAGCGAAATATACACTCCTTCGATCATAACTTGCAGAATACAAGTAGTTTGGAGCTGATTCTTGTTGCATTGGAATGCATATGATAAGAGCATTTTTATGATACATCATTTGAATCAAATGAATCAAATTTTTCTAAAGTGGCCCCACATCACCCGCGAGTGTAAAAACTGACTCTCTGAAAATGTCGTGCGAGTGATGTCCAGAAGCAGCTGAAACGTGAAGAAAGTTGCAACACTCGAGCACTAGGATTCATGCTCGAGCATTGGATCATTTCTCACTCGAGCAGATGCGAGAGAAGAGCTGCGAGTGACAACCCGAGAAGAAGCATGCACGTGAAAACAGAAGACGCACTCGAGCAGGACGTTTTGTGCTCGAGTGATTCGAGTTTTCACTCGAGCAGATGCGAGAGAAGTGCAGCGAGTGCTTGCCCAAGAGGAAGTCAGAACGTGGAAATATGAACTGCACTCGAGTGAGGCATATTGCACTCGAAGTAAGGACCTGACAGAACGTGGTAGAATGCACAAACAAAACAAAGCTTCACAACCATCAATCCAAACATGGTTAAACGTTATACAATCATTATGTTTTCACTTGTTATTGTTTCTAAACATTATCTAACATATATTTCAAGTGTAAAACAGGAGTTTACATATTTGGGTTGCATCTTCAAGAATGGAGGTCACGTATGAAAATTCCTCACTCAACGTGATGAGTCACAGAAGCCAGAAAATCATCTTTTGACCAATGATCCAACATACCCATAACTAATACTTCATCATATTAGTGATTAAGTATTTTACAGTGTGAAACAGGAAATTTAACGGTGAGCTTACAGATTCAAATGAAAGAGTCAAGAATGGCGGGCGACATCATTACACACCGAGCATTAGCTACCTACCACGACAGAAGTTTGACCCACCATAAGAGATTGTCTGGAAACTCAAACAAATTCAAAACGCTCCACAACGTTACTACAGCTCAAAATGAATCTTCCTGCTGTTCAACAAAACGCTCCACTTTGCAACGGACATAAGCTCATTTTTCAAATATGCTCAACGGACAAAATGACTCCAACGGACAAATTCTCACAACGGTCATCATCTTCATCAACTATAAATGAGAGAGAGCATTCAGCTTGGAAGCAAGACAGAAAAACTGAGAAAGATAGAAAAAGACAGAGAAAACAGAGCAACGACCCAACATGCGAATAACATGAATTCTCTGCGTCTACCCAAACACTCTCTGTTTTCCAGTTTCTGTATTACTTATCATTGAGAGAGTGATTATTTGTATTGTACTTCAGTGAGATTATATCCACTCTGTGAGAGAGTCTGTAAACACCTTCATCTACATTTCTGAGTTGATCTCAAGGTAGAGGGACCTTGAGAGGGTTGATTTTCTTACGGGGAAGCAGTAGAGAGAATTGCCGTAAGACATTCTGCTCGTAAGACTTACAAGGTGCAAGTAGTAGAGAACGTAGCTGCTCATAAGACTTACAGGGGTGTAAGCAGGAGAGAACGTTGCTGCTCGTAAGACTTGCATGAGTAAGCAGGAGAGGAAGATCTTCGGGATTGCTCTGCTCGTAAGACTTGCCGTAAGGGGGAGTATTTCAGTGAGAGATTTGTAAAAGGTTTCACAAGTACCCGGCTAAAATTGTGGGATTGTAAAGGCTTTTCTTGTGCCCGGATTAAACAAGAAGATAGTAGATTTGAAAATCTCAGGAGGAGCCTGGGGACTGGACGTAGGCCATCACAGATTGGACCGAACCAGGATAAATCACAGTTTGCATATTCTCTTCCCTAAACTCTTATATTTCCAGCATATATTATTTAATCTAACTGTTGATTTATAAACCTTCATACTTACTGTTTTCGTTAAGATACGAAAAGATTTCTAAAATTCTTAAGTTTTTATTCTACACCCAATTCACCCCCCCTCTTGGGTGATAGCCGGTTCTAACATTTGGTATCAGAGCCCGGGCTCTTGTTTAAAGGACTTAACCGTCTCAAGAGTTACAATGGCTAATTTTGGGTGTTTTATACTTTCAGAAGGTTTTGATTATACAATTCCACCTCTTTTGAAAGATATTGATTTTTGGTTTTGGAAAGCTAGAATGACTAGTTTTATAAAAGCTTTTGATTTTGATATGTGGAATGTTTTTATAAATGCTTTTGATTTCAAACCAAGAAAGGATTGGACAGAAAGTGAAAAGAAAATGTTTTCGTTGAATATTAGAGCAATGAAAATTCTGTATAGTGCTTTAACCGAAAATGATTTTGAGAAAATTAGATTTTGTTCTAATGCTAAACATATATGGGATACTCTTGATTCTATTTATGCTTCTAACAATTGTGTTGAAGTTGAAAGTGTTGATAGTTCATGTGAAACTACACGCTACGCATCTAATGTGCATGAACAATTGGAAGTTGATGATAAAGATGAAGAAATCATAGAACACTTCCATACAGTCAACATGGTTAGACAAGAAGAAGAGGATTCCCGAAAAGAGTTCAGTATGGACGAACATGAAAAATCACTCTCCAGAGCTCAAGATGAATTTAAGGTAAAAAGTTCCAATTCTTTGTGTGATTTTCATAAAAATGATTTTCAGAGTTTACAAAAGTTTGTTTCTCAACCAATTGTTGATTCTATTGAGAAAAGGAAAAATGTTTTCAAATATGCTGGAAAGTTTGTTGGGAAGAAAGAATATTCAAATCAAATCCATTCGAATTTCTACTCTCATGATCGTCATAATACTTGCATGATATCCTATAATGCATATCTTGATACGATTTGCAATTATTGTGGTAAATCCGGTCATATTTCTCATACATGCTATATTAGAAGAAATTCCCATGTGAGAAATAAGTATATTTGGGTACCGAAGAAACATGTAAGGGTTAATATTAACAATCAAGGACCCAAGTATATGTGGGTACCAAAATGTCCATCTAGTACTTTATGTATACAGGATGATCCGAAAAGAAATGGACATAAGGGTAAAGAAAAGATGAAAAAGAAGCCAAGAGTTTCTCATGCGCCAATAAAGAGGTTCATACCATTTATATCAAAAAGGAGAATTCTCAAGGCACCCATTGCTGGAGTTACAGTGTATAAACAGAGAAAGAAGCAATGGATAAAAGGAGTATGTTCTACCTCAACGAAGGGCTATCATAATGTGCCATTCAACTATCTTGAGAAGAACATGAAGAGGAGGATCTCTCATTCACAAAGAAAAAGATTCTCGAAGTCTACATCACATGAGAAAGCTTTGCATAATCCCAAAGCCAAATATGCAAAAACAGAACTTCAAAGAAAGATGCAGTGGGTATGCAGAAGCAATCCTCCGAATATCTAAGGCAAAGGTACACAATGATAAAACCTCCTATGCTATTGTTTGTAATATTTGTTGAGGTTTTATATTTTGGAACTTTAGGAATGAGCATTGCAAATGATTTTTAAATTATGTTTTCACATTTCTTAAAAATCCATTTAATAGACTTATTTATAAAGGTATTGTAATGCTTAAAAGGTTAATTCTTTATGCATGTATAATGATTTGTAAAGAAAATATTTCTCTTATGCATAAAGACATGTTTAATTCATTATGCTCAATTGTCTCAAATTAATTATATTCTTAGAGCATGTGAATTATGATTCCTACAAGGTAACCATGAGTGGATCCAAGTAAAATTGGATACCAAAGGAAGAAAAATATCTATAAGGTTTTGTAGGAAGAAGAAAGGAAGAGCTTCATCTCAAGATTATGACTACATAAGATTTCACTCAAATCTTGGTGAAGTTGGACCTTGAGGCTACATCTTAAATATGTAAACAAAAGGAGGTACTACTTGAGGCAACACTGCAAGTGCCTAGCTAGCAATGAAGGAAGAAAAGGTGTACAATGAAGCATTACTCAAGTAACCAATCAAGTGATTATCATCACTGTGTGACAACTGGGAGTAAATGTTCAAGTGATAATACCAACTGGAAGATTGGAAGGTAAAAGTCAAGGAATTATGGACAAATGAATTCCAAAGGATAATTTCTCAAGTAATTACGAGATTACTTGAGCACGGTACTGTCTTCTTTATTCTTACCTGATATTATGCTTATATAAATTATTTATTCGGGTAATGAATAACTTGCTCATTATTGCATACCATTAGCAATCAATCATTTATGGGTTTTTAAATTGTTTTTAGATTGCTAAATGGACTGAAAGTGAAATTGTGCATAATCTTTCTATGTATTTAAGTTTCGAAATGAATATTTCAAAAATGTACCTAGATTCCAAATTATGCATAATTTTTCTATGAATTGTAAATTTGAAATGCACATTTCATAAATTTACTTGGATTTCAAATTCATCTTGTTATAAAAATGCATACACATTATTTGAAAATTATTCATATCTTGTTTGCATTCAAATCAGTTTCAAAATTGGAAGTTAATATTTATGTATACTGAATGTCAGAAATGCTTCAAATCCATCCCTAGAGTTTTCCTCATCATTCACATATTTGTTTCTTAATCTTTTACTACTTGAACTCCTCAATCTATATGAGTGTCAAGTATATTCCCTTGATAAGAATTCAACTTGTGAAAGCCTTGTGCCTAATGCATAAATCATTAGTTGGCCATGTTATTCCAAGCATTATAAATGTTCATTAGTGCATTGAATCTTAATGCATTAACCATTATTGTGGAATAACTTACCGGGATAATATTCTAGAACTATAGTCATTTGGATCAATGAGTATGTGTTTCATCATTCATAAATTCTTATACTCATATTGTTGCTCAAATGTATTACCATTTGTCTTCATCCATTTTTTTGAGTAACTAGAATCTTGCACTTTAAGTCTTGCTGCCTTGAATATTTATCCATTTTAAGACGCAACTCTAAAAGGCAAGGTTATCTCTTGATCAATACTAAAGTCATCATGCTTACATATGTCAAGATAAGCCATTTTGGATAATTCATTTTTCATATGACTTTTGTTCTTGAGAAAATTCTCCAACATGTTAACTCTTATAATTAACATGTTATCTTTGTTGAACTCTTTAGTGAAGCTTTCTGATATATATTTTATAACTGTTGACTTCCATTGTTTTTGGCATAAGCATTGGTATTTAACAAGCTTCATAAATGAGTTTTCATGCATTCAAAATCTTAATGTCATAATGCATACTTATGATTCAAAAGAATATTTGAGATTTTGAAACAATTTGCATATCGCATTATCATTCTTGAAAATTTGGTTTCATTCATGATTTATCATTTCATAAAAGTTGGTCATTATGGATAGATTCTCTACTTTCTTTTATCTAACCTTCATGGATTGCACGAAAATCTTATCAATGACATATCTTTTAAAGTATATTTACAAATTGTCATTGATCATCATCATTCTTGGTATCACTTATTCATCATGCTTCATGTCTCAATGGATTAATTTTACTAGGTAAAATTATATTTTGATATTTGTTGATTTATCATACTCTTTGCTCAAAATTCATATGATTAATTGCATAAGAGCATAAGAGTTGTTATATCTAATATTGTACGGACCCAAGAGAAGTTGGGTACCAAAGAGCATATCATTATACGTTTGCAGGAGTTGACCAAAATGCTCTACTTTTGGATACAAAGACCAAAGGCTAACAGAAAAGGCATGACTGATAGTGTTGCAGCGTGAGTTGAAGCAGAATATGTGATATTACTCAAATGACATTCCGCTACTAGCAAATAACTAGCTAGTGATACAATCAGAGAAAGAGAAAGAGAAGGAAGATCTCTTAGTAGACCCAGCAAAGATTATTTCAAAGCAGCACAGAGCCAAGAATAAATTTATCCAATATGAATCCTTGTTGCCTACCCACCTTTCTTATCATTTCAAGGTGATCAGACATTTTCACTATGATATGGAGCCAACAGAGATGTTCAAAGGAAAATGCTGAGATGCACAGAATCATAAAGCTTGATGAGCCTATGAGGATTCTTAACTACTATCCTAGCTCTATGTCTAAATCTTCACTGGATTATCTGCTATACCTATACTAGAGCTATGATGAACAAGACCAATAAATGAGAGACGACAATTTGCTATAGTTGGTCTCCATGATCTTTCATTCTTTGTTCCATTTGTCTAAGGCTTTCTAAGAGAGTAGGTTCAACTCTTTCACACAAAGCTTACTACAAACAATGCTGAGATCATTAGTCAATGATAAGATGAAGTAGCTGTGTGACTTAGTGAACCAGAACTTCAAAGTTCTATTTGAGATGATGGATGACAAAATAAGGGTGTTATGTGCTATGGTGAAATTAAAAGTTCTCAATGATGTTTACTAAGCAAGGGGCACATACTAAGCCAATATGCACATAAAGCCTTACTCCGAGCTCATCTTGATATCCTAAAGTGTTCACAGAAGACTACACTTCAGAATCCCTCAGTACTAATCACATCATTCAATATTGACTAGGACATTATGCATCAATGGACTACAGAGGATTATAACTCGAGTGATTACGATATTACTCGAGTGAGGTATTGTATTCTTGCTTAATTCAAAATCCTTGAGTTGTATCACTTGAGTATACAATCGAGTCATGATTGAGTAGAATCACTCAAGTAACCACTCAGGTGATATTGGGTTATATCTCTTAAAACCTCTGATTAGCAATTGCCATTTAATGTCTCTCTAAATCTTTCAAAATCATTTTCTCTATAAAGTTTTCAATGGTTTCTCAAATCCAGGAGAGTTATTAACTGTTTTCTTGATAATGTTTAAAACCATGCATCAATTAAGGGGGAGCTTCACATTCACATGTGTTTTATATATTGAAAGTTCATCTCCTATTGGAAAGAAAATCCTTTTAATATACTCATCTATATTTACCATGTCTTGATTAGTATTGATGATGAGTTATTCATACATTGTTCTTTTCATGATCTTAATTTTAATATGTCTTGATTAGTTTTGATGATGAGTTATTCTTACATTGTTCTTTTCATGATCTTAATTGTAATATATCATATGGAAAGGAACAGTTTGTTACTTGATTGAACTAACAATTCTCTTTGCAAAGAAAGATTTAAATTTTATGACAGGAGAATTCGTTTTGTGCAATAGCATTCCTCAACATACTACAAGAAGACTCTATCAACCTTGAGGATGTTTTTAACGCTCAGTCAAGGAATATATATTGGCTGTAACATTCAGAACAACAAATACATATGCCAATACAAATGAGCATTGAACATGCTAAACAGAAGCTCAACTCAATTGAAGAATCTTGACAACAACATGAATATATATCTGAGTTGCATAACAGAAGTGTGGTGTACATCAGAGTTGTACAAAGCACAACAGCATGCACCAGCATTACCAAAGAAGCAACGGACTTCATGGAGCGCTTCACCAATTTTCAAATCTACATGAGCATTTCTAAACCTTCTCTATTTACATTTCAAGAATACGTTTCATATATTTCATTGATCTTGATTATAAAAGTTTTCTTGAAAACCTCTCCAAATCTATTTTCAGTTCCTTCACATAGGGGAGAGTCAATTGTTTTCTTGGTTCATTCATTTTGATTAAAATAATTTCTACTCTATTTACTTCTTCACAAGCCTTACTTCTTTATATATTTCAAACTTTTTGCTGATGTCAAATAGGGGGAGAAAAATATAAGAAAAATATGTATGTTGCATATGTATGTTGCATTATATATAATATGTATATTGCACTTTGCATGTTGCACTTCATTCAGACATATTTTTCTTAAAGGATTTGTCATCATCAAAAAGGGGGAGAATGTTAGATATGATTAGTTTTGATGATGTCAAATATAGATATTAAGTGATAAGAGCAAAAAGTTCATATAATGTATTTCTTTGACTAACTACTATAATTAATGTTACATATTTTGTAGATTAGTCAAGCAAAGAATGAAGAAGATTGAATTAATGAAAATGAACAAGAGGAAGAAGAAGAAAGAAATTGAAGATAATCAAGGCGATGCTTACTTTGGTTATGGAGAATTATTATCAAGAGAAGAACCAAGAAGAAAGATATTGAAGAATGAAGAACTTGGTAGATCTATCATGAATATCAAGATTCAAGTTGTTAGATGTGATATTGGAGGTTTCTATAATGATTCCGGAGGTTTCTATGATCAAATAATGGTTGGAATATGTTAATATGAAGCTAAAATGACTTATATATGAGTTTTGGCACTTCTAGGGAAGTTATGCTCGAGCACAAGGTGTTATGCTCGAGCACAGGAAGAACATGCTCGAGCACAGACCACTTCACTCGAGCACGGGGTGCATACTCTGTTCTACTCTGTTTTACGTTCAGCATGAGCGAGGTCTGGTATTTTGATCATATCTTTCAAACCACACGTCGGATTGACCCGAAACTGGTGGCATATGAAAGAAGACTCCCAACACGTAAAATTGGCACCAGAATCACATTGAAAGAAGATCAAATGAAGGAGATATGATTCGTCGAAAATGAAATTGAAATCACCGTCTTTTTCTGACACAGGTTCGGTATTTTGAGTATAACTCACAAACCACAGATCGGATTGAGACGAGACCAGTGCCAAATGAAAGTAGACTCAAAGAGCTTTCCATGGATAGCTAATTTGCCTAATTTGAACGTATATTCTAGGAGCTATGCCTTCTGGAAGTTGATGCTTGTGCAGACTAGCGAAATATACACTCCTTCGATCATAACTTGCAGAATACAAGTAGTTTGGAGCTGATTCTTGTTGCATTGGAATGCATATGATAAGAGCATTTTTATGATACATCATTTGAATCAAATGAATCAAATTTTTCTAAAGTGGCCCCACATCACCCGCGAGTGTAAAAACTGACTCTCTGAAAATGTCGTGCGAGTGATGTCCAGAAGCAGCTGAAACGTGAAGAAAGTTGCAACACTCGAGCACTAGGATTCATGCTCGAGCATTGGATCATTTCTCACTCGAGCAGATGCGAGAGAAGAGCTGCGAGTGACAACCCGAGAAGAAGCATGCACGTGAAAACAGAAGACGCACTCGAGCAGGACGTTTTGTGCTCGAGTGATTCGAGTTTTCACTCGAGCAGATGCGAGAGAAGTGCAGCGAGTGCTTGCCCAAGAGGAAGTCAGAACGTGGAAATATGAACTGCACTCGAGTGAGGCATATTGCACTCGAAGTAAGGACCTGACAGAACGTGGTAGAATGCACAAACAAAACAAAGCTTCACAACCATCAATCCAAACATGGTTAAACGTTATACAATCATTATGTTTTCACTTGTTATTGTTTCTAAACATTATCTAACATATATTTCAAGTGTAAAACAGGAGTTTACATATTTGGGTTGCATCTTCAAGAATGGAGGTCACGTATGAAAATTCCTCACTCAACGTGATGAGTCACAGAAGCCAGAAAATCATCTTTTGACCAATGATCCAACATACCCATAACTAATACTTCATCATATTAGTGATTAAGTATTTTACAGTGTGAAACAGGAAATTTAACGGTGAGCTTACAGATTCAAATGAAAGAGTCAAGAATGGCGGGCGACATCATTACACACCGAGCATTAGCTACCTACCACGACAGAAGTTTGACCCACCATAAGAGATTGTCTGGAAACTCAAACAAATTCAAAACGCTCCACAACGTTACTACAGCTCAAAATGAATCTTCCTGCTGTTCAACAAAACGCTCCACTTTGCAACGGACATAAGCTCATTTTTCAAATATGCTCAACGGACAAAATGACTCCAACGGACAAATTCTCACAACGGTCATCATCTTCATCAACTATAAATGAGAGAGAGCATTCAGCTTGGAAGCAAGACAGAAAAACTGAGAAAGATAGAAAAAGACAGAGAAAACAGAGCAACGACCCAACATGCGAATAACATGAATTCTCTGCGTCTACCCAAACACTCTCTGTTTTCCAGTTTCTGTATTACTTATCATTGAGAGAGTGATTATTTGTATTGTACTTCAGTGAGATTATATCCACTCTGTGAGAGAGTCTGTAAACACCTTCATCTACATTTCTGAGTTGATCTCAAGGTAGAGGGACCTTGAGAGGGTTGATTTTCTTACGGGGAAGCAGTAGAGAGAATTGCCGTAAGACATTCTGCTCGTAAGACTTACAAGGTGCAAGTAGTAGAGAACGTAGCTGCTCATAAGACTTACAGGGGTGTAAGCAGGAGAGAACGTTGCTGCTCGTAAGACTTGCATGAGTAAGCAGGAGAGGAAGATCTTCGGGATTGCTCTGCTCGTAAGACTTGCCGTAAGGGGGAGTATTTCAGTGAGAGATTTGTAAAAGGTTTCACAAGTACCCGGCTAAAATTGTGGGATTGTAAAGGCTTTTCTTGTGCCCGGATTAAACAAGAAGATAGTAGATTTGAAAATCTCAGGAGGAGCCTGGGGACTGGACGTAGGCCATCACAGATTGGACCGAACCAGGATAAATCACAGTTTGCATATTCTCTTCCCTAAACTCTTATATTTCCAGCATATATTATTTAATCTAACTGTTGATTTATAAACCTTCATACTTACTGTTTTCGTTAAGATACGAAAAGATTTCTAAAATTCTTAAGTTTTTATTCTACACCCAATTCACCCCCCCTCTTGGGTGATAGCCGGTTCTAACACGTCTATCTAAGGGTCGTGGAAAAAAATGTTAATAACATCCGTAAATAGGGGACGTTAAATTTAGGGGGACTTTAGACGTCCCCACTTCATACTGGGGACGTCTAAAGTCTTAGGTGTACTTTAGACGTCCCCTGTCCAAACTGGGGACGTCGAAAGTGACCTTTAGACGTCCCCAGTTTGTTCTGGGGACATCTAAAGGTCAATTTAGACATCCTTATTTTGGACTAGGGATATCTAAAGGTCACTTTAGATATCCCCAACCCCTACAGGGGACGTCTAAAGTGTCGCCACCCACTCTACCACATCCCTTTTTATTTAAAGAGGTTGAAAGTTTTTTTTAAATAGCCTTTTTATATATTGCATTGTCTGGAAAATGTAAACTGCAGAAATAGGATTCCAACAACAGAATAAAACAACAACAGTTCAGCAGAATGGAAACAACAACTTAAAACACAGTGATCAACCCAAGGCTCTACTACATGCAATAATTTTAAGGAGTAGCAAACTAATTAACTAACAAACCACACAAACTACACAACAATCTATATCTAAGTCTGTTATTGCACTAAAAAGACTATATCCAAGTCCCCAGTTTGTACAATAACCAAGACTAAATCCAATCTATATCTAACAACAACAACACTAATTATATGTACAATATATAGAACTACCACAAAAGTATGTCCTACAGAAACTCCTAAAGACTTTACTCTAGTATACGTTGAAGAAGATGTCCAGCCAAAGTCTCTGATCATATTTATGTCTTCATATGAGTAGGCATCTTCATGGTCAAAAATCTGTAAATTAGAAAATAAGCTTAGATGAAATAATGAATCAAGTGAATGAATTGCCATTGAATTACAACACCAAGAATATTATCCTCTGAATGATGTTCAAAATCAATTACTTGTTCAAAATCTATCGTAATGCCACTCTGAATGATGTTAAATATATAAAGTAAGACATAGTATCCACATTCCCATCCGCCAGGTTGTCGAGGGCACTATAAATCAAAAGCAAATGGTTAAAATCAATAAAGGTATATCTAAAATGACCGTCAATCAAAAGAACTTGATTTGAAAGTACGTACCTTTGGAGACAACCATCTCGGTTCTTTGCCACCTTTACAATCGCGTGGCCCACCAAGCGCTCGATACGTCGTGCATGCCCTAAATTAAAATGAAAATCAACATAAATTAGAATAATTCATTTAAGTCAAGAATCAAGAAGCAATGAAATACAAAAAAAATAACTTATGTGTTGAAGACGCTTTTAGTTTCTTTGTCTGGTCTTTTACTTAAGGAATCAAACCAATAAACAATGTGGGACCGAGGACAAAGAACACACATACTCCAGTGATAACCATCACAACATATACAGATTAAAAAGAAGTTAGATGGCAAGGTAATTATTTATTATAAATCTCAAATACACAAAAATAAAATGCGTACCCTTAAACAATCGGTACTAGATAACAACGATAGTCATTCTCTCCCACTGTGAAGCCCACATAGTACGTCCTTTTTTCAATGTATTCCCACTCGTTGTCGTATGTGCAGGAGATAAGAATCCATATAAATCAACTCTTTAAGAGTCAATGCATATATGACGGAAAGAGCTATAATAGAATTAAAATGATGAATGTATTAGCTAGTTAAAATCAACTTAACTAAATGAAGGAAAAAATGGGAAATAAAAAACTTACAGGATTGCAAATTTGGCCCATCAAATATCTAGCTCCTCCAACTTAATGAACTGTTTAAGATCTTCTTTATCAATTGTGAAGTGATACTCTAATTCCTGGCCCACAATCCCTGTAGGCATATGCAAATCAATTTGGTGAATGCCTTTATAGATATGCTGTAGTCGTGCTAAGAAGGGCCATTTTACTGCTTGCTTCTCGTTCGTTTAGAACATAAAAAAACATATTGTTAGTAGGATGTCAACACATCTCAAGTAAGAGTGAGGTATTCCATACCATTGGAGGTGTTGGTGGTAATAAGCCAATAAGATGTACAGGCCAAAGGATGAAAGATCCTCTCGCCTGAGCATCATGGCAAAATCGTCATCAGGAATAGGGATGACTGTACCTTCTTCCCCCTCTCGAACACACATCATAGTCACCCTACTCAAATGCTGTGGAATTTGCTGATTATGGTGGGTAGTAGCTTCTATGGGAATGAGAACATCTGCAACTACACGCAGCACTGGGTCATCCAAAGAGAGGATGGCAGGTTCTCCCTACGCTGGAGTGGGAGAAGGGTTGCCAAGCAGTTCCTCCACCAGGTTGTAACTTCCTTTTGTGCTGTGGAAGGCCGGGGATGAATGGGTTTTACGCTCGGTAGTTGCCATCTACGATTCAAATATCTTCATCATTTGAGCTTGTAGCTCAGGCATCAGCTCAAGACGTAGCTCTGGCAACAGCTCTTGTCAGAGCTTGTCGTGAAGGTTGGCCTTAAGCTCTTATGAGACTTCCTGACGAATCTTGGCCACAAGCTCCCTATTGGGTTCAGCTTGTGACGAATAAGGATGTGAGGCTCGGCCAAAATACTTCGCGACATGAACTCCCCCTGCCTCCCCTCGAACATGACCAGGGTGATCTGCCTTCCCAATCGCCGTTGATAAGATGTCCATCCGTCCACTTGGAGTGAACGAACCTTGGCTACTATGATCTTCCAGTTCATCCTGCAACATAAAAGTTATCGTAAATGAAAATTAAGCATTCCCAATATGAAAAAATAACTTTGTACTTATGCTCTAACTACTTACAATTCTTGCTGCAACCTTAGCAACAGTTGGATTTAAGTATTTCCCACCCTTAAGCCTCCCTGCTTTCCATTTTTTGTGACGTGGAGGAGGTGGTGGGGCCTAGACCACAACGGTAGGATCTGATATGGCTGCTTCATTCAATTTCTCCAACTCTTCTGCCATCATCTTTTCTCAAGCTTCCGATAACCACCACGAGGCATGCAATGTTGATAGTTATTAGTTGCTTGCCTCTCTACATTTGCTGCACTTAATGCCTATGAAAGGAAAACAACGAAAACTGAATCAATAATGTCAACTATATTCAAATAAAACACTATGATGATAAAAATCTTACCAAAAAGTTTGGATCTTATCATGATGCAATAAACAACCTCTAATCCTCTGGAGACAAAAATGTATACTCCTGATATGGATCCTGACCCCTCAGGTCCCCTCGAATGTAATCTCATGTAGGCATGTTCTTGAAATCTTTCCATCGTAGACGAACCTCCATCATCCACTCCTTGTACATCAACATGGTGTTAGGGACATCATAAATTTGCTGCAAGGTAAAAATATAAGTCAATTATCTTTGAAGCAATAGAAATAAAGATATATATGCAGATTTATTGAAATTTATATACCAAAAGTTGTTGCCAAATGAAGTCTTTAGTTTTTGGTGGAACCAACTTCCAATTATCATAGGTAATGCGAACATTGCTTCGAGCCAAAAAACCTAAGTAGCTAATGAAATGGTCTTCCTCCGGATCAATTAGTTTCATATCATCATCAAAGTCAATATACAACCTCTCCTGTTGATGGTGATGATGTGCTACCAATGCAGGCATTTTTGTACTGCCTTTAACCCTTCTTCTAGTAACTGGTTCAGGTCTCGCAACAGGTTCAGGCCTATTCATTTTATTGTCCCTATCACTTTGTGAGTCACTAGAATTGTCCATATTCCTGTAAGCACAAAAATCATTGTCAGATAGGTGAATAAATTGTAAGTAAATGAATAAACTAACTAGTTATAAAACAAACAGCACACATTACTATTTTCTAAGTTAAGCTCTTACTCTAAATTGTTTCCCATATTCCTTCACCATGATCATTTCTTACAGCATATTCTTCATCATCTACCAATTCTACTTCACTTGTTGTAGGTGGATTAATTGTGAAAGGTGGTGTGTCATCAAGGTTGAAGGTCGGATCACCATGCTTCTGTTTTTTACTTTGAAGTACAATGGAAATTTTTTTATTTGCGGGATCTGTGACATAAAACACTTGTTTCGCCTGGCTTGCTAGAATGAAGGGCTCATCCTTATAACCTACTCTTTCAAGATCAACTGAGACAAATCCAAATTGTTGATCTATTACTACAGCATTATTGCTAACCCACTTACATTTGAATAAAGCAACTTTGAACTTGTTGTAAGTGATTTCCCATATTTCTTCTATCACTCCATAATAGGCCATGGATGCTAATATGGGATTTTTGTCTTTCGAACTGGAAAAGTGCATGGCTTCAGCTTCTACCATCACCCCACTATTTTGCATAGTACTTCTGTCATCTTGGTCTTTTGTATGGAAAGAATACCCGTTTATATCATAACCGCTCCAAGTAATGATCTGAAATAAAGGCCACCAGGCTAGTCACTTTATTGTCTCAGACACACCAGTCTCATGCAAAACCTTTTCCTCAAACCACTGAATGAATGTCTTGTTTTGCTCAATAGTAATCTGCATGTCATTCTTCCTCGGATTCATGTTCTTCAATCTCTTTCTGTGTTCATCTATGTACGGTTGAACTTCTGCCATGTTATTCAGGATATAAAGGTATGCTCGCAACACCTCTTCACGAGGCATAGTCTTCACTTTCAGTCCTCGTGTTCCTTTGTTCCTCCCCTCTTCATGCAGAGATTGTTCCTCCGTCCCTGATAGATAATCACTGTAGAAGTCCATAGCCTCTTCAACAACATACCTTTCAACTATTGAGGCTTCTGGTCGATAGGGATTTTTAGAGTACCATTTTAAGGTCTTCATGTATCGCTTGAAAGGGTACATCCACCTCAGGTGAACTGACCACAGAGCCTTACCTCCCTTACCAAATGAACTACCAAATGCACCATTATATCAAAAAATGAAGGAGGAAAGTGCATCTCTAATTGGGACAATATGATATAACCCTCAGCTTCCAGTTCATCCAGCTTTTCAGTGTTAATGACTTTATTACAGATAGCATTAAAGAAAACACATAATCTTGTCATAGTACTTTGAACTTCATCTTTCATAATGCCTCTAATAGCTACTGGTAACAGTTGTTCCATCAACACATGATAATCATGGGACTTCATTCCCACTAACTTCAAATCGTCCATTAACACACACCTTCTCACATTCGAAGAATATCCTCGTGGGACCTTAATTTCATGCTAACACTCACACAAACTTCGTTTCTCCGCTTTTGATAGTGTATACGCTGCTGGCTCCATGTATACCCTCCTACCATCATCTCTTAGCTGTGGATATAACCGTTCTCTTATTCCCATATCAACAAGGTCTAGTCTCACACTAATCCCATCCTTGGTCTTCCCTGGAATGTGAAAAAGCGTACTGACAAGGCTATCACAAACGTTTTTCTCCAGTGTATTACATCAATACTGTGTCTTACGTCAAAACTATGCCAATATGGAAGATCAAAGAAAATTGATCTCTTCTTCTATATGTTCTTCTCACCTGCAGTCTTCTGATTCTTACCGAGTAAGACATCGATATGTTCAACCCGACTGTAAACTTCCTCTCTAGTTAATGCCTTTGGAGCCATTCTATGCTCCGGTAAGCAGTTAAAACGCTTTCTTAACCTACGATACGAGTGGATTCTAGGAAGGAACCTCCTGTGACCAAGGTAGACCATTTTTCTTCCATGTTTAAGTTGGTGGAAGTGAGTGTCTGCTTCACATATCGGACATGCTTTATGCCCCTTCACACTGTACCCTGAGAGGTTTCTGTACGCAGGGAAGTCATTTATCATGGTGAAAATCATTACACGTAGCTTAAAGGACTTATTCTTATATGCATCAAACACATCTACGCCTTCCTCCCATAACTTCTTCAAGTCCTCAATCAAAGGCGCCAGGTAGACATCGATATCATTTCCTAGTTGTTTTGGTCCAGAAATCATCATAGAAAGCATAACATACTTGCATTTCATACAAAGCTAGGGAAGCAAGTTGTATATTACAAGGAATATTGGCCACGCACTGTGTGTGCTATTAAGAGCTCCATACGGATTGATGCCATCTGTACAAAGCCCAAGCCGAAGATTTCTCAGCTCGCTGCCAAATTCAGGGAACATTTCATCTATTTTCTTCCACCGTGGAGAGTCAGCTGGGTGCCGAAGATATTTTCCATCGGATATTCTATCATCCGATTGCCATCTCAACTTCTTCGCTTTCTTTGTAGTGCCAAACAAATGCTTAAAGCGCGGTATTATTGGAAGATACCACAGAACCTTCACAGGTTGCCTTTTAGTTGTCCCATCTCCACAACCACCATATTCCTTACTTTGTATCATGCAGTTTGACACTTAGGGCACTCACTTAGACCTTTATACTCCTTTCTGTATAGTACGCAGTCATTAGGGCAAGCGTGTATCTTTTTATACTCCATACCCATCGTAGATAATATTTTCTTGGCCTCATACATACGATTTGGAAGTACATTATCGTTTGGAAACATATCACACAACAGTTCAAGCAGCAATGTGAAACTACTATTGGTCCACCCACAAGTTGCTTTTAAGTTCACCAAATGTAATGTTCCTGTGAGCCGTGTGTATTTACTCCCTGGGTACAACGGTGTCTCTGCATCACTCAACAGGCTGTCATATTCATGCGACTGCGCAAAGGATTCTACCTTAAAATCGTGAATCATTCTCTCCATTCTATCTTCATCCATGACATCCACAGCTTCCTTCTTATGTGACTGACAATCAGTTACTTCATCACCATGCCATATCCACCTTGTGTATCAAAGATTTATTCCATCACAAAGTAGGTGATCCCTTATAACTTCAACATCCCATCTTCTCTCATTTAAACAATTGACACAAGGACAAAAATACATCCCATTTCTGGCTGGAGCGTTCCTTCTAGCATATTCAATAAACTCTTCATCCCCATTCTCATATTCTTCACTTGTTCTCAAAGCATTCATCCAACTATGATCCATTTTATTACCACCTACGTCATTCCCATTTACACTCAAGTTAAGAATAATTGTCAATACTAGGAATGCCATTTACTATTTTGTTTTTTAAAATTTTGGCAGCATTTCCCCTTAAAAGTGAGACATCCCAAAATCAAAATAACAAACCATCTCAGCTTAATTTAAATGAAACAAAACTTTAGCTTCTACCACCAAGCACAAACATTGAAAGTGATGTCAATAGCAATTTCAGATTTCACAATATTCAGTAATCAGACGATCAAGAACATAGAAAAATTTGAGTCACAGCAGATCAAATCCATAAGGTGAATGCAGTTATACCAAGAAATCTGAAGAAAAAGATAAGAGGTTCAAATTTGGAAAATTTCTGGCAGATAAACAATATTGCTTAAGGTGAAAATCTAAATAGGAAGCAATAATAGTTTACTGACTGAAATTATGTAGAAGACAAAGTAGGATAGAAAACAACCAAAATATATTAGATCCAGCAAGCTAATTTGGTTTGAATGCAAAATTATCAAAAATTCCGATGGACACCAGTAATTTTACTACAAAAGTCTTAAGAAGCCTGAGTTCTGCTATGATTCTATCACGCCCCAAAGTAGTAAAACGTGACCGGCATTAAGTGTGCATTGACTTCATTTCGTAAGCCCTTTCTAATTTAATATCTCCTTATTACAACCAAAAAATATACTTCATTAATATAATATAGAATGACTTTATGTTGTCTTGGTTTGTGAACCTTTATCAAACAACCACCACAAATATCTTTAAATTATGAACTTCCAATCATATATAAAGCAATCAATCCTCCTTCCACAAATTAAAATATAAGATCTTTGACTCAAGCTATACATATATACACATACAAATAAGGAAGTAGCTAGACGTCCATTAGTTTCGTTGAGCAATTTTTCTCTACAATGAATGAATAAATTAACTTTATCATAAAATTACATTTACCATAATAACTAAACTATTATAGTCTTACTATACAACTTATTGCTAGAACAATTCAAGAGCACAAGGATATTATTGAAACATGATTAGTTTCTCAAAATAAAAGAATCATGCCTCAATAACTCAAATCCATAAAATACTTGAAATAAATATGTATGAAAGCATGCTTGATTCTACAAAGTAAACAATATAAAATATATAACCATCATATTTCATATGTGTAAAAATAATTTTAAATCTTATAATAACCACATTTGTAATTAACAAAGATAGAAACTACAAGAATAATCGTAAGTGTAACCTAAATAAAACTTCAATAAAAGACTTTCCTTTCCATAATACAGAATAAACATGAAAACATTTTTCCACCTAAAAACTTGTTTAGCAGAGGAACCAATACAAAGCAAATAACAATCACAACTCGAAGGGTATAAAAATGGGGACGAAAAATTTAGCTTAATTTAAATGAAACAAAACATTAGCTTCTAACCTGTAGCTGAAACTTTAGATGGAGGCCGACAGTAGAGAGTATACCAAATGGGGAAGAAAAAGCTACAAGCCCAGAGCAAAGAAGGTGGCCGGTGATAGAAGTGAAGCTTTGGAGAAAGACAAAAACAAGAAGGGGAGAGGAGACCGAATAGGGACGGAGTGATGAAGTTGGGAGGAGAGATACAGCAGGGGAGTGAAGTTGGGGACGAAAGTGATAGCTTAGAGAAAGAAGGAAAAAAAGAAGGGGAGAGGAGACCGAATGGGGAGCTCTAGATACAGCAGGGGAGTAAAGTGGGAGGAGAGATACAGCAGGGGAGTGGGTGTTTGACATGATCACATGCACCTGTCATGTCAATTCTGGTGCATTTGAGTCAGCTTAGTCGTCCCCAGCCGTTACTGGGGACGTCTAAACTTAATTTAGACGTCCCTAGAACAACTGGGGACATCTAAAGCTAACCTTTAGACATCCCCAGCAGTTCTGGGGACGTGTAAAGGCTACCTTTACACGTCCCCAGCTCTGCTGGGGATGTCTAAATCTTTGTTTAAAAGTCCCCAGAACGACTGGGGACGTCTAAAGGTAGATCTTTAGGCATCCTCACCTATTCTGGGGACGTCTAAAGTTTTTCTTTTTCTTTTTTCTTTTTAATGACATTTAAAGGTCTTTAGAAGTCCCCATTTTTACTGGGGACATCTAAAACACTACCTAACAGCTCTAGGTGTGAAATTTAATTATTTTATACTTGCCAACCTTTATAATTTCAACCTGACTATATTTTGGGCGTCCCTTTTTTAAAAAGGGACATCCTTTAGGGTAGTTGTAGGTATGTTCTGTAGTAGTGATATATCTTTATTTTAGTAACAAACCATCCATTTAATTCATAAACTTCAAGTCTAGCATGCTTTTTTCTCAAGTTCTACAATGAAAATAGCTATCTTAAGCATCATTCAAATGAACTATTCTAATCATGTGGTGATTAAGCATGATATAGCATTAAGAATAAAGAAAACTCAATATATATTCTTAGTAACTAGCAAAAGCAAGAAGATCTAGTAGTTCCAATCTATACAAGGGGTAAAAGTAATCATAAATGAAAAATTTGTTAGTTCAAGACTCTCACCCAAGAGTGGGGTGAATTTGGTGATATTACAAATCTAAAACTCAAAAACAAAACTTAATATAGAGAGTAGAGTTAGAGAGATATCATCAACATCGACATAGGAGATTTATACTTGCTTGGTCCAATCCACTTGGCTTAGGTCCAGTCCTAAAAATTTTTTCTAGAGTTTCTTTATCACCCCAAGATTCGCTAGGCTTTTGGTGCCTCAATATAAACAAGTCCCTTCTTAAGGAACACTAGCTCGCCCTTACACTTAGTAATCAATGCCCATTCTTAAGGCCCCACTACCTTGAGTTACTTAACTGTAATAAATGATTAATTAGAATCTCTCTTTCTAAGAGTAAATGTATAAACACTAAAGTACAGAAAATCACACAACAGCAGAGCACAAGATTTAGCAATTAATGAAACAGTGAATGCTTAAATAGAGTTTATGCCTTCATGTTTAATGCTCTCCTATTTATAGCTTGATGAGAATTAATGATCATTGTTATTTGAATATAAGCTATTGATAGTATGAGATCACTTCTTCTGTCCTTTGGAAGACAGAGACAATTTTGATTGGTTGTGGAATAGAACATTTAATGCGTCTGACAAAAAGTGCTATTTGCTAATCTTGCATTAATCCATGATTAAGCACATGAAATATGTCCAAACAATGATTTAGCAAAGTAAGGAATTAATTAGAAATGTAAGGAGCATGTTTAGGAATGTTTTGAATGAGAACAAGATTTCTAAGGCGTTGTTCTGTCTGAGTGACTGCATCACTCGAGTGATTTCCACTTTGTTCAAAAAGCCAATTTTGAAAACATAAATGATCACTCCTTATTCATTGTAGTGATATAAAAGTGATGACCAAATATAATTTTGCTCAAATGGTCATACTCAATCTCGGTACAGAAGTGAAACATATCACCATCGACTTACTATGGCGCAGTGACAGTGATATGCTTCTTTTGGGTCACTTGAGTACTCACTTGAGTGATCTCTTCGTAAATTAATTTTCAAAATACTAATCACTACCTGAGTCATTACGGTGCTATAAAAGTGATATAAATTTGCTAACCTCACTTGAGTGCCCACTCAAGTAATCATTTCAAACATTTTTTTAGAAAGCTTGATTACCAAATAAATCACTGTAGTTAATGAAAGTGATGTGAATTTGAATATATCACTTGAGTGCTCACTATAGTGATCAACTTAAAAATATTTTCATTAAAATATGATCATTGGCTGATTAGCTATAGTGAACTGAAAGTGATACATTTTAGAAGACATCACTTGAGTGCTCACTTGAGTGATCTATTTTGAAATATTCTCTCACAAATAAGATCACTATCAGCATATAGAGTGGAAGTGAAGTCAAATTGTTGCATCACTCTAGTGCTTACTCGAGTAATCCTCTAAATAAATAATGGATCACTTCTAGTAGATATTATAGTAAAGAGCTTTCTCAAAACACATCACTCAAGTAGTCACTTGAGTAATAAACATTAGTTTACACAACTTGTTTATTTACTATCAGTGAAGCAAATGTTAAAAAGTTTAAACACATCATTTAAGTAGTTATTCGAGTGATCAAGTAATTCAGAATTTTACATGTCACTCAAGTGATTCACCAGTGTATGTTTAAAAACTATTTTCTAATGTTTTAAATACCACACCCTTATCTTATTTTCACCTTTTTAAGAGTTTGGTGGGCAACACAGGAATAGCATAAATATATTGATAATATGTGCATGATTACAGAAATTCCCTATAAGGGTTTGTACAAGATATTTACAATTAAGGTAGCCACACAAGGCAACTTGGGTGTCTAAATTTGTCCTAGTGAAATGGACACATCTTCTTATCTTCGTTCCACCACTGCAATCCTCTTGTGTACTTTTCTTCTTTGATCTCTGCATACCTTCCATATTCACCTATCTAAATTGTTGGTAGCGGAGGGTGGGTTTCAAGAGAATCTCAGTAGTAAAATAGTTATCTTAATGCATGCAAGCTATATGCTATGTGTAATATCCCAAAAAGTGATTAAGGGCTAATGACTTTAAAAGTGGATATAATTATTGTTGAATAAATACTTTTGGAGAATGTGTGATGGGAATTTGGATATTTTAATGATTCCAATGGCTTCCTTGTGAAAATTCATGTGGGGAGAGTGTTTATTATGAAATTGGAACCATTGGGAATAATCGTGCAAAAGTTGAAAACTCTGTCCATTGAAACTCTGTACAGGGCAGCCAATTTGTATGGACGTTTCAAATAGGCAAATGGTGTCTAAAAATTCAGAAATTTTCCAGTATTAAAGTTCACATGTCAAGCTTCAAAATGAACATATAATTTATATCATTTTGATTTGTGACCTAAGAGTTTTGGATTTTTGAAGTTTGCCCAGTGAAATTAATTATTTTCTGGAACAGTATGTAAAGATTGAAATTCTGGGACTTTTGTGGTGATTTTCAGTAATGGCCAATATTTTTCCTATGAAGAGGACTTAAATATCTTTCATTTGGCTTTGGAATCACCTCATTTCGATTTTTCTAGAATTAGTTATGATTTTTCAAAGTTTGGGCAGAAAATCTGCCAGAAAATCCGAAAATGGGAATTATGACATCATCTCATTAAAAGATGATGTCAGCATGGATTATTAATCAAATTGCTCATCTTCTTCAGCCATTTCACGCCATTTCCAGCTGAAGATAGTGAGAGAAAGTTGAGAGCTCTTAGAGAGAGAAAGAGGAGAAATCTCGCAAGGTAAGCCGATTTCTCCGACGATCTAGCTCCTAACGCGTATAACCTTGTTCCTAAGCTTCTCTTCTATGTTATTTAAGGTGTTTGAGAAGAGAATTTGGTGTTCAAGGGGCTAGGGTTTTCAGCCACTCTTGAGAAAAGCTAGAAGGAGCTTGAGGTAACTACCAAACTTTCGTATATTGCTTATTCTGGCTGCTGTGGGCAATTTAATCGGTGAAATTTCGCCGGATTGCCATTGGTTTTAAAGTTTGGAAATGATGTGGCCTAGGGGTTATGCTGCCCAAATTGGGTCTTAATGTTAGTTGTAACCTAATGTAATGGTTAATAAAGTGGTTAGGAGTAGAAAGGAACGCGTTTACGGAGCCGAAATCGTAAAACCCCAATTTTTCCCGGAGAACATGTATATTTCGGCCAAGGCTGTAAATCGGTCTTAGAGTTGGATTTTCAATGATTTGATGATTCCATTGGATTCAGTGGGCGAAAATAGGTGGGGTTACAGTTGGGCACTTTTTCAAAAAAGGCCGAGAAAGCATAATTACGGAAACACCCCTAAAACCCTAAAAGTAGGGCTGCCAAGGGCAATTTCATAATTTGACATTGAATTTGATAATTCTGAGTACGGAAATGGATTCCTTGGGCGGAAATATGTTAGGATAGCCCAGATTAGAATTTCGAGAAAAGTGCAACCGGTCCAGGTATGGCGGGCCCAGGCCGGGTCCCCGGGGGTATTTTTGTAAATTTTCATTATAGACTCATATGGAACCTATTCTAAGTGTTTGGAAGTAGGAATTAGGGGTAGGAAATTAATCCACCATTCTTGATTTTGTTTATAGGCTTTGATATTTGCCGCCCTCGTGAGCCAACTGCGCTGAAGGACGTCAGGAAAGGATCAAGTAGTGACTCTCTCTCTCTCTTATACTATGTGTAATGCTCTGTATGTGTGTGTTATCACTGTTTTGTGATGAATCTTTGATGCTGCTAGGTTACAGCTGATGAAAGCTTTCGTTTACAGCGCAAGCTGTTGTTTACAGCGCAAGCTGTCGTTATTGTGATTACAGCGTAAGCTGTCGTGATGGTGATTACAGCGTAAGCTGTCGTATTGTGTATACAGCCGTGAGTGCTGTCGTTTGTGGTGAAAACCATGTATCTTTGAGATTGATGTTGCTGTTGTTGCTGGTTGTGATTTATATACATGCTTGGTATTTATACATTGTATGAGTGGTTTGTTACTACTGAGATTCTCTCGAATCTCATTCCTTCCTATGACTAACCTTTCAGACAGGGCATGTGGCTCAAAGGAGAAGAGGCCGACCCGGAGCACTTAGGACCCTTAGGGGTATAGTTGATTTTGGAAATGTTGGTTATATCTTTTGAATTCGGGATTACTGTATAATCTGAAATATGAATAGTATATTCGATTTTGGATGTAATCCCCTAGTGGATACTTAAACCTCAGGTTATATATGTATAGAATCCGGGAGTTGCCGGGGAATTGGTTTTACACTCTGTCATACGTGAATGTAGATAAACTGCACAGGTGATTATATTCGAATTTTGAAATGGAGACCAGGAACAGGAAAGAGATTTTGAATGATTTTGTGAAAACCCTACCACAAAGTAGGAGATTGAAATGAGTTTAAGTTATCCGAAGGTCTCTAATCTACTTTAATTATTTAATATCGAATTATAATTACATGATTAAAGGCAGGGTGTTACATTTTGGTATCAGAACTGTAGTTCCTGGCAAGGGTAGAGGTTGCTAGGATAGATCCCTTAGATAGTAGTAGGGATAGAAGATTATTTGTGAATGATTGTTGTGTATGCACATGTATGTTTTATTGACATGGATATATATATGAGTTTTGTGACTATATGTGCATACTATCTCTGCTAAATTAATGGGGCAAGTTGTTTATAGAATGAAGAAAACTAGAGGACGCCCCAATATTCCGCGTGTAGACCCAGAGGTGGAGGTCGTCAAGGATAACCCACCGGATGCAATGCAGGAATTAATGGGTCTAATCAAAGATCAGTGGGATATGATAACTGAGCTGAGAGAAGAGCTTAGAGCAGAGAAGGCGAAGAACAAGGAAGGTCCGGTTCAGTCCACTCCGGAGGAAACTCAAGAAGAAACCCGTCATGAGGACACTGCTGAAGGGTCAGCACGACCCCTGGAGTCCCCACCTCACATTGTCCCAAATCAAGAATCACATGGGATGCCACTTAGAGAGGAAAGAGACCTTCAGTTTTGGGTCACCAGGTTCTGCAAGCATCTGCCTCCTGCGTTCAGAGGGAGGTTTGACCCTCAAGCAGCCGAAGATTGGATGAACAGACTGGAGAAAATATTTGAGGTGCTTAATTGTCCGGATGAGGTGAAGCCACGACTGGCCGTTTACAAACTCGAAGGGGATGCAAACCGTTGGTGGTGGAATATCGCCCTAACCTTGAAGAGCAACAAGATGCCATTGACTTGGGAATTGTTTCAACAAGAATTCAACGAGAATTATTTTCCCAAATCAGTGAGGCTCGAGAAGGAGACAGAATTCCTGAATATCAGGCAAGGGGACGCGGAAAGCTTCGATGATTACTTGTCCCGTTTTGTCCGATTGGCTCGATACTCCTCCTATCTCCGATTCAAGGATGATGAAGAATGGAGTTCTGATATGCTCATTCGCGGTCTGAGGCGAGAGTTGAGGAAGCGCTTAGCTACTCATCAATTTACCAAGTTCAACAAGGCGGTTAAACAGTGCAGGATTACAGAGAACAACTTGAGAGATTTGTATCCTGCCAAAGCTACTAGCCACCGCAATGAACCTAATAAGGGTGCTACCTCACAAAAGCGAAAGGGGCAAGGATCTTCGTCTGGAAGTGGTAAGAAGCCCTACCAGTCTGGGAGCCGTGACCAGCAAAGAACATATTCTGGACCATGGATTTGTCGTCGGTGTAACCAACCACATCAAGGCAAAACTTGTGATGGCAAAATAATATGCTTCAATTGTAAGCGTGTGGGGCATACTTCTGCTGAATGCAAAGAGCCACGACCAGACCAGAGACCGAGGACACAGGGCCGAGTATTCACTATGACCCATAAGGAGGCCCGCAAATCTCCTGAGCTAATACAAGGTAAACTTCTACTTCATGGCCATCTGTTGCAAGTTTTATTTGACTCGGGTGCAAGTCACTCCTTCATTGCCTATGATTGCGTGAAGCGCCTGGGATTGCATGTGCACAAACTGCCATTTGAATTAGTAGTGTCAACTCTAATGGGTATTAAGGCCTTGACCATAAAAGCTTGTTTGAGTTGTGTCATAACTGTGGAAGGGCATCAATCTATTATAGATTTGATATGTTTGCCTCTTAGTCAATTAGAAGTCATTTTGGGTTTTGATTGGTTAATGGCAAATAATATATTGCTTGATTGTGGAAACAAGAGGATAGTATATCCTGTATCTCAGAGGGCTGAAGATGTGGATGCTAGTATGAATTTTCTTTCGGCAGCCAAAGCTGAAAAGTATCTTGAAAAGGGTTGCCCAGGGTATGTAGTGTTTTTCTCTGTGCAAGGGGAAAATGGCGAAACCTTGAATAATATACCCGTGGTAAATGAATTCCCTGAGGTGTTTCTGGACGATCTGAGCGGATTACCTCCAGAAAGGGAAGTTCAGTTCCCAATTGACATTGTACCTGGAGCTGGTTCTATATCCAAGGCCCCATACCGCATGGCCCCAAACGAAATGGTGGAGTTAAAGAAACAAATAGAAGATTTGCTTGAGAAAGGGTTTATTAGACCCAGTGTGTCGCCTTGGGGAGCTCCAGTGTTGTTTGTAAAGAAGAAAGATGGGAGTCTTCGCTTGTGTGTCGACTACAGAGAGCTGAATAAAGTTACTATAAAAAACAAGTACCCTTTTCCTCGAATTGATGACCTTTTAGATCAACTCTCTGGTTCGTGTGTGTTTTCAAAGATTGATCTAAGGTCAGGGTATCATCAGCTGCGAGTGAAAGCAGAAGATATTCCAAAGACTGCTTTTAGGACCCGATATGGTCATTATGAGTTCTTGGTGATGCCATTTGGGCTAACCAATGCGCCTGCGGTTTTCATGGATTACATGAACCGTATCTTTCAACAATATCTGGATCAGTTTGTTGTTGTGTTTATCGATGACATTTTGATATATTCCAAGAATAAGGATGAGCATGAGCATCATTTGAGAATCGTATTGAATATCTTGTGCGAGAAGCAATTATATGCTAAATTGAGCAAGTACGAGTTTTGGCTATCAGAAGTGAAATTCTTAGGCCATGTTATCTCGCAAGAAGGGGTCTCTGTGGATCCCAGTAAAGTGGAAGCAGTACTGAACTGGAAGAGGCCAGAATCTGTGGCGGAAATACGCAGTTTTCTGGGTCTTGCTGGTTATTATCGGAGATTTATCCAAAATTTCTCCCGTATTGCGTTGCCGATGACCAAGCTCATGAGAAACGATCAGCCATTTGTGTGGGACGAGAAATGTGAAAACTGCTTTGTGAAGCTGAAGGAGAGGTTGACGTCGGCACCTGTATTGATTTTACCCGATCCCAGTGTGACATATGTTGTGTATTCTGATGCCAGTGGGCAGGGATTAGGGTGTGTCCTTATACAGCAGGGACGTGTGGTGGCCTACGCCTCTCGACAGCTCAGACCTCATGAATTGAATTATCCCACTCATGATCTGGAGCTTGCGGCCATTGTATTTGCTTTAAAGATTTGGCGTCATTACCTGTATGGTGTGACTGTGGAACTGTACTGCGACCACAAGAGTCTTAAATATCTATATGATCAAAAAGAGCTGAATATGAGACAGCGTCGCTGGATGGAATTGCTTAAGGACTATGACCTGGAAATAAAATATCATCCGGGTAAGGCAAATGTAGTTGCTGATGCTCTTAGCCGAAAGACTGTGCTCGTTGCAGCTATGATGATAAAAGAAAGGGAATTGATTGAAGATTTCTGTGATTTAAATTTGATAAATCAGATCATCTGTGCCAATTACACTGTTTCTCAAGAGGAGAGTGATCTAAGGGTGGAAATTGAAGAAGCTTAGAGTCAAGATGACTGGATACAGCGCAATCTGCCTCTAATCGAACAGGGAGAAGTTCCAGGCTACGACATATCGCCTCGTGGATTGGTTCGTTACCAGAAAAGAGTCTGCGTTCCACTTAAGGCAGAGTTGAGGCAGAAGATTCTGGATGAGGCACACAAGAGCCGATATACTCTTCATCCTGGTATGACCAAGATGTATCAGAATCTGAAATCGGTGTATTGGTGGCCGGGTTTGAAGAGTGACGTGACCAAATATGTTGTAAGGTGTCTCACTTGTCAGAAAGTGAAAATCGAGCACCAGAGTCCGCCTGGTTTACTTCAGAGTCCTGAGATTCCAGAATGGAAATGGGAAAGTGTGACCATGGATTTAGTTGTGGGATTACCCAGGATCATAAACTATGATGCGATCTGGGTAATTGTGGACCGATTAACAAAGTCAGCCCACTTCATACCAATCAATGCTGGTTGTAATACCCCAAATTTTGAGACTCGAGGTTAGAGAATAAGCCTGAGATTAGTGGATTGCTAAGCCCCGGTTTAGCAAGATCCCAAATTGTGATTAGGGGTTAATGACTACAAAAGTGGACATGGTTAGTGATTAATGAACCCTTTTAGAGAATATAAAGTGAATTGTAGTCACGTGTGTTATGAACAACGCCAAAACCCTGTATTTGAGTTCAATTGTGGATTAACATCCAAATTAACTTAGAATAGAGGGAAGAATTGAATGGGGTATTGTGATGGAAATGGTGTCATGTTGTGGTATTTAATCATTGGAATTGATTTAAATTGGATTGGACACATTGGTTGCAAAACTGGAAATGTTGTCCAGTGTGAATTCTGTCTGGGCAGTCTTCTTGTGTGGACGTGTTTACTAGGCAAATGATGTCAGAAAATTATTAAACTTTCCAGTCTTATAGTTCACATCTCAAGCTTCAAAATGGACATATCATTTGTGCCATTTCATTTTGTGAACTAGGAGATATGACTGTCCAAAGTTTGGGATGGAAACTGAACTCTGTTTTGGGGCAGTGATGAGTTTTATGTAATTCTGGAATTTTGTGGTGATTTTTAGTAATGGAAAATATTTTTCCTACGAAGAGGACTTAAATATCTTTCATTTGGCTTTGGAATCACCTCATTTCGATTTTTCTAGAATTAGTTATGATTTTTCAAAGATTGGGCAGAAAATCTGCCAGAAAATCCGAAAATGCCAATTTTGGGAATTATGACATCATCAAAAGGCAAGATGACATAAGCATGGAATTAAAACATCTTCTCATCATCTTCAGCTCTCATGTCCGACGTGCTGCACATCTGAATATGGAGAGAGGAGTTGAGAGAAAAATAGAGAGAAGGAAGGAGAAATCTCGCAAGGTAAGCCGATTTCTCAGGCAATTTAGCTCCTAACGCGTATAACTCTACTCTTAAGCTTCTCTTCTATGTTCTTGAAGGTTGTTGAAGCTCAGATCATGGTTAGGAAAGTTAGGGTTTTTCAGTCATATTGGGGAAAAGCTAGAAGGAGCTTGAGGTAACTTCCAAACTCTTGTATATTGACTATTCTAGCTACTGTGGGCAATTTAATCGGTGAAATTTCGCCGGATTGCCGTTGGTTTTAATTTATGGAAATGGGTTGTAGGGGCTATTATGCTGCCCAAATTGATACTAAATGGTAGTTGTAACCTAATGGAATAGTCAATAAAGTGGTTAGGAGTGGAAAGAAACACGTTTACGGAGCCGAAACCGAAAAACCCCAATTTTCCCCTTAAAACCCATATATTTTGGCCAGCATTGTAAATGGGTCTTAGAGTTGGATTTTCAATGATTTGATGATTCCATTGGATTCAGTGGGCGAAAATAGGTGGGGTTACAGTTGGGCACTTTTTCGGAAAAGGCCGAGAAAGCATAATTACAGAAACACCCCTAAAACCCTAAAAGTAGGGCTGCCAAGGGCAATTTCGTAATTTGACATTGAATTTGATAATTTCGAGTACAGAAATGGATTCCTTGGATGAAAATATGTTAGAATAGCCCATGTCAAAATTTCAAGAAAAGTACAGCCGGACCGGGTATAGCGGGGCCGGGCCGGGTCCCCAGGGGGTATTTTAGTAATTTTTCAATATAGCTTCATATAACCCCCAGAAACACTATGGAAGTGTCTAAATAGTACATTTGACATTGTAGGATCGAATGTGAAGCCCCGAGTTGCTGGCACGCAAATCGAGGAGAAAAGACTGGAGGTAGGGAACTTATCTCTCCTGCATGCTCTAATAACTGTATTAATGTGTTGATGCATGTTATTGCTTTGCTTGATTATGTGGAACATGTATGAATGATTTGAAGCTATGTTTCAATATATGTTATGGCCATATGTGTATCGTTCGAAGCATTGAGCTTATAGATTTGTCATTGTATGTGTGCATGAGTTATGTGATGCAAGCATGTCATGCATTAAACACTTATCTTGCCTGCATATTGATAATGTTTCCCTACGGAGATTCTCTCGAATCTCACCCTCCCTTACCAACAATTTAGACAGGGCAAGTGGCTCGTGGAGGGAGCGGCATGACTCATTCGAGATGAGATTGTGTAATCCCCATTTGAAGAATTGTAATGGGCAATTGTGCCCTGTATATCTTTAGCGAAGGTATGTACCCGAGATTGCCAGGATGATTATGTTGTGCACTCTGATATTTATATGAATGTGATTTATCTTCGCGTCGTAATTGTATTCGAAATGTGAATATGAGACCAAGTTTATAAATGATTTCGAAAGGTATTTTTGAAAACCCCATCATGTGATGGGTTAGTAAATGTTATTTGATTATTATTGGTCTCTATTTCATTTTAATCGTGTATTTCGGATATAATTACTGAGGGGGTTACACTGGTTACTCTCCGGATAAGCTAGCAGAGATTTATATCCGAGAAATTGTGAAACTTCATGGTGTACCGAAGAATATCATTTCCGATCGAGATCCCCGATTCACTTTGAGATTCTGGAAAGCATTGCATGAAGCCTTAGGTACTCAACTAAGATTCAGTACGGCTTATCATCCTCAAACGGATGGACAATCTGAGAGAACAATTCAGACGCTGGAAGATATGTTGCGAGCTTGTGTTCTCGACTTTAAAGGAAGTTGGGATCGTTTCCTTCCACTAGCTGAGTTCGCCTATAACAATAGCTATCATGCGAGTATTCAAATGGCTCCGTATGAAGCGTTGTATGGAAAACGGTGTCAATCACCTTTATGCTGGAATGAATTATCCGAAAGGAAGCTTTATGGGCCAGATTTGGTTGATCAAACCTCAGCACAGATTCGGATCATTCGTAAGAGGCTCCTTGCAGCGCAAAGTCGACAGAAAAGTTACGCTGACAAGAGGATAAGGCCTCTAGAATTTGAGGTTGGTGATCACATATTTCTGAGAGTATCACCAGTCACTGGCATCGGGAGAGCTATCAAGCGAAAGAAGCTGAGCCCAAGGTACATAGGTCCTTTTGAAATCCTTGAGAGGATTGGGCCTGTTGCTTATCGAGTAGCCCTACCCCCAAACTTGAGCAGACTCCACGATGTGTTTCATGTTTCCCAACTGAAGAAGTATCAACCGGATCCATCTCATATTGTTGAATACGAAGAAGTTGAGCTTCAAGACAATTTCACATATGCAGTGGAGCCAGAGCAAGTCATTGACCGAGAAGAGCGACGGCTCAGACACAGGAGCATTCCATATGTGAAGGTGATCTGGAAGGGAATGACGCAAAGAGAGGCAACTTGGGAAGGGGAGGAAGATATGCGAAGACGATATCCGGAGTTTATGGCTCAAGTTGTGTAGCAATTTCGAGGACGAAATTTAATTTTCGGGGGGAGAAATGTAATATCCCAAAAAGTGATTAAGGGCTAATGACTTTAAAAGTGGATATAATTATTGTTGAATAAATACTTTTGGAGAATGTGTGATGGGAATTTGGATATTTTAATGATTCCAATAGCTTCCTTGTGAAAATTCATGTGGGGAGAGTGTTTATTGTGAAATTGGAACCATTGGGAATAATCGTGCAAAAGTTGAAAACTCTGTCCATTGAAACTCTGTACAGGGCAGCCAATTTGTATGGACGTTTTAAATAGGCAAATGGTGTCTAAAAATTCTGAAATTTTCCAGTATTAAAGTTCACATGTCAAGCTTCAAAATGAACATATAATTTATATCATTTTGATTTGTGACCTAAGAGTTTTGGATTTTTGAAGTTTGCCCAATGAAATTAATTATTTTCTGGAACAGTATGTAAAGATTGAAATTCTGGGACTTTTGTGGTCATTTTCAGTAATGGCCAATATTTTTCCTATGACGAGGACTTAAATATCTTTCATTTGGCTTTGGAATCACCTCATTTCGATTTTTCTAGAATTAGTTATGATTTTTCAAAGATTGGGCAGAAAATCTGCCAGAAAATCCGAAAATGGGAATTATGACATCATCTCATTAAAAGATGATGTCAGCATGGATTATTAATCAAATTGCTCATCTTCTTCAGCCATTTCACGCCATTTCCAGCTGAAGATAGTGAGAGAAAGTTGAGAGCTCTTAGAGAGAGAGACAGGAGAAATCTCGCAAGGTAAGCCGATTTCTCCGACGATCTAGCTCCTAACGCGTATAACCTTGTTCCTAAGCTTCTCTTCTATGTTATTTAAGGTGTTTGAGAAGAAAATTTGGTGTTCAAGGGGCTAGGGTTTTCAGCCACTCTTGAGAAAAGCTAGAAGGAGCTTGAGGTAACTTCCAAACTTTCGTATATTGCTTATTCTGGCTGCTGTGGGCAATTTAATCGGTGAAATTTCGCCGGATTGCCATTGGTTTTAAAGTTTGGAAATGATGTGGCCTAGGGGTTATGCTGCCCAAATTGGGTCTTAATGTTAGTTGTAACCTAATGTAATGGTTAATAAAGTGGTTAGGAGTAGAAAGGAACGCGTTTACGGAGCCGAAATCGTAAAACCCCAATTTTTCCCGGAGAACATGTATATTTCGGCCAAGGCTGTAAATCGGTCTTAGAGTTGGATTTTCAATGATTTGATGATTCCATTGGATTCAGTGGGCGAAAATAGGTGGGGTTACAGTTGGGAACTTTTTCAAAAAAGGCCGAGAAAGCATAATTACGAAAACACCCCTAAAACCCTAAAAGTAGGGCTGCCAAGGGCAATTTCATAATTTGACATTGAATTTGATAATTCTGAGTATGGAAATGGATTCCTTGGGCGGAAATATGTTAGGATAGCCCAGATTAGAATTTCGAGAAAAGTGCAACCTGTCCGGGTATGGCGGGCCCAGGCCGGGTCCCCGGGGGTATTTTTGTAAATTTTCATTATAGACTCATATGGAACCTATTCTAAGTGTTTGGAAGTAGGAATTAGGGGTAGGAAATTAATCCACCATTCTTGATTTTGTTTATAGGCTTTGATATTTGCCGCCCTCGTGAGCCAACTGCGCTGAAGGATGTCAGGAAAGGATCAGGTAGTGACTCTCTCTCTCTCTTATACTATGTGTAATGCTCTGTATGTGTGTGTTATCACTGTTCTGTGATGAATCTTTGATGCTGCTGCAGTTACAGCTGATGAAAGTTGTCGTTTACAGCGCAAGCTGTCGACATTGTGATTACAGCGTAAGCTGTCGTGATGGTGATTACAGCGTAAGCTGTCGTATTGTGTATACAGCCGTGAGTGCTGTCGTTTGTGGTGAAAACCATGTATCTTTGAGATTGATGTTGCTGTTGTTGCTGGTTGTGATTTATATACATGCTTGGTATTTATACATTGTATGAGTGGTTTGTTACTACTGAGATTCTCTCGAATCTCATTCCTTCCTATGACTAACCTTTCAGACAGGGCATGTGGCTCAAAGGAGAAGAGGCCGACCCGGAGCACTTAGGACCCTTAGGGGTATAGTTGATTTTGGAAATGTTGGTTATATCTTTTGAATTCGGGATTACTGTATAATCTGAAATATGAATAGTATATTCGATTTTGGATGTAATCCCCTAGTGGATACTTAAACCTTAGGTTATATATGTATAGATTCCGGGAGTTGCCGGGGAATTGGTTTTACACTCTGTCATACATGAATGTAGATAAACTGCACAGGTGATTATATTCGAATTTTGAAATGGAGACCAGGAACAGGAAAGAGATTTTGAATGATTTTGTGAAAACCCTACCACAAAGTAGGAGATTGAAACGAGTTTAAGTTATCCGAAGGTCTCTAATCTACTTTAATTATTTAATATTGAATTATAATTACATGATTAAAGGCAGGGTGTTACAAGTGCATGACATATTAGCTTTAACTAGATGCATGCCTTATAATAAACTTTCTACATGCTCAATGTTTCATGTAAAACACTATGGCCATAATAGTATAAACAGAAACAGAGCTTCATTTATTAAAACATGCTCTACACAATTAAGTAAAGTGATCACATACAACACAACACAAGCAAAGATATCAAATACATGCAAGTAAGCTAAGTCCCCTACCTTAAGCCTTGTTCTCCTTGAAACATGTGCCTCGATTTACGCACCAACCCCTTGGGTGTTTACTCAATCCAAAAATGTCAAATGTAAAATTTAAACACTTCCATAGTGTTTCTAGTGATTATTTGAGTCTATATTGAAAAATTACCAAAATACCCTCGGGGATCTGGCTCGGCCCCGCCGTACCCGATCCGACCGTACTTTTCCCGAAATTTTGACCTAGGCTATTCTAACTTATTTTCTCCCAAGGAATCCATTTTTAGACTCAAAATTACCATATTCATTGCTAAAAGACTAGAATGCCCTAGGAAGCCCCTATTTGAGGGTTTCAGGGGTGTTTTCGTCATTATGCTTTTTAGGGCTTTTTTGGAAAAGTGTTCAACTATTACCCCACCTAATTTTCCCTCATGAACATAATGGAATCATCAAATCATTCAAAATCTAGCCCTAACCCCTCAAATAACATTGGTAGAAGCCTAAACTTCTTAGGGAAAAATTGGGGTTTTTGAGTTTCTACTCCGCAACTAGCTCATTTCTCCTCATAATCACTTTATTAACTTTTAATTACATTATAACTACTATTTAGACCCAATTTTGGCAGTATAACATCTTGGACACCACATTTCCCAAATGTGCAATAAGAGCAAATGAATCAAAATTTCACTAATTAAACTACTCACAGCAGCGAGAACAATCAATATTTGAAGTTTTGGAAGTTACCTTAAGCTCCTTCTTGTTTTTCCTCTTATGGCTTAAAGCCCTAGCCCTTCGCCACTGAATTTCTTGCTTCAAAACCTTAAATCAGTATAAGAACAACTTAGGAGAAGGATTACGCAAGTTAGGAACCAATTTACTGAAGAAATCAACTTACGTCGATAAATTTCTTCCTCCTTCTCTCTTTAAAATTTCTACTACTCCCTCTCTCTCTTGAAGGCTTTGTGTGTCAATTTTTAGGAATGAAGAAGATGGGAAAATGATTTTTATTAACTTGCTTTATGACATAATAAATAAATTAGCCAAAATTCCATTAGTTTGACTTTTTGTGTGCATAAACCTTATCTACATGTAATAGGTCATAAAGCCCAAATGACATGCAACTAATATTTCCCCCTTCTAGGTGCATGCAAAAGACGTCTAAGGTCCTTCTCTTTAGCTCCAAATTGGCTTCATAACATTGTTCAAGTCACATGTATACTCGTGTCACATTTTGTCCATTTTCGAACTTTATGACAATTCCGGGCAGATTTTCTGCCCAAACTTTTAAAAGTCATAACTAAATTTGTAGATATCGTATTAGAGTGATTCTAAAGGTTATAGAATTCTTATTGAGTCTAGTTTCAAGAAAAAATATAGCCTTTATCCAAATAGAAGCACACAATTCCCAAAAATTCCATCTTTGGGTGCTGCTCCAGAAATTGTACAGTTTCACTGGGTAAACTTCAAAAGTACATAATTTTTTGTATGCAACAACAAAAACTACCCATGACCCATCCAATTAAAGTTTAGGATGTCTACTTTCATTCTGAAAAATTTCATAATTTGTGAACTTTATTTGGTTATTCAATTTCACATGACAATCTTGATGCCTTAGAATAAATCTCACTGGCAGCATAATCCCATTCTCCAAAATTCACCCTTCCATTTCACTAAATGCTACAAATGTTTACCAAGGCATATTAGGGAATAAAATTTGGGGTGTTACAGTTCTCCCCCACTTAAATTTCATCCTTGAAATTTGAATATCTACAATTTGGAAACTACTTATCATTAAGTCCATCCCTTAGTATTCATTATACTCAAATATGATGTCCACGAAGCATCTAACCATAGCTCAATATGATGTCTACGAAGCATATAACCAAAATCCACATATACAGCTCCCCAATTACCAAACAATGGCTCATTACCATTCTGCCTACATATTTCGCTATAAACCACATAGATCATGTACCCCACAATTTATACCTCACATATTGCATATCACAAAGAGATTACATAATACACAAATATCACATACTACACAGATTGCACCCCACACAGATAGCTTTCCACATAGAGGGCACATAAGTTACCATATAGCAGACTATATAGGTTACTTCATTACAAACCACACAGGTCGCACCACACAGATTTCCTCATTACAGACCACACATGTCACCACACAACAAACTACATAATTCACCACATAGTAGACCACATCACTATAAACCACACATATTACTGTCACATAGCTCATTTCACTATAAACTACACAGATTACTTCATTATAACCCACACAAGGCATACCATTACAGACCTTATAAACTCACCATCCTACTTAGCTAGATTCCATTCTAAGAAAAATCACCACTTAGTAAGTCACTCTCTTATAGCCGGAGTTTCTCTTTGACTCCTAGTACCACATAGGTTGCCTTATCATAGGCCACACAGATCACCTCACCACAAACCACTCAATAGTTACCAGAGCTTACATTTGACATTTGATTCATAGTACCACCCCTAGGTGTTCCTTAAATTCTTCTCTACTCCTCAAGTTGATCAGAACATTGACACAAAGTCTATCACATATGAGTCTAACTTTAGTCAATAGTTCTATTCAATTAATCCACTTATATCTCTAGTCAAGATATTAGGTCATTTCCTAGTCACAGTATATTCCCATTTTCTATTTTGGCTCCTGTTAATATTGAGGAAAACCAAAATACCCTTATGCATATCTTCCATCCAACAACTTTACTTAGAGCAAATTTGCACACCCATATATGTGATCAAAATCAAATTATATAGTTATTCATATACATTCAACCCTAAACGTAGAACACAGTCAAATAAGATACATATGGCTAGTTCTAGTACCAATAATACTCATAAAACATATTCATTAATTCAGATTGCATCGAGGGTCATCTAAGGCAACTCCTATGCCTTCTCATAAGTAATCGCCTCTTTGGCCTAAGGTTTTGAGTTAAGCTCTGTGGTATGTTACTGCTGTGGACAATTTCTAGAAAAAATGACTAGGCTTCTAATAGTTGTAGCAAATTTGTAGCCTAATTGGGTATGGTTTATCACCATATGGCTAGCCACAGTGCCAACACGTTTTATTCCCAGGGAATCTCTGATTGCTACTAGTATAAGCCTGATACGACTTTTTATCATTGCCCTCAGAGGGAACTTCCTAATTCTTGCATTTCCGATAAGAATCCTTGTTGCCAAACACAACCTTACTGTTGTCTTTGGCAGACAAGCTTAACATATGTTCCTCGATGTAACAACATTCTTCTACTACTTTGCTAAACTTAGTGAAATCTGTGCAACCAGTTTCTCTTTCAACTCTGGTCTCAACCCCTCGATTAATATATCAACGCTCTATTTTTTGTTATAATAAAGCTTAAGGTATGCCGAATACCAAGATAATTGAATGTATCAAGCCAAATAGTCATCAAAGCTCTCATTGTCATGTTGTTGAATAGAAATTCCCTTTCTTTTTCAATCTAATGGATGGGGGAAAATATTTATCGTTAAACTGTTATTGGAATAATTCCCAGGTTATAGGAGTATTCTTTCCTCTTAGAAGGAGCTCGGTGTTCTTCCACCACCGGTTTACGTCACCCTCCGGCTTGTAAATAACTAATAGAACTTTGATTTTGTTTGGGCATTGCAAGATATTGAAAATCTTTTCCAGACGTGACAATGAATCATCTGCAGTCTGTGGGTCAAACTTCCCCCGAAAGATAAGAGGTTGTTGTTTACTGAATCGTCCTACCTAGGCTTGTATGCCAACTTTTGGATTAAGTAAAATATCTTCTAGTGGAGGTTCCTCATGTAGTTACTCCTCACCATTTCCCTTAACAACCTCTTTTAGCTGATCTTGCCTACATTATACTTCCTTTAACTCTTCTCTGATTTCATTCATTGTAACTTGTTGTTGATTGAGCATATCTAAAATTTGCTACTGGAATCAATCTAGTCTAGGACCCTGATCTTCCTCATTATTATTTCCAGCTCTATCTGATCCTGTTCCACAGACTCAACCTCTTGTTGGTACCATCTCTAAATTCACACTACATGAAAATAAAGAAAGGTAAATTTCTATATAAAGCAAGGGCATTTTTGTTATTTCATAATAAGTTAGGTACACAAATATGTTAAACATAACATACATAAGCTATTTACAGTAGTTACAGAAAGATAGAAATATGGCTGTACTTATCTCGAAATACGTGTCAGTTACCTCCGGTCACCAAAATATGCTAACTGAATAAAATGATCATTACATGTTTGATACCTTTATCTAGTGCACCAGTCCCACTGGTACTCTGAGACTACCCTTATTCCTAGAGTCATGGCGACTGTCTCCTGTTGACTAGATTTAGTATCTGTACCCTGGCCTTGCTCGCACCCACTTCCTCAGGTATTTGAAATATACTTGGACCATCCTTAGTCTGGTATTGCACTACCAACTGACCTCGAGTATTACCAAATCTTTCGGGATTGCTTCTCCAGTGTCCCATTCTATGCGGATCTCTTTTAACTATGTAATCAAGACCTTATTAGTATACTATCCTGTTGCCAGAACAGCCGCTCTTCCAAAATAGTTTGGGCTCTTCCAGAACTGCTTGAAGTTCAGAAATCTATATAGGGTTTCATACATGATAGTTTCAATTAAGGTAGCCACACAGTACGACTAAGGTGTCTAAACCCGTCCTAGTGAAACGGAGACATCTTCCTATCTTCGTTCCACCACTACAATCCTCTTGTGTAGTTTTCTTCTTTGATCTCTACATATCTTCCGTATTTCACCTATCTAAATTGTTGATAGGGGAGGGTGGGATTCAAGAGAATCTTAGTAGTAAACTAGTTATATAATGCATGCAAGATATATGCTATGTACATAACATGTTGGCTTTAACTAGATGAATATTCCATAATGAATTTTCTGCATGTTCAATGTTTCATGTAACAAACTATGGCCAACGTATAAACAGAAACAGAGATTTATTTATTCAAATATGCTCTACACAGTCAAGTAAAGCAATCACATACAACACTACACAGGCAAAGATATCAACTACAAGCAAGTAAGGTAAGTCCCCTACCTTGAGGCTTTTTCTCCTCAAAGCATGTGCCTCGATTTACATGCCAACCCCTCCGGCTCTTTACTTGGTCCTGAAATCTCAAATGTATAATTTAGACACTTTCCTAGTGTTTCTGGAGGTTTTATGAGTCTATATAGAAAAATTACCAAAATACCGCTAGGGACCCGGCTTGGCCCCGTTGTACCAGGTCCGACTATACTTTTCTTGAAATTTTGACCTGTGCTATTCTAATTTATTTTCGCCTAATGAATCTATTTTTGAACTCTGAATTACCAAATTCACTATCAAAAGGCCAAAATGCCCTTGGCAAACCTATTTAGGGGTTTTAGGGGCGTTTTCGTCATTATGATTTGTAGGGCTTTTTCTAGAAAGAATGATTAACTGTGACCCTACCTAATTATCCCTCTTAAACATAATTGAATCATCAAATCATAAAAAATCTAGCCCTAACCACTCCAAATAGCACCGGTTCAAATCTAAAATTCCTAAGGGAAAATTGGGGTTTTTGAGTTTTGACTCTATAAACTTGCTCCTTTCTACTCCTAATCACATTATTGAGTATTTAATTACATTATAACTACCATTTAGACCCAATTTTGGTAGTATAACGCTTAGGACACCACATTTCCCAAATGTACAATTAGAGCAAACCAATCAGAATTTCACTGATTAAACTTCTTACGGCAGCTAGAACAATCAATATTTGAAGTTTCAGAAGTTATCTTAAGTTTCTTCTTGCTTTTACTCGTTTGGCTAAAAACCTTATGCCTTTGCCACTGAATTTCTTGCTTTAAAACCTTAAATCAAATAGCAGGACAACTTAGGAGAAGGATTATGCAGGTGAGGAACAAATTTGTTGAAAAAATCAACTTGCGTCTAGAGATTTCTTCCTCCTTCTCTCTCTAAAATTTCATTTGCTTTCTCTCTCTCTTGAAGGCTGTGTGCATTAGCTTTTAAGGAAGAAGAAGATGGGAAAATGATTTTTACAAACTTGCTTTATGACAAAATAAATAAATTAGCCAAAATCCTTTTTGTTTGACTTGTTGTGTACATAAACCTTATGTACATGTAATAGGCTATAAAGCCCAATTGACATGCAACTAATATTTCCCCCTTCTAGGCCCATGCAAAAGATGTCTAGGTTCCTTCTCTTTAGGTCTAAATTGGCTACATAACATTGTTCAAGTTACATGTATACTTGTGTCATATTTTGTCCATTTTTGTATTTTGTGACAATTTTTGGCAGATTTTTGCCCAAACTTTGAAAAATCATAACTAAATTTGTAGACATTGTATTTGATTGACTCTAAAGGATATAAAACCCTTATTGAGTCTAGTTTCAAATACAAGTATAGGCTTTATCCAAATGAAAGAACACAATTCCCAGAAATTCCATCTTTGGATGCTGCTCCAGAAACTTTCCAGTTTCACCAGGTAAACTTCAAAAAATACATAACTTTTCGTATATAACTCAAAAAATTACCTATGACCTATTCAATTAAAGCTTAGGATGTCTACTTTAGTCCTATAAAATTTCATAATTTGTGAACATCATTTGGTTATTTAATTTCACATGACAATCTCATTGCCTTATAGGAAATCTCACTGGCAGCATAATCTCATTCTCCAAAATTCACCCTTCCATTTCACTAAATGCTACAAATGATTACAAGGCATATTAGAGAATAAAATTTGGGGTGTTATAGTTAACCAATGGATCTCCTGCAAAACACTTTCCTTAAGCTTTATTGTTATCAAAACATGGACTATAATACTCTCCCCCTTTTTGATGATGACAAAACTTAACTCAATTTTAAAATCCTTTTGAAAACCTGTCTAGAATTATTAATACACATCCAAATAAACATGCTTATCAATAACAGTACAAGCTATCAATGAATTAAAACATATATTAGTCTTTGCCATATAAATACATTTCAACTTCGACGAAAAAAGCCAAAGTATGCGAAACAACAATATAGGGAAGTATTTACACAATACATGACAAATATCACAAAACAAAATAAAGCATATATAATCATAAATACCTAAGCACCATCATCTTCAAACACCACTTTGAGAACTAACACCGGAGCCTTCATCCTTATCAATATCAGGTCTAGGTTCTTTCTCACCATTTTTGGCATCATCAGAAAGGGAAGAAGGATCAAGTAAAGAAGAAAAGGGAGGACAAGTTCTGACAGGAGCATAGGGAGGTTGTTTGTCTGATTCAGTAGTGGAGGAAGGGGAATAATGAAATAAAATCCTAAGAGGAATTGCAATTATAGGGGTAGATACATCATCAGTTGTGTCTCCTTTCTAATTGTTAGGATCGGCAGGAACGGTAGAAGAATTTTAAAAAATTTACCGATCCTAATCGAGGAACTATCAACAGCGTTTAAATCGGGTTAGAAAGAACTCATACCTTTTTCAACTTAGGGTTTTCACGATCTCTAAGTGCCAACATATTAGGTCCGCTCCCTCTACCGGCATCCACACGAATGCTCTCCAACCGAGACTGCGTGCTAGTGCCTCCAATGATTTTAGGGTTTCCCTTGCAGCTCTGAATTCTCATGCGCGTATGAGTATATCTGCTCTATCAAGTTTATAACCTATGATGGCTATATTCACATTTCAAAATTAATCATCATTAAGTTCAAAATTAATCAACAATTAATTATCTTGATGAGCTAATTAAATAAATTCATTTTAAATTAAATCTGTCAAACAGTTTTAATTTAACCTATTTATTTAATCCAAATAAAGAGCCATTAGATTTAATTTATCTTCATAAATTAAATCTAAGATACTATATCTCTATCATGTTAGTTATTAAATTTAATATATCTTAATAAATTAAATTTAAAACTAACACAATATAATATATATATATATACATATACATATATATATAAGATATAAGATATGTATTTCAAAAATATATAACTATAAAATATTATTAACGAATATTATATTATATATATATAAATATAAAATTCGTCCACCCTAAATTAAACATTATCTCGTGTTGGGCCATTCTTGTGTGTGACCCTGTAGGCCCATATGAAGTTGGCAGTGGGCCAATAACTATACTAACCCAAAAGTCGCAAGCGGCCTCTAGCAAGACATTATGACTACCTAAATCATATGAGGATCATTATCACGATGCAACTTGTCATACAACCATGTCACGTCCCTTTTGTCACACAATATATCAATCAAGGATAAGGCATAGATAATGTCATCCTCTTGTTCCTGACCATTACTTTCTCGATTCCTGAGTAACTTGACAATAGAAATGGAAACTCCTTTCCATTATAGTATGGCCATACATTTGTCAGACTCACTCATCGAGGGGCCCAATAATATCTCTCTACTAATGTGAGGGACAAATTCCATCTTTATCATTCATATTCCTTTGCATGAAAAAACACCAAGCCTGATTATAGCCTTTATCATCACTCGGTCAAAAGTGACTTTTGACTAGTTCAAAGCTTAGCAGCTCTCATGTTGTAATCCATGATGACCTCAGGTCTAAGGGCATTGTGACATGGTTATACATGAGAAAAACTTATGACTTGATCCATGTAGCTTTCTCATAGTGGGTCGGTCCAACACCTTGTACTCTTACAAGTGCCTAAGACTTTGATTCATATCTCCATATCTTATCAAAGTCATACTGGTCTTATTTCATCTCTGCTCCCGCATAGATGACTGGCCAGGGGCATTGTATGACAATCTTCATGAATTATCTAATGATACAATTATCACAGTTAACATGCAAATAATATGATAACAGAATAGAGAAATTTCATTAAAATAATAATGTTCAAATTACAATGATTAGCCCTTAGGGCACAATTTCCAACATCCTCCCACTTGCCCTAGGTACATTCATTAATTTGCCTAATTCCCATTGCCCTAACATGACGCTCATGCTTTCTATGTGCAAGTGCCTTAGTAAGAGGATCAGCAACATTATCTTCTCCTGCTACTTTGCATATCTTTATATCATCTCTATCATTGATTTCTCTAATAAGATAAAAATGCTTAAGTATATGCTTGGTCCTTTGATATGACCTAGGCTCATTGTCACAGAACAAATCTATTGGATTAGAGATGGTAGACACCACCCCTAATTCAGTAATGAACTTTTTTATCTAAACGGCTTCTTTAGCTACATCCGATGCTACTATATACTCAGCTTCTATTGTAGAATATGCTTCAATGCTCTGCTTGGAGCTCTTCCAGCTTACTACTCCAACATTCAGGAGGAATACGTATCCAGATTGCGATTTAAAGTCGTCTTGGTCAGTTTGGAAACTTGCATCTGTATAACTAGTTATACAATGCTCATCATCCAATCCACCATATACCAAAAATAGGTCCTTAGTCCTTCTTAAGTACTTTAGGATATTCTTGACTGTAGTCCAATGACCCTCACCAAGATCTTGTTGATATCTTCTAATCATACTTAAGGCAAATGTGACATCCGGTCGAGCACATAATATGGCATACATGATGGATCCAATGGCCGAGGTATATGGAACCTTACTCATGCGATCTCACTGATCTGGTGTACTAGGACACAGATCCTTGCTAAGATGGATGCCATGAGACATGGGCATGTAACCCCTTTTTGAATCCTGCATACTGAACCTATGCAGTATCTTGTCTGTGTATGTGCTCTGGCTTAGACCTATTAGTCTTTTGGATCTATCCCTATAGATCCTAATCCCTAGGATGTAGGTGGCTTCACCTAAGTCTTTCATTGAAAAGGACTTTCCTAACCAAGACTTGACACTCTGCAAGGTAGGAATGTCGTTCCCAATGAGTAGGATGTCATCTACATAAAGCACTAGAAATACAACTATGCTCCTACTAACTTTCTTATAAACACAAGTTTCATAGATGTTTTGAATAAATCCAAACTCTTTGACTACTTCATCAAAATGATGATTCTAGCTCTAAGATGCTTGTTTCAATCCATAAATGGATCTTTGAAGCTTGCAAATTTTACTAGAGTCCTCTAGACTTACAAAACCTTCAGGTTGTGTCAAGTACACATCCTCAAGCAGCTTTCCATTAAGGAAGGCTGTTTTGATGTCCATCTACCATATTTCATAGTCATAATATGCTACAATGGCAAGAAGGATTCTGATTGATTTGGCCATTGCAACTGGGGAAAATGTTTCATCATAGTCTACACCATGAGTTTGAGTGAATCATTTTGCAACTAATCATGCCTTGAAGACATTTACTTTGCCATCCTTGTCAGTTTTCTCTTTAAAAATCCATTTACACCCGATGGTTTTTACACCTTCAGGTGGATGGACTAAGGTCTATACCTGATTGTCATACATAGATTGCATTAAAGACTTCATGGCATTTAGCCATTTCTGAAAGTTTGGTCCCACTATGGCTTCTCGATAGGTGGTTGGCTCATTCTGCTCAATGAGCAACACATCACGGCCTTCGTAATCAGAAATCCATATCTCTGATGCTGATGCCGTATCCTATCGGATCTCCGTGGACCTTATGTTACTTGAGGAGGCTCAGCAACTTGTTGTGAGTCTTCTCTAATTTCCATCTATGGTTTAGTATTATCTTGTGACTCTCAAATTTATTCGAGATATACCATGCTCCCATGGTTGTTTTAGAGACAAACTCTCTTTCTAGAAACTTACCATTTTGAATAACAAACACTTTGTTATCGGTGGGATTGTAGACAAAGTATCCTTTCATTTCTTTAGAATACCCCAAAAAAAGGCACTTTAATGATCTGGGCACTAATTTATCAGAGGCTTGTTGCTTAACATAGATCTCACATCCCCAGATCTTAAGAAAAGATAAACTTGGTTTCTTTCCAGTTCATATCTCATATGGTGTCTTTTTAATTGCCTTAGATGGAACATGATTTAGTGTGAAAGTAGCTGTCTCTAGTACATGTCCCTAAAAGGATAGTGGAAGATCTGTTTGACTCATTATAGATCGAACCATATCTAATAATATTCGATTCCTCCATTCAGAAACTCCATTCCATTGTGGTTTTCCTGGAGGAGTTAATTGTGAGATTATCCCACAACTCCTAAGATGGTCAATGAACTCTTGGCTCAAATATTTACCCCCTCGATCAGATGGAAGTGCTTTAATTGTTTTGCCAAGTTGGTTTTGTGCTTCATTTTGGAATATTTTAAACATTTCAAAAGAATCAGATTTATGTTTCATTAGATAGATATAGCCATATTTACTAAAGTCATCTATAAATGTAATGAAGTAGACATAACCTCCTCTGGAAGCTGTATTTAATGGTACACATACATTTGTATGTATGAGGCCCAATAATTAGGTGGCCCTCTCACTATGCCCAGTAAAAGGTGCCTTTGTCATCTTTCCTAATAAGTAAGATTTGCATGTATCATATGATTCAAAGTCAAATGAGTTAAGAAATCTATCTTGATGGAGTTTGGAAATGCATTTCTCCTTTATATGGCCTAGATGACAATGCCATAGGTAGGTCGGATTCAAATTGTTTGATTTTATCCTTTTAGTAGTTACGTTATAGATATTCCCATTATTAGGATATTCCAAATTTAATATACAATGACCAACATGCAAATCACCATCAGCGTAGAAAATGTCATGACGATAAATAGAACATTTACCATTCCTAGTAATAGACGTATAACCTTCCTTATCCAAAATAAGAAAGAGAAACAATGTTACTACTCAAAGCATGAACATAATAGCAATTAGGCAGAACTAATTCATAAGTGCCTACGGCTAAAGCAGTAACTCTTGCTCTGTTTCCAACTCGTAAGTCCACCTCGCCCTTCTTCAGCTTACTACTGTCCTTTAAACCTTACACATTTGTACAAATGTGAGAACCACATGTAGTATCTAATACCTATGTAGAGGAAGTAGAAAAATGAATGTCTATAACGTAAATACCTTAACCGATAGCCCTACTATCCTTCTTGTTCTTTTTCAGAACTTCCAGGTAGAGTTTACAATTCATCTTCCAATGACCAGGTTCATTGCAGAAGTAGCAGACTCCTTCCATTGGAGGCTTTGCCTTCTTGGGTGCAAGCTTGGTTTCGGGCTTGTCTGACTCTATGGTTTTACCACCTGAGCCATTACCTTTCCATTTGCCCTTCCCATTCTTTTTTATACCCTTTCCTTTCTGAACCATCAAAACTGTACTAGGCTTTTTCTTAATACTTTGCTCAGTAGTTTTGAGCATCCCATACAGCTCAAATATTGATTTCTCCATTTGTTCATGTTGTAGTTCATGTCAAACTTGTCATAACTCTTTGGGAGTGAGTTCAAGATCAAATCTGTAGCTAACTCCTAGCTCATGGGAAATCCAACCCTCTCGAGGTGATCAATATAGCCTTTCATCTTTAACACATAAGTACTAACTGATGCACCTTCAGCCATCTTGCAGGAATGTAAGGCCTTTGTGGTTTTATACCTTTCTTGCCTTGCCTGTTGTTGGAACATTTCCTTGAGATGGACAATCATCTCATTAGCCTCTATAAGTTCCAGATCTCTTTGGAGCTCTGGAACCATAGTGGCAAGCATCAGGCAACCTACATCCAAAGAGTCATCCTTATGCTTGGTGTAAGCATCTCTCTGAGCTCTTGGAGCATTGGCTGCAAGCTCCTCAGGAATGGGTTGATCTAGGACATAAGCCTTTCTTTCCTGCTTTAGAACAATTCTCAAGTTCCTGAACCAGTCAAGAAAGTTTGTCCCATTGAGTTTGTCCTTCTTAAGAACCAATCGCAACGATAGCATAACAGTATTACTGGTTGACATGATTCTACGATTAAAATATGCAAAGTTAGTTAGTAATCTCCCACTAAATTAACAACCGTCAAAATAATAATTAGTGGGCTAACATCCATATTTGGCTTAAACATAAGTCCGCTTTGGCAAGATGCTTAAATTCAAGTTATTTAGGTAGGTAACCTATTTACCAATTACATCACATGTAACTCTTAGATGTTTATAGGATTTGATTATCATATGATCTGGCATGTTTAATCCCATCTAACGCCTTGAGATTCAAAACCATTTTGTTAATCTCAATTAAGTCAAAACAATAATGAATATTATGAGTAGCACCATTACTCATGCTTGTCTCATCAAGATAATTCAAGTGCATCCACTTTGGTGGTTTCCGCAATTGAGTGATCTAGATTTTGACAAGATTCATTAATTGACGGCATTAAGACTTAAGATTTGATTAGAGGGCTCAATTAATTAGTGTTGTTTATATGAATGCAATCGTGGTCGTATCGCATACATATAAATACATATAAATGTAAAAGTATTCATGAAATGATCTTATCAAAAGCATAATTTAAACGTGACACGACATGACTTACCTAACCTAAAATCCTCCCAAGCCACTAAGAGGACTTCTCTAAATAAGAAAAGAAATACATTGAAAGAAACCTTGTTTAAACATTCGATGGGAGGGACATGAGAAGAGAATGTACATTGAGAGTATTTAGAGAAAGACACGACAGATAGGCCGTATTTAAAAATTACAACCCTTTGTAAAATTCTAAAGCCATGTTGTTCACCATACCCAAACAAGTATAAATAATAACAACCCTTTGAAAATTTCAGACCTAATTTTTCAAATAATTCTTTTAGTCCAATTCTTAAGGGATTTCGGCCCAGTTTCAGAAAACAACAATGGCCTAGAACGCTTCTGACCCAGATTGTCTTCCCCATAGTTCGGATCCCTATTACTCGAATAGATATCCGAACTTAGACCGGATTGGATTGCCTCCAACTATGATCTCAGGTACCCTACCCAATTTCATGCAAGCCTATTCAGAACAGAAATCACGACGCTAGTGGCGGAATTGAAAATAGAACGTAACGCATGCAATCGAAACAATTTCACCATATCGCATAAACACACAGCTCTATCCGAAAATGCACAATAATGTTGAACATATTCTGTTTCTTATTAACATATTCGGATGTTTTCTTATAACCACACATATATATCCAATATATATCACATGTATAAGAACATAAACGCACAATTGACCTGTCTCTGATATCACTATTAGGATCGGTAGGCACAGCGGAAGAATTTTAAAAATTTTACCAATCCAAATCGAGGATCTATCAACGGCGTTTAAATCGGGTTAGAAAGAACTCGTACCTTTTTCAACTTAGGGTTTTCACAATCTCTAGGTGCCAACACGTTAGGTCCGCTCCCTCTACTGGTATCTATACGAATGCTCTCCAACTGAGACTGCGTGCTAGCGCCTCCAATATTTTTAGGGTTTCCCTTGCGGCTCTGAATTCTCATGCACGTATGAGTATATCTGCTCTATCAAGTTTATAACATATGATGGCTATATTCAAATTTCAAAATTAATCATCATTAATTTTGAAATTAATCAACAATTAATTATCTTGATGAGCTAATTAAATAAATTTAGTTTAAATTAAATCTGCCCAACATTTTTAATTTTAATCTATTTATTTAATCCAAATAAAGAGCCATTAGATTTAATTTATCTTCATAAATTAAATCTGAGATACTATATCTCTATCATGTTAGTTATTAAATTTAATATATCTTAATAAATTAAATTTAAAACTAACACAATATCATAATATCATAATATATATATACACATATACATATATATAATATATAAGATATGTATTTTGAAAATATATATCTATGTAATATTATTAACGAATATTATATTATATATATATATAAATATAAAATTCGTCCACCCTAAATTAAATATTATCTCGTGTTGGGCCATTCCTGTGTGCGACCCTATAGGCCTATATGAAGTTGGTAGTAGGCCAATAACTATACTAACCCAAAAGTCGCAAGCAACCTCTAGCAAGACATTACGACTACCCAAATCATATGAGAATCGTTATCACGATGCAACCTGTCTTACAACCATGTCACGTCCCTTTTATCACAAGATATATCAATCAAGGATAAGGCATGGATAATGTCATCCTCTTGTTCCTGACCATTATTTTCTCCATTCTTGAGTAGCCTGACAATAGAAATGGAAACTCCTTTCTAATGTAGTATGGCCATACATTTCTCAAACTCACTCATCGAGGGGCCCAATAATATCTCTCTACTAATGTGAGGGACGAATTCCATCTTGATCATTCATATTCCTTTGCATGAAAAATCACCAAGCCCGATCATAGCCTTTATCATCACTCGTCAAAAGTGACTTTTGACTAGTTCAAAGCTTAGCAACTCTCATGTAGGAATCCATGATGATCTTAGGTCTAAGGGCATTGTGACGTGGTTATACATGAGAAAAACTTATGACTTGATCCATGTAGCTTTCTCATAGTGGGTCGGTCCAGCACCTTGTACTCTTACAAGTGCCTAAGACTTTGATTCTTATCTCCATATCTTATCAAAGTCATACTGGTCTTATTTTATCTCTGCTCCCGCATAAATGACTGACCACGGATATTTTAAGACAATCTTCATGAATTATCCAAGGATACACTTATCACAGTTAACATGCAAATAATATGATAACAAAATGGAGACATTTGATTAAAATAATAATGTTAAAAGTACAATGATTGGCCCTTAGGGCATAATTTCCAATAGGAAATATAATCCTAAGAGGAATTGCAATTATAGGGGTTGATGCATCATCAGCTGTGTCTCCTTTCTACTAGGCAAAGTAAGAGAATCTGAGGCTAATGGGTTTAGAAACTAGAAAAAGGGAATGATAATGGGATTATTGGGGTTAGGGATATAAAAGGGAATATGGTGATACTATGTGGACTATGTAAGTTGCTGAGAAGTCTTATTAGCCTCAATATCTCATCAATATGAGAATTAAAATTATCAGAATGATGTCACAGATAGGCTTCAAAAGTATGAGAAGGTGATCGAGATAGAGTAATTGGGTCTTCAAGGATACACTGATCCAACAGTTTTTACTGCCTACCATATATTCATAATACGAATATACCTGGTAAACATTTATATGCAGAACTATTACATAAGATATGAGAGCAAGAGTTGAGTTCCTTTATACCATTGAGCCTGTTCTTTCTTAATTCCTTTTCTCATCTTTCTTTCTACAAATGGCACTGGAGTACCCCATGGCGATACACTCGGTTACAAAAACCCTTCTTTTTAGAAAACCTATCTGATATAGGACTCATTACAACATATCACCTTTGAGAGTTGACATCCCAGTAGCTCTACTTTATGGTTCATTGTCAGGGAGTATCAACTCTACAGTTTGACGTCACGGTGGCTTCATGTTACTATTTGTCATCATGGTGGCTTCATTCTATAGTTTGTCATCACGGTGGCTCAACTCTATGGAACTGCACTTGGTACATTACTCAATCCATTTTGATTGCTCAGCCCCTTTAGTCAAAACTCTCTGTAGGTAGTCCTCTCCGATTAAGACTATCTCTAGGTAACGCTCTCTTATCATAATGGTACATAGGTAGCCCTTTCCAATCAAAACTCCCTATAGGTAGCCCTCATTTATTGGTCGTCTCTAAAAGTAAGTACCATTGTAACAGGAAACCCAAATCTTATAAGGTCCTTCTTTCTCTAGCAATTATGTAATTTGTTTTCTCTAATTCCACCATTTCGTCTGGGGTCATTCTGCATATACCTTTAATATCAGTCTAGCTCCAAACATAACCACAAACTCTACCTCCCTTACTGGGAGTACTCTACTTATATCTTTCAACACATTATCTGCCATCCACCAATCGACTCCTAGTATAGTGTCAAGTTAATAGAATAGCAGGAAAATCAATTCTTTCTCTTATTTCATCATAGAGCTATCACCTCAATCAGTCGTTTAAGGGAATATTTTATGATCTATTACCATACAAAAGCATCATTCAACCAAGTTACCTAAGAACTAGTTACTACTAGTTCTACCATTATACATTCTTTATGTCTACCAAGTTATATACTTAATATACAGTACCAAAGTAGACAACCAACAGAAGATAAAGTCTCTTAGCTTTATCCTTTAGTTGTCCGGGTTTACCTTCTTACCGCTTGAACTACTAGCTTGTGCTATAGTTGTTATAGGAAAAGAGTAAGATTTAAAAGAATCTCAGTAGTAACAGACATTCAATCATATATACACAAGAACACAGAGAATGCCACATAGTCATCATATATCACATAAATAGCAATAAGCATTCAAAACATATCATGTAGTAAATTACATTACTATAGTACTAGGTATATAAATCACTTGGCCCTGAGTGTTCACCCACACAACAAGCCCCAGGATTATACTCATACATAATAGTAACTTTCATCGCCAAGGCATCCACCCGGGCATCAAGCCTTGTGTGACTATCTGGTAACTTGTAAATGCTTCCAAACTCATGATGAAACCACAGCATGCAATATCAGCTTATGTTATGATGTCTTGGAAAAGTAGATTGGTTAAATTAACTATGGTTAGCCAAATGGTCTTCTTTCCTCCTTCTTTCCACTTGACCGAATTCCACTTCCAAGAGGAGGAAATAATTTGACCAATTTATCTCTTGTGGTCTTGCTTTTTAGGTCAACTTTTCTCAACTTGCAGTTGTTGACTTGTTCTTCTTCTTTTCCTTCCTTTTACGTTTTGACTTATCCAATGGGTTTGGCATCATATAAATTACGTATTCTCTTATTCTTCTCTTTATGTCCTAGACAAAATTTGAGAGCCTAATTGAAGAGTAAATATGTTGACCAAGTGTTATTGCAAATTGCTTTTCAAGCCTAGCCACAATTGTTGTCTTTTCAAATAGAAAAAGTGAAAAAGTAAATTAATCAAATTCTCCTCCCTTCTTCCTCTTCTTTTATTTGGCCAAGATTCTTATATTTATTGGGATAAAAAATTGTGCTCTTCTAACCTCTATATTTGTGGGTTTCAATAATAGGCTTTTATGAAGACACAAATTAAATTTTATGTGTTATTGTGGCTCAAAATTTGTGTGGCCACTAATTGCACTATTTGACTAACTCAAGTATGCCAATATTCTCCATTGTAATACCATAAAGGTGTAAAGGAATTTTGGTGACTAAAATTTGGGATCATTCTAGACACTTAGCCTATCCCTCTTGTGTGCAAGCTTAATAAGCATGTGACACGAGTCATTATTCAAGTTATTTCTTTCATATGCAAGCTCACCGAGCATGCCACACAGTCATCATATTCTTAGATTTCTGATAGTATTCAATACTTTGCCTTTAATGTTCACATTTAACAATCAATGTGCAATATAAACAACTGACTTATAAGATTATATAGCTGAGGGTCTCTTCCCATAATCCTTAGGTCACTACCTATCACATTATTGAATTCATCTGCTAATCTAAGGACACACTAGTTTACTAGGTCTTAGTGACTCTAAACACACTGGTCCATTATTACCTGGCATATAGGATCTTATAGGCTAAGGAAACTGCCCAATGCAATCTTGCACATCTAGTCTTATTGCCTAATGCACATCGAGTCATACTGCCTAGGGAATCACCCTTATGCTTACAAGAACTTTGGGACTTACTACTACTATGCCTCTATTTGATGTTCATGATTAAATGAATTATTGGTTATACCGTGTGCTTTACTACATTAGTGGGTATTGTTTCTGTGAGGTTACATTATTGAGAGTGATTCACCACAATGATGCCCTACTACACAAGGGCTCATCCAATCTATATTTTCTTGTATCATCACAACCCACATTGGTTATGTGATTGTTGACCATACAGGTCACATCACTATAAACTATATTGGTTTATGTCAGTTTACACCACGCAAAGTGTAGTACTATTGGCCATTCAGGTCATATCACTGTATGCCATACAGGCTGTGTCACTGTAGACCCCACAAGTCTAAATATAACTTGGGATGATTAATATTGCTGTGAATGTTAACCTATCCAGTTGTCTTGAAATGTTACACATAAATTCACTATGCTTTCACTGCCCATCTGGATGTTTCACACTGATAAATAAATATAGGCGGGGCTGCATTATCTACCCATACTTGTCTTACTACCATAGTTGGGTCCCACTTGGCTTCCGTAGTAACACATGTTCATTCATAGAGAATGCGATAATAAATATGCCAAGAACTATATAATGTAACAAAATAATAACACTAGAATCATCACAGTCGGATTGTGTACATATTCAGGGCCAACCACTATTAGAACCCATACTTGTCTATATCTCAGTACTTTGACTAGACAGAGTGCCCTATTGGTACTGTGTATTAGCACAATTAGACTATGCACAAATTCTGGGCCAACTATTGTTAGAACCCCGGTTTGTTCATACCTTAGTCCTTTGACTGGGCAGTATACCCTCTTAGTACTGTGTCTCACAGCTGGATCCCCTTTTTGGGCTATTAGGGTACTTGGGCTTTTCTCGCCCTAGTTAGAGAGTGCATTATACATATAATAGAAGATGACATACAAAAAGCATATAGATAATCACATAGTATAGGAAAGAGAGTGTGACTACATTGTCCTTTCCTGGATGATATTAGATTTCTAAGTTGAAATCTTTAAGCAGCTCTATTTATCTGTATGTCCCTTTCTCTATTCTACTTTTGCTACACTTCTTTTAGCTCTTTACTATGGTACTTGATCATTGATTATTGTTTAATGTTTTGTTAATATGCCCATGATTGGCTGTATTGGGTTAGGTGAAACTTCTTGACCCTGCCCATCATCTATACCTCTTAGCCTTACTATATTTGTGTTTTACTCTATGGAAACAAGGAAGAAGTAAATGTCACATATTCATAATGGCATATATTTCGTTTCATACAATTTTGGGTATACAAGTACTCAAAAAAAACATATCATAGACTGTTATCACAGTTTAGGGAAAGTTTTGAACAACATATAGCCTCTTATGTAACATCCCAAATTCATTCACCAAGATTCCTTATATTAAAGGGCATAAATGGTGAATTAAAGAGCATGGGAAATGATAAAACAATACAATTGGTAGTTATACTAATGAACTCATTATCATGTGAGTTCTCAAAATAAAACTAGGTTTGAAAATACAGCGTAGTAGCTCAACCTAGGTCATTCTTGTAAGGAGATTAATTTCTAAGTCTCTAAATAGTAAAGTGATAAAAACCTTAAAGTTGTGAGAAATCATTTTTAGAATTTGATTTAAAACTAATGAAGTAATGTAATCTAATTCAATATTTTTGTATTTTTTGGTTTTCAGGATAAAGAAGTAAGTGTAATTGCAATTAACAATAGAAACAAGGTAAATTCAATAAACTAGTCTAATGATGAGACAAGATTCCCTTAAGTTGAGGCTTTAGTCTTCCATGCTTGCTAATAATGAGTTAAGAGGATGGAACTAAGCTACTACTAGGTCCATACTTGCAATAATCATTTAATTCATTCTACTAAAGCAATTAAATGAATACTAATAAAAAATTCAGACTCAAGAAGATGAATAATCAACTTCCAATTCTAGCTTGTAATTACCATTACAAAAGTTCTAAACATTCAGTTTAGTCATTTACAAACCACTTAACCAAGTTGGAATAAACAACTGAACCTACTCCTAATTTGAATCATACAAAGCTCAATTAATCAACTCCTAGCTCAACCACCAAGTTTATTCACTTGATATAGAACAATCTAGATCACAACCATATACTTAACCAAGCCATACAATTATGAACTAGAAAGAGAGCTTAAGGAATTCCATTGAAATTTTGAAGCTCAAACCATTACCCAACTCAAGGAAATCACCAAAGTTTAGCTACTAATGAAAGAAGATAATGAAGCTTGATGGAAGGAAAGGGGAATAGCCATGGAAATAAAATGCAACAGCTACCTTCACATCTTCAATTCTACACATAACAGCTGTGCCTCCTTCTATTCGGTCAACTCTCTCACGCCCTTCTTTCCATTATTTTGGCTCCTTCCCTTTTCCCTTTCACATTTGGTGCTCTCGTCTTTTTTTCATTGTGTCGCCCCCTTTTCACACAAGCTGCAACACCCCCCTTTCATTTGTGCTTCCCTTTCCTTTTATACAGCCGTAATTCCTTTTACTTTAGTCCTCTCTATCCCTTTCAGTCCAGCTAGCTCCAATTCAGTCCAGTTGTTGCCTTTTCTTACTTTTGGTCAACTTGCTTTTTTTTCTATTTATTCAATTCAGTTCAGCCATGCTTTTTAAATCCTTTTGGTCAACCATTTTGGCTCAACTCTTTCTCTATTCCTTGAAATCCTATTTTTGATTCACTCTTCTCCAATTAATTCAACTTGCTTCTTCTTTTTCTTATCAGTCCAAGTCATCTCAATTCTTCAACTCAGTCAACACCACCTCCTTCATGCTTTTATTCAATTGGGTCCAACCTCTTTTCTCTAATATATCATTGGTTCAGCATCAGTAGCTCTCCCCAAATTTAGCTGCCACCTCTTCTCCTCTTCCCTTGTTCTTTAGGTTAAAAGTGTGTTAAAATAACATCTTTGACCTTGACCACTCAAATTGTGCCATATCATCACCTTCAAAATTATATTCACAAAGGTAATATCTTTTGCTCACAATTAAAGAATAATGGGAATAACAAATATTAATTAAAAATATAACAATTTAACCACTATAATTTCCAAATTATTCTTTCACTTAAATCTCACTTTAATACTTGATTTTGCTCAAAATATTCAATTAAGTCCCACAAAAACCTAAGATTAATTAATAAAAATAAATAAATATTGAGCTCTATCACACACGCAACGTGAGTATTTTTAGAACACAAATTGTAAATATTTGAATTTGCTGCCAGTGAGTTTTCCTGTGTAGCAATCTTATTGTGTATTATTTTTAAATAGGCAAATGATGTCAAATGCCTATGATATTTATTGGAATGAAAGTAGACTTGTCAAGGTTTAATTTGATAGGTCATATAAGCCATTTGGAGATGTACACAAAGAGTTATGCATTTTTGAAGTTAGCCTAGTGAAACTGGTAAATTTCTATAGCAGCATTCAAAAATGGAAATTCTAAGCATTATGAGCTTCCAGTTAGCTAAAAGATATGTTTTTCCTTAAAAATGACTTAATAAGTGTCATATAACCTTTGTAACCACTACAATTGGACATCTATAAATAAAGAGATGAATATTCAAAGTTTGATGAAAATTCTGTCAGATTGTGCAAAAATCACAAAATATAAAGGCAAAATGATAATTTGTCATATTAAGCAAGAGGAAATTATTGTCACCAATTTGTTTGGTCATTTTTGGCCAAAAAGAGATATGAAGCAAGAAAAGTAATTATTTGGTGAAAAAATATCCATTAGGCACAATTTTTGGATACAAGGTCAAAGTAAAAAAAAAGATTACCATAAGTCAAAATTGGCAACTCAAATGAAATATGTGCGGAAGAGGAAATAAGTTAATTGAAGAAGCATTTTAATGCCTCCCAAGATGAACTTTCTGCTAAGTGAATTAGAGGAAAAATAAGAGATAATGGACAATTAAAAAGAGCATGTATTTAAATTGCATTAAAATAACCGAAAGTAAGGTGGATGAAGATAATATTATAAGACACTTTTTCTTTCTTTCAAACTTCATATTTCTGTCATATAGAGAACCAAAGAGAGAGAGAGAGAGAGAGAGCTAGATGAAGAGAACTTGAAGAACATAGAAGAAGGCAAGTTCCAAGAAGGCAAAATCCAAGGTAAGAGGTAGAAATCTTGGAGCTTATGCCTTCTAACTCTTGTAATACCTCTTCTAACCTCTATATCTTCATGAATATGGCTTATAGCAAGGAAAATAAAAAATAAATAGAGAGAGTTCAGCCATGGTTTAGAGAGAGAAAGAATGAATAATCAAGGTGAGCCTAGAAATTTGTCTTATCTTGATGAATATTGATTGTTGTTGGTTGTTGGGCTGTTTGATTGGCTTGGTTTGCTTTGTTTTGTAAATTTGGACAGATGAAACCCTAAGGAGAAATGTTGCCAAAATCTCTATGAATCACGTTTTTTTAGTGTTTAAGTAGTTAATCATGTGATTATAAGTGTAAAGGAAGTAGTTAATCAAGAAAAATGAAGAAAACACACTTTCCCTCTTAAGAACCCAAGTTTCGACCAGAAGCAGAACATAAAGGTAGAGCTGGACCTTTGAAATTATGGTTCCATTGGATTTAAAAGAGAAAATTGTGTGGGAATATGTGTATGCATGATTTTTGGAAATTTTTATGCTAATTTGGAATTCGTTGAAGTTAGGAGTAAGTGTTGTTTGATTTGTTTCACTGGAGGCAATTTGATTGTGCAATGAAGTTTGTTGGTTAAACCAAGTCCAAATATTATAAAATTTGGTAGGATTAAAGTAGACATATAGAGCTTTAATTTGGTGGTAGAACATGATTTTTGGATGATTAAATTAAGAGATATGATTTTTCAAAGTTGTGCCCAGTTTCTGAATGCAATCTAGAACAGAGGAAATTTGGCGAATTTCTAGGAAAATGTAATAATAGTGAGTAGCTTTGGGTATTTTTCTATGAAATAAATTTAAAGATCTTCACGTAGGCTTTTAGAATAAGTCAATTTGAAATTTTCTAGAATTAATTATGATTTTTCAAAGTCGATCGACAATCTACCAGTTTTCTGGAAAACTATGAAACTACACTGTGGAGAGTTGTGCTATGCAAAAATTGTTGAAACTATGATAGATAATTAACAAACTATGATTAAAGGTAGTAATAGTTCAAGCAATAACCAGTTACTTGTAAGTTTAATTTATAGGAATTTGCACTAGCCCGAGCCAGAACCAAGATTTTGAACAGACAAGTAGAGCGAGAAAGGGCAATTCTAAGTATTAACGCTTTTCTCTCATATATTATGTGACTGTTTATATGCTAGGTGTTATTATTATGTTGCATTACATGAGCCATGACATACTTATTTGTCACATTTTATATGACTGATTGCATGCTACTACTGAGATACTTTCGTATCTCACCCGTTCCATGAATATATAAAGTTTTCAGCAGTAGGCAGTGGTTCAAGGGGCAAGGGTGTACTTACCGGCAACTTATGGTTCTGATGCAGATCAATTAAAACAATTGGTTATTTGAAGACCTTTTTATTCTTTTGAGGTCATAACTATTGTGAAGACACCCTGTTGGGATTTTTATAATATAATTATGTGCATTTTATTAGTATATTTATACTATTCCTGTGTGCCACTGAACTACGCACAAACACTTTAAAACAAGTGAAAATAAGATAAGGGTGTCACATCAGAACTATTGCACAGCATGTGCTTGCCTTTTCTCATAACATGACACAACATGTGCAACAACTTCCCATGGGGTCACCCTTACCGAGATCTCCCTTGGTTGAGTACGCTTAACTTTTGTATATCTATGAAAAAATGTAGATACCAGCTCTAACTGCTTCTGACATCGGTACCCCTTGATTGCCCTTATGTCAAAAATCATGCCCACTGTCTCCATACATCAAAATACTCTATGTGGAATGCATATCAGTGCTGATACATGCACTTTAACACGTACCATGATATATTCCATGTAATCAAAAACATTTGTCTTTCAGCCCCCACTGATAAGCTCACAGATGATACTAGGTCATTCCACTGGCCTTAGGTTTACCTGCTTCCTTGGGTGTTGTAACATCCTTTTACCATCCTCAATCCTATATTGTGATACTTGCTGCCCTTCGGGTATTCTCTAATCTTTTGGGGGCTAGTTCACATAAGAGGGGTAACTAACTTCTCCAGTGCCCCACTCTGTACATACTTCATTTTACCATATAATTAAGACCTTATTACTATACTATCTTGTTGCCAAAACTGCTTGCTCTGCCAGAACCGCTTGGGTTCTAATACCAAAAATGTTAGACCCTTCTGTTATGCTATCTTGCAAAAGTAGATTGGTTAAATTAACTATGATTAGTCAAATGGTCTTCTTTCCTCCTTCGTTCTCACTTGACTGGATTTCTTTTTAAAGAGGAGTTTAGAATTTGACCAATTTATCTCTTGTGGTTTTGCTTTTTGTGTCAACTTTTCTCAAGTTGCAATTGTTGATTTGTTCTTCTTCTTTTCCTTCCTCTTGCTTTTTGACTTATTCTATGGATTTGGCATCACTTAAATTGCCTATTCTATTCCTCTTTTTTTGTGTCCTAGACAAGATTTAAGATCTCTTGTGGTTTTGCTTTTTGTGTCAACTTTTCTCAAGTTGCAATTGTTGATTTGTTCTTCTTCTTTTCCTTCCTCTTGCTTTTTGACTTATTCTATGGATTTGGCATCACTTAAATTGCCTATTCTATTCCTCTTTTTTTGTGTCCTAGACAAGATTTAAGAACCCAATTGAAGAGAAAATGTGTTGACCAAGTGTTCTTGCAAATTGCTTTTTAAGCCTAGCCACAATTGTTGACTTTTCAAATAGAAAAAGTGAAGAAGTAAATTAATTAAATTCTCCTTCCTTCTCTTGGCTAAACTTCTTATATTTATTGGACCCAAAAAATTGTGCTCTTCTAATGTCTATGTTTTTATGCTTCATTATGGGTTTTTATGATGACATAAATTAAATTTTATATCTTATTGTGGCCCAAAATTCATGTGGCCACTAATTGTACTGTTTGGCTAATTCAAGTATGCCAATCTTTGCCATTTTATAACATTTAATACCATAAAGGCGTAAAGGAATTTTGGTGACTAAAATTTGGGATGTTACATGCAACATATCTAATAACATATGAAAGAAAAAGTTACTACCTGGTCGCTTGCCCTAAAGGTGTCCAATTGTTTCTCCTTGCTTGGCATGTCTTAGATCCTGGACAGCTACCAAATCCTATAATCAAAATTTATAAATGTCATGTTATTACTTAGTCCGAAAGTTTATGCATAATGTAAACTAAGTTATTCTTGACCTATCCTCATGTTTATCCTTTGTTTGGAACTTGTTGGTTATCATTTGAGCAACTTGGGTAGCCGTTAGAAATTCAAACAAATGCCTATGGGGTTGGTAAAGGCTACAACAATCAATATAGCACAGAAAGTTTAAAGTGCTGAAAAAGAGTCTTGGTTGCGGCCAAAGAATCCTTTGGTTGCAACGAAAGGTGTCTAGAAACCTTTGGGATGTGGCCAAGAAATCTTCTGGCCATGGAAAAAATTGTCTTGTTTCTTGGCTGAACTTTCAAAAGTCATAACTTAATCTACAAAACTCCAGATGGAGTGGTTAAAAGTCCTAATTGAAGCTTTCTAAGTCCTTTGCGTAGGAAAAATATTAACTACTGCCATCTATAGACACAAAAATATAGAATTCCACAAATTATCACATTATTCCAAAATCAATCTAGTTTCAACCTCAAACTTTAACAATTAATATCTCCTAATGTACAAACCTAAATTAATTATATTATATGTCAAATTAAAGCTTAACATGTCTACTTTTATTCTGGAAGATATCATGGTCATTTGATCACATTTGGTTACTGAAAACCTCACTATAACCAAGTTGCCTCCCAGAAAATAAAATATGGCAGTACTATGTGTTAGATCCCATGTTTTGATGATAACAAAAGAATGGTTTGAAAAGGAAATGATTAATAAACAAGTTTGAACAAATGAATAACAGGGATAAGCATTACTTGAGGTAAGTATTAGAGTAATGAAGAAAAGCCAAGAGAAAGATCTGAGAAACTTGATGAGAAGCAAGTTTTCTAAGGCATTACTCGAGGCGTTACTCGAGTAATGAGACAAAACTTGAAGTAACCAGAGACAACTTCCAGTAACTTGCCAGCGTTACTCGAGTAAGTACTCGAGTAATAGTGTAAGTATTTTCAAGGTGCTCTCGGCCTGCCAATGTTACTCGAGGCGCTACTCGAGTAACCGTGTGAAAAACTTCCAGTTGCCTTCAAGTTTCCAATGATACTCGAGGAGCTACTCGAGTAACCCTGTTTCTGAAAATGTGGAGCTCTCGGTACTTAGTACTACTGCTAATGTTACTCGAGGAGCTACTCGAGTAACTCACTAAGGTAAGTTAAAACTTGAAGGTAGTACCCGATTAACTTGATTTCTTTTTATGTCATTTTCCTCTAGTCCTTACTCTAGTATGCAAGTATCTAATGTTGTATTTTAAGTGGATTCCTCGAGTAAGAACCCGAGTATGCAAAAGTATTTTCAAGGTAAACTTCCAGTCATTACCAGGGTAAGTGATGCATAAAAAGTATAGTTACTCGAGGTGGTACCCGAGTAACCGTTGCACTAATGTGTGCATTACTCGAGTCCATACCTGAGTAACAAGGTAAGTGCTCTCGGCCTTGAAATCCTGCCAACATTACTGGAGTAGAGTATCGAGTAACCACTAGTTTATTTGAAGGTTTGCTGGAGTTGGTACCCGAGTAACTCGTAAAGTTATAAGTGCATTACTCGAGTAGGTACCCGAGTAAACAGACATTTCCAAAGGTTTGAAAATTGGTTATTCCATGCACTACCCGTGTATTCTTGTATTTGCTCATTGACTTGAAGTTAATTTAAGGTTTCCCGATGATACTCGAGTAAGTACTCGAGTAACCTTCATGTGATACTCGAGTAGCTACTCAAGTAAGCAGACCCAGAAAGTTTGAAATCATTTCAACGGTCATTGTTCTATTTCCTATTTGATGTACTTTTTATTATATTAGTATACTTAGCATTTCAACAGGTAAACAATGAAGAGATCTTACCAAATAAGGAAAGTCAAAAGCAATGCTCAAATGTCACCGACCGTCTCCTACTACCATAACGTATGTTTTTCAAAAACTGGAAAAGTCAATAATGGCTGCGCACACTCCAACGGACATGAAGGAATATGTTCCAGCAATCATTACCAACGTATCTATATATATGTGGATATCTGAACAGAAAGGAATACAAGAACACACTTACGAACGTATCATCAAGTTCATTACTCTGTTTTCCATTGTACTTGTGATTCTATGCTTCAGTGATTCTTATTTACTCTGTAAGAGAGATATTTCATTCAAACTCAATATTTGTTATTGAGGTAACTTAAGGTTGTGGAACCTTGAGTTGGGATTGAATTACAACTTGTAAGGGGGAGCGAGTGTCCAGGTGTAGGAACTTGCTTGTACTGAGGTGCCAAGAACCTATTGAATCTTGGAAGATATAGTGAAACTCTCAGAGAAGCTCTGAGGACTGGACATAGGTCAAAGTGGTTGTGGCCAAACCAGTATAAATCTTGGTGTACACGTCGGTGATATTTCTCCTTACTCTTTCCTGTTTTAATTCCACTGTTAAAGTTTTATATTTTCGGACGAAATTCTAAGGTCACCCAATTCACCCCCCTCTTGGGTGAAACACTTGCTCTAACATTTGGTATCAGAGCGTAGGTCTTCTTGTTACGGTTTAACAGCCTAAGAAGGATCCAATGGCAAGTATAGGTGAAGGAATTCTTCCCGACGGAGCATCCATCACTAGACCTCCAGGTTTCAGTGGCGAACACTTTTCTTTCTGGAAAGCAAAGTTCAGAGTATTTGTGATGGCTACTGAATATGGGCTATGGGATGTGATTGAGAGTGGAAACTATCAACCTACAAAGATTGTAGATTCTCAGAAAATTCCCAAGACGCCAGCGGAATATGATGAGAATGACAAGAAACTTATCACTCTCAACAGCAAGGCAATTCTGATGTTACAAAGTGCTTTGAGTCAGAGTGAATATTTCAGAATTTGCACACTACCAACAGCAAAGGAAATATGGGAAGCTCTGGAAATCACCCATGAAGGAACTTCGGGAATAAAGGAGAATCGCATCAACACATTGATCACTGAATTCGATCTACTTCGAATGAAATCAGGTGAGTCAATTTCTGAATTCGAACTTAGATATACTCATCTTGTTAATCAACTTACAGCACTTGGTAAAGTCTATGATCAACATACCCAAGTACGAAAGATTTTGAATATACTTTCTAAAGAGTGGGAGGCCAAAGTCACTGTGATAGAAGAGGTAAAAGGAGAATCAATGAGATCAGTTGCTTCTCTATTTAGAAGCCTTTCTGAATATAAAACCAAATTAAAGTTCAAACGGGAACTAGATGACATCGGTGACAAAAGAAAGAAAGGTCTAGCACTAAAAGCGAAAGAAGAAAATCAAGATGAGGATGAGGAGTTTGATGATGATGAAATGGGCTTAATCATAAAACGATTCAGAAAGTTCTACAAGAAAGGTCAAGGATTCAAACATTTTCACAAAGGTGGAACTAGCAACAAAGATCATATCATTTGCTACGAATGTGGAAAACCAGGACATATCAAATCAGAATGTCCAGAACTAAATCAAAAGAGCAAAGAAAAGAGAAAAGGCAAATTCTTTAACAAAAAGAAGGCCTTTGTATCTGCTATATGGGGAGATAGTTCCTTTGACGAAGAAAGTGATGATGGAGAAGTAGCCAATATATGTCTTGTTGCTCAAGAAGAAACAGAAGAAGAGGTAAATGATTCTGATCCTACCTATGATGAATTACTCTCTGAATATAATGCTTTACATTCTGAATTCATCAAAGTAGTTAAAGAATTGATTGTTTTCAAAAAGAAAAACAAAGCTCTTGAAATTGAACTTAAAGAAAGTTCAGAAAAGAATTGTGAAAATTGTTCTTCGTTGAAAAAGAAAAACATTGATCTCATAAAAACTCTTGAAAAGTTTACCAAAGGAAGTGAGTTGCTAAGTGTAATTTTAAAAGAACAACGATGTGTAAATGATCGATCTGGTATTGGATATGATCCAAAATCAGATAAAAGGAAAGGTAACAAGAAAGTAGGAGGTAAGCTATATTTAAATTATTTCCAGAATTCTATGCATATATCAAATCCTTTTGCATTCTGTAACTACTGTAATAGAAAAGGTCATTATACCTCTTCATGCATTCATAAGAAGAAAGGAAATATAGGAACCTACAAATGGGTACCTAAAGGTTCATATATTCAGAAAATTATTTGTACTAACCCAACAGGACCCAAAAAGATGTGGGTACCTAAGACCTAGTCATTTGATTGTAGGTATGTCTCAAAGCATCCAAAAATAGCAAGTGGTACATAGATAGTGGATGCTCTAGACATATGACCGGGGATTTCGAAAGTTTTACCACATTGCAACCTAAGGAAGGTGGCAAGGTAAAATTTGGAGGAAATCAATCCGGAAAGATTGCAGGAATTGGTGAAATCAAAAATGACAAAGGAATACAAGTCATAGATGTATATTACGTTGAAGGCTTGTGTCATAATTTGCTTAGTATAAGTCAAAGTGCGGATAAAGACAACTGGATAATATTTGATTCAGAGGAATGTCTGATTGTCAACAAGGAAGACTTACAACTCGATAAGAAAAATATCAAGGCGAAACTCAGAGCTAAAAGGGAAGGTAACTGTTATACTTTAGATATTAGTATAAATGAATCTGAAAATTATTTTCTGAGTAATGCCGATGAAAGTTGGTTATGGCATAAGAGATTGGCTCATGTCAATATGCATCAACTAGGCAAACTACTCAAAAAGGATTTAGTGCTTGGATTACCCAAAGTAAATTTCAAAAATGACTTGATTTGTGATGCATGTCAAAAGGGTAAACAAACTAAATCATCTTTCAAATTGAAAAATGAGATTTCAACAAATAGACCATTACAATTATTGCATATGGATTTAGTGGGTCCAGCAAGAGTAAAGAGTCTTGGTGGCAACCTATATTCATTGGTCATTGTTGATGATTTTTCTAGATTTACATGGGTTATTTTTCTATCATCAAAAGATGAGACATTTGAAGAATTTATTGTTTTTGCCAAGAAGGTGCAAAATGAGAAAGGTATGTCCATTGCAGGTATTAGGACCGATCATGGTGGAGAATTTGAAAATCAAGCCTTTGAAGAGTATTGTGATACTAATGGCATTGATTACAATTTCTCTGCTCCAAGGACGCCTCAACAAAATGGAGTTGTGGAATGCAAGAATAGAGTGCTCACTGAAATGGCTAGAGCAATGTTAAATGAAAAGAACGTGTCTCAAGTATTTTGGGCTGATGCTATGAGTACAGCATGCTACATTTCAAATAGAGCCTATATCAGAACAAAACTTGGAAAGACACCATACGAGCTGTATAAAGGGAGAAAGCCAAACATTGCTCATCTACATATCTTCGGTTGTAAGTGTTTCATTCATAATAATGGTAAAGATAACTTAGGAAAATTTGATTCTAAAACAGATGAAGGAATCTTCCTAGGATATTCTAACCGAAGTAAAGCATATAGAGTTTACAATAAAAGAACATGTATTATTGAAGAATCAATTCATATTGTATTTGATGAATTTGAATCCTCTGACAAAACCATTGATGAAGAACAGGAAGTTGGTTTAAATCAAGAAAATGGTCAATCTATTTCTAAATCTCTTATTCCAGAGGTTGATGAAACTAAGGAAGAAAGCAATCCCTAGGTCAACCTAGAGCTTGGAAATACAATAAAAGTCATCCCTTAGATCAAGTCATAGGAGATGTGAATGAAGGGATCAAAACTAGAAATAGAATTTTCAATGAAGTAAGTTTTTCTGCATTCATTTCTGAGATTGAACCTTCTAATATTGATGAAGCCCTATCAGACAATGATTGGGTTATAGCAATGCAAGAAGAACTAAATCAATTTGAGAGAAATCAAGTTTGGGATTTGGTGCCCCGACCCAAAGATCATTCGATCATTGGTACTAAATGGGTATTCAAAAACAAACTCGATGAATCTGCAATTATTGTCAGAAACAAGTCAAGATTGGTGGCCAAAGGCTATAATCAGGAAGAAGGGATTGATTATGAGGAAACGTATGCTCCAGTGGCTAGATTGGAAGCTATATGTGTACTCTTAGCCTTTGCATGCATCAAAGGATTCAAACTCTATCAAATGGATGTAAAGAGTGCTTTTTTAAATGGTTACATCATGGAAGAAGTGTATGTAGAACAACCTCCAGGTTTTGAGGATGTACTAAACCTGACCATGTTTTCAAACTCAAAAAGGCTTTATATGGTTTAAAACAAGCTCCTAAAGCCTGGTATGAAAGGCTCAGTAAGTTTCTTATCGATCAAGGTTTTGTACGGGGAAAATTTGATACAAAACTCTTCATAAAACGAAAACACAACGATATTTTAATTGTTCAAATATATGTTGATGATATTGTTTTCGGTGCTACTAATGAATCTCTGTGTAAGGAATTTTCTGAGATTATGCAGGGAGAATTTGAGATGTCAATGATAGGAGAATTGAATTTCTTTCTTGGTTTGCAAATCAAACAAAGAAAGAATGGAATCTTCATATCTCAAACAAAGTATTTGAAGGAGCTATTGAAGAAGTATGGAATGGATGAAGCAAATGGCACGGACACACCTATGAGCTCAACTACGTTACTTGATGCTGATGTCAAAGGAAAAGACTACAACATCACAAAGTATAGAGGAATGATTGGATCATTACTTTATCTCACGGCAAGTAGACCGACATCTAATTTAGTGTTGGCATATGTGCAAGATATCAATCAGCACCAAAAGAATTACATGCTGAAATGGTCAAACGAATCTTTAGATACCTTGCTGACACACCCGAATTGGGTCTGTGGTATCCCAAAGGAAGAAGTGAATATCTTGTTGCATATTCAGATTCAGATCATGGAGGATACAAAATAGACAGAAAGAGCACCAGTGGACAAGGACAATTTCTTGGAGGATCTCTTGTATCATGGTTCAGCAAGAAACAAAATACAGTGTCTCTTTCGTCAACGGAAGCCGAATATGTTGCAGCCTCAAGTAGTTGTGCACAAGTAATATGGCTAAAACAACAACTACAAGATCTTGGTATTTATCTCAAAGAAATACCAATCTATTGTGACAATACTAGTACGATTAGCTTGGCAAAGAATCCAGTTCAACACTCTAGAACCAAGCATATCGATGTCAGACATCACTTCATCAGAGATCATGTCCAAAAGAAGGATGTAAAAGTAATATTCATCCCTACTCATCTTCAATTAGCTGATATCTTTACAAAACCCCTTGCAAAAGATCAATTTCTTTACATTAGGAGAGAATTGGGAATGGTAAATCCCAATGAGTTATAAGAAATTTCAGCATTTCATAATATTAGATGAAGTCACTTGATAATATTTTGATGATTACTAACTTAAGCATCAGAGTATATAGAAAATTGTTTTGCAGGAAGAAAGAAACTCTGTTTTGGGAAACAAAAATAGAGATTATCAGAGGACACATTTATTGGAGTACCAACTTGAAGGTGTCATTAACAGAGAAGCATTACCCGAGGAACAACTTGAAGTAAAGAAGCACTTTACTCGAGTATGTACTCGAGTAATGGACTTCAAAACTGGAAATAACAGATCAAGTTACTTGATTTTCAAACATAACGGTTTAGTTTCAAAGAAATGAAGAGTCAGAAGTTGAAAAGCAGTTTACTCGAGGTTGGCCTCGAGTAAACATGAAGCTTACTCGAGGAAGGCCTCGAGTAATATCAGAGTTCAGATTCTCAAATTAATGAAAAATGACTCAAATCTGATCAAAATGGGTTATAAATGATCGAGGGAACATCCGTGGATAATTACTATATTATTCATGCCAGGTACGCAATTTAAATGAATTATTTTATAATTTTTCTGTATGAACACCTGAGGAAGGCCTCGAGTAAACTTGAAGTTTACTCGAGTAAGGCCTCGAGTAAAGTCGGGTTCTAGGTCTTTATCTGTCGCAAACTTGGTCATTTCCACAAAATCTCCTCAAGTAAATCACTATTCTCTCTCATAGAAACTTTTCACAAGTGATTCCTTGCTTCATTTCCGTCAAAACCCAACCATTTTCATTCCTATAAACTTCCTATTTTGCTCAAAATCTCTGTGCCCTAATTAGCGTCAGTTACTCTGTTTTTCTGAAAATCTCAGGTTTTCAATCCTTCAAAAAACTGAGAACCAAAAATCTTACTCCCATTGATTCCTCTGAATCTCAACAACTCTCTGATCCTTTTTCTTCTACTCCCAAAAAGAGAAGAAAATTAACTCCAAGACTAAAAGCTAAAATTCCTCTTCAACCTCAATCTCAACTGAAACCTAAAGGAGTGGTAATCAAAGAGCCTATTGTGACAAGGGCTCAATCCAAAAAGAGTACATCTACCGGAAGAGGCAAGAGTGCCAAATCTCCCTCACCTCCTCACTCTGATTCCTCTACACCCTCTTTCACTCCAAAGCCTACCAAAAAGCCTAAATATGATAAGAATGTGGCTAAGGCTATGGCTGGGATCATTTATCAAATAGAGAAAGGACAATCTTCCAAGAAATCCAAAGTGCCGAAAGAAGAGATCACCAACCCTCCAAAAGGGTTCAACGTCAACAAATTGGTGGAGTCTCCTAAGTATCTATCCCAATTCTCCCGGAGGAAAGTGTCCAAGACACACTATGTGGATCTCAGGCTACTTCAGGAGGTATTGAAACACGACCTTAGTCCATATCTAGATCCTTTTATGCCTTGGTTATCCATTAGATTGCCTTTTTGCACAAAGGTAATCACTCATTTTTATTGTAACTTAGAGATCATAGATGAGCCTAACCGAACCTCAGTTGAGGAAGAGATGACCACCACTGTGAGAGGCCAAAAGATACTTATATCTCCCTCTAGGATTAATTTGTGGTTGGGGATTGAGAACCCCCCAGATGATATCTATTCCCAACTTGAGCCAAATCAAATTTTCACTGTCCTTAAACCCGGTGAGCTAGTTGGCCCTCTAAATTTCAAGCCCAATGATATGTGTGATTATCATAGGGTCCTTTGGTACATTTACTCTAGGTCCCTAGTGAACAAAGCCAATAACTATACCCACTTCTCCGATAGGGACTTTAGGTGGTTTTCTTCACTTCTCCTGAAGGAGCAGAAGGATCTGGGAGAATATATTTTCTCGGAGATGAAGAGATATAAGGTGGATGGGAAGGATACTACACCAATGCCATATCTACAGATTGTGTCAGTAATCTTGAAAGAAAACAAGATATGGTACTTGGATAGTAAGGAGCCAGTTGAGAGGATGACCCCAGTGGGGAAAAACCAAATTGGAAAGTTGAATATTGACATCCCTCTTAAAGGGCCTTTGGAGTCTGGGTCCAAGAAGAAGAGGAAGACCACTGAGGCAGAGACCAGCAAGTTGGATGACACTCAGTCATCGGCTCCAGCTGCTACCATATCATCACCATCCTTACTCAATGCCAGTCTCCAACACTTCATGGAGAACATGCTCAGAGGTTTTCATCTGGACATTGCCAACACATATGCAGAACTGATAACCCACATGAATACTAAGATGGGAGAGTTGGTTGCCAGAATGGACAAAAGACATGAGGAGTTGCTAGCAGAGCAATATGCCCAGGGAGAGACCTTGAGATTGATTCTGGCACGATTGGACTCTTTGGGTCCCGGACCTTCAGCTGGTCCCTCCTCTTCTGCACCACCACCACCAGAGAACCCTCCTACTGATACTTCTATTCCTGAGGCTGAACCATCTATTCCTCTGGTCTCTGATCCACTTGAACCCCAAGGCAAAGATATTCTATTCACAGTGGATGATCCTGAAACCTATGAGACCACACATATCATCATTGATGATTCACCTCCCAAACCTCAGCCAGAAACAGCTCCTAAACCTAGTCCCTCTCCTACCCAAACAGAGGAAATATCTCCCTCTTCCTCCTCTGAACATCTCACTCCTGTATTAGATACTCCTCCAGAGGCTGAGACCACTATGGTTGTCTTCCAGCCTTCTCCTATCCCTCCTAGAGATGACATCCATATCCCACCAGTCAATCTTCCTGAACCAGAATCTTCCAGTTCCTTTGACTAATCTAGTTCAGATGATGATGGTTTGGTCCTTCCAGTGAAGCCTATCTCTATGGTCAAGCCTCCTAGCCCTCTACTTGATTGATGAAGCCAAAAAGGGGGAGAAGAGCTTGAGAGTGATTTTGTGGATGTGTCCTAGTTTATTTTGGGTATTTGGTTATACATAGGCTTTTAGGGAGCATTTTGAATTTCTTTGAACTTTATTTTGTAATTTGAAAACTTTAAAGTTTAATGCAAGTGTGTTCATGTTATGCATTTTAAGTTTATTTAAGTTTTGAATTGTGATACATGTTTGGACTAATGAAGTTGTTGTGTATGCAAGGTGTATGCTATAAATTCAAACTGAATAAGCCATATGTAATTAAGAATCCAATTTGAGAAACATGTTCAAAATCACCAAGTTTTGTCATCATCAAAAAGGGGGAGAATGTTAGATCCCATGTTTTGATGATAACAAAAGAATGGTTTGAAAAGGAAATGATTAATAAACAAGTTTGAACAACTGAATAACAGGGATAAGCATTACTTGAGGTAAGCATTGGAGTAATGAAGAAAAGCCAAGAGAAAGATATGAGAAACTTGATGAGAAGCAAGTTTTCTAAGGCATTACTCGAGGCACTACTCGAGTAATGAGACAAAACTTGAAGTAACCAGAGACAACTTCCAGTAACCTGCCAACATTACTCGAGTAAGTACTCGAGTAATAGTGTAAGTATTTTCAAGGTGCTCTCGGCCTGCCAATGTTACTCGAGGAGCTACTCGAGTAACCAGGTAAAAACTTGGAGTTGCTCTCGGCCTGCCAATATTACTCGAGGCGCTACTCGAGTAACCATGTGAAAAACTTCCAGTTGCCTTCAAGTTTCAAACGATACTCGAGGAGCTACTCGAGTAACCCTGTTTCTGAAAATGTGGAGCTCTCGGCACTTAGTACTACTGCTAATGTTACTCGAGGAGCTACTCGAGTAACTCACTAAGGTAAGTTAAAACTTGAAGGTAGTACCCGATTAACTTGATTTCTTTTTATGTCATTTTCCTCTAGTCCTTACTCTAGTATGCAAGTATCTAATGTTGTATTTTAAGTGGATTCCTCGAGTAAGTACCCGAGTATGCAAAAATATTTTCAAGGTAAACTTCCAGTCATTACCAGGGTAAGTGATGCACAAAAAGTACAGTTACTCGAGGTGGTACCTGAGTAACCGTTGCACAAATGTGTGCATTACTCGAGTCCATACCCGAGTAACAAGGTAAGTGTTCTCGGCCTTGAAATCCTGCCAACATTACTAGAGTAGAGCATTGAGTAACCACTAGTTTATTTGAAGGTTTGCTGGAGTTGGTACCCGAGTAACTCGTAAAGTTATGAGTGCATTACTCGAGTAGGTACCCGAGTAAACAGACATTTCCAAAGGTTTGAAAATTGGTTATTCCATGCACTACCTGAGTATTCTTGTATTTGCTCATTGACTTGAAGTTAATTTAAGATTTCCCGATGATACTCGAGTAAGTACTCGAGTAACCTTCATGTGATACTCGAGTAGCTACTCAAGTAAGCAGACCCAGAAAGTTTGAAATCATTTCAACGGTCATTGTTCTGTTTCCTATTTGATTTACTTTTCATTATATTAGTGTACTTAGCATTTCAACAGGTAAACAATGAAGAGATCTTACCAAATAAGGATAGTCAAAAGCAATGCTCAAATGTCACCGACCGTCTCCACTACCATAACTTATGTTTTTCAAAAACTGGAAAAGTCAATAATGGCTGCGCACGCTCCAACGGACATGAAGAAATATGTTCCAGCAATCATTACCAACGTATCTATATATATGTGGATATTTGAACAGAGAGGAATACAAGAACACACTTACGAACGTATCATCAAGTTCATTACTCTGTTTTCCATTGTACTTGTGATTCTATGCTTCAGTGATTCTTATTTACTCTGTAAGAGAGATATTTCATTCAAACTCAATATTTGTTATTGAGGTAACTTAAGGTTGTGGAAACTTGAGTTGGGATTGAATTACAACTTGTAAGGGGGAGCGAGTGTCCAGGTGTAGGAACTTGCTTGTACTGAGGTGCCAAGAACCCATTGAATCTTGGAAGTTATAGTGAAACTCTCACAGAAGCTCTGAGGACTGGACGTAGGTCAAAGTGGTTGTGGCCGAACCAGTATAAATCCTGGTGTACACGTCGGTGATATTTCTCCTTACTCTTTCCTGTTTTAATTCCATTGTTAAAGTTTTATATTTTCGGACGAAATTCTAAGGTCACCCAATTAACCGCCCCTCTTGTGTGAAACACTTGCTCTAACACTATGTTCAATTCCAATTTTTAGATCTCCAATCCATTCCTTCTAAAATTATGCCAACAACCTATTCTTACACAATTTTGCATAAGGAATCCATTAGAGACATCAAAAATGGAAAAATCATGCTCCTTATTCTTGCCCTATTCAAACCAAAAAAATGGGGTTTCACTAGGCAACAATTCACCAATTCACAATCTAACCCCAAACTTAGTTATATACTTCCTAAATAACATCTAATCACAAATATATGATTAAAGCTTCATGAAACCCCAAGAACTCTAAATGACCAAAAATAGGTCAGAAAGAGAAAGGCCACAAAAATCCACTAACCAACACAATATATATGTCAAATGGAAGCTCTTTCTCAACTAATGTTTGAGTTCTTTTCTTGATTCTCCAACCCTTGTTAAGAGACTCAAAACACTTCCTCTTGAAATTCTAAAACCACATAAATGAAACTATCATTAAGGGGAACAATGTTTATGAAGAGTATTTTAGCCATGAAGTGGTAAAGGAGGAGAAAATCAAACAAGAAGCCTTACCTTCAAATGTGTATACTCCTTTCTCTTTTCCTTGGCCACTTAGACTATTTTTGGAGAGAGATAAGAGTGTGATAATATGATTTTTCTTGTCTATCTTTAATCTACAATACTTGGTTGAAATTTTTCCAAAGGAAAATGAAAAATATGTGGCCCAAATTCCTCCTTCTTGAAAAAGCAAATTTATTTACCATGTGTAGTAAATTATCATGGTAAGTATGTTGACTTTCTTTTCCTTCTTTCTTCTCTATTTTGATGCAAATATGGCTGGCCAAATGGAGAGGAATTATTGATCAATTTGCCTCTTTTATCTCGCTCTTTAGTCAACTTTTCCAAGTTGGAAAATTAGATGACACTTTGACTTATTAACTAAACATGTCTTCCACCTCTATTCACCCTTGTTGTAACCCCCTACCGTAATTATATCCGAAATACGCAATAAAGTGAAATAAAGAACAATAATGATCAAAACTCAATTTCAATCCCATCTATCAGACGGGGTTTTCACAAATACCCTTTGAAATCATTTATAACCTGGTCTCACATTCACATTCCGAATACAATTACTACACGAAGATAAATCATATTTAAATATATCAGAGTACACAATGTAATAATTCTGGCAATCCCGGGTTCCGTATATTAATCAAAGCCTTATAGGGCACATTCACCCATATACAATTTCCCAAAAAGGGGATTACTCAAACTATCTCAAATACATAATCAAATCCTCATCCACATATACACAACTAAATCCAAATGCACATCCCAACAAGGAATGATAACGAACTACTAAATAATCAACCTGAAGGAAGTCCTTGCCGTCCCTGATTGCTCGCTCCATCCTTGATCCATTACCCTGTCTCAAAGGTGAGTAGGGCAGGGTCAGATTTGAGAGAATCTCAATAGGAAAACAATATCAATATGCATGTACGATAAATGTTTAATGCATGACATGCTTGCATCACATAACTCATGCTAACACAATGAAAAATTTGTAAGCCCAATGCTTCAAACAACATACAAATGGGCATATCATAAATTCAAACATAGCTTCAAATTACACATAATCATGCAAAGCTAAGACATGCACCAACACACTAATACAAATATCAAATACATGCAAGAGAGATATGTTCCCTACACTGGTCCTTGCACGTAAGCTCTAGCTCCAACTGCTCACGACCAAGGCGACCATCAAACCCTATAACCAAAACAAGGACATAGGGTCAATCCCTTTTTTAATTCCTTAACTTTCAAATACTTAAGTTGGTTATCATTCAAGACCTTTAGGTGGCTACTCAAACCCTAAACACATGCCTAAATGGTTGGGAGAAACTTGACCAAAGATCATCTTTCGAACCCATGAACCCCCATTTTTGGCTTTATCACTTGAGTAATAGATGGTGCACTTGAGTGATTTATGACTCGTACCCGAGTAAGGACAGCACACTTGTTTGAGTACTTTCTTGAAGGTACAAGTAGAGAAATAAAATACCCACAGCACTCGAGCATCCAACATAGCACTCGAGTAATGGCCTCATACTCACCCGAGTTCCACTGAGTGAGGCTCAAGAAGTGACCACCCGAGAGCCACAGAATACCCAGAGTCAACAGTGCACTCGAGCACTAGCTCTAGCACTAGAGTAAGGCCATGAAACTCATGAGTGCTAGCTCACACTCTTAATAAACCAACAGCGAGTTACAACCCGAGAAGCGACTCTTAGCACTGATCAATCATAACTATTGATCTTTAAGTTTTTAAGGAGTTTCCTCTTTAGAAATCGATCAATTGGTCGTCAACTTTACCATTTTGCCCCTGATTATAGTCATTCATACTGAATCACCATAAAACACATTTTCTCATTCTACTAGCCCTAATATACGCCCTCCCTTTATTTGGAGTCAATTTGGATGTTAAGCCATAATTGAACTTAAATATAGGACTTTAACACTGCTCATAACATAAATGACTACAATCCACTTCATATTCTCCAAAAGAGTCTATTTATCACTAATCATATATACTTTTATAGTCATTATCCATTAATCCACATTTGGGATCTTGCTAAACCAGGGTTTAATAGTCCACTTAATCAAGACTTAATCTCTAGCCTCAAGTCTCAAAATTCAGGGTATTACACTTGTTGACTAAAAATATTAACCTTTATGTTAGACGGGTTAATTTACTTTTTGATCTCATAATTACTTCTTACTTTTGAAGAGCAAATCTTGGCCCTTCATTTTATCTCCCAATTTTAACCTCAAGATCAAGTGGAAATTATCTCTTTTGCTCTTGATTATGGCAATATTATTTCTTGTGCCATTAATTCTCTTAATTCACTTTCTTACTTCTTCCAAGATTCCATTCCCTCTCTTTTAGATCTAAGTTAGGCTTTAGATCCTATTTGACTTTAGAAAAAAGGGTTGGGTATTATTCCCTCAAGCCTCTCTTTTAGATCTAGTTAGGCATTACAAGACTTGCAACCTCGAGCCTTTGCCCGTCAAGTCTAACTGCCTAAGGACACGCTAGCCTAATAGGTCTTACTGCCCACCATATATTCATAACACGAATATATCTCATAATATAAATACTCATGCTAAATCATTACATAAGATACGAAAGCAAGAGTTGCTTTCCTTTATACCATTAAACCTATTTTTCCTTAATTTCCTTCTGCATCTTTCTTTCTACAAACATTATTCGAGCACCCCATGGTGATTCATTGGGTCATATAAACCCTTCTCTTAAGGAAACCCATTCAATAGGAGACTCATTATAATGCACCACCATTGAGAGTTAATGTTCCCGTAGCTCTACTCTATGGTTCATCATCAAGGCGGCTCCACTCTATAGTTTGACATCACGATGGCTGCACACTATGGTTCAACATCACAGTTGCTCCATGCTACTGTACAGCACCCAATGCTTCACTCAATTACTTGACTGGTCAGCCCCTTTAGTCAGAACTATCCATAGGTAGCCCTGTATGATCAAAATCCTCTATGGGTAGCTCTTTCTAATTGGTTGCCTCTAAATAGAAGTAGCATTGTAGCGAGAATCTGGATCTTATAAGGTCCCTCCTTTCTACCAGTTTTGTAATCTGCTTCCTCTATTTTTACTATCCCATATAGGGTCATTTTATATGGACTTTTGATATCGTTCTAGCTCCAGGCATAATCATAACTCTAAGGGAATATTCTATGATTGAGACCTTTCCCATTGCTGGTTTAGCAACTAACAACCTCCATAAACCTTATATAATTTATGTACCATATTCTAATACCTCAAATCATTTCTATAACATTTAGGCATTCATTCTTAAATACCTTGACCCACTCTAAGCCATCTCATATTCTTAAGGAACCATAACTTAACAGTTGATTCTTGGGTTACGGTTCACTTGGTAACCCTTCTCTAGATGTTAGGTAGACATCTTACTTTTAGGTTTGTCACTAAGGCCAGAACCTCGACATTACATAGATAGAAATCATTTTCTTCAATTTTACCTAATAGGTATGCTAAGAATCAGGATCAATATGCCTATTCTAACCTTTATGGCATTCGGGTAATATCCTTAAAACATTACTGAAGGTTCAATACTATCTATAAAGTTCAAATGGTTCAAACTTCTGTCATGAAATAAAACTATAGTGCAACCTCATTCTCAATTTGACCTAATCACTATTTGATGTGTGCTTCTGTTCTAAAGCAATAATTAAACAAGGTCCTAAATTATTATGTAGTTTAGGGTCAACCTAGGTCATTATCTTAAGGAGCAAGCGATGGGTTTTCTTTAGGATTGATTTTTAAGTGATGAAAGATGCAATGGAATGGGCCTAAACTAGAATGCAAGACACTACCACTTAAATGTAATTGACTCTAAAGGCTATATGAAAATATGACTAATCTATATGAAATTGAATGTTATTTTTATGGGGTTTTTTTATGAAAGAGGAATTAAAATCCTAAGCAAAAATATGATTAAAAGCAAGACAAACAAGAAAGATTTAGTTCGACTATGATGATGTAGGGGACAGCTTAGGATTCACATGGAGTTAACTTTATTAGCCCGAATTAATTAATTGGACTGAAGGGAGGTTGATGAAAGATTGGAATTAATAAATTTAATCACCTAATTGAAACATAGAAAACCATCAAGCTCAATAATACTTACTCTACTAGAAAACTCATAATGAAATAAGCGAAGGTTAATTAAACTCATTAAAAATGAATCACAATTAATTTCAAAATAATTTTGGAAATCTTGTTTACAATTGTCCAATTGAACAACTAGACAATTAACCAACCCAATTAAACAATCAAGAGGATAAACCCAAATTGAGAATTAAATTAATAATGAAAACTCAATTGAAAATTCAAAAGTTTGCAAACAAAAATTCCAACAATTGTCTTAACCACTAAACATTCCAAAATATCAATTCAATTCAAAAAAGATATGTCTACAATCAAAAACTAGATTGTTCTCAATTAATACAACTTAAAATCATTTAAAACTAAATAATCCCAAGTCTTGAATTAAAAAGATAAAAGGAAAGACACTTTCTTATGGTCTTCAAGTTTAAGTTCCTAGGCTCTAGCTTCCTCCATGTTCCTTCCAAAATAGTTTAAGCTGCCATGAATTTATTCTTTCTTCAAGCTTTAAGCAATTTCGTCACACCCATAAGGAAAACGTTGTGAAGAATTAATGAATTCAATTGCCTTGTCACCATACATGCATTAGAGAAATATATATGGAATGAAGTATTGAATGAGTTGTAGAGGTAGCCCCTAGTTGTATGTGAATGAGGGAAAGCACAGATGGTGATGATGAATTAATGGCTCGTCTTTGTCCCCTCTCTCGATTCCATGAGTACTAGTTTTTATAGTTGCAATAGATAGGTTAATTTTAAGGCAGGAAGAGAGAGTTTTGGGCCTAAACTTGAACCCATTAAAATTTAATTAGCCTAACAAAATGTGACCATTAGATTCTCTTTTAGCTTCCAAGAAAAATTCTATACCATAGGATCTTTTAATATACTCTTCCTTACTCTACAAGAATTAAATAAAATCGTGATCTACCATATATTTGAAAATATTATCTAATCATGAGATAGCAATAAGAATATTAACAATTTAAGCCCAAATAATATCATAATCAAGTTAGGTTTATATTATTTCCCAAAATTGTCTAACAATCCAAATATTATCTAATAAATCCAAATTAGCCCAAGATAGTCCCCAAATTAATTGAATAAGGTGGGATAAAATATATTTAATTTGGGATTTATCATCATTTCAGCTTTGATCTGACTCAAACCTATCCTCAACCTTAAGTACCATCAGATTGGATCCTTTAGGATCGATATACAGCATAATCATCACTAATCATGCATCACCATATATCATACCTATATACCCTTAACACCATGGTGTTACTAAGGATCATTACTTAATATGGAGAAACCTAAAAACAATCACTATGCCTTAAGATTCCATAACCCCATTAAATGAACTTTTTTGGGCAATGCTCACTATAATAGAAATGGTTTTAGTTAAATATCATTACTTACCTCACCATCTCTATGCCTCTAATCATTCATTATGTCAACTAAAAACTTCTAATCAAAATTCCAAACCTTTAATCAAAAGGTTTCAAATTCCCTCGGTAATTCATAGGTATTACTCATCCTAATCACGATTACCACGGCGTTCTGATGAGATCTTGGGTATCAGCGCTAGTACCGTGTCATTCATCCCTGGGTATTGGTAGCCCATACATAGCTCATTCCTAAAAGGACATGTTAGCCTCCCCAGAGATGCTTGGTACTGTCCCCACAAGGAAATATAAATAGTGGTAGCTTTTAGGTATAGTCCCTCTATGTGTTCCCATAACACAGGGGCAAAATCTGGGTCATACCCTAACTCAATACCATGAGCCCTAGAGTTAGCAACATAATCTAAATCCTGCACTTTCTCTTATACTCTTATGGTCTCATTGTCATTGTCACCAGTAGAGGAATCCTCACTAGGACTGGGCCTCGCTGGAACTGCCAACATCCCAGTCCAGTGGAGCCACTTCCTCCGTATATACCCTTACCCCTTCCTTTTACAAGCTGATTATCAAGCATGGGTGAACTAATTCCTTAGGTTCCTCTGCTATCTATAACTCCCAGTTACTGTAGCACTAATAAGGGATCACCATACTATTCATATAAGCAAAAATTATATCATAGAGTTAAAACCTTTTGCTTTGATTGGACCTTTATCTTTGAGCAAACAATTCCTTTGCTAGAATCACTGCTATGATACCATAAATTGTAACACCTTACCTTTAATCCCTTTATTAAGTATTGGAAGCGTTAAATCACTTATTCTGGATTAGGAATATCAGCAATCAAAGTTCCCAACCCAAAACTTACCATATTAATTTTTCTTCAAAGGGTTATTATTCATTAAACTACCAGAGTATACTAGTAGTACTATTCTACTCATACATTTGTATACATATAGTCACATTCTACATGATGTTTCTACAATTAAACAAACATGTGATAAATTTTATATAACTCTTCATCACTTATACACCTTTAATTCTTCATTACCTTCTCTCTTGCATTACTCTTCTGTACTTCATTAAACCTATATGGTTTGTTTTGGGAGGGTAAGATTCAGAGGTATCTCAGTAGCAAAACTGCTAACTTCTACATGTAAGATAATGCTTAGTGTATGACATACCTTCTTACAAAAATTCATGCCAATATAATGATATATGCATGCTCAATGCTTTACAATACACTCATAGCCATAACATAAGTACAAATAGAGCTTCAATCATTCACATATGTTCCATACAATTTATCAAAGCAATAACACATATCATCACACAAGCATAAACATATCAAATACATGCAAGTTAGGAGAGTTTGACAACCTTCATTCTTCAAGTTCCCTTCTTGTACATTTTCTTCCAATCATTAAAGTTGTTTAGAAATTCACCCATTCTTTTACTTCGTCATCTAATGGCCCTAGGTACATAACCATACATTAAAGCCATGATAAATGAATGTCCAATATGGCTACATTGGTTTTTAGGACATGTCTCTCATATTTGGGCCCATATTAGCCTAAATTACTTTAATTGCCATAATTTCGTAGGTTTGGCCCAATTAACCAATTTTGCTAAACAAATTTGAAAAATAATAACTAATTCTAGAAAAATCTAAATGGGGTGTTTGAAAGGCCTATGTGACTCTTTTTAAGTCTCTTTAGGGTAAAAATATCCACTTCTTCCAGTTTCATGCACAAAAACCTATACTTCACACTTTAACCATCACTGCCACAATTGTCTTTCCAGAATTAATGCTTAACTTCGTCAAATCATACTTTTTTTTGCACTTATTCAACTATGAAAAATTACCCATTAAATTAAAGCCCAATATATCTACTTTAATTCTGGAAAATATCATAGCCATCGGATAAAGTTTAGTCATTTACAAACACGCCAAACTCTTGCCTGCTATAGAATAATTTTTATATTTTATCCCAACTTCCAAAAATCATAACTCAATCCCTACTTATCCAAATTTCACATTCTTTATATCAAATGAAATCTTGAGGTGCCTACTTTTTTATCTAGAAATTCTCATCAGCATTGGGCTTCATTTGGTCAATCAAAAACACATCACAACCTTACTGCCTCAAATCTAGAAGTGTTGAGCTTGGTGTCTTAAAATTCTAATTTTAAGGTTGTTACTCCGGGCCTTCTAAATGTGAGACCATTGGCTTTTCCCTCACAGTTTTTAATGTAGAATCCAATGGAACCCTCAAAAATACCAAAAATAAACACCTACCCTCAATTCTGCCTTCTAGATGAAAATGGTCTCTTATGACCAAAAACTACAAGTTTCAAGTTTTGATCACTTATCTTCCTTTAAATTATCATTTGACACCATAAAAAACCATTTATAAGACCAACCCATTAAGAACCCTAAAAATAGCCCTTTCAATAAAAAAAATAGGGCAGCAACAACCAACCACAAAACTCAATTAAATCACACAATACATAGTTGAATTTGAAGTTAAAGCTCACCTATTTGCCTTTCATATTATCTTTCTTTGATTCTCAAACATTGGTTCTTGTAAACTGACTTAAAACACCTCTCCTTAAAAATCTAAAATCATAGAAATAAAGTTCTCATCAAGAGAAACAACTTTCACGAAGACCTGAAGATCAAGTAAGTTGATTTGGAAGGTGAAAATTGAAGTAGAACACCTTACCTTTGTTCTTGTCTTCTGTTTTCTTTTTTTTTTTTGCCTTGATTGACCGACTTGTGTGTGTGAGAAAGAGA